>JANKKI010000190.1:0-697237 GCA_025175665.1 Cinchona pubescens | reverse complement strand
GTGTATAAGAGACAGGTAAAGGCCAATACATTTACTAGCCTTCGAATTGTAAGTTCTGAAATTATTAATTGCTGAATTAATAAATTTATTTCTGTTTGATAATCAACTGAATTCAATTTCTGAATAAAATACGTCACTTCATACATGTATTAATTTATTATAAAATAATTGTCATATATGCATATAAAAGAAAATGAATGTATGTGTGTGTAGAGAATTTGTGTGTGATAGAGTGTGTATGTGAGTGAGAGAAAAATAGAATTTTTACAAGAGGATGTGTTTGTAAGTGACGGAAAGTGTGTGTGAATATGTGTGAGAGAGAGTATGTGTGTGTTAGACTATGTGTTTGTACATTTATTTAAAATTCAGTGCTATCATTATTTTATTTGCAAACTCATGTTTTATTTGCTAAAAAGAAAGGATAATTGAGACTAATACTTTGCATACAAGTGCCAAAAAAAGGCAAAATTTGGGCAACACTACTTGAAGGAAGGCAGAATCTCAATCTACCTCGTTGTGACTTGTGATGTCACAAATAGTGGTGGGTTTCGGAGAATCACGAGAAAATCTATCGATGTAGTGAAGTGGCTAAATTGCATAGCTTAAGGTGTAAAATGACAAGTGTGCATAGTTTAATTAAGGGTGCAAAATGCAGTTTACCCTACGAGTGTGCCTTGGTGCCTTGTTTTATGCTATTTCGGGATTCATATTCCAAACTCCTACGAGTATTTTTTTGTAGGTCCGATCCTAGTTTAGGTTAATTTCATTTTTGAACCTTCAAACTTCTATAGGTGAGTTTAGGAGTCTTGTAGGGATGAGAAAACTTAAGTCATGTTTTGAATAGGCGATCGGATTATAAATAATGCAATTTTTTTTTTTTTTTGCAAATATATGTTCGGATAGTAATAGTGCAAATAATTTTTTCAATCAAGTGTTTAGATGGTATTTTTTTGTCACTAAAAGATATAATAGGTATGTAAAGTCGAATGAAATTACTCCAGTTTGTATCTATTTCTGCACCATCATGATGAATATTAAAACTACACGTATAACTAGTTGCCGTTTCGTTGTTTGAAACAAAAAACACGTAAAACAAGCCATATTTTTTATATATATGTGTACGATGTATGTGTATTTTTTAAATTCAGACTTAAAAAATATTTAATAATTTGGCAGAAAATCCCCATAAAATTAAATAACATAATGGGTTTTTTATTCGAGTTCGAATGTTTGTAAATATGAGGTTGTCAAGGAATTAGAGATATGAAGTCTAAACTCAAATAAGTCTGAATCTCTATAAGCCTGAACAGAAAACTTTTACAAGAGGATAAGAAGTCTGAACCCAAATAAGTCCGAATCCGAATAGTTGCTTTTACAAGAGAATAGGAAATTTGAAGCCCAATAAATTTGAATTCGGACAGCTTTTACAAGAGGATAGAAATTCTGTACCTAAATAGAATAAGTCTAAACCAAGTCCGAACCCTGAAGTGCAAACGTAGAAAGTTCTGTCTCAAATAACTTTTACAAGAGGATATGAAACCTGAATTCAGATCGATTTGAAGTCGATAAGTATTGAAAAAAATATTTTAATAATAAATTATATTGCATAGTGTACTTAAAAATTATTTGAATAGTACTAGTAATGAATAATTAATTTTTTTTGAACCGTGTAAATAATAAAGTGTTTTGAGAAATAAGTAAAAAAAAATTGACAAAAAATTTTGAGCTGAACAAACATATATTTTACCCAAAAAAAAAAAAAAGAATAATGAAGTAAAAAGAGAAAAAAAGGCTAAATACCACTACTTCCAACCACATTAAAATTTTTTCTGTAACTAATCTGACACAACCATTGCAAATGTTCAACGGTCCAAATTTGGCATCAACAGTTTCTCTTTTCCTCTCTTCTCTCACACTCTTTACATCCTACAAAGGTTTCCAAATCAAATCTTTATTCCGAAAGCCCGACTTTTTCCATCCATCAAAGGTTTTCCAAATCAAATCTCTTCTCTGAAGAATTTCTAGACTGAGTCAAGCTGTCCGTAAATTTTGTAGTCAATATTAAATGTTATATTAATTTATAAAATTTATTTTATAAAATTAAATCAAAACAATTGTTCAAACTTGATAGGGGCAGTCTAGATTCTCTTATTTCTTCCAAGTCAATATTAAAATAGGGTAATAAAGTCTTTCCTGCAAAATATTCAACCTATTTCAAAGTACATATGAAACCTAAAGACCCAACTGAAAACTCCTGGTTTGCTATCCACACTCTCGCGGAGGTAGAGATGGCTTGCCCCTTTAGTTTTATGTAGATCAATAGGCGTTCCACATCATCCATCACATAACCTTCTTCATCAGTCCATGATGAGAAATCTGAATGAAAGGATCTATATGATGTGATAAGACATAAACGTCGAAGTGCTGAAGCGCTTCTTAGAATGTAAGAAGCAAATTCAATCTCATTTCTCGTCCCGCGAAATCCCTGCAATTGCATTTCTTTTAGGTGAGCATGATACCCAGGAGAGCACTTCACATCTCTTGGCTCATTGCCAACTGGACCTCTTACCTGCAAACATAAATGAAATATTCAAATCGAATTGCTATCTTTATTTATACACCAACACAAACTTTGTGATATGGTACTCCTACTCCATGTTAGAACAGCACACGAAGCATTAGAGTTCAGAAAAAAATCCACCAACTTTAGATGCAGACACTAAGAGACAGAAATCTCTAGACACACAAGCTGATCTTCTGTGTCTTACACACATTCTGGCTCTTGTCCGGTTCTAGTGTCTTAGACTCTAGTCAACAAGTATAAAATTCAAGGCTGCTAAATGTATTGGCCTTTACAGGTATGTATGGCAGCTGTTCAAAAAAATAAAAGCATAATCATCAACATCAAAAAATATGAAATGTGGCAAAGGGAAACAATTGACTTAGTGTCTGCACAAACCGCATCAGTTTTGGTCTGAATCATTAATTTTGTTAACCGACCACAGTCCTTTGCAACTTCACGGAAGAAATAAGGAACTGTACCCCTGGCATTGAAATTGATAAACAAGCTATCCAGTTTGGGAGCAAAAGGAAGTGAATATCTAACCATCCTATCGGTATAATAATAAACCACATTCCTGAGGCTGCCATGACAGATCTCAATTTCCTCCACCCCATAACATGACCAAATACGCACAGACCTCAATTGGAGACATTGACCAGAGATACACAACTTAGGAGGAAGATTAGAATGGCAAACCGTAAACTTCTCAAGGTTCACACAAGAAGATAAAATGCTTGTGAATTGTCCCCTGTGCAAGGAAACATTACATAAGATTAGAGACTGAAGGGATTTAAATTGGCCTTTGAAACTGGGTTGCAAAGTGCAATTGACTAAATATAAGCGTTTCAATGAAGCTGCTTCAAAAAGTAGCTGAAAAGGGAAAAGATGGGGCCCATCAGGGACACAAAACTCAATCTCAAGTTCTTGTATGCCAAAAGTGGCAATAGAATGCATCCATCTATTGAAAATGGATGAAAATTCTTCCCCCAAACAACATTTCAAACTAAAATAAGATATACTTTGACCCAAAAAAAGCCGTAAACTATGATGTACCGCTTTTATGAACCTAAGCTTATGTGGACGGCTGCACTTATCATAGTGCTGAATTGATCCAAACGTCCTGCAATCAGAGGGTAGCTTAAACATATACTGGAAAATATTCTTCCTCCTTCCTGATAAAATTCTCGATCCCAACGTGCTGCAATCAAAGTGTAGCTTAGACCTATATTGGAAAATATTCTTCCACCTTCTTGATAAAATTCTCGTCCTAACAGCCTCTATCACGTCCAAACGTGAGATAATGTCTGATAGAAGATCATCTGACAGTAGGCTGATTCTATCCTCTTGTTTGTCAACAAAAGCACCCTAATTAAAACACAATCACAATAAAAAAAGTATATGGTTAATATATACAAAATTTTCTGTTAACATCCAATAGAAACTCTTTGCACCAAATCCGGTTCCACTAGACAATACACTTCTACAAGGCTATAACAATTTAACATGCAACTGTAGCATTGTTTTATATAAGAAGTCATTTCCTTAGAAACAAAACCATGGAACAAGTATGGTGACGCAGCTAGCAATTTGATGGGAAATTCTTAGGTAGACCTGGTCCATGGATCCCTTGATCAACAATCATCCACCTAAAAATTTCCAGCGATTCAAGTATCATGGCAACCCGGTCCACAAAAGATACCTAGAGGGGAGGTGTAATCCTGGAAGACATAAATAAACTTGTGTTCTCAATTTCATAAATTGCACGATATAAGTACCTTTAGAACAGGATGTTTTCTATACTTTTCTACCAAAGCAATCGTTTTTTCCCATAAACCCGTAATTGCTAATCCAACTCCAATGGCAACTCCAGTCCCAGCAAAGACCAGTAAAGGCAAATGTTTGCATCCAGAGCAGCATACTTCTGTTCCTGCAAAAAGAAGGGACAGAGTGCAGCCATGAAAGTAAACTCTTGTTCTGCACATCTGTTTCCGAGAATAGACCAAAACTGTGGCATTCCATTCATTGACATAATAACCATAAAAAAGACAAGGTCATACGTGTGGATCATTAAGTTTATTAAAATTCTTGATTGAATAACCCAAAAGGAAAAGGCATGTGATTTTTACAATAAAAATAATAATAATAATACAACCGATAAGGCCTCCTAAACGGAACTAGGACAACAAAACAAGAACAAAGATTTGATTTTTACACCTCATATGCTGATGGGCATCAATGTACAACTCAAACAGATCTGATTTTTACAACAAAATTTGGATTTTCACATGCTGTCGCTGTATAACTTAAAACTACTCTGCAAAAAGATTTGATTTTTACCAAAAAAAAGAATTTCACATGCTGATGGGCATCACTGTATACCAACGGGACAAAGATTTTTAATTGTAAAGGGTACAGGAATCGATGCAAATCTACATACTTATCGTTAATCGATCCGAACACCACCACATAAAAGAATACCAAATATTTGATTTTTACACATGTTGGCAGCATATATTAACCACACAAAAAATACCAAATATTTGATTTTTCCCCTCTTCCACCCGGAAGAAAGGAAACAAATTCAATTTTTAGTAAAACTTAACTGATTTCAGCTTCAAAAGAAAAGAAAAGAAAATTAAAAAAAAAAAATCCAAGATTCCCAACCAAAAGAAAAGAAGGTGGCATACCATCCAAAATCTGGAAGCCCTTCCGCATGGTTACTGCTTCGGATGAGAGGAAAAAAAAAAACCTCTTATAGACGGGTAGGACAAAGATATATAAGTCAGAGTCGAGGTTATATAAAATAAAAAAACTTACATAAATTCAGTCTTTGGCCCTACTTATATATATCCCATAATCAAAATTAAATTTTATAAAATCTTACTTACGTCACATATAAATAGGTTTATGAAGTTACCCTAAACCCTAACCCTTAAACTTATACTCTAATTACATTTTTCTCAATTTGTGTATTTACCCTTTTATTTCTTATTTTTTAATGTTTTCAAACAAAATTATCCTTACTATTTAATTTTTTTTTCTCTTTTTACTAATTTATTTATTTTCTCTATCATATTATTCCTTTTAGCACCTTACCTATTGTTTCTTGTTAATCACTAAACTATTATACTACTATAACTTCATTAGTTAAAAGCTCTATTTTTTTTATATGTGTATAAATAATTTATAAAATAAATAAAATTTTTAAGACAAGTAACATGTATATTAATAGTATAATATGAATTTTCTAAGTTTCATTATTTCTATAATTAATAAATAAACAAAATATAAAAAGATACAATAATTTGTCAAAAAAATAAAATATAAATTTTAAGTAAGCAAATAAATTTTTTTGTGCCATATCATTTGCTGTCATATTTTATAAGATATTTTACCACAACTCAAAAAATCATTATATTAGGCAACCATAATATTTTATATTATATTTTCCTAAATTACACTACAAATAAAAAGTTGTACATGGTTTTTCATTCTATAATTTTATTTGCATACTGAAATAAAATTTTTAATTTCTTCTAGCTCACAATTTTTTATTTTTATTTGGTAATCTTATTGCTAATAGCTAATAACAAACTTTATATTACAACAAGGTATATTTTTATTGTATTAAAGTATGATTAATCTGTAAATTAAATTGTTTAAATACATGTGAAAAGTTAGAACTTTAATTAATTAATTATTAGTAATATAGCAAGAGAGAATAATAAAAAAGAAAGAAAAACAAAATAGCGAAAATAAATAAAAGGGAAAAAGAAGCAGAAAAAAGAAAAACAATAATAATTAAAATACTGGGGGTAATTTTGTCTTAAAACATAAAAGATGGGTAAAGTGCTTATTAGATAAGTTGAAGCAAACTACAACAGGGTTGTAAGTTTAGAGAAGTTTTCTGCATTTAACTGTATATATTATTATGCTTTATAATATATGAGATTTTTGTGATTTTTTATTTTTTGTGTAATTTATCTTTTCCACTATTATTTTTTTAGATTTGTAATTTCCCACTCCCACTATCAAATAACTTCCACTCACAACAAAATTGCAGACACAAATCCCCAATTTAATTTATATTTTAATTTTTAGTTATTTTTTGGTACAATTCACCTACACATATCAAGTGTCCCAATAGGACCAATATCTATTATGTCTCCTATCCCTACTAAATAGATAAGAGGGAGTTGTGAAATTGGGTTTCGGTTTGGTCGTTCGACTGTGGGGCATTTTGGACATTTTAACGGATCATTTAACACCAGAGGAGAAACGCAATTTCAACAGTCATCTTGTCTGCTTCAACTTCTCTTTGAAGGCTAACGCAACCTATAAGTCTCTCGTTTTCTCCGCCTCAACTTATTCTTGGAGGGCAATGTATCTGCCTTCTTTGTTTTCTATGCCTTCCTTCATCTTCGATGATTGGATTCTTCAATGATGGAGAGTTTGGCATACCGGGTTGAATAATGAATGGGCTGATTGGTTCCAATAGCATATAAGGTTTGCATTGCTACCTTCACGCTTATACATTTGCGTCTTGTTTGCTTGAATTTTGAACATTTGGGTGTTGGCCTGTTAGTAAAATAGAAAGGGCAAAGAGCCCAAAATAAGAAAAATTGCTGAAAAAGGAAAATATCATTTTTGGTGGAGTATTATTGCTGTTCATATTTATCGATTATCAACTTCTTCTGGAATGGCAATGTATCTGCCTTCTTTGATTTCTTTGCCTCCCTTAGTGTTCGCTAATTAGATCCTTGAATGATGGAGAGCTTGGCATACTAAGTTGAATAATAAATGGGCAAATCCATTCTAATAACATATCAGGTTTGCATTGTTGCCTTCATTCTTATACATCGGCTTCCATAAGGATCGTGAGAGTCAGAATAACTTCATACAGAGTAAAATGCATGGAAAGTTTCAATTGTGTTTAATCAGCAAAGAATTGCGCAAATTTTAATTCCTTTTGTAATTTAATTACTCTGTTTTTGGTATGATTTGGCCACTGTTATGATTGCATGTTGCCCGTGCATTATATTTGATGAAATAACCCAAGTCCAATATAAAGAAGAATTAAGTAAGGCCTCTACTAGATCTTGTTTGTCTTTCATTTAAATAATCTATGGATATATTTGCAAGCAATTAATTATCAAGCTAGATGACATACAGTAATCCACTGTTGATTGATGGTTTTAGCTGGTTCTCTGGGAAGCTTTATTTGTCTGTTGATGATGCCTGCTGTGTGCTCTCTGCTTTGGAATTTTACAAATTAATATTTTTTAAATCCACCTCTCTCCTAACAAATAGGTCATAGGGATCAATTATGCTACACTTCGTTGTCGACTTTGTATAATTTTACAACAATCGGTTATGTCGTGTCATTATCGTATTGTGTGAAGTGAGACCTGTTTCTTATCATGTCGTGTTCGTGTCGTGTCGTATCATATGGGGTTCGTTTTTTATCGTGTTCGTGTTTAACCTATTTATTTTCGTGTTGTGTTATTGTATCACTTATTTATTTATCCAGAGATATACCAACCTATTGAATAAGATAACTAACATGCGATCTATTTGAATTAAAATCTCAAATTTTAATTTTTTAATAATTTAAACAATTTTTAATACTAACCTTGGTTTTATATTAGCTTAAAACACATTTTTAAAATTTTTGAAAATTTTTAATAGTATTTAAAATTATTATTATGTTTGATTTAATAGTATTACATCAAAAGTACAATTATCCATTCGTGTCGTGTTCGTATCGTGTTACCGTGCCGAGTCAGAAATTGCCACTCCTAACATTAAGATCTTACAATGCAACCCAATTCAAATGATCCTACAAAATAGATTTTTGAGCCTTTCGGATAATATAATGGTTATTATGTGAGGATAATATAATGGTTGCAGACAACAAAAATGCTCATAGGTGCATACTCATTTAGAAAAGGATGTAGCAAAGGCGATCTAAAAACAGAGACTTGATGGGTTAAATGACATTTCATAGTAGAATGTCCTTTGCCACATAGAGCCTCAGTTCTAAATCTATCTCTAACCTAGTAGAATAATAGCATTTCAATTCCAATCTCGATAAAATATCTGATGTCTTGCTTGCCTTTAGAATAAGAGTTCTCAACACACTGAATCTTTGCATCTACCTTTGTTTCAGTTATGCACTTCTATCTCTCTCTCTCACTCACTCTCCTTCTCTCTTTCCCACCTTTCTCTAATTTGTTTCTCTTAATTTATTTTAATGACACCCAAATTCCAAATTTATATGATTATGGTCATTATTCTAGCTTTCTTCAAGAATTCAAAAACTATTCTAGAACAACTAAAATATAATTTTAGCATTTTCACAAATACTAAGGATTCAAAAATCTTTGTGAGAGATTATCTTGTCAGTTATCTTAAACTTGTAGAAGCTGTATGAAAGAAATTCCGACTATAGTTATTACCTCTACTGGAAGCCTTGATGAAGCCTTTACAATGGCAACGGCAAATATTGTTTTTAATGACAAACCTTAATTTTTGCTCTTTTTTTCGTATTATCTTAACTGTTACATGTCTGAGGTTATGTGTGACTTTGAAGATCTACATTAAAAAATTGACTTCACTTGTTAGATCTAGGTAGAAGTGGTATCAGTAAGTTAATAAATTAGAAGCTATTCAGGAGGATCCAATTGAATATAAAATATGGGTGAGGCTATGTTTACAGAATATAAATATAACAGTTCATTTGTGTGTGCTGTTTAGTTTCTTACTTATTCATATTATTTCTCTATTTCTGCTCTTGTACGCCATCCTTGTTTACTTTCTAAAATATGTTTCAATATTGAATATCACAGAAGTCATTAAATATACTCATAGCTTTTTGAATATCAAAATGCATTGAAGAAGTTCAGCTATCAATAACTAAAGTTATATGTAGGGGTATATGTCTACTTTCGTATTGCATTTTTTTAGTGCAAATACTTGGGTGGATGATGTTAAAATAATTCCTTTTGTACACAGGAAAATGACATGTGCTGACTTAAATTTCAGCTAATTAAATTTAAGAGACTTAGATAGAATAACAACCAGTCATATGTGATTGAAGTTGTTAGGACCAACCAATGGTATATTTGTTTTCAAAAACAATTGTGGATGTCAGGTATCTCAGTCTTGTGAAACATAAACGGCTCCAAGTTGTGCAATATATCACTTTGTTCACCTTTAATATTTGTAACTGAAGCTCTAGCAATTGTGATAGTAATAATTCTTTTTCTTTTCTTCAAATAGCTAATAGTGACCGCATTCTAAATAGTTGAAACAACTCGATATTTAGAGACTGAGATATAATTTACTGTGCTTACTTGAAATTAGCATCTTAGATAACTCAATAATGGGTTGTGGTGCTTTTGATGAAGCATTATATGTTTTTCCTCATCTTTGATTTGTTTGCACATCATGTTATGTGCATTGAACCACAATTCCAGGACTAAATTTCAACTTCTAGCTATGCTTAAATGAAATAGAACTTTCATGATAAGGAATAAATTAATATATTTGAATTATCAATGTCTTACTATTTTCTGTATATAACTAGCGTTACACATGATTTTAGTTCTATGTGCTTCACCAGGGAAATCTCCAGTAACTGGCAGAGACCTTAGCATGCTTTATTGTCAAAGATTTTATCATAATGGAATCATCATCATCCTCGATGTTATTCTCTTGTAGAAAATTTGTCTAAGAAAGGTGTTTAGTACTAGAGGGTAATCGCACAAAAAATTTGTTGTTATCTGGCTTATACTACTTTTCCTAATGCTTTAGGAGTTTGCTATTCATCAAGGCAGTTTCTAGATATTCAGCTTCTTGACATTATTTCTAGTATAAACAGTTCTGACATCATGTTTATTTCTAGGTCATGCGCTCGAATCATGGGGGCAAATACGTTTTTGTTGAACTTAATCTAGTCAACTGGACAGTTGATAGTTCTCCTAAGGTAGTTTATGTATAAGCTATTATTTCCTGTTTAAAACTTATTGTTGCATTAATAGATCCCATCCAAGCCATCGTACGTTGAATATGCTTACATGCACATTTTTTCCTTTTTCCTTCTTTCAAGCTTGTCATTTCCTTTAATTTTATTATCAAAATTGAGGACAAGTGTGGATTGGACATTTTGGTGCCCAATAGATGGAATACAAGTTGATCTTGGCCAGTACTTTTGGGTGAACATAAAGAATCTAAATGGATCACTGTAGATTTTGGTTGTAGCAGACTTAAGTTATGACTTGGGGAAAGTCCTATGTTTATTTTCTTTGATTATTCTTCCACTGTTACTGCTGTTTATGCTGCTCCTTGATTGCAACACTTTTTTCACAAATTAAATATATATAGTCTTGATTGCAGTTATCTGGTTTAAGTTATGATAGTGGTTAGTAATATTGCATAACAGACAATAAATTAAGCTTTGGAGGATGTAGAACCATAGGTAGGAGTCGAAAGATATGTCACGTTGCAGAGGACATTGACAGGCACTTGTTACATGTACCAAAGATGGAAACTAAAGAAAAGAAAGTTGTAGTTGCTGCCATTAGACCAAGGACACCGAGATTTAAGTGAGCAGCGAACCATTCTTTGGTTGGGATGGCTTCTTCCCAGATGATTGTTTCTCGTTCATTTACAAATGCCCTTTTTTTTTTGCAAGATGTAGCCTGTAGATATCTTACTGTCATGTCTTTTAATTTCCAGGCTGATCAATCTAGGGGAGCTGTTTGTTCTCCCTCTGATAAGGACTTGAAAGCATACAGGAAATTCAATATGGTGTACAAACTTACAACTAAGCTTGTCTCCAAGACAATACTTTCTCTCTTGGAAAATATGGTCAGTATTCAAACCATTGGAATTTCAGCCCCATCACCCTCCCCTCTACTTGTGCATGTGAGAGCACCATGGCATAAATACACACGACATATTTAACGTATTACATATAACTCACTCTTTTAGGTCTCTTTTAGAATTCTAAAATACCTATGTTGAGAAGCATGACTGGTGAGATGATTTTATTACATTCTTGTCCATCTCTTGCCTTGATAATGTATCAATGTCTTTGTGCAGCAAAGTGCCAATTTATTTGAGAGACTAAGATATAATTTATTGTGTTTGCTTCAAATTAGCATCTTAGATAGCTCACAATAATGGATTGTGGCACTTTTCATGAAGCTATATATGTTTTTCTTGATCTTCGATTTGTTTGTGCATCATCTTATGTGCATTGAACCGCAATTTCAGGACTAAATTTCAACTTCTAGCTATGCTTAAATGAAATGGAACTTTTATGACAAGGAATAAATTAAAATATTTGAATTATCAATGTCTTATTATTTTCTCCATATAACTGGCATTACATATGATATCAGTTGTATGTGCTTCAAGAGGGAAACTTCCCGTAACTGGCAGAGACCTTAGCATGTTGTGCCAAAGATTTATCAGAATGGAGTCACCATCATCCTCGATGTTATTCTCTTGTAGAAAATTTGTCTGAGGAACACTGTATTCCTTATACAACTCCTCCTTTACTATATATCAAATTTCAAAAAGTCGCTACAATATTTATTAGAGTTATTTACAATTTTCCCCTTGTAAAATTGATCGTATCTTGATTTGTGTTTGTGCAGGTTTGTTATGCCTATGATAGATATTGCTGTGTCTTTTTGGTTGGAGAAACACTTAGGTGGATAGCTTTCAAATTAGTGAAACCAAAGCATCTTTAGAGGGTTTTGTCACTGCCACTTATTCATCAGGTATATCTTTATACACAGTTTATGAGTTATATTTTTTTTCTGTTTCCATTGATGTGTGAAAAGTCATCTAAACTTATGAATGAAAATTTTCTTTTATATTCATAAAAAATTGGAAACCAAAAACATGCATTTGAACAGATCCTTAAAAGTGAAAAAATTGGCAATGTAGATACCAGGGATATAGAAAGTGAGAAAAATGTAACCATTCCACCTGAAGACATAGCGGTAGTTGAGAAACTAAATGAAAACCAAAAACATGCATTTGAACAGATCCTTGAAAGAGTGTATAATAACAAGCCTGGATTATTCTTTATTGATGGACCGGGTGAAACTGGCAAGATCTTTCTATATCATGCTTACTGGCTAACATAAAATCAAAGGGCCACATTGCCTTGGCCAACTGCTGCAAGTTCTGAAGTAGTTGTATCAATTTTACCTGGTGGCCGCACAGCACACTCGTGGTTCAAAATCCCCATAAACATTCATGAGAATTAAATTTGCAATCTTAGCAAACAAATTGCACTTGCAAAATTGATTCAAGATGCAAAATTGATCATTTGGGATGAAGCTCCAATGGTGCAAAAGGCAACCATAGAAGCTGTAGACTTATTGCTAAGAGATTTGATGGAATCTCCTTTATACTTTGGTAGTAAAGTCATAGTTCTCGGCAAAGACTTCAGACAAGTTTTACCAATTGTCCCAAAAGGTGCAAAGTAAGATTTAATCAAAGCAAGTTTAATATCATCTTATATTTGGCCTACTTTTGAAAAGATACAACTGACACACAATATGCGTGCAAGGTCAGATTCTTCTTTTACTAATTACTTACTGCATATTAGAAATGTTATTAAATTCAGTGCTGATACAAGTGACTTAAAATCCCTGATTTAATGCTATTACACTTTCATTTCTGAAGAAGTCTCATTAAGCCAGCTAATACAAACTATATATCCCAATTTTGAAGAGTTCTTCGATTGCAACAACAAGGATACTTTGAATAGGGCAATCTTAACTAACAAAGAATGATTATGTTGATGATATCTACAATTTGATGATTGACAAATTCCCTGGAGAAGCTAAGGAATACATAAGTAGAGATAAAATAATTGATAATGGAGAACAAGGAAAGTATGAAGACTTTCTCAATAGCCTAACTCCTAATGGCTTCCTACCACATGTGTTGACTTTGAAACCAAACTCTCCAGCTATACTGTTGCGCAACATAGACCCTCCTGAAGGTTTATGCAATGGGACGAGGTTGATTTGCAGAGAATTCAGAGAACATGTGATAGATGTTATGATTGCAAATGGGGAAAATGCAGGAAAACAAGTATTTATTTGTAGAATTACATTTAAAGTGTCTAACGATGACATATGCCCCATTTCTTTTGAAAGAATTCAATAACATTCCCCTTGAGATTATGCTTCGCCATAACTATCAACAAAACTCACCGATAAAGATTAGATTCCGTTGGTATATGTTTAAGAGAACCAATTTTCTCACATGGACAACTCTATGTTGCTCTTTCTAGAGCAAAAAGCAACAAATCTGTGAAGGTCCTTATTCGCCCACCCCTACAACATTGTATACCAAATGGCTTCACAAAACACATTGTATATCATGAAGTATTGTCCGTCAGCAAATCTGGTTGTCAAGTAATCACATAAAGTACAAGCACTCCAGAAGACGTATAAATCAATGCTCGTTTGCGTCACTACATGCATATATTTCAGAAGGAATATGTTCAGGTATGTAATCTTTTCATTTTTCCATATGTTTTTCCCTGTTTAGATTTCCTTTACTCAAACAAAATCTAAACTTTTACAAATCATATTCAAATACATTGATCAAAGAAGTAGTTTGGCATCAATTAATCTCTCCACATATTAAAATACATTGATCAGACAAGTAGTTGAGAAGGTTTGTGTCCGAAAAAGTGGAGATATTTTTTGAACAAATAACTCCTCTGCAGGTAATGGAGAAGTTCTTCATGTTCAAGCTATATCAAAGAAATTTCGGTTATAGTTATTACCTCTGCTGGAAGCTTTAATGAAGCCTTGCATTAATTGATTAAGCCCCTTGAAGCACTTGCTTCTTTTCACAAAGTTTTAGAGGAAAATCTAATACTTTACAATCAATCTAAAAGGTGAGTTCTCTATAGAGTTATATGCTTTAATTAACTAACCTGCCGTAGAACTTATCTAACTTTATGTTGTCTTATCAGAGTTTATTGTGAATTGAGGCCCTTCCTAATAGGAGATCGCATAGACATTCAACAATGCCAAATGTTGTTTTTAATGACGAGCATTAATTTTTGCTCTTTTTTTTTGTATTAACTTAACTATTACATGTCTAAGACTATGTGTGACTTTCTAGATCCGCATTAAAAAGTTGACTTCACCTATTAGATCTAGCTAGAAGTGTAAAGTTAAATTCATAAATTTGAAGTAGTTCAGGAAAGAATCCAATTGAATATGAAATATGGTGAGGCTGTGTTACAGAGTATGATTATGAAATATGGTGAGGCTGTGTTACAGAGTATGAATATAACAGTTCATTTGTGTCTGCTATTTAATTTCTTACCCGTACATATTATTTCTCTATTTCTACTCTTCTATGCCATCTTTGCGTTACTTTCTAAAACATGTTTCAATATTGAATATCATGGAAGTCATTAAACATACTCAAGGCCCTATGCTTCTGAAGGCTATTGTATGTCTATTTTTGGTTATTGGGTATATTTCTTTATTTTTGAATTCCCTTAATTTCATATATCTTGTTTATCTTGTTTAATTTCATATAGCAAGAGTTGGTGATGAATTGTCAACCATTTAAACTATATGATGTTGTCTTCAAAAATGAATATTATGTGTTGTTAACTAAGAATATTTGGTTTTTACTGTCACAATTGTATCTTTGAAAATCTAAAACAAATGAAATATTAACATTGTCGTTTCATCTTCTTCTACATCCTCCACCCTTTTTTTGTCTTTGTTTTATGTTTGGATTGATTTCAATTTATATAGAAGGGTATGATTGATTTCTTTTTGGTTTATATTAAACAAAACAAAAAAGTTTAGCTGCAGGACTGTTTGCCTTAGGACTTCTCTACAAATTATTGATTTTAGATAATTCTTTAGTATTTATAGTCTTTAATCTCAAACACTTCTTTTGATTGATTTGGTTATTTGCAGTGAGGGCTGCTACTGGTGGTGATAAGGCTGGAATTTGGGCTGGTGATCTTGAAGGTACATGCTGTTCTGCCTTTTCAATATCTGTCAGTTGTTGGAAGACATAGAATTTATATTTTTCATAGATTAATTATGCAATTTTTTCACCTTTATTTCAACTCAAACTCAGCATACACAGCTATCAGTAATTACTTCCTGGTAATGAAGAAGACAATTGTCGATGTGGAAAGACAATAACATAGATTGTTTTTGTTATGGTGGGATGCATTCCTTCAATTTGTCCAACTTCTTGCTTGTTGGTCAGTATCAACTTCTTTGGGCAATGCTACAAAAGATATAAAAGTAAATTAAAGAATTTTCCTTAGATTCAATTATACTTCTATTTTTTGGGTTCACCAATTGGAAGGCTGAGGAAAAAGGACATGGTCAACCAATGTTGTTTCACCCCTGCTTCATTCGGTTAATCTAAGCTGCTAATTACAAGTTACAACTACTCACTTATAGTGCTGCTTTGCCATTGGTGCTAATTATTACATAAGAGACAGGTATACAACATTGGTATAAGTATAGTGAAAGAAATTCATGGAAGCTCTCCCCAGTTTCAAGTTCTGAGTTAAATAACTACTTAACTATAAAAATTGCTTTTTTATTGTGCAATTGGATTAATTCAATAAACTTCCAAGCTGGAAAAAGTGGATTTAAGACAAATGTCATGGAAATCCAAGAAAATGGTGTGTCAATTCATATACTGTAGTTGCATGGTAGCTTGGGTACATATTTTTGTTCCCTACTTAAATGCAACAGTAATTTTTTAACTAATTTCTATAATCATGACGTTTCTTACATGACATCTCTGTTTCGTTGCCATCTTGGTCTAGGCTGATGGAGTGGAGGTGTAAATTGATCTAAAGCATATTGAACTTACAATTGCACGTTCTGGTGGTCCTAGAGGTATAGATCAGTGAAAAATCTCGTCTTTTTCTTCACATTCTCAATATTTCGAAAGTAGTGAATTTTTCAATGTGCACTAATTCTTGATAATTTCTCGTGCAAGATGTACGATGCAGGGCATAATGTTAACAAGGCAGAGACAATAGTTGATCTATTCCATAATCCTACTGAAATAACATTTTTCCACTGAGGACCTCTTAGCTTTGGAACAAAAGTCATGTTCTTCAATTGTTGTGGGCAAATTGTAAGAGAAATTGATAGTACAATATGCTAATTTTATTAACAATTGTGAAATTGCATTGTGCAGCTTGGATCTAAATGAAACACTTTCATATCTAGAATTTTAAACATGATGGACTAATCTGAAATTAATTCTAATAGCTCATTCATACCTGTGTTTGCATTTAGACATTTAGCAATAATTCATACTTTCTCTATGACTTATTGATTATAGATTCGAATTAGTAAGGGGTAAAAATAGAGATGGATTTTTTTAAATGATAAAAAAAATATTTAGTGATAACTTTTCTTTGTTTGTCTGGCTATTTGCACATTTTTCATGGCAATTTGGCAACCAAAAATTTCCTTGTTAGCACATGTACAAAAGATTTGCCTCAAACGGTATAACTTTTCATGTTTTGGTTGTGGTAAATGACCTGCACCAATGAATGACCCTGTCCTAACTGCACATAACTTCCTGAGTTATTTGACATCTGCAGCCATTTGAAACTTGTCTTAGTTATTTACTTGTTACGTAGCTGATAAATCAATCATGAACAAAGTGTTTAGAGATGTCAAACTTCATCTTCATACTTCTCTATAAATTCATATTTCACTATACAATTTATATAGAAGTACTCAATCTCGCGCATCGTGCGAGGTAGAAACTAGTCTAATTATATATAAAGAAAGAGATTTAGTATAGTGGTTTGGGCTGTTTTTATATTTACTAAATTTTTATTTTTTTAGTAACTACCAATATTATTTCATTTATTTATTTATTTAAAAAAATTTAAAATAGTAACTACCTAAATAACTACCTATCTATTAATGGTTTGATTTTGAAAATAATCTAAAAATGTACTTATTAATGTCAAAATAATGTCAAGTTATTGTATATATAATTTTTATATTGCACACACATTAAGTATACATTTTTCACTAGTATACATGTCAAGACATAGACAATTCACGTGATTCTCATTCAAGATGCTATGTTGGTGTACAAAGCTAGTTATATATAAAGAGAGAGTCCCTCTTAGCTTGGTGGACTCTCCCTTTTATTATAGGGTTTTTTTTAGTTTAATTTTTTTTTTAAAAAGAAAAAAAAAAAAACTACGACTACTTTCTTCTCTTCCTTTATTTTGGTGTCTTTTTATTAAATTTAAATTTTAAAAAGAAATTATCACTACTCTATTTACTTAAAAAATTAAAATAAATTTTTTACCACCATGAACTACTATAATAATGCTTCAACCCTTTTTGGTATAATTTCATTTTTTTGGTGTAATTTCTATATGGAAAACAACTCAAATTACTCACTTCTCCTTAAAACTCTCAACCTCCTAATAACTCGCAAACATTCCTAGTAATTTAATTTTTTTGTGTAACTACTGAAATTTCTAACTAGAAAGCTATTCAAACTACCCACTTCTCCTAAAAACTGTCTAACACTCCTATTAACACCCAATCAATCCATTCCCTACTACTCTTTTAACTCAATCTGACTATTAAATCAAAACAGCCTACCATTACATCAACCATCCCACTTAAACGTTTGTCTATCCAATATGGTTCCAAACTTGAAATTACTCAAATACTTTCACTACTTTAATATCTTACTATTTATAAAGTTTGAGGCTCCAATTTATTGTCCATCATCATATTGACTTCCTATTATATCCTTATTACTGTACAAAAGTTAAATAAAAAAAAGTAACTGTAACTTGCACTTGAGAATTTCCATTCAAATTGAAACACTATAAGTAGAAAACGTGAGATAGTTAAGAATACTATTTATAAAGCTTGAGGCTCCAATTTTGTGTCTGTCATTAGACAAACTTCCTATTATAACCCTACTACTAAACAAAAGTTTAAAAATAAATAAATAAATGACTGTAACTTGTACTAGAGAATTTCCATTCAAATTGAAACACTATAGGCAGACTATATATAAAGGAAGAGCCTTGGTATGGTGGTAGATTTTTTGGACTCTTTTTAAATTTATTTATTTTGAATTTTAATTTTTTATAACTACCAATGTTTTTTAATTTATTTGTTTAAAAATCTTTAAAAAATTGTGTTCAAAATTGTAACTACTATTAATGACTACCCAAATAACTACTCATCTACTAACACTTTAATTTTGAAAATAATCTAAATTTATTTATTATTATCAAAATAATGTCAAAGTTTGTATATATAAAATAATCTCTAAATAAACTAATTTTCTAGCTGCACACACATTGAGTATGCATTGATCATTTATATGTAGAAAATATGGTGTAGTTAAAATTATCCCACTAATCCACTACTAAAAACTTCTTCCCAACTAATTTTTATTTTATTAATTTTTTAAAATAGTACACATATAAGTCTGTACCTCATCACTAGTATATTTTAATTCAGCAAATCAAGAAATACTTTTTAGTACTTTACTGAATATGTAAGTATCAAGTGAAAAAAGATTTTGCATTTATTACTAAACTATTGTTTGACTCTAACTTTGGCTTTTAAATGTTGTGACGAGTATAGGAAACATAAATGTTCAAAACTTTCTCAAATGATATGAATTTGTATTGAAGTAATTCTTGTTGGCCTTTTATCATATATAAAATATATTTTTTACATACATAATGTTGTGGTCATTCTGAGTTTTAAGCACAACGAATAAAAAGTAACATTTGTCTCTAATTTTGGTGTTTCAAAGTTGTGGTAAAATAAAAAAAAATAAAAATTGCAAATTCAAGACCCCAACCGGTTCAAAAGTTGTGGTGTTTCAAAGTTATCTCTAATTTTCACTCGTGCGCTTTTACAAGCCTTAACATGCATTCATGTACTAACTGGTCCAAAAGACAATGTGAGCAGGCCTTAATTTCATATGTTTTTGTTTTTGTTAACATTAGTTGAATTTCATTATTAAGACTAGAAGGAAAAAAAGTTGAATCTTTAACCCGTTGGGTAAAAATTGGAGAAAATTTTTCAATTAGACGCATTACTTTATGGTGTTTGGTTAGCTCTCTCCACTGCTATCCCGAGGCAAAAGCTGCACTTCCTCCGTTGACATTATGAACTACACCGGAGCGACGTTGCTATTATTTGCCATGCTATCTTTCTCCCCTCTCACTTCCTTCACTAATACGCGATGGTTTGGAAGCGACCCTTTTTCTCCCACCACTGCCAATCCCAATCTCCATCTCCTACTACACAGTACTGCTCTTCCGCTTCTTAGATGTCGGTGGTATGTGGAAGAAATATTCAGTAGAGAATACAGGATGGGTATGAGGGGTAGATTGCTGACGGCACACCCTAAATTGCTGCTTATGTCTTTTGTTTTCAAATTTGTATGCTTGAACCGATAAAAACGCATTTTCCAAATTTTATGGAAACCAACTCTGGGAAGTTTTTTTTTTTTTTTTTTTTTTTAGTTATTTTTGGACGACTAATGCAAAAATAATTTCCATACCAAAATATTTTTGTTATTTCTAATGCAACCAAACACCACAAATTCCAGAATCCATTTTCCAGCATGCATGTTAAGCTCAAATAGATGTACTTGATTTTTCCACTTTTATGCCTTCCAATCACCAATGGATTCTATTCACAATTTAAATATCATTGTTTATCTTAGTTTCTGAGTTGTTTTACTTAGTTTTAAAATTGGCAATGATTTTAGACTTATATGATCACCCAAAAATAATAATAATAATAATAATTTACATCGACTGTCATTATCAAATTATTGCCTCTAATATGTTCAGAACATATTTTCCTTCATTTCTCAAAAATATTAAATTTTTGTGGGTATATATACATAAATCTTTTTAAATTTTACTCCAATTCCATCTGATTTTTTAATTTTGATGATTTTGTTTAATTGCTCATGAAAAAATCCTTTGTCATTACATTTTTTGCCTTTACTGTTATCTGCTTTGTAATTTGCTTACCTGCTTCATAATTTGAGATCATTTTCTTTCTTTAATTGCTCATGAAATAACATCACCACTTATCACCATTACAAACTCTCAAACAAAGCACATATTTTTGGAAATTGAATAGAACAATTTGTTTAAATTAGTAATAAGGTACTTTCTTTGGCCTTTCGATTCCATAAATGGTTTTGATGTATTCGAGCAAAATATTATTAGGCCATTTAATAATAATGTTTATTTACAATAGGTTATTAATACATTTAAATTACCAAAAAATATATATATATATATATTTATGCATGTGCCCATTCAATTGCTTAGAAAAAAAATACATACATACATATATATATATATATCATTACAAAATAAAACAGTATTAAAAACTCCTATTCATTATGTTCTACTATTAGTGTGACATTTAAAAAAATAATTAATATTTTCAATGAAATTACTGACCAAAATTTTTTTACACATTATGATGAAACCAAATTCATTTTAGATGGACAATTTAAAACAAAACTCAAATATGAATCACATACAAAGAGATAGAGAACACACAACTACAGGTGCTGAAATAAAATCACACTCTAATTCTATTACTATTTAAAGACTTGTGTGCCAGCGCATATACAAGATGCGATGAATAGCATCGTTGAGTAGCGAGCAATAGGAAGAGCAGCTACTAGCTAGAAGACGAAAAATTTATCATCAAAGGGTTGATAATATAAATCGGTTATAATTATAAATGGATAAACAAATACAGCCAACTGGGTTGCGTTAGTTACATTCAATGCTTTTATTTTGCCATATAAATATCTCATGTGCACTACATACATTTTAATAATTTATCTATACATTGTCCAGAAGATGAGGGCATTGTCGCTCAAGGCAGTTCAACTATACATCCAATTTCTTACATTCCTGCATTACGTCCTAATGCATCGACATTTGAATATAGAAGCACAAGTAGACAACCACATCCCTATCAAAGTAATTTCCCAATTATAAGATATTACATTATTTGCTCTGAAACATAATAAAATTTTAAAATTTTTTTCCTCAATCAAGGAACTCATATAGGTGGCACTACTTTAGGTGATGATGTTATGCATGATCATGTTTTTGAATCAATCAAAATTTTCATACCCAAGGGACTGAACAAATCCAAACCATTCGTCAAGTGATGTAACAACCAATCCAGGATATGTCAATATTTAATTAGTTATTATCTCTTATTTAATATTATTCTATAATTTTTTACAACATCCTGCAACTATCATGTTTATATGTATGATTATAAGATAGTACAAAAAAAAATCTTATACTATTATTGTATGAAATAAAATATGCTTTCATATCATGAAAAATCAAATAAAATAAATTAATTAAAAATAAAAGCAAAAATTATGTTGTTGTCAAAATTAAATGGCAAGTTATATTTACTCTTTCCCTTTTATATATATGATAGCCATCCATCCTATACATGTTAATCCACAAAATGGACAACCTCCCATGCCAAATTACAACATAGCACGTGATTATTATGAACATTTTGGCAATCTTAGGTTTAATTGCCTCCACCACATGTATGCCCTTATTGCCAAGCTAAAATATCTTGTGGTAAAACATCTCAATTGTGATGTTCAAGTGAAAAGACTAATTTGCCACTCATACCATTTCCCTCTAAATTATACGCGCAATGTTTACATCGCAAACAACAGAGGAAAAACTATTTTGCCACCTTATTAGATCTATAAACTATAATTTTTCTTTCACGTCAATGGCTATATATTTAGACGAAAGTCTTACCAGAGGCGGTCAAGGAGTGTACTGTTTTCAAACTCAAAGATATATTTATCACAAAATAAGGAGTTTATTACCCTCTACAACTAATAGAGTTAGATACATCCAACATATATTTGGGACACAGAGCATGAAATAGAAAATAGAATTGTTGAAAATCTAGATTTGCACCGAAATTTGGTTGAAAAGATAAAGAGGATACTAGATGAACACAATCCATTTGTGAAAGTTCTAAGGTAATTGGGACAGCGACAAAATTTACCAAATTGTCAACTCATTATCAAGCAGCAAGCAACTAATCGCCATCAGTACAGTACGCCTATTGTCTCACAAGTAGCTACAATTATTGTTGGGGGTAAAGAGGTGGATCGATTGAATAGTAGGGCTGTAAATTTCAAAATTGTAGTGGCCCATTATTCAATGTTCTAGATATTACCGAATACTACGATCCCCTTCAGTATCTTCTACTTCTTTCATTTGGTACATATAGATGGGATGTCCAATAGTCAAACCTAAATGAAAGCAAAGTAGCAAGTCATCAGTACTATGCATACATGTTGCAGGTATATGTCACTTATACTACCAAATATAATATTTTTTGTGTAAATATATTTCATGGAAAACTAATTGTAAATCAATATAGATTTGATAGCATAACCCATTTCTTTTACTACTTGGATGCTGGCTCCTGCAACAATACGTGGTTGACAACTATGTCAAAATTGAGACGCATAAACTTAGATGGATAAGGACCAATCAATACATGATTAGATCTAAATTGTATCAAGGAATGTAGGATTCTTTTCGACAAGGTGTAAATAATATAGGTATGCATTATAGATAGACAAATAGCTTGCTAGAAATATATTTTCATATAAAAAATTGTTAATAAAGTTTCTATTCAGATGCTACCAAATAATGTTGGACAATGAACAATTTTACCATCCTCTTTCATTGGTAGTCCAAGAGATATGCATCAATGCTATCCAAATGTGATGACTTTAGTCCAAAAATATAGAAAATCAGATTTGTTGCTACAATTGCTTCAGCGGGAAATGCTGTCGGTATTGGAAACGTCCTTTCCAACAATTACATGCAATCGAAATTGGTTATAAATTAAAAAGGAATTGCTTCCTAGACAGTTTTTCCAAGATTGTCTGAATCTATTGTCACGAATATTCAATGCAAAGTTTAAGGAATTCAGAAATGATATTGTACATAAAAATGTACTTAACAAAATTTTGGCATATGCTTATGTAATCGAATACCAAAAAAGAGGATTGGCTCATCCGCACATGCTAATTATATTTGCTGAGACAGATAAACTGAGAACATCGCGTAACACATGCTAAGATACCATCAAAATAGGATGAGCCTGCACTATATGAAATTGTTCTCAAATACATGATACACAGCCCCTGTGATAAAATGAATCCAAGTAGTCCATGCATGAGAAATGAAAAGTGTATGAGAAATTTTCCAAAACCATTCTCCTCAACAATGTATGTATCACGTGATTCATTTTTTATTTATAGTAGGCGTAATCAACCTTTTGTTCCACTTGATAGTAATGATCATGTTTTGGTGGACAACGGCAAGGTTGTTGGATAAGAACACATGATTACTTTTGAAATATGATTGTCATATCAATATGGAGGTTACAAGTGATATTGTTTGCATAAAATATTTATACAAATATGTTTTCAAAGGTCCAGATCAAGTTGAGTTTGAAATACATTCTGGGGAAATAATGATGAGGTTCAATAATTTGTCGATGGAAGATGGATTTCTGCACCAGAAGTATTGTGGAAAATTTATAATTTTAGAATGAGTCGCATGTATCTATTTGTTATTAGATTACAGATATATTTGTCAGGGATGTGTCAAATTTGGGCCTCATCATACAGTTGAACCTCATCTTGAATGATGAAGTAAATTTAAAAATAATGTTGACTAAATTCTTTACAAAAAATCGACAATTGCGTGAAGAAGCATCAAATCGATAAAGACAATTTTCTGAAGTATATCTATTTCATGAATTTCTAGAACATTTTAAATGGAAGGAGGGCCAAAAAATGGATTGCAAGGGTATTGTACAATAAAATTATTGGAAGAATCTATATCGTGTCACCCACTGATGGAGAAAGATTTTACCACTAGTCTTGCTTAATCATTTTCAAACTTCCATATCTTTCGAAGATCTCTTAACTATAAATGGCATCACTTATAATACATTCAAAGATGCAGCAGAAAAACATGGCCTTCTTGAATATGATGATTACATACAACAATGCTTACGTGAGATAGGTTTTGTTCGTATGCCATTAGCATTTAGGCATCTATTTGTTTCCCTACTAGTTTTTTACGAACCAACGGGAGTACATAGTCTCTAGGATGAGTTCTTAATTTATATGCTTAATTGGACGTCCATTATCATCAAATCAGTCCAATACTGCATTTGCTATCAACAGGCTTTTAAGGAAGTTGTAAAGATTATTGCATAAACACAATAGGGATATTTCTTAGTTTGACTTACCACCAATCCCTGAAGAACATAATAAAAACCCTAACCTTTCTCGATTAATAAAAGATGAGTTGTTAGTTAACGTGCTTGATGAAAATTTGCAATCAATTAACCAGTTGAATTCTAACCAGTAAACCGCTTTTAACACTATCGTCTCATAAATTGAGAGGAAAGACTACAAAATATTCTTCGTAGACAGTCCCGGAAGAACAGGTAAAACATTTTTATACCGAGCACTATTAGCTTACTTGAGAAAAAAAAAAAAAAAAAATAGCCATATTGCCACTGCAACATCAGGTATTTGTAACAACACTTTTACTTGGTGGATGAACATCACATTTTATATTCAAAATTTTGATACTATGAGTGTGTGTGGAATAAATAAGCAGTCTAATCTTGTAGAATCACTGATGAAATGGGCAATTGCAATAATTTAGGATGAAGTGCATTTGAATCTGTAGATAGAACTTTAAAGAACATATTAGATAATCAGTCACCATTTGGAGGAAAGATTATAATTTTATATGGTGATTTCAGATAGGTTCGGCCAATGGTAAAGAAAGGAACTAGAAGTCAACAAATTGCAATGAGTGTTTCCAAAACAACATTTGGAAGAGAAGTACAAATATTAAGATTGTAGCAGAATATGAGATCATTGACCGATGTGTATTTCTCTAAATTCTTGCTAAGAATTGGTAATGGATTAGAACCTAGAGTTCGAGGTGACATCATAAAATTGCCGTCATCGAAGGTTGTACCCTAGAAAAGTGAGGCTTCCATTCAACGATTAATAGAACTAACATTTCTAAACATGGTACAACATGCCAATTGTTGAACCCCAGTTATGATAATCATGTTTTGATGATGACCAAATCGCACTAATGGTTTGAAAAGTGTGCAGAAAAACAAAACAACCAGAAGACTCCACGGATGCAAATGACTGTCCGAAAGACAGAGTTTCGGACGATGGTAATCGTCCGGCACAAAGAATTTGAAGCAAGTCTCGGAGGAAGAATAGCGTCCGATCATATTCCAGTAGACTTTGCTTCGATCGGACGCATGTTCAGACGCATCCTCGGACGTCCGAACGAATACCCTCAGAGAACGGACGCAGTGTCGGATGCAAGGTTTAGCAACGGCCGTCCGAACGGTCCAACGGCTAGTTTGTTCTGACGCACTCTTGCTGCATCGGCCGTCCGAAAGGTCCAACGGCTAGTTTTCCAGTAAACAGAAAATAGCCGTTGGGAAGTTGTTGAAAGCAGATATTTGGCAACTATAAATACCCCAAGGTCTGAATTAATTGAAAAGGGACTTCTACATTGATTACAAATCATTCTTGAGCTATTGGTGAGAAATAGTGGGTACAAGTGTTGTAATAGTGTAGGTAGTGAGAAAAGAGCTTAGAAGTGTAAGAGTCAGATACTCTTCAAGTGTAAGAGTGGAGAAATAACAATTGTAACAAAGGAAGGTTGTGAGTGTAAAACTCTTGGCTCAACTAAAGGAAATTAGTGTGAGCAAGAGTGATCCTCATTTGTGTACAAGAGGTTATTGTCTCACCTATTTTGAAGAGACTTTTAGGGGCTGAACTTCAAGTTGTGAACTTGGTAGTTGCCTTGTAAGAAGCTCTTTGTAGTTGCAAGCTCCAAGCTTGAGAAGCTAGGGAGTTTGGTTTGATTCTCTTAATCTCAATATTCTTATTTGTTCTTTAAGCTTAAATTGTTGAATATCTATTGTATTCATTTGTGCTTAAGTTTTCATTTGGTGCATAAGTTTGAATTTCTATTAAGCACATAAAAAGGATTGTTTTTAGAGACAACCTAATTCACCCCCCCTCTTAGGTTGCTTTTGGGGCCAACACCAATAAAACAGCTTATATGGTTGGAAGTGCAAGTATCACCCTAAAAACACATATGTTGATCATATAAAGACAGGTTGTGATTTGATGATATAAAAATTCCCCAAACAAAAGGTAGAATACACATCTTGGGATTCAATTTAGAGTAATAACCACAATCTTTATTAGCAAGAGTTCTTGAACTCGCTTAGCTTGAGCGGGACGCCACCACATAAATTATTGTTGAAATGTGGATGCCCAAAAATGCTTTTACGAAACCTTAACCCCGAGTTAGGGCTTTGCAATGGAACAAGATTGATTTGTCATGATTTAAAACCAACATTTATAGATGCTGTTGTAGAAATTGGACATTGTGCAAGTACTCAAGTTTTTATTCATAGAATCCCACTAAATGGTGTAGAGGATAGTGGTCTTCTTTTTGTGCTTCAGTGTAGACAATTTCCTGTTCGTCTTAGTTTTACACTGACGATTAATAAAGCAAAAGGACAAACAATCCCAAATGTTGGGATATTCCTTCAAAATCATGTTTTTAGTCACGGACAACTATATGTTACACTTTCAAGAAAGGTGTCACAAAGTTCATACCAAAATTTTGATATAAACGGTAAGATTGAACGATTGTGTGGAATACATACGAAAAGCATTGTGTACAATGAGATCTTCTACATCTAACATGAAGTATCTACATTACAATGTAAGTTTAAAATTCATACTTTCACATTTTACCATTCAATATACACATATATTTTTTTTAAAAAAATTCTCCCCGGCAAACGTACTTTTCAAATCAATTATTTAACTAACAAATCATGCCTGTCCGTATTTTTAGTTCCTCAATAGGTGCATATTGCTACATAGTTTCATACTGTACGTATAAGTAGTAATTGCATAAATCAATTAAAGGATCAAATGCAAGCTTGGTGTATATGGAGACAAAATCATAATCATAGATTCAGTCGCAAAAAGATACTTACATGTCTACTTTTCTCAAATTAAAATTTTATGCCATTATTTATTCCTTGCCATCTAGAATTTAAAATAATAAAATTTATATGCACAAGATGCAACTCATAACATCTGGGGTAAAAGACTTGCTTAGGTTGGTATAAATGCTAACGAATTAGGATGAATCATACTATGTACATTTTGTAAACAGCGACACCATAGGTAAAATGTATATATATTCCAAAATACAAATAACATTTATAAAAAAATATACTTTTCTATGCAATATTAATATATTTTATTTCTACTAGAGCAAAAAGGATCAAATGAATAGAAGTCTGGGACCTAACAAAGGTAATGGTATTAGATAGTATTTTTTATGTCCTTTTAATGAATCATTTCTCATGAATGAATGATCCACTCATTATTCCTCAAGCACTTAATTATAAAAAGGCATTGAACAGTAAAGGATCTACATTTTTCAAGTACATATTCAATATATATATATATATATATATATATATATATGTGTGTGTGTGTATGTAGGTATGTATGTGTGGGTGTGTGCCACATTACAAATTGACATAATTAATATAGTTTACATATTACTTGTAGAAAGTGAGTTCGTGAAACTGATCACCTAGATATACAATAATGGTATGTTTTGATTTAATATACATTTTCATTTCATAATACATATCCAACAAAAACCATATCACAAATTCAATTATAATATTTCAATGAACGTGCAATTTGCTGGTGTAAAGATGTGAAATCATAAGGATACCTGCAAAATTGCAACTAGGTATGACTAGCATTAAATTTAAAATACTATAACCTTCAGGCATTAACTCTGTTTATTTCACCTCAAAATTTCTAATTTACATAAACAAATGTTACAGGACTATAACTGTATTTTATTGCAAAAACTTTCATGAAGATGACATTATTCCATGGTGGATTGCTACATTATATATGGCATAGATAAACTTAAAGAAATGCTACCTAATTTATATTACCAACCTATAGTTGTGTTTTACCAAAGAACTTTTATCTACATAACATATTGTTCATATACTCCATAAAAAAATGTTTTATGTAAATATTCAATTTAATTTGCATTTTATATCATATTTATTTTTAACATGTCAAAATTTCATTGTAATTATACAAATACACAATCATTTTATATGTAGGAAAAAGGAAGAAAAATATTGACGAAAATGTGCACACACATCGAGTGTTCCTTGATCGCTAGTCTTTATAATTAACCAAAATTTACCAATGGATTTTCAAAATTATTTTAAATATTCTTACTATTGCCTAAGTGATATGAGTTGATTTTTCAAAAATAGGTTATGAATAATTTTTTTCTTATTGCGCACACATAGAGGATGCCTTTTATCACTATTATATATAATTGAAGTACAATTCTAGTATAATTATATTTTGATATAATTTTCTACAAAAAAATTTAACTAACCCATAAATTCCCATATCCCCTATTTTAATTTGTTATTTTTCTTTTCTATTCAATTTTAAACACAATATTCCACACACATAGGGTATTCCAATAGGAGATATATATTACTACTTGTATAACCAAGGATCAAGTTTTGGTGTAATATATAAGTTTTGGTGTAATATATATATTTTGGTAAGTAATTTAAAAAATAAAAAAAAACTAACTCAAAACTTCATATAACTCCACTCAATTTAGTAACTTCCCATAACTCAACCTCTCATTTGATTTGTATTTTATTTAATTTATATCTTATATTTTATTCTTTTCTTATAATGGTGCACACACATCGAGTATACTAGGGGAACTAGTATATATTACTACTTTATATAATGGAAGAGTTTTTTGGTGTAATTCTTGATTTTTTGTATAATTTATCTGTCAACTCCTATTGTTCAGATTTGTAACTTCTCACTTCTCACTAAGGAGGTGTTTGGTTAGCATTTGGAAATCAGAATGGGAACTCCATTTTCCATATGACTTTATTGCATTCCCCCTTACTTGTTTGGTTTAAATAAAGAATGAGTTTCATTATATTGATAAGATAATCAATTTCGAACCCAAGTTACAAGTAGAAAATGAAAATGGGCATTTTCTAACACTTTGATTCCTATAAAATGATTCCCATAGTTATTAACCGTACAACAATCTATGGGTATCATTAACTTTCATTTTCATTCCTTCCTTTCATACCCATAAACCAATACCTCTTAACACAGACGAATTTAGGGGGCGGTGATTCTAGAAATTTAAATTTTACTCTTTAAAATTTTGAAAACGAAATTTGTATCCTTATAAAATTTATATTTCGCCCCCTTAAATTTTTTAGAGAAATATAAATTAGCTTTAATAAATATGTGGCTATTAAGTCTTGCCCCCTCAAGGTACAATTCCTGCGTCCGCCCAGACTCTTAACTTCCCAAACCCTCTCAGCAAATAACTTCCATCAACCTAATACAAAATTGAACTCACAATCCTTAATTTAATTGTATTTTAGTTTGTGTCCATTTTTAGAAAAATTTTGTATAATTCTGCACACGTATCGAATGTGCCCATAACACTAACGTATATTCCTACTTTAATAACTCCTTTACGTTTTTTTAGTATAGTTTTTCAAAACTACCCACTTTTTAAATTTTTTTTATAAAAAATTAAAAAAAAAAAAAAGGAAACAAACAAACTACCAACGTTGGTGTCATGTCCATTATTGATTTTGAAAAACTACCCACACTTCAAAATCAATAAAAGAAAAAGGACCCATTTTATGGCCATTTCTGTTTCATCTTTCTAACATTACAACATGGCACACAACTCAATACCCATTTTTACATTATATGGAGATTTGCAAAATATGTCAAAATTTTTTGTTAACACATGGGAAGAGACTATGCACACACATCGCGTGTGCATTTATATCTAATATATATTACCACTTTATATAATGATAGCGTATTTTGGTGTAAATTATATTTTTGATATAATTAAGAAACAAAAACTAACTCATTTCCATCCCATAATTGCTTGTATCTTGGGGATAACTTCCCATAACCCTTTACTTAATTCATATTTTATTTCTATTCTTTTTCATTCAATCTAAATATATTATTTTCACACACATCAAATGTGCCAATTGGACTAATTATTATTACTAGTCAATAATGTACACTTTACATGTGTGCACAATAAAACTTAAAAATAATAAATTAATTTTAATAATTTAAAAAGAAAGTGAGTGTGGGTAGTTAAAGGGTATTAGAAGTTACTATTTTGCTTGTTCTTTATTTTTAAAAAATTACATCAAAATTCAAAATTACATCAAAATCTTGCCTACTTATTAAATTAGTAGTTATTACTACATTACTACATTATATAATGCAAGAATCTTTTTGGATAAAATATATACTTTTGGTGTAATTAAAAAAAAAACTCATGTCCATAATTTTCACAATTCTTCTCCAATTAAATATTCCTCATAACTCTCAATCTAATTTAATTTTTTCCTTACAATTGTGTGCACAAATGTGTGCCAATAGTTCTAGTATATATAAGTCGAGTACCTTTCTATATAACTTACTGGGTAAAATACACAAATAGTCCCTATACTTTTTTACTAATCTAGGATTGGACTCTCAAATTTAAATTGAGACAGTATGGTCCTTAGACTTTTTTCACGCGGTCACATCAATTTGGTTCGTACCAAAAAGTGTCACAACAATTATTAGAAGGATAAATCACCTTATTAGTCCCTCAACTATTTCATTAAAACTAAAATGGTCCCTTAACTTTAATTTTAACTGCATTAGTCCCTAAACTTGTCTCTAGTTTGATCTTTAAGTGGTGAGCAACTCAAAACATAAGATTTTTAAAGTTTGACTGATAGTCAGCAGGGGTGTAAATGTCAATCTACCAAAATTGATGGTCAAAATACTAGAAATGGTCTTTATTGATTCAGAGAATTGAGGAAATAGTGTGAAACTCTAAATCCCTAATCTATTATACCATACAAAGAAACCACATGACAAATAGAGAATTAGGGATTGTGGCCAACCCTAGTTCTCTAAAATGCGCTTCTTATAAGTTATGGCTACCATCAGCACCATCCTCCGCCTCTTACAGCCCCATATGCTCATCACCATAATAGCAACAGACACAATAGCCCTAGTTCTCCATCCCCACCATTGATTTCCTTATTTCTCGTATTACCCTTCAGCTCTCTACATGCTTCTCGCCTTCAATGCGGGCTTGTCGGGCACATCCCAAGACAACAATAATATTAATGTCCTCTCCATAACTCTCACAGACGATAATCTAGGTAGTGGTGCTATTGTTTTGGGAAACTCAAATGGGAAGAATAGATTTAAGATGAAATTTAGCCAAGATCAGAAGGAAAGAATGCTAGATTTTGCAAAGAATATAAGGTGAAAGATACAGAAAAAAAAACAAACAAACAAACAAACAAAGATTTCATCGTAGAATTCTGCGATAAAATAGATGTAGAAAAAGAGGTGCTTAAAATTGGGATGCATAACAACAAGAATAAATTTACCAAGAGAGATCACACTAATGCTTATGTCAAAACAACAATTAACGATAACAGTATGGAATAACTATCCCCTATCACCACCAAAATCATGAAATATATGACGACGATAACACCAAAAATGGGAATCATCATAGCCATGATTTGTTAAGTCACAACTTCTTACTTTTGATCACAATAATAGTACTGATAATGATAGTACTAGGCTTGGTGAATTATGTTGTAGTTTTGACAATCCAACAAGACAAAGAAAGCAATGGGGGTTATGGTTTCTTTATGTTGTAGAATAGATTAGGGATTTAGGGTTTCATATTTCCCTCAATTTTTCCAATTCTGAATCAATGAAGACCACTTCTAGCATTAAGCCAACAATCTCGCTGAATTAATATTTATACCCCTTCTAACCACCAGTCAAACCTTAAAATCTCAAGTTGCTCAGCCACATCTATCAAACTGGAAACAAAATTTTAGTTTAGTAAGTAATGCAGCTAAAATTAAAGTTAAGGGACTATTTTGGTTTTAATGAAATAATTGATGGATTATTAAGGAAATTTGGCCTTATTAAAATTTCTACCCAACTGACAAATAATATGAGGTTAATAGTAGTCATTTAAAGCCCATGATAAGGTATCACAAGTATCTGTTCATTTCAAAGGACAAAATAATTTGGGAAAACACGAAACTAAAGAAAACAAATTTTGCTTCGATTTCATTTCTTCAATTTACCTAATTTTCTTGCCCTGTCAATCAAATAGAGACTTGTAATGACTTCTTAAGGATGTTAAATGATTGTATTACCCTCATATAAACTACTAATTTGGTAGAGATTGTAATAATTATGGTGGCATTATCTAGTAAGAACCAAATTGGCCCAATGAAAAAATTTTGAGAACTATATTGTTCCAATCTTAAAATCAAAGGACTAATCCTAAATTAGCAAAAAAGTGTAAGAATCATTTGTATCTTTTGTTGTTACTATACTATACTAAGTATCTATCTATCTATACTCTATAAGGGGAGTGGAGAGAGTTTAGTGTTTGTCATTTTTTGAGAATGTTTAGTAAATGGCATAAAGAGGGGGGAGTCTTCAAAGAGCGAGGTTGAAGAAAATAGAGAATCTAATAAGCCCCTTACCCAACAAAACAAGGCAAGGATCCATCGATATCATTGACAAAACAAGTGAGAGGTTCCAAATTCTAAAAGAATGAAGAAAGATGAGAAGCTCAAGAAACTGAAGAGATTTTTGGAGTTAGAAAGATTGAAATAAATATCCCATTCATTGATGCCTTGGAAAACATGTCAAGCTATGCCAAATGCATGAAGCAAATCACCACCAGCAAGAGAAATTCATGGGGATGAGATTGTATGTTTGAATGAGGGATGTAGTGCTATAATCCAAAAAAACCTTCCTCCAAAATTGAAGTTCCTGAAGTCGATTCCATTCCATGTGAGATCAGGGGAATAAGTTTATTGTGTGATCTTGCGGCCCTCATTAACCTTATGCCACATACCATATACAAGAGGTTTAATGGGGGAGGATTGAAAATCACCAATGTTACATTCCATTTGACTGATCAAAACATTAGACAACCAGCGAGTATTGTTGAGAAACATAATCGTCAAAGTGGGAAAAGTATTCTTACTGACTGACTTTATAGTGCTTGAGATAGAGAAAGAGGTTGTGACATCCTTGCATTCTTAGAAGACCATTTCTAGCAATTAAAGTGCGCTCATTAATGTCTGAGATGCCAAAATCCAATTTAGAGTCAATAAGGATTCTGTTTACTGTTTAATTTAATATTTTTGACCCCTTAAAATTTCCTTCCATTCATAATGATATTATAAGAGTAAAATTAATTGATGACCTAGTTGATGACTTTTGTAGGAAGTTACTAAAGAAGCTCTCTAGGCCTATTAATGGGTTGGGTCTAGACCACGACCCGACCCAATATAGACCTATTTATTCGATCTGGATTTATAACAAATTCTGATTACCCGAATTCAATTCGGACCCGTTTAACTATGATAATAAACGGATTGGATCTAGATCTTGAAAAATCTGGCCCAATTAAGACCCAAATCTAATTAAACATTTAATATATAATAAAATTATTATATGTTAGTATTATTCTATATGTACATTTACAGATATGTTGTATGAATTACCCATGTAATTTATATTTTAATGTAGAATACATGGGCATAAATATTAATTATGAACTAAATACTTTTTTATAATAAAAAAAATTGATAAATTGTAATAGTTCTATATATAATTCTAAATCTATAAAAAGAATATCAAGATCCGACAAGACCTGACGGATCCGAATATGGATCTACATCTATAGACTTATCAGAGATCCAAATTCGGATCCGAATTCGTTTATATGAAACAGATTCGGGTCTAGATATATTGGATCTGACCCGGATCGAACCCATTTATAGGCCTAGGTACTCCATGAGTGTGATTTTCATGCAGGAGATGAAGAAACGGAACTTGATAAGGATGAACATGAGTGCATGGATAACGGGAAAGAGGATTTGAACATGAAAGTTGAAGGGCAAATTCAAAGGAGTATAGGTAAAGAAAGGTCTCCGACCAACGAACCCCTCAATGTTGAACTCAAACCAGTCCCTTCTCATTTATAATATACTTATTTGGGTGACAATGATATATATTCAGTGATTGTGAATGCCCATTTGTCTAGTTAGTGAACAACTTGCTCAATTGTTAGATGTGCTTAAATTGTTTAAAGTTGCGATTGCATGGTCAATAGATGATATAAAAGGATTAGCCCTTCCATATGCATGCAATTTTGTAATATACTTATTTGGGTGACAATGATACATATCCAGTGATTGTGAATGCCCATTTGTCTAGTGAACAACTTGCTCAATTGTTAGATGTGCTTAAATTGTTTAAAGTTGTGATTGCATGGTCTATAGATGATATAAAAGGATTAGCCCTTCCATATGCATGCAATTTTGTTAAGTGAAGGGCATAAGTCTGTGTGGCAACCTCAAAGAAGGTTAAACCTCACTTTAAAAGAGATGGTAAGGAAGGAGGTAATGAAACTCCTAGATACTGGAATCATCTATCCAATTAGTGATAGTGAGTGGGTTAGGCCCACTAAAGTTGTCCTTGAAAAGGGCAGCACCACTGTGGTTATTAGCTAAACCAATGAACACGTCCCATCTCGAGTAGTAGTAGTTTATATTGGTGTATGTGTATTGACTTTCGAAAATTAAATGAGGCCACCAGCAAGGACTACTTCTCTTTGCCCTTTATCGATCAAATATGGGAAAGGCTTACCAAGTTTGCTTATTATTACTTCCTCGATGGTTACTACAGGTACTTGTAAATTGCTATTAACCTAAAGGACCAAGAGAATACTACTTTTACATGTCTATACAGCACTTTTACCTATAGGAGGCTCCTAGTACCTTCCAACGTTGTATGTTCGCAATTTTCCATGATATGGTTGAAAAATGTATCAAAATTTGTATGGTTAATTTTAGTATTTTTGGCATGTCTTTTGATAATTGTTTGACCAACTTGTCTAATGTATTGAAGAGATGTGTAGAAACAAACTTGGTCCCTAATTGAGAAAAATGTCACTTTATAATGCGAGATAGGATAGTGCTAGGATATAGAGTGTTACCTAAGAGCATTGAAATTGATAAGGCCAGGATAGAGGTAATTGAAAAATTACCTCCTCTGTAGAAACCTACTAATATGAGAGGTATAAGAAATTTTCTTGGACATGTAGGTTTCTACAGGAGGTTTATTAGAAAATTTTCACATATTGCTAGGTCTCTATGTTCTTTACTTCAAAAGGATTGTATGTTCAACTTTGATGCATCGTGTTTGAATGCTTTCAATGAGTTGAAACATGTACTTGTAAATGCACCTATCGTTATGGCATCTAATTGGTCTCTTCTTTTCGAACTTTTGTGTGATGTTAGTAATTACGCAATTGGTGTTGTTTTGTGTCAAAAAGCTGATAAGTTATTGCATGTAATACATTATGCCTAATAAAAAAGTGAGATTTATTTAAGAAATACACACTTGAAGCTTGTAATGATGGTTGATCGGATAAGATGGATAGTGGCAGCACCACCTTGATCTACCATCAGAAAAATTATTGCGCCCTCAAATTAACATAAAAATTCCACACCCGAACTCATTTTTTCTCGTAGATTACAATTTGAGTGTTGGATTTGTTGGAAGAAATGATCAAAAAATACCCAAGAGAGCTAGGACAGCCGCAAGCTCCTCCAATTCTTCTTCACCAAATCAAAACTTGAAACAATAAATTTTTACACCAAAATTATCTTCAGGTATGGTGGTGGTGGTGGTGGTTTTTTTTACTCTATTAGGTTTAATTTTAAAAGCAGCGATGGCCTTTTATGTTGGTATTCTTTTTGGCATTTTTTGTTTTGTTTTTTATTGTGCTTTTCAAGGCAAAAAATGGCCATTTTTTCAAGTATTTGTTTCGTGCTTTGAAAAGAAAATCAAGTTTGATTTTTGGTGATGGATCTACTCATTTTGGCTTCTTCATTAGAGGGTTGATGATGATTTTTGTTGGAAAGATAATTGACGAGGAAAGAGGGGGTTGGCTGGTTAGGATGATGACTGCAGGTAGTCGTAGTGATAATATGGTGGTAGTGGTAGTGGTGATGATAGCGAGAAAGGTGAAGAGACCCATTAATAATGGGTTGAGGGTAAGCAAGTAATGAATTTATCGAGATTCATTAGTTTGGATGATTTTTATCCATAACACCCTTTGATCCAAAATACATAGCAGTTTAAGATAAATTTTCAAAATACATAGGGGCTATAGGTCAAAAGGCAATGCGATATGGGGGGTTTACAATAATTTACCCTAATTTCTTTACCCTTTGTGTTCCTAAGGCTTCTGGTTGTTTGTTCCAACAATAATTGCTCTTTAATTATTGTGTAAACATTTTTTTTCTTTACAATATATTGACAAGGCTGTAATTTATTTGATAACCTTCTATTTACCTTTCCTCTCCCATAAACAGAATCCAGAAGAAAATATGGAATCATGAAGAAATGAAGTTAAAAAATTCTACCTTATCTCAAACATCAGGAATTTATTTTAAAATTTCACCCTTTTTTGGTTCTGTTATTTTTCTTTTTTTTCCCCCAATATATATCTTTAACCTTCCAAGCACATAGGTTTAACATATTATTCTTTTTATGACTATTGATCAGATTGTCTTTTTTTCCTGTATTTAAAGCTCTTTTTGTCATTTTCTCTACTATTAGTTCACCATTACCTCCTCCTCCATACTATCTTCTGGATACTGAGTATGGGACTTCTATAAATTAAGATGTGTATAAGAGACAGTTTTTGATCTGTCCATCTAAATTATTGAGATAACAATAATTAGCATTTTATTTTAGTTTGTTATGATATTCTATATTAGAAAGGAAAATTAATTTTTTCTAGTGGATTCTGTTCAACCGTTGGGAAAGGGTTTAAAAATCACATATAGATGTGTATAAGAGACACAGGACTAGATGTCTCTTATACACATCTAGATGTGTATAAGAGACAGACTCTATCCTGAAAGCTGTTAGGTCACAGGAGAAATTGCCTCTTTGTAATTCAATTTTGTCTCTTTCTTAGCAATCAAACTTTGCTATTATAAAATTTTTTGAACCTTTTGTTCTACAACCATGTTGAAAATTAGGAAAGACATGTTTGTGGAGCACATGACTAGGTCGCAAATAAAAATCTTTTTTTCCCTTAAATTGTATTTGTGAGCTCGGGCTATCAACATTAGGTTAAAGGCAATGTTACCAATCCATTTTCTCCATTCCTCTCCCATGAATCTCTTTGAAATTTTTCCCCACTCAGATTAAGATCTATTGATATTTTTTTCCAAAGCTTCTCCAGTGGTATACCTATTTGGTATTTAGAATATGCTTTCCCATAATAGAACTTTCTTTTTTCTTGAATAAAAAATAAATTCTGCATGTTTGTGGCATTTCTAGATAGCTTGATGATTGAGATTACTTCTTACTTTCAACAAAGAGACAGGTTCTTCTAAATGAAAATAACTGGATGAGATAGAATGCCTCATTCTCGGATAATTAATCATGGGATAAGTCACTCTTGTTCCATTACTCTATATCATTTAATCAGTTTGGTTAATATTGAGTAGTATGGAACATCTTAAAAATATTAACCATCTTGCATTTGGTAAAGAACTGGATAAGATTGACTTACTTTTTTACGAATTAAAATATCAATAATTAGTAGTATTTTATTTTTTTTATATTAATTTTGTAATTTTACATATTAAAGCATAATATTAAATGACTTCTTCTCCTATCCAACTCATTTATAGGAGTATTTATGTAATTAGGTAGTCAAATTTATATTTTTAAATTTTTAGAACACAAAATTACACAGTCGAGTACACATGTAAAAAGACCAAGTATCAAATTATTTTTCTCTTAACCCGCTAAAATTGGGTCAGATTACCCATTAGGCGTATAGACCTAATATCCGATTCATAAATATCGCTATAATCGAATATGACATCATATGATATGGGGTCATAAATTTATTTAGGGACAAATTAGTCAAAATTTTAGTTATGAATCTAGAGTCATCCCAAAATAACTAAAACCACCTCTCCTATGGTAATATTTTATCCCTTTCACAAGGGATTAATTCGGTTGATTAGGAAAACAATCACATATCTAAAAAAATCAACTAAACATAGAATGATATGAGATTAATTATTTAATTCCAAATCATTCCGTAAATCAAACGGACTCTTGGTGAACTAAGCTATTTTTCTCTCTTTTCTATGCTACTTTTGGATAAATTTTTCCATTTAGTACTACTTTGAGGAGTAGAGTAGATATGATTTGGCTAAATTTGTTAAGCTAGTGAAGATTTACTTCACGTTTTACGTTACTCTCGTATTGGTTCTGATGTTTTTGGTTATTTGAAGTATTAGAATGTGTTTGAAATAGAAAATTTATGTTTTTGGATAAGTATATATGAGTTGAGTTACTTTTTTGTTTGAATTTTCAAACTTTACAGTTCTTTAAATCTTTTTGAATAGTTTTTAAATATTCTTGATATTAGCTTTAGAACAAACAACGTCCTTTTAAGTTTAGGCAATTTAATATTTGTCTTCACCTATCTCACAAGTATAGTCATCTATTTGACAATACAAACTTTAGAATTGGTAATAACCGGATTTGGGAATTACAATCTCTCTCTTCTTTTTTTATATATCTTTACTTAATTTGCTTTTCTAAAATAAAATGCTAATTATTGTTATCTCATAATTTGGATAACAGATCAAGAATTAGAGTATTGGTAAATTATAATACGACCGATCCTGAACACTTTCAGGATAGAGTGGAATTAAAAATTCGGAAGGAATATAAAAGGTTATTTCATTCTTCATTTCTTGTTCAATTGCCAATATTTTATAACAGTTCAAATTTTATTTTGTAAGACAATACTTGTTTATTGTATATAATATTTACTTTAGTTAATTAGTTGGGCATTTATATCTCTCTTCTTTCACCTGGCGATGTGCGATTACGTCTTCTAGTTTTATGGCTAAATGCAATTGGGGTGGACGTTTAGGAAGTTGTTATGTTAGTTTTTCTATAAAGTGATATTTACCTAAAGTTGGTTCCTTTTAAGTGTAAACCCACACACTGTTGCATTAGAATTCATGTTAGTTTTCCGTAGCAACACAATAAAGATTACAACTGATGTTTTTCCTCGACATAATTAATTAGTCAAACAAGTATGACAGCCTTAAGTAGTCAAGGCATTTGTTGTTGCTTGATTCCGGCCTGGTCAACTTCACTTTTTTACTATATTTACTAACAAAACCAAATCCCAATCAACAGTAATGATCCAAATCTTATGGCTTTTCTTTTTCTTTTCTTTTTTAATAAAATCACCCCTTCCTCTATTCTTTAATAATTTAATAACCATGATCAATAAATTATAAATAAAACATCTTACCATCTATATCGTCCATTGTGGTAACGATAATCACATCTTTACAGGTTGGTATTATCTGATTAAACAGTGATACACACATGAAGCACACATATTCAAATGGATGAGAGACAGAAACATGTTAAGATAATTGTGTAAGAAACACCTAAAGTCTCCATAAGGTTGATGTAAATTTGTAACTAATAATTTTATAATTTTTGAAATCAATATCACAATATTGAATGACAACATATTGAATGTCAAAACTTAATGAAATAATAGGTTTTAGAATTTTTTAAACTAAAAATAATATTGTACTTAATCTCATTTCTTTTTTCACATACAAAGTCATTTTATTGTCTTACATGCATTTTCATTCAAAGAACCGGCTCCCAAAAAAAATAAATTGTAATTAAGTATCCAAATACAAAAACAGTAAATGCATGAATGTTTTTATATGCAGGATGATATTATATGATAACGGGATTATATGCGCATATGATGTAAATTTCGGTTAGTAATTATTTAACAAAAAAATATTTTGTTTTGTAACGTGTTATGCCTTGGGTATCTAACTAATAGCTCTGGCATTATCACCAGCCTTCAGATATAGACAGGTTCAACATCAATCCGGAAAATCTGTGTCCTAACATGACTCTTATCATTTTCTTCTCTAGTTCAGTGGCTTCCCTTTGGACCAAAGACTCCAGTGGAAAGGCCCAACTAGGGGAGGGAAGCCACTGACTGCCCAATCCCTTGTAAGATCTCTCACTGACACACTCACCACCCCAGTGGCATTTCTCAAAGTCTCACTCAACACCCCGGTAGCATCTCTCACTGACACACTCACCACCCCAGTGGCATTTCTCAAAGTCTCACTCAACACCCCGGTAGCATCTCTCAAAGCCTCACTCACTACCCCAGTAGCGTCCTTCACTCCCTTGATGGTATCCTTCAAATCTTCCAAAGAAGATGATGCTTTCTTGGTGAAATACATAGTGCTAGTTATGATGGTTATTGTCACTCCCACCAAGGCACCAATCTTCAAGAGACATCACGGACAGGCTCTTATTCAGCTTTCTTCACTTTAGTGTTCTCCAGATGCTTTGTCACGTTGATGTTCAATGTTTCTAACATCTAGTGATAAAAGAAACAAACTTTTTGAGTCAAATAAACCTAATTATAGACATGAAACTGAAACAAAGATTCAATTACACGCAACAAATAAACATAATATGAAACTTACTTTCATCTTTCGTGTTATAAGAATCAAGAACTCAGAGAAATTAGCAGCCCCATCCTGATTGCCATCAACCTCATTGATCATATGATGTAGTTCAGCTACACTAGGATGCTGGCCCAATGATCTCATTATAATTCCCAACTCTTTAGTAGTAATGCAATCTTCATTTTAAAGAAATGTAACTTTCCGTATTGTATCTAATTTTGATCTCAGACAATGGATAACGAACAATATACACAAATAAGCAATTAACCTTGTTTCAATTGACGCCAAATAAGCAATTAACCTTGTTTCAATTCACGCCCAAAAGGAAGAAGTATAAAATTAACAGAAAAAAAGACTACAAATACAATCTGATCATCCCAAGTACGTCTCAGACAAGTAGTTTTTCCCCTCCTATAGCCTCAGCTTATACAATAATGTGTGATAGCTCAACCAGAATTTCTTCGCAAATCTTAAACACATATAAGGACTATATAACTTAAACAATTATAACAAGAAAATTTTGGTTCAATTACACACCTTTTCTCAAATCACCTAACTGAAAAAAAAAAAAATTTTTTTTGTGTTTTTTTATTTTTTTTCTTATTTTGGTAATTTTTGTTGTCATTTAAGTTTGTTTTTAGGAACGTAAAATGTGTTTAAACTTTTCGAAAAAAAAAAAAACAAACTATACAAGTAAAACGAAAACAAAATACTAAATCCGCGTTGAAATAAACTTTTCACCACAGATTCTTACAGATATACAACAATATTGAACTCACTAGACAAATATGATGAAATTTTTTCTAAAAAGAAAGCCATGCATACAGAGAAAGAATAGAATACAATCACAATAAACAAAATCTCCATATAAATCAGGCATTTTAATTCCAGTCCTAAAAAAGAAACCGTTAAATGACAACAAAAATTACCAAAATAAGAAAAAAAATAAAAAAAGAAAATAAGCTGTCATTTCCGTCAAATTTTGAATAATCGCTAATTTAAAGCACCGCAACCAAAAGAAAAGCCAAAGAACAAGTGCAGTTTCAAAAACCAATAAGAAACAACCAATATTCACAAAAAAATAACAGTACAAAAAGAAAATCACCTGAAATTCTCGAGGAAAAAAAAAGAGAGAGAGAAAAGAAAATACGACTAGATGTGTATAAGAAAACTTACCATTGTCATCCTTGTTGAAATGTTTGAAAGTTTCCTTCAACTCAACAATCTGCTCGTCAGTCAAATGCCTAGCCAAAGATGTAGTTTCTTATTGAACCTTTTCAAAACTTGATATCAGTCTATGAATAATTGCAATTACTAGGACATAACATGAGACTTACTTTCATCTTTCGTGCCATAAAAATCAAGAACTCAGGGAAACTAATGGCTCCATCATGATCAACATCGAACTCATTGATTATATCTTGTAGGTAAGCTTCAGTAGGATTCTCGCCCAATGACATCATTACAGTTCTCAATGCCTCAGTAGTTATGCAGTCTTCATTTCAAACAAATGCAACTTTCCGTCAGACAATGGATAACGAACAATATACACTACTAACCATTTTTCAATTAACACCCAAAAGGAAGAAGTATAAAATTAACAGAAAAAAGGATTACTAATACAATCTGATAATCCCAAGCACTTCTCAAACAAGTAGCTAGATACATAGTTTTTTTCCTATAGCATCAGATTATACAATAACGTGTGATAGCTTAACTAGATTTTCCTCACAAATCTTAACACATATAGGACTATAACTTGAACAGTTATAACAAGAAAAATTTGGATCAATTAAAACTTTTCTAGAATCACCTAATTGGAAAAAAAAAAAGAAACTACCACAAGAAAAATGATAAACCTTTTCACCACACAGATATACAACAACATTGAACTCACTAGACAACATATGATGTCTCTTATTCACATCTAGAAAATGATACAAACAAAGAAGAATATAATACGATCACAATAAACAAATTAATCTCCGTATAAATCAGGCATTATAATTCCTAAATAAAGATTAAAGAAACCGTTAAATGACAACAAAAATTACCAAAACACAAAAAATAAAATTAAAAAAAAGTAATAATAATAAGTTGTCATTTCTGTCAAATTTTGATAATAGCTAATATAAAGCACCTCAACCAAAAGAAAACCCAAAGAACAAATGCAGTTTCCAAATCAACCAAGAAACTCTTATATTTACAAAAAATAACAGTACAAAAAGCTTCTACTGAAATTCTCAATAAAAGCCTTGGAAAAAGAAAAAAGATTATGAACAGAAGAAAATATACCGTGGCCAAAAGCTTCCTTGAACCCAGTGATCTGCTCCTCAGTCAAAAACTGAACCATTGTCGTTGTTAATGCAACCTGAGTTGTCAAGTAGCCAGTTATTGATGGCAAATCATTATTTCTTGAAAAACACACCTCAAAACTTATATCAGTATAAATAATTGCGATTATGTGCAACTAATAGACATAATATGAAACTTACATTCATCTTTGTGATTAGGCGCAACTAATAGACATAATATGAAACTTACATTCATGTATTGTGTCATAAGAATGATGAACCCAATGAAATTGATGACCCCATCTTGATCCGTGTCAACCGCATTGATCATATTTTGTAATTCAGCTCCAGTAAGATCCAGGCCCAATGATGATCTCATTACAAATCCCAACTCCTGGCTAGTAATGCAGTCTTCATTTTGAAGAAATGCAAGTTTCCATCAGACAATGGATAACGAACAATATTCTAGGTCACGAATAAGCTATTAACCATTTTTCCAATTGACACCCAAAAGGAAGAAGTATAAAATTAACAGAAAAAGGACTACTAATACAATCTGATAAGACGAGTGCTACCTAGATTTTTTGTTCTATAGCTTCAGATTATACAACAATAATGTGTGATAGCTTAACTAGAATTTCTTCACAAATCTTAACACATACAAGGACTATACTCACTAGACAAAATATGATGAAATTTTTTAAAAAGAAAACGATACATTCAAAGAAGAATAGAATACGATCACAACAAACAAAACAATCTCCGCATAAATCAGGCATTATAATTTCTGTCCTAAAAAAGAAACAGTTGACATCAAAAATTACCCAAAAAAATAATAATAATAATAATAAAGTCATCATTTCAGTCAAAAAAAAAAAAAAAAGGCTAATATAAAAGAAAAACCAAAGAACAGTTAGGTGATTTGAGAAAAGGTGTGTAATTGAACCAATATTTACAAAAAAATAAAAATAATAATGATAATAACAGTACGAAAAGAAAGTCTCCTAAAATTCTCCAAAAAAAAAAAAAAAAAAAACGACGAAGGAGAAATGTACCAACGCCACTGTGGAATAGAAGTTCGGAAGCTTTCTTCAACAAAGCAATCTGCTCAATAGTCAAATACCCCGCCATTGTCGTCGTCGAAACCCTAAGAAAACGGTTGAAGATAGTAGTTTATCTTTCTCTCTCTTTAGCGTTGATGGAATGAAATGATTGAAACCGTCTGATTCTGTCCTGTCCCAATAAATTGAAATTGAGTTTTACCGGGCCGGGCACCAGGAGTGCTATCGGTAGGTTTTAGTAATTTAGTTAAAATTTTTCGGATTGTTTAATTTTCGGTGCAAATAATTAAAATTAAATTTGAACTAAATTTTTGTTTCAGTTAGTTGATTAATCAGAATTTATTAATTAATTTAACAATTAAGTATAAAAATGAAATAAAAAACTACTAAAAGTAATAAATAGAAACCTAAACTACTAAAATTTAAGAGAATGGAACCTAAAATATGAGAAAGAAAAATAATATAAAAGTGTTGAATAAATAAAAATTGGAATTAAATTATTAAAAACTAAAAATTAAGAGTAATAAAATTAAAAGTTTAACTATTTGGTTATTAATTTTCAAATCATATAATCAATCCTTTTTATTTAATTTATCTGAATATCAATATTTAAAATTAGATTAATTTAGTTCACATCTAGTCGATTAAAGTAATCTATAAATTAAACTAATAAGTACAGTGGATGAAGCCGGCCGTTCGACCGAATTAACTGTCAATGGCAATGGATCCAGTCTGATTCAATACTATAGTTGAATCTTATAACCAAATTTAATTTTCATAACCGTCAAACCCAAAAAATGGGCAAACCGCGAAACTGACGATTCTCATGAAATAAGCCATTTTTTAACCCAAAAAAAAAGCTCTTTGAATCTCCTTCTTTAATTAATATACAAAATTAGCCAATTTATCAAAAAAATAAATAGGGATAATTACACTTTACTTCTTAAACTTTAGCATCACTAATATTTTAGTCCCCAACATTATATTTTGAGCATTTTAGTCCTTCCTTTATGCGAATTAAATTTTTTAACCGTTTTACCCCTATTCTATTCTAATCTTTATTTTTGTTTAATGAATCAATTTTTTTATAAGGATTGGACTTAATTCACATAAAAATTGATATGACTACATGTCTACATGATTAGAAGTATAATTCAGTTTTTGGCCAAGATAAATTAAAGAATATAACAAAATCCGACCGACAACATTTTTCATGCAAATATCTTTGTAACTAACGTTCAATTTTGACAATTTCACTTCTCTTGGTTTGAATGACCTCTTTAATTTAGAATTTGGTTGAATATAAAGATAAACTCATAAATTTAAAAGAATTTAATTAATTTTTATTTTAAAATTATTTAGTCCAATCAAATTTATGAAGAGAAAAGAGACATGATATTATTCGGTCTATACGCTGAGCAGCAAATGAAAGTTAAAAGCAAAAAAAGGGAAAAAATGGTCAAAATGTTTGAGTTGATATAATAGAAGAAGTTAAATGTTCAAGACATAACGTCAATGACTAAGGTGTTAGTGAGATTAAAGTTTAAGGGAGTAAAGTGTAATTTAACTAAGGGGTATATTTGTCCATTTAGCAAAAATTTCAAATGGAGTTAGAGTTGATCGTTAGTTTAGGGACTTTAATGCTTAAAATATAACATTAGGGACTAAAGTATACAGTGACGTTAAAATTGAAGGAAGTAAAGTGTAATTAACTCAAATAAATATAAAAACAGTTAAATGGGATCTCCAATTAATAACAATAGCCAATTTATCAAAAATAAATAAATAAATAAATTAGGAAAATGAAAACTTCTCTCGTACACTAAATCAACCAAACTTTTTCAATTATCACCAAATCAGCTAATTTACCAAAAAAACACAGTAAATAAGCAAAATCAACCATTTTACCAAGAAAAAAAAAAAAAAAAAAAAAAAGCAACATCAGCCATTTTTTTTTGTTCTTTTAAAAAAATGAATCTTCAATTAATACACCAAATTAGCTTCATTTTTTGGTGTAATAATTGATGATTCATTTTTTGTAACGGAGTATTTCATAGTTAATTATATAATTGATAGTACTAAAGCCATTTGAGGGAGGGCTCCAGGTAAGAATAGAGACGAGTTAATCTCCTTCTAATTAATTGGGTAAAAAAACTTTCTATTATAATCTATAAAAATATTTTTAAAAATCATATCCGGTCGTAGTATAATTTATTATATATATATTTGCAACACTTAAAATTAAAAAAGACATATTGAGAATGCTTTGCCTTTATAAGTAGTATTTTTGGTTCTGTTATTTTTCTTTTTTTTCCCCAATATATATCTTTAACCTTCCAAGCACATAGGTTTAACATATTATTCTTTTTATGACTATTGATCAGATTGTCTTTTTTTCCTGTATTTAAAGCTCTTTTTGTCATTTTCTCTACTATTAGTTTCACCATTACCTCCTCCTCCTACTATTGCTCCTACTTTCATGTACTAATGAAAATGACAGAAAAATCTTAAGCTAGCCTTTTTTTTTTTTTTTTGGGTAAGGTATGATTGCGATTTAATTTTTGAGTTTTGGAACAAGTTCTGTCTATGATATTCTATATTAGAAAGGAAAATTAATTTTTACTAGTCGTTTAATTTTTTTGGGAAAGAAACTAAAAATCACATATAATTTTTATATTGCATTTAGGACCACATGATTCAATCTTTGATTTACGTGATTGTTTAGACCTAGATGAATCTATAACAAAAATATGGCTGGACAGGAGAAATTGCCTCTTTTGTAATTCAATTTTGTCTCTTTCTTAGCAATCAAACTTTGCTATTATAAAATTTTTTGAACCTTTTGTTCTACAACCATGTTGAAAATTAGGAAAGACATGTTTGTGGACACATCACTAGGTTAATCAAATAAAACTTACAGGCTATCAACATTAGGTTAAAGGCAATGTTACCAATCCATTTTCTCCATTCCTCTCCCATGAATCTCTTTGAAATTTTTCCCCACTCAGATTAAGATCTATTATATATTTTTTTCCAAAGCTTCTCCAGTGGTATACCTATTTGGTATTTAGAATATGCTTTCCCATAATAGAACTTTCTTTTTTCTTGAATAAAAAATAAATTCTGCATGTTTGTGGCATTTCTAGATAGCTTGATGATTGAGATTACTTCTTACTTTCAACAATGAATAAGCCACTAAACTCTACAGCATTACTTACTAAACTAGGCATTTTTATCTTCAAGAAAATGCTTTGTGGTTATGATTGATGCAACCAGATATTATTGAGAATGCGAAGGAGATATGCTTCAATGCTTTTAAACATTTTTTTTTCTGAAATGAACATGAATAACAAAGTATTTAGGATCCGTTTGGTTCACAGACTGAACCAAACTGGATGAGATAGAATGCCTCATTCTCAGATAATATGTAATCATGGGATAAGTCACTCTTGGATGATTAGTTCTATTATCCAGTATTTGGTTGATATTGAGTAGTATGGAACATCTTAAAAATATTAACCATCTTGCATTTGGTAAAGAACTGGATAAGATTGACTTACTTTTTTACGAATTAAAATATCAATAATTAGTAGTATTTTATTTTTTTTATATTAATTTTGTAATTTTACATATTAAAGCATAATATTAAATGACTTCTTCTCCTATCCAACTCATTTATAGGAGTATTTATGTAATTAGGTAGTCAAATTTATATTTTTAAATTTTTAGAACACAAAATTACACAGTCGAGTACACATGTAAAAAGACCAAGTATCAAATTATTTTTCTCTTAACCCGCTAAAATTGGGTCAGATTACCCATTAGGCGTATAGACCTAATATCCGATTCATAAATATCGCTATAATCGAATATGACATCATATGATATGGGGTCATAAATTTATTTAGGGACAAATTAGTCAAAATTTTAGTCATATCCCATCTAGGAGTCATCCCAAAATAACTAAAACCAGATCTCCTATGGTAATATTTTATCCCTTTCAGAAAGGAGTACTAAATGGATTAGGAAAACAATCACATATCTAAAAAAATCAACTAAACATAGAATGATATGAGATTAATTATTTAATTCCAAATCATTCCGTAAATCAAACGGACTCTTGGTGAACTAAGCTATTTTTCTCTCTTTTCTATGCTACTTTTGGATAAATTTTTCCATTTAGTACTACTTTGAGGAGTAGAGTAGATATGATTTGGCTAAATTTGTTAAGCTAGTGAAGATTTACTTCACGTTTTACGTTACTCTCGTATTGGTTCTGATGTTTTTGGTTATTTGAAGTATTAGAATGTGTTTGAAATAGAAAATTTATGTTTTTGGATAAGTATATATGAGTTGAGTTACTTTTTTGTTTGAATTTTCAAACTTTACAGTTCTTTAAAAAATATTCTTGATATTAGCTTTAGAACAAACAACGTCCTTACTTTTAAGTTTAGGCAATTTAATATTTGTCTTCACCTATCTCACAAGTATAGTCATCTATTTGACAATACAAACTTTAGAATTGGTAATAACCGGATTTGGGAATAGAAACATCTCTCTTCTTTTTTTATATATCTTTACTGCATTTGCTTTTCTAAAATAAAATGCTAATTATTGTTATCTCATAATTTGGATGGACAGATCAAGAATTAGAGTATTGGTGAGAGCTGGAATAGGTGACCTAACAGCTTTCAGGATAGAGTGGAATTAAAAATTCGGAAGGAATATAAAAGGTTATTTCATTCTTCATTTCTTGTTCAATTGCCAATATTTTATAACAGTTCAAATTTTATTTTGTAAGACAATACTTGTTTATTGTATATAATATTTACTTTAGTTAATTATTTGGGCATTTATATCTCTCTTCTTTCACCTGGCGATGTGCGATTACGTCTTCTAGTTTTATGCTAAATGCAATTGGGGTGGACGTTTAGGAAGTTGTATTTATGTTAGTTTTTCTATAAAGTGATATTTACCTAAAGTTGGTTCCTTTTAAGTGTAAACCCACACACTGTTGCATTAGAATTCATGTTAGTTTTCCGTAGCAACACAATAAAGATTACAACTGATGTTTTTCCTCGACATAATTAATTAGTCAAACAAGTATGACAGCCTTAAGTAGTCAAGGCATTTGTTGTTGCTTGATTCCGGCCTGGTCAACTTCACTTTTTCACTATATTTACTAACAAAACCAAATCCCAATCAACAGTAATGATCCAAATCTTATGGCTTTTCTTTTTCTTTTCTTTTTTAATAAAATCACCCCTTCCTCTATTCTTTAATAATTTAATAACCATGATCAATAAATTATAAATAAAACATCTTACCATCTATATCGTCCATTGTGGTAACGATAATCACATCTTTACAGGTTGGTATTATCTGATTAAATAGTGATACACACATGAAGCACACATATTCAAATGGATGAGAGACAGAAACATGTTGTGTAAGATAATTGTGTAAGAAACACCTAAAGTCTCCATAAGGTTGATGTAAATTTGTAACTAATAATTTTATAATTTTTGAAATCAATATCACAATATTGAATGACAACATATTGAATGTCAAAACTTAATGAAATAATAGGTTTTAGAATTTTTTAAACTAAAAATAATATTGTACTTAATCTCATTTCTTTTTTCACATACAAAGTCATTTTATTGTCTTACATGCATTTTCATTCAAAGAACCGGCTCCCAAAAAAAATAAATTGTAATTAAGTATCCAAATACAAAAACAGTAAATGCATGAATGTTTTTATATGCAGGATGATATTATATGATAACGGGATTATATGCGCATATGATGTAAATTTCGGTTAGTAATTATTTAACAAAAAAATATTTTGTTTTGTAACGTGTTATGCCTTGGGTATCTAACTAATAGCTCTGGCATTATCACCAGCCTTCAGATATACATCAATCCGGAAAATCTGTTTCCTAACATGACTCTGCTGTTCTTCTCTAGTTCAGAATATGCCTTTTGGACCAAATTGAAGCATGTCTGGAAATACACAACTAGGGGAGGGAAGCCACTGACTGCCCAATCCCTTGTAAGATCTCTCACTGACACACTCACCACCCCAGTGGCATTTCTCAAAGTCTCACTCAACACCCCGGTAGCATCTCTCACTGACACACTCACCACCCCAGTGGCATTTCTCAAAGTCTCACTCAACACCCCGGTAGCATCTCTCAAAGCCTCACTCACTACCCCAGTAGCGTCCTTCACTCCCTTGATGGTATCCTTCAAATCTTCCAAAGAAGATGATGCTTTCTTGGTGAAATACATAGTGCTAGTTATGATGGTTATTGTCACTCCCACCAAGGCACCAATCTTCACCCATTCCATCACGGACAGGCCGCCTTCAGCTTTCTTCACTTTAGTGTTCTCCCCTTCAGCTTTCTTCACGTTGATGTTCTCCCCATCAGCTCTTTTCAACTTAATATACTAGATGTGTATAAGAGACAGCTCGTGGGGAGAAAGTCGATGGTGAAAACACTAACAAAGCAGATACTCGTGGGGAGAAAGTCGATGATGAAAAGTGGCTGCTTTGTTAGTGTTTTCACCATGGCCTTTCACCCCACTAGCAAAATCTTTTCAAGTCGATGTACCAGCAGCTAGTGATAAAAGAAACAAACTTTTGAGTCAAATAAGCCTTTATAGACATGAAATTTTCTAGATTCAATTACACGCAACAAATAAACATAATATGAAACTTACTTTCATCTTTCGTGTTATAAGAATCAAGAACTCAGAGAAATTAGCAGCCCCATCCTGATTGCCATCAACCTCATTGATCATATGATGTAGTTCAGCTACACTAGGATGCTGGCCCAATGATCTCATTATAATTCCCAACTCTTTAGTAGTAATGCAATCTTCATTTTAAAGAAATGTAACTTTCCGTCAGACAATGGATAACGAACAATATACACAAATAAGCACATACTATTAACCTTGTTTCAATTGACGCCAAATAAGCAATTAACCTTGTTTCAATTCACGCCCAAAAGGAAGAAGTATAAAATTAACAGAAAAAAAGACTACAAATACAATCTGATCATCCCAAGTACGTCTCAGACAAGTAGTTTTTCCCCTCCTATAGCCTCAGCTTATACAATAATGTGTGATAGCTCAACCAGAATTTCTTCGCAAATCTTAAACACATATAAGGACTATATAACTTAAACAATTATAACAAGAAAATTTTGGTTCAATTACACACCTTTTCTCAAATCACCTAACTGAAAAAAAAAAAAAAACAAACAACCACGAGAAAAACGAAAACAAAAGCATATTATAACAAGAAAATTTTGGTTCAATTACACACCTTTTCTCAAATCACCTAACTGAAAAAAAAAAAAAACAAACTACCACAAGTAAAACGAAAACAAAAGCATAAATCCGCGTTGAAATAAACTTTTCACCACAGATTCTTACAGATATACAACAATATTGAACTCACTAGACAAATATGATGAAATTTTTTCTAAAAAGAAAGCCATGCATACAGAGAAAGAATAGAATACAATCACAATAAACAAAATCTCCATATAAATCAGGCATTTTAATTCCTGTCTCTTATACACATCTAGATGTGTATAAGAGACAGAATAAATTCTGATTAAAAAGAAAATAAGCTGTCATTTCCACAAATTTTGAATAATCGCTAATTATAAGAGACAGGATTATATGATTTGAAAATTAATAAGTGCAGTTTCAAAAACCAATAAGAAACAACCAATATTCACAAAAAATAACAGTACAAAAAGAAAATTTCAAAAATTATAAAATTATTAGAGAGAGAGAAAACAAAAATTCTTATACAAGGAAGAAGAAAATGTACCATTGTCATCTCATATTTTGTTTGAAAGTTTCCTTCAACTCAACAATCTGCTCGTCAGTCAAATGCCTAGCCATTGTAGTCACTAATTGAACCTGAGTTTCAAATAACGACTTGATATCAGTCTATGAATAATTGCAATTACTAGGACATAATATGAGACTTACTTTCATCTTTCGTGCCATAAAAATCAAGAACTCAGGGAAACTAATGGCTCCATCATGATCAACATCGAACTCATTGATTATATCTTGTAGGTAAGCTTCAGTAGGATTCTCGCCCAATGACATCATTACAGTTCTCAATGCCTCAGTAGTTATGCAGTCTTCATTTCAAACAAATGCAACTTTCCGTCAGACAATGGATAACGAACAATATACACTACTAACCATTTTTCAATTAACACCCAAAAGGAAGAAGTATAAAATTAACAGAAAAAAGGATTACTAATACAATCTGATAATCCCAAGCACTTCTCAAACAAGTAGCTAGATACATAGTTTTTTTCCTATAGCATCAGATTATACAATAACGTGTGATAGCTTAACTAGATTTTCCTCACAAATCTTAACACATATAGGACTATAACTTGAACAGTTATAACAAGAAAAATCCAATTACGTTGGATCAATTAAAACTTTTCTAGAATCACCTAATTGGAAAAAAAAAAAGAAACTACCACAAGAAAAATGATAAACCTTTTCACCACACAGATATACAACAACATTGAACTCACTAGACAACATATGATGAAATTTTTTCTAAAAAAGAAAATGATACAAACAAAGAAGAATATAATACGATCACAATAAACAAAACAATCTCCGTATAAATCAGGCATTATAATTCCTGTCAGGCCAAAAGCTTCCTTGAACCCAGTGATCTGCTCCTCAGTCAAAAACTGAACCATTGTCGTTGTTAATGCAACCTGAGTTGTCAAGTAGCCAGTTATTGATGGCAAATCATTATTTCTTGAAAAACACACCTCAAAACTTATATCAGTATAAATAATTGCGATTATGTGCAACTAATAGACATAATATGAAACTTACATTCATCTTTGTGATTAGGCGCAACTAATAGACATAATATGAAACTTACATTCATGTATTGTGTCATAAGAATGATGAACCCAATGAAATTGATGACCCCATCTTGATCCGTGTCAACCGCATTGATCATATTTTGTAATTCAGCTCCAGTAAGATCCAGGCCCAATGATGATCTCATTACAAATCCCAACTCCTGGCTAGTAATGCAGTCTTCATTTTGAAGAAATGCAAGTTTCCATCAGACAATGGATAACGAACAATACACGAATAAGCTATTAACCATTTTTCCAATTGACACCCAAACAAAGGAAGAAGTATAAAATTAACAGAAAAAGGACTACTAATACAATCTGATAAGACGAGTGCTACCTAGATTTTTTGTTCTATAGCTTCAGATTATACAACAATAATGTGTGATAGCTTAACTAGAATTTCTTCACAAATCTTAACACATACAAGGACTATACTCACTAGACAAAATATTTTGAAATTTTTAAAAAGAAAACGATACATTCAAAGAAGAATAGAATACGATCACAACAAACAAAACAATCTCCGCATAAATCAGGCATTATAATTTCTGTCCTAAAAAAGAAACAGTTGACATCAAAAATTACCCAAAAAAATAATAATAATAATAATAAAGTCATCATTTCAGTCAAATTTTGAATAATGGCTAATCTAGATAAAAAAAAAAACGACGAAGGAGAAATGTACCAACGCCACTGTGTAATAGAAGTTCGGAAGCTTTCTTCAACAAAGCAATCTGCTCAATAGTCAAATACCCCGCCATTGTCGTCGTCGAAACCCTAAGAAAACGGTTGAAGATAGTAGTTTATCTTTCTCTCTCTTTAGCGTTGATGGAATGAAATGATTGAAACCGTCTGATTCTGTCCTGTCCCAATAAATTGAAATTGAGTTTTACCGGGCCGGGCACCAGGAGTGCTATCGGTAGGTTTTAGTAATTTAGTTAAAATTTTTCGGATTGTTTAATTTTATATTTTTTGCAAATAATTAAAATTAAATTTGAACTAAATTTTTGTTTCAGTTAGTTGATTAATCTGAATTTATTAAGATAATTTAACAATTAAGTATAAAAATGAAATAAAAAACTACTAAAAGTAATAAATAGAAACCTAAACTACTAAAATTGAGAATGGAACCTAAAATATGAGAAAGAAAAATAATATAAAACGTGTTGAATAAATAAAAATTGGAATTAAATTATTAAAAACTAAAAATTAAGAGTAATAAAATTAAAAGTTTAACTATTTGGTTATTAATTTTCAAATCATATAATCAATCCTTTTTATTTAATTTATCTGAATATCAATATTTAAAATTAGATTAATTTAGTTCGACTGATCTGTCGATTAAAGTAATCTATAAATTAAACTAATAAGTACAGTGGACCAAGCCGGCCGTTCGACCGAATTAACTGTCAATGGCAATGGATCCAGTCTGATTCAATACTAAAGTTGAAAAGGAAAAAAACCAGAAATGAATCGATCAAAACCGTCAAACCCAAAAAATGGGCAAACCGCGAAACTGACGATTCTCATGAAATAAGCCATTTTTTAACCCAAAAAAAAAGCTCTTTGAATCTCCTTCTTTAATTAATATACAAAATTAGCCAATTTATCAAAAAAATAAATAGGGATAATTACACTTTACTTCTTAAACTTTAGCATCACTAATATTTATTGAGGTTTAGTCCCCAACATTATATTTTGAGCATTTTAGTCCTTCCTTTATGCGAATTAAATTTTTTAACCGTTTTACCCCTATTCTATTCTAATCTTTATTTTTGTTTAATGAATCAATTTTTTTATAAGGATTGGACTTAATTCACATAAAAATTGATACAGCTCTACATGTCTACATGATTAGAAGTATAATTCAGTTTTTGGCCAAGATAAATTAAAGAATATCAAAATATGACCGACAACATTTTTCATGCAAATATCTTTGTAACTAACGTTCAATTTTGACAATTTCACTTCTCTTGGTTTGAATGACCTCTTTAATTTAGAATTTGGTTGAATATAAAGATAAACTCATAAATTTAAAAGAATTTAATTAATTTTTATTTTAAAATTATTTAGGCCAATCAAAATAAAAGAGAAAAAAACAAAATACTTTTTTTTTTGTTGGTGGTTGTAGTTATTGGAATGATGAGCAGCAAATGAAAGTTAACAGCAAAAAAAAAGGGGAAATGAAAATGGTCAAAATACTTAGTTGATATAATAGAAGAAGTTAAATGTTCAAGACATAACGTCAATGACTAAGGTGTTAGTGAGATTAAAGTTTAAGGGAGTAAAGTGTAATTTAACTAAGGGGTATATTTGTCCATTTAGCAAAAATTTCAAATGGAGTTAGAGTTGAACGTTAGTTTAGGGACTTTAATGCTTAAAATATAACATTAGGGACTAAAGTGTAAGTGACGTTAAAATTGAAGGAAGTAAAGTGTAATTAACTCAAATAAATATAAAAACAGTTAAATGGGATCTCCAATTAATAACAATAGCCAATTTATCAAAAAATAAATAAATAAATAAATTAGGAAAATCAAAACTTCTTCTCGTACACTAAATCAACCAAACTTTTTCAATTATCACCAAATCAGCTAATTTACCAAAAAAACACAGTAAATAAGCAAAATCAACCATTTTACCAAGAAAAAAAAAAAAAAAAAAAGCAACATCAGCCATTATGTTTGTTCTTTTAGCATTACTCTTCAATTAATACACCAAATTAGGCTAATTTTTGGTGTAGTAATGAGATCTTCATTTATACAAAATTTCAAGCTGTCATCTTAATTATTTAATTGTATAAGATACACATCTAGATGTGATTCACTCCAGGTACACAATAGATGTGTAGTCCCTTATACTACATCTAGATGTAATTGGGTAAAAAAACTTTCTATTATAATTTATAAAAATATTTTTAAAAATTATATCCGGTCGTAGTATAATTTATTATATATATACACATCTAGATAAAATTAAAAAAGACATATTATAGAATGCTTTGCCTTTATAAGTAGTATTTTTGGAGGAGTTATTTAATTTTGAACTAATAGTATCTTTAACCTTCCAAGCACATAGGTTTAACATATTATTCTTTTTATGACTATTGATCAGATTGTCTTTTTTTCCTGTATTTAAAGCTCTTTTTGTCATTTTCTCTACTATTAGTTCACCATTAACTCCTCCTCCTACTATTGCTCCTACTTTGTCATGTACTAATGAAAATGGGGGGAAAAAGCTTAAGCTAGCCTTTTTTTTTTTTTTTTGGGTAAGGTATGATTGCGATTTAATTTTTGAGTTTTGGAACAAGTTCTGTCTATGATATTCTATATTAGAAAGGAAAATTAATTTTTACTAGTCGTTTAATTTTTTTGGGAAAGAAACTAAAAATCACATATAATTTTTATATTGCATTTAGGACCACATGATTCAATCTTTGATTTACGTGATTGTTTAGACCTAGATGAATCTATAACAAAAATATGGCTGGACAGGAGAAATTGCCTCTTTTGTAATTCAATTTTGTCTCTTTCTTAGCAATCAAACTTTGCTATTATAAAATTTTTTGAACCTTTTGTTCTACAACCATGTTGAAAATTAGGAAAGACATGTTTGTGGAGCACATGACTAGGTCGCAAATAAAAATCTTTTTTTCCCTTAAATTTATTTGTGAGCTCAGGCTATCAACATTAGGTTAAAGGCAATGTTACCAATTATCCATTTTCTCCATTCCTCTCCCATGAATCTCTTTGAAATTTTTCCCCACTCAGATTAAGATCTATTGATATTTTTTTCCAAAGCTTCTCCAGTGGTATACCTATTTGGTATTTAGAATATGCTTTCCCATAATAGAACTTTCTTTTTTCTTGAATAAAAAATAAATTCTGCATGTTTGTGGCATTTCTAGATAGCTTGATGATTGAGATTACTTCTTACTTTCAACAATGAATAAGCCACTAAACTCTACAGCATTACTTACTAAACTAGGCATTTTTATCTTCAAGAAAATGCTTTGTGGTTATGATTGATGCAACCAGATATTATTGAGAATGCGAAGGAGATATGCTTCAATGCTTTTAAACATTTTTTTTTCTGAAATGAACATGAATAACAAAGTATTTAGGATCCGTTTGGTTCACAGACTGAACCAAACTGGATGAGATAGAATGCCTCATTCTCAGATAATTAATCATGGGATAAGTCACTCTTGGATGATTAGTTCTTGAGTTAAATAATTTATTATCCAGTATTTGGTTGATATTGAGTAGTATGGAACATCTTAAAAATATTAACCATCTTGCATTTGGTAAAGAACTGGATAAGATTGACTTACTTTTTTACGAATTAAAATATCAATAATTAGTAGTATTTTATTTTTTTTATATTAATTTTGTAATTTTACATATTAAAGCATAATATTAAATGACTTCTTCTCCTATCCAACTCATTTATAGGAGTATTTATGTAATTAGGTAGTCAAATTTATATTTTTAAATTTTTAGAACACAAAATTACACAGTCGAGTACACATGTAAAAAGACCAAGTATCAAATTATTTTTCTCTTAACCCGCTAAAATTGGGTCAGATTACCCATTAGGCGTATAGACCTAATATCCGATTCATAAATATCGCTATAATCGAATATGACATCATATGATATGGGGTCATAAATTTATTTAGGGACAAATTAGTCAAAATTTTAGTTATCCCATCTAGGAGTCATCCCAAAATAACTAAAACCTACCTCTCCTATGGTAATATTTTATCCCTTTCACAAGGGATTAATTCGGTTGATTAGGAAAACAATCACATATCTAAAAAAATCAACTAAACATAGAATGATATGAGATTAATTATTTAATTCCAAATCATTCCGTAAATCAAACGGACTCTTGGTGAACTAAGCTATTTACTTCTTTTCTATGCTACTTTTGGATAAATTTTTCCATTTAGTACTAAGTCTGAGGAGTAGAGTAGATATGATTTGGCTAAATTTGTTAAGCTAGTGAAGATTTACTTCACGTTAGCTTTACTCTCGTATTGGTTCTGATGTTTTTGGTTATTTGAAGTATTAGAATGTGTTTGAAATAGAAAATTTATGTTTTTGGATAAGTATATATGAGTTGAGTTACTTTTTTGTTTGAATTTTCAAACTTTACAGTTCTTTAAAAAATATTCTTGATATTAGCTTTAGAACAAACAACGTCCTTTTAAGTTTAGGCAATTTAATATTTGTCTTCACCTATTATCTTCTCACAAGTATAGTCATCTATTTGACAATACAAACTTTAGAATTGGTAATAACCGGATTTGGGAATAGAAACATCTCTCTTCTTTTTTTATATATCTTTACTGCATTTGCTTTTCTAAAATAAAATGCTAATTATTGTTATCTCATAATTTGGATGGACAGATCAAGAATTAGAGTATTGGTGAGAGCTGGAATAGGTGACCTAACAGCTTTCAGGATAGAGTGGAATTAAAAATTCGGAAGGAATATAAAAGGTTATTTCATTCTTCATTTCTTGTTCAATTGCCAATATTTTATAACAGTTCAAATTTTATTTTGTAAGACAATACTTGTTTATTGTATATAATATTTACTTTAGTTAATTATTTGGGCATTTATATCTCTCTTCTTTCACCTGGCGATGTGCGATTACGTCTTCTAGTTTTATGCTAAATGCAATTGGGGTGGACGTTTAGGAAGTTGTTATGTTAGTTTTTCTATAAAGTGATATTTACCTAAAGTCAGGACTGGTTCCTTTTAAGTGTAAACCCACACACTGTTGCATTAGAATTCATGTTAGTTTTCCGTAGCAACACAATAAAGATTACAACTGATGTTTTTCCTCGACATAATTAATTAGTCAAACAAGTATGACAGCCTTAAGTAGTCAAGGCATTTGTTGTTAAGAGATTCAGATGTGTATAAGAGACAGTTGTTTACTATATTTACTAACAAAACCAAATCCCAATCAACAGTAAAGTCCAAATCTTATGGCTTTTCTTTTTCTTTTCTTTTTTAATAAAATCACCCCTTCCTCTATTCTTTAATAATTTAATAACCATGATCAATAAATTATAAATAAAACATCTTACCATCTATATCGTCCATTGTGGTAACGATAATCACATCTTTACAGGTTGGTATTATCTGATTAAACAGTGATACACACATGAAGCACACATATTCAAATGGATGAGAGACAGAAACATGTTAAGATAATTGTGTAAGAAACACCTAAAGTCTCCATAAGTTTGTTGATGTAAATTTGTAACTAATAATTTTATAATTTTTGAAATCAATATCACAATATTGAATGACAACATATTGAATGTCAAAACTTAATGAAATAATAGGTTTTAGAATTTTTTAAACTAAAAATAATATTGTACTTAATCTCATTTCTTTTTTCACATACAAAGTCATTTTATTGTCTTACATGCATTTTCATTCAAAGAACCGGCTCCCAAAAAAAATAAATTGTAATTAAGTATCCAAATACAAAAACAGTAAATGCATGAATGTTTTTATATGCAGGATGATATTATATGATAACGGGATTATATGCGCATATGATGTAAATTTCGGTTAGTAATTATTTAACAAAAAAATATTTTGTTTTGTAACGTGTTATGCCTTGGGTATCTAACTAATAGCTCTGGCATTATCACCAGCCTTCAGATATACATCAATCCGGAAAATCTGTGTCCTAACATGACTCTGCTGTTCTTCTCTAGTTCAGAATATCACTTTTTGGACCAGAAAGACTCCAGTGGAAAGGCCCAACTAGGGGAGGGAAGCCACTGACTGCCCAATCCCTTGTAAGATCTCTCACTGACACACTCACCACCCCAGTGGCATTTCTCAAAGTCTCACTCAACACCCCGGTAGCATCTCTCACTGACACACTCACCACCCCAGTGGCATTTCTCAAAGTCTCACTCAACACCCCGGTAGCATCTCTCAAAGCCTCACTCACTACCCCAGTAGCGTCCTTCACTCCCTTGATGGTATCCTTCAAATCTTCCAAAGAAGATGATGCTTTCTTGGTGAAATACATAGTGCTAGTTATGATGGTTATTGTCACTCCCACCAAGGCACCAATCTTCACCCATTCCATCACGGACAGGCCGCCTTCAGCTTTCTTCACTTTAGTGTTCTCCCCTTCAGCTTTCTTCACGTTGATGTTCTCCCCATCAGCTCTTTTCAACTTAATATTCTCCCCCTCAGCATCAGCTTTGTTAGTATTTTCATCATCGACTTATTGTTCTCTCCCCACGAGTAGCTGCTTTGTTAGTGTTTTCACCATCGACTTTCTCCCCACGAGTGGCTGCTTTGTTAGTGTTTTCACCATGGCCTTTCACCCCACTAGCAAAATCTTTTCTTATACACATCTAGATGTGTATAAGAGACAGGAGCTAACAACTGTCTAATATAATAAACCTAAAATGACATGAAACTGAAACAAAGATTCAATTACACGCAACAAATAAACATAATATGAAACTTACTTTCATCTTTCGTGTTATAAGAATCAAGAACTCAGAGAAATTAGCAGCCCCATCCTGATTGCCATCAACCTCATTGATCATATGATGTAGTTCAGCTACACTAGGATGCTGGCCCAATGATCTCATTATAATTCCCAACTCTTTAGTAGTAATGCAATCTTCATTTTAAAGAAATGTAACTTTCCGTCAGACAATGGATAACGAACAATATACACAAATAAGCAATTAACCTTGTTTCAATTGACGCCAAATAAGCAATTAAGAGTAACCTTGTTTCAATTCACGCCCAAAAGGAAGAAGTATAAAATTAACAGAAAAAAAGACTACAAATACAATCTGATCATCCCAAGTACGTCTCAGACAAGTAGTTTTTCCCCTCCTATAGCCTCAGCTTATACAATAATGTGTGATAGCTCAACCAGAATTTCTTCGCAAATCTTAAACACATATAAGGACTATATAACTTAAACAATTATAACAAGAAAATTTTGGTTCAATTACACACCTTTTCTCAAATCACCTAACTGAAAAAAAAAAACAAACAACCACGAGAAAACGAAAACAATTCTAATGCAAGAAAATTGTGTTGTAGCTGTCTCTTAAATCACCTAACTGAAAAAAAAAAAAAACAAACTACCACAAGTAAAACGAAAACAAAAGCATAAATCCGCGTTGAAATAAACTTTTCACCACAGATTCTTACAGATATACAACAATATTGAACTCACTAGACAAATATGATGAAATTTTTTCTAAAAAGATTCAATCTGTCTCTTATACACATTTAGACTCTATCCTTTAAGAAAAAAAATAAAAAAAGAAAATAAGCTGTCATTTCCGTCAAATTTTGAATAATCGCTAATTTAAAGCACCGCAACCAAAAGAAAAGCCAAAGAACAAGTGCAGTTTCAAAAACCAATAAGAAACAACCAATATTCACAAAAAAATAACAGTTGAAAGTTCAATTTCTATCGAAATGAGGGAAAAAAAAAAGAGAGAGAGAAAAGAAAAATACGACAAGGAAGAAGTTAAAATTTACCATTGTTATCCTTGTTGAAATGTGTGAAAGTTTCACAACTCAACAATGTATAAGTCAGTCAAATGCCTAGCCATTGTAGTCACTAATTGAACCTGAGTTTCAAAACTTGATATCAGTCTATGAATAATTGCAATTACTAGGGTTGTACATAACATGAGACTTACTTTCATCTTTCGTGCCATAAAAATCAAGAACTCAGGGAAACTAATGGCTCCATCATGATCAACATCGAACTCATTGATTATATCTTGTAGGTAAGCTTCAGTAGGATTCTCGCCCAATGACATCATTACAGTTCTCAATGCCTCAGTAGTTATGCAGTCTTCATTTCAAACAAATGCAACTTTCCGTCAGACAATGGATAACGAACAATATACACTACTAACCATTTTTCAATTAACACCCAAAAGGAAGAAGTATAAAATTAACAGAAAAAAGGATTACTAATACAATCTGATAATCCCAAGCACTTCTCAAACAAGTAGCTAGATACATAGTTTTTTTCCTATAGCATCAGATTATACAATAACGTGTGATAGCTTAACTAGATTTTCCTCACAAATCTTAACACATATAGGACTATAACTTGAACAGTTATAACAAGAAAAATTTGGATCAATTAAAACTTTTCTAGAATCACCTAATTGGAAAAAAAAGAAACTACCACAAGAAAAATGATAAACCTTTTCACCACACAGATATACAACAACATTGAACTCACTAGACAACATATGATGAAATTTTTTCTAAAAAAGAAAATGATACAAACAAAGAAGAATATAATACGATCACAATAAACAAAACAATCTCCGTATAAATCAGGCATTATAATTCCTGTCCTAAAAAAGAAACCGTTAAATGACAACAAAAATTACCAAAACACAAAAAATAAAATTAAAAAAAAGTAATAATAATAAGTTGTCATTTCTGTCAAATTTTGATAATAGCTAATATAAAGCACCTCAACCAAAAGAAAACCCAAAGAACAAATGCAGTTTCCAAATAAACCAAGAAACAACCAATATTTACAAAAAAATAACAGTACAAAAAGAAAATCTCCTGAAATTCTCAAAAAAAAAGAAAAAGAAAAAAGATTATGAAGAAGAAGAAAATATACCGTGGCCAAAAGCTTCCTTGAACCCAGTGATCTGCTCATTAGATAATTCTTACTCAGTCAAAAACTGAACCATTGTCGTTGTTAATGCAACCTGAGTTGTCAAGTAGCCAGTTATTGATGGCAAATCATTATTTCTTGAAAAACACACCTCAAAACTTATATCAGTATAAATAATTGCGATTATGTGCAACTAATAGACATAATATGAAACTTACATTCATCTTTGTGATTAGGCGCAACTAATAGACATAATATGAAACTTACATTCATGTATTGTGTCATAAGAATGATGAACCCAATGAAATTGATGACCCCATCTTGATCCGTGTCAACCGCATTGATCATATTTTGTAATTCAGCTCCAGTAAGATCCAGGCCCAATGATGATCTCATTACAAATCCCAACTCCTGGCTAGTAATGCAGTCTTCATTTTGAAGAAATGCAAGTTTCCATCAGACAATGGATAACGAACAATACACGAATAAGCTATTAACCATTTTTCCAATTGACACCCAAAAGGAAGAAGTATAAAATTAACAGAAAAAGGACTAGCTAATACAATCTGATAAGACGAGTGCTACCTAGATTTTTTGTTCTATAGCTTCAGATTATACAACAATAATGTGTGATAGCTTAACTAGAATTTCTTCACAAATCTTAACACATACAAGGACTATACTCACTAGACAAAATATGATGAAATTTTTAAAAAGAAAACGATACATTCAATATTTTGAATACGATCACAACAAACAAAACAATCTCCGCATAAATCAGGCATTATAATTTCTGTCCTAAAAAAGAAACAGTTGACATCAAAAATTACCCAAAAAAATAATAATAATAATAAAAAAGTCATCATTTCAGTCAAATTTTGAATAATGGCTAATATAAAAAGAAAAACCAAAGAACAAATGCAGTTTCAAAATAAACCAAGAAACTACCAATATTTACAAAAAAAATAAAAATAATAATGATAATAACAGTACGAAAAGAAAGTCTCCTAAAATTCTCCAAAAAAAAAAAAAAAAAAAACGACGAAGGAGAAATGTACCAACGCCACTGTGGAATAGAAGTTCGGAAGCTTTCTTCAACAAAGCAATCTGCTCAATAGTCAAATACCCCGCCATTGTCGTCGTCGAAACCCTAAGAAAACGGTTGAAGATAGTAGTTTATCTTTCTCTCTCTTTAGCGTTGATGGAATGAAATGATTGAAACCGTCTGATTCTGTCCTGTCCCAATAAATTGAAATTGAGTTTTACCGGGCCGGGCACCAGGAGTGCTATCGGTAGGTTTTAGTAATTTAGTTAAAATTTTTCGGATTGTTTAATTTTCGGTGCAAATAATTAAAATTAAATTTGAACTAAATTTTTGTTTCAGTTAGTTGATTAATCAGAATTTATTAATTAATTTAACAATTAAGTATAAAAATGAAATAAAAAACTACTAAAAGTAATAAATAGAAACCTAAACTACTAAAATTGAGAATGGAACCTAAAATATGAGAAAGAAAAATAATATAAAAGTGTTGAATAAATAAAAATTGGAATTAAATTATGAGAGATTAAAGTAATCTATAAATTAAACTAATAAGTACAGTGGACCAAGCCGGCCGTTCGACCGAATTAACTGTCAATGGCAATGGATCCAGTCTGATTCAATACTAAAGTTGAAAAGGAAAAAAACCAGAAATGAATCGATCAAAACCGTCAAACCCAAAAAATGGGCAAACCGCGAAAATCTCTCTTATACAAATCTAATTTTTAACCCAAAAAAAAAGCTCTTTGAATCTCCTTCTTTAATTAATATACAAAATTAGACAATTTATCAAAAAAATAAATAGGGATAATTACACTTTACTTCTTAAACTTTAGCATCACTAATATTTTAGTCCCCAACATTATATTTTGAGCATTTTAGTCCTAATTCCTTTATGCGAATTAAATTTTTTAACCGTTTTACCCCTATTCTATTCTAATCTTTATTTTTGTTTAATGAATCTGTTTTTTTATAAGGATTGGACTTAATTCACATAAAAATTGATATGACTACATGTCTACATGATTAGAAGTATAATTCAGTTTTTGTAACAAAAAAAGAATATAACAAAATCCGACCGACAACATTTTTCATGAAATATCTTTGTAACTAACGTTCAATTTTGACAATTTCACTTCTCTTGGTTTGAATGACCTCTTTAATTTAGAATTTGGTTGAATATAAAGATAAACTCATAAATTTAAAAGAATTTAATTAATTTTTATTTTAAAATTATTTAGGCCAATCAAAATAAAAGATAAAAAACAAAATACTGTTTTTTTGTTGGTGTCCCTGTAGTTATTGGAATGATGAGCAGCAAATGAAAGTTAAAAGCAAAAAAAAAGGGGAAAAAAATGGTCAAAATACTTAGTTGATATAATAGAAGAATATGTTAAATGTTCAAGACATAACGTCAATGACTAAGGTGTTAGTGAGATTAAAGTTTAAGGGAGTAAAGTGTAATTTAACTAAGGGGTATATTTGTCCATTTAGCAAAAATTTCAAATGGAGTTAGAGTTGATCGTTAGTTTAGGGACTTTAATGCTTAAAATATAACATTAGGGACTAAAGTGTAAGTGACGTTAAAATTGAAGGAAGTAAAGTGTAATTAACTCAAATAAATATAAAAACAGTTAAATGGGATCTCCAATTAATAACAATAGCCAATTTATCAAAAATCACAAATTAATGGTTCAGTTTTTGACCTGTCTCTTATACAAATCAAGATGTGTTTAAGAGACAGATCAATTAATTTACCAAAAAAACACAGTAAATAAGCAAAATCAACCATTTTACCAAGAAAAAAAAAAAAAGCAACATCAGCCATTTTTTTTTGTTCTTTTAAAAAAATGAATCTTCAATTAATACACCAAATTAGCTTCAAGCCGTTTTTTGGTGTAATAATTGATGATTCATTTTTTGTAACGGAGTATTTCATAGTTAATTATATAATTGATAGTACTAAAGCCATTTGAGGGAGGGCTCCAGGTAAGAATAGAGACGAGTTAATCTCCTTCTAATTAATTGGGTAAAAACTTTCTATTATAATCTATAAAAATATTTTTAAAAATCATATCCGGTCGTAGTATAATTTATTATATATATATTTGCAACACTTAAAATTAAAAAAGACATATTGAGAATGCTTTGCCTTTATAAGTAGTATTTTTGGTTCTGTTATTTTTCTTTTTTTTCCCCCAATATATGTCTCTTATACACAGTGCTTCATGTGTTTAACATATTATTCTTTTTATGACTATTGATCAGATTGTCTTTTTTTCCTGTATTTAACATCGCTTTAAGTCATTTTCTCTACTATTAGTTCACCATTACCTCCTCCTCCTACTATTGCTCCTACTTTCATGTACTAATGAAAATGGGGGGAAAAAGCTTAAGCTAGCCTTTTTTTTTTTTTTTTGGGTAAGGTATGATTGCGATTTAATTTTTGAGTTTTGGAACAAGTTCTGTCTATGATATTCTATATTAGAAAGGAAAATTAATTTTTACTAGTCGTTTAATTTTTTTGGGAAAGAAACTAAAAATCACATATAATTTTTATATTGCATTTAGGACCACATGATTCAATCTTTGATTTACGTGATTGTTTAGACCTAGATGAATCTATAACAAAAATATGGCTGGACAGGAGAAATTGCCTCTTTTGTAATTCAATTTTGTCTCTTTCTTAGCAATCAAACTTTGCTATTATAAAATTTTTTGAACCTTTTGTTCTACAACCATGTTGAAAATTAGGAAAGACATGTTTGTGGAGCACATGACTAGGTCGCAAATAAAAATCTTTTTTCCCTTAAATTTATTTGTGAGCTCAGGCTATCAACATTAGGTTAAAGGCAATGTTACCAATCCATTTTCTCCATTCCTCTCCCATGAATCTCTTTGAATTCTATTTTTCCCCACTCAGATTAAGATCTATTGATATTTTTTTCCAAAGCTTCTCCAGTGGTATACCTATTTGGTATTTAGAATATGCTTTCCCATAATAGAACTTTCTTTTTTCTTGAATAAAAAATAAATTCTGCATGTTTGTGGCATTTCTAGATAGCTTGATGATTGAGATTACTTCTTACTTTCAACAATGAATAAGCCACTAAACTCTACAGCATTACTTACTAAACTAGGCATTTTTATCTTCAAGAAAATGCTTTGTGGTTATGATTGATGCAACCAGATATTATTGAGAATGCGAAGGAGATATGCTTCAATGCTTTTAAACATTTTTTTTTCTGAAATGAACATGAATAACAAAGTATTTAGGATCCGTTTGGTTCAGTTCTTAAAAATATTAACCATCTTGCATTTGGTAAAGAACTGGATAAGATTGACTTACTTTTTTACGAATTAAAATATCAATAATTAGTAGTATTTTATTTTTTTTATATTAATTTTGTAATTTTACATATTAAAGCATAATATTAAATGACTTCTTCTCCTATCCAACTCATTTATAGGAGTATTTATGTAATTAGGTAGTCAAATTTATATTTTTAAATTTTTAGAACACAAAATTACACAGTCGAGTACACATGTAAAAAGACCAAGTATCAAATTATTTTTCTCTTAACCCGCTAAAATTGGGTCAGATTACCCATTAGGCGTATAGACCTAATATCCGATTCATAAATATCGCTATAATCGAATATGACATCATATGATATGGGGTCATAAATTTATTTAGGGACAAATTAGTCAAAATTTTAGTTATCCCATCTAGGAGTCATCCCAAAATAACTAAAACCACCTCTCCTATGGTAATGTTTTATCCCTTTCACAAGGGAATTAATTCGGTTGATTAGGAAAACAATCATATATCTAAAAAAATGGACTAAACATAGATGGTAAAATGTTTAATTTTTAATTTATTGATCATTCCGTTAATAAACGGACTCTTGGTGAACTAAGCTATTTTTCTCTCTTTTCTATGCTAGATGTGTATAAGAGACAGAAGTAAATCTTCACTAGCTTAACAAATTTAGCCAAATCATATCTACTCTACTCCTCAAAGTAGTACTAAATGGGACGTTTTCTAATACTTCAAATATTGAAAAACATCAAAGCCAATGTGAAGTAAGAGAATGTGTTTGAAATAGAAAATTTATGTTTTTGGATAAGTATATATGAGTTGAGTTACTTTTTTGTTTGAATTTTCAAACTTTACAGTTCTTTAAAAAATATTCTTGATATTAGCTTTAGAACAAACAACGTCCTTTTAAGTTTAGGCAATTTAATATTTGTCTTCACCTATCTCACAAGTATAGTCATCTATTTGACAATACAAACTTTATTAGAATTGGTAATAACCGGATTTGGGAATAGAAACATCTCTCTTCTTTTTTTATATATCTTTACTGCATTTGCTTTTCTAAAATAAAATGCTAATTATTGTTATCTCATAATTTGGATGGACAGATCAAGAATTAGAGTATTGGTGAGAGCTGGAATAGGTGACCTAACAGCTTTCAGGATAGAGTGGAATTAAAAATTCGGAAGGAATATAAAAGGTTATTTCATTCTTCATTTCTTGTTCAATTGCCAATATTTTATAACAGTTCAAATTTTATTTTGTAAGACAATACTTGTTTATTGTATATAATATTTACTTTAGTTAATTAGTTGGGCATTTATATCTCTCTTCTTTCACCTGGCGATGTGCGATTACGTCTTCTAGTTTTATGCTAAATGCAATTGGGGTGGACGTTTAGGAAGTTGTTATGTTAGTTTTTCTATAAAGTGATATTTACCTAAAGTTGGTTCCTTTTAAGTGTAAACCCACACACTGTTGCATTAGAATTCATGTTAGTTTTCCGTAGCAACACAATAAAGATTACAACTGATGTTTTTCCTCGACATAATTAATTAGTCAAACAAGTATGACAGCCTTAAGTAGTCAAGGCATTTGTTGTTGCTTGATTCCGGCCTGGTCAACTTCACTTTTTTACTATATTTACTAACAAAACCAAATCCCAATCAACAGTAATGATCCAAATCTTATGGCTTTTCTTTTTCTTTTCTTTTTTAATAAAATCACCCCTTCCTCTATTCTTTAATAATTTAATAACCATGATGTATAAATTATAGGTTAAAACATCTTACCATCTATATCGTCTATTGTGTATAAGAGATAATCACATCTTTACTGGTTGGTCTGTATCACTTATGTCACAGTGATACACACATGAAGTCACATATTCAAATGGATGAGAGACAGAAACATGTTAAGATAATTGTGTAAGAAACACCTAAAGTCTCCATAAGGTTGATGTAAATTTGTAACTAATAATTTTATAATTTTTTAGCGAAATCAATATCACAATATTGAATGACAACATATTGAATGTCAAAACTTAATGAAATAATAGGTTTTAGAATTTTTTAAACTAAAAATAATATTGTACTTAATGCATATTTCTTTTTTCACATACAAAGTCATTTTATTGTCTTACATGCATTTTCATTCAAAGAACCGGCTCCCAAAAAAAATAAATTGTAATTAAGTATCCAAATACAAAAACAGTAAATGCATGAATGTTTTTATATGCAGGATGATATTATATGATAACGGGATTATATGCGCATATGATGTAAATTTCGGTTAGTAATTATTTAACAAAAAAATATTTTGTTTTGTAACGTGTTATGCCTTGGGTATCTAACTAATAGCTCTGGCATTATCACCAGCCTTCAGATATACATCAATCCGGAAAATCTGTTTCCTAACATGACTCTGCTGTTCTTCTCTAGTTCAGAATATCACTTTTTGGACCAAAGACTCCAGTGGAAAGGCCCAACTAGGGGAGGGAAGCTTCCACTGACTGCCCAATCCCTTGTAAGATCTCTCACTGACACACTCACCACCCCAGTGGCATTTCTCAAAGTCTCACTCAACACCCCGGTAGCATCTCTCACTGACACACTCACCACCCCAGTGGCATTTCTCAAAGTCTCACTCAACACCCCGGTAGCATCTCTCAAAGCCTCACTCACTACCCCAGTAGCGTCCTTCACTCCCTTGATGGTATCCTTCAAATCTTCCAAAGAAGATGATGCTTTCTTGGTGAAATACATAGTGCTAGTTATGATGGTTATTGTCACTCCCACCAAGGCACCAATCTTCACCCATTCCATCACGGACAGGCCGCCTTCAGCTTTCTTCACTTTAGTGTTCTCCCCTTCAGCTTTCTTCACGTTGATGTTCTCCCCATCATCTTCTTTTCAACTTAAGGGCGATTTCTCCATCACGTGTGGCTGAAAGGCCATGGTGAAAACACTAACAAAGCAGCCACTCGTGGGGAGAAAGTCGATTTTCAAGTCGATGTACCAGCAGCTAGTGATAAAAGAAACAAACTGTAAAGTTTGAAACCTAATTATAGACATGAAACTGAAACAAAGATTCAATTACACGCAACAAATAAACATAATATGAAACTTACTTTCATCTTTCGTGTTATAAGAATCAAGAACTCAGAGAAATTAGCAGCCCCATCCTGATTGCCATCAACCTCATTGATCATATGATGTAGTTCAGCTACACTAGGATGCTGGCCCAATGATCTCATTATAATTCCCAACTCTTTAGTAGTAATGCAATCTTCATTTTAAAGAAATGTAACTTTCCGTCAGACAATGGATAACGAACAATATACACAAATAAGCAATTAACCTTGTTTCAATTGACGCCAAATAAGCAATTAACCTTGTTTCAATTCACGCCCAAAAGGAAGAAGTATAAACAATTAACAGAAAAAAAGACTACAAATACAATCTGATCATCCCAAGTACGTCTCAGACAAGTAGTTTTTCCCCTCCTATAGCCTCAGCTTATACAATAATGTGTGATAGCTCAACCAGAATTTCTTCGCAAATCTTAAACACATATAAGGACTAGATAACTTAAACAATTATAACAAGAAAATTTTGGTTCAATTACACACCTTTTCTCAAATCACCTAACTGAAAAATTAATTAATAAATTCTGATAAACAAAATCTCCATATAAATCAGGCATTTTAATTCCAGTCCTAAAAAAGAAACCGTTAAATGACAACAAAAATTACCAAAATAAGAAAAAAAATAAAAAAAGAAAATAAGCTGTCATTTCCGTCAAATTTTGAATAATCGCTAATTTAAAGCACCGCAACCAAAAGAAAAGCCAAAGAACAAGTGCAGTTTCAAAAACCAATAAGAAACAACCAATATTCACAAAAAAATAACAGTACAAAAAGAAAATCACCTGAAATTCTCGAGGGAAAAAAAAAAGAGAGAGAGAAAAGAAAAATACGACAAGGAAGAAGAAAATTTACCATTGTCATCCTTGTTGAAATGTTTGAAAGTTTCCTTCAACTCAACAATCTGCTCGTCAGTCAAATGCCTAGCCATTGTAGTCACTAATTGAACCTGAGTTTCAAAACTTGATATCAGTCTATGAATAATTGCAATTACTAGGACATAACATGAGACTTACTTTCATCTTTCGTGCCATATAAAATCAAGAACTCAGGGAAACTAATGGCTCCATCATGATCAACATCGAACTCATTGATTATATCTTGTAGGTAAGCTTCAGTAGGATTCTCGCCCAATGACATCATTACAGTTCTCAATGCCTCAGTAGTTATGCAGTCTTCATTTCAAACAAATGCAACTTTCCGTCAGACAATGGATAACGAACAATATACACTACTAACCATTTTTCAATTAACACCCAAAAGGAAGAAGTATAAAATTAACAGAAAAAAGGATTACTAATACAATCTGATAATCCCAAGCACTTCTCAAACAAGTAGCTAGATACATAGTTTTTTTCCTATAGCATCAGATTATACAATAACGTGTGATAGCTTAACTAGATTTTCCTCACAAATCTTAACACATATAGGACTATAACTTGAACAGTTATAACAAGAAAAATTTGGATCAATTAAAACTTTTCTAGAATCACATAATTACCCCTTAAAAAAAGTGACAGGTCTGAAAAATGATAAACCTTTTCACCACACAGATATACAACAACATTGAACTCACTAGACAACATATGATGAAATTTTTTCTAAAAAAGAAAATGATACAAACAAAGAAGAATATAATACGATCACAATAAACAAAACAATCTCCGTATAAATCAGGCATTATAATTCCTGTCCTAAAAAAGAAACCGTTAAATGACAACAAAAATTACCAAAACACAAAAAATAAAATTAAAAAAAAGTAATAATAATAAGTTGTCATTTCTGTCAAATTTTGATAATAGCTAATATAAAGCACCTCAACCAAAAGAAAACCCAAAGAACAAATGCAGTTTCCAAATAAACCAAGAAACAACCAATATTTACAAAAAAATTACAGTATTAAAGAAAATCTCCTGAAATTCTCAAAAAAAAAGAAAAAGAAAAAAGATTATGAAGAAGAAGAAAATATACCGTGGCCAAAAGCTTCCTTGAACCCAGTGATCTGCTCCTCAGTCAAAAACTGAACCATTGTCGTTGTTAATGCATACCTGAGTTGTCAAGTAGCCAGTTATTGATGGCAAATCATTATTTCTTGAAAAACACACCTCAAAACTTATATCAGTATAAATAATTGCGATTATGTGCAACTAATAGACATAATATGAAACTTACATTCATCTTTGTGATTAGGCGCAACTAATAGACATAATATGAAACTTACATTCATGTATTGTGTCATAAGAATGATGAACCCAATGAAATTGATGACCCCATCTTGATCCGTGTCAACCGCATTGATCATATTTTGTAATTCAGCTCCAGTAAGATCCAGGCCCAATGATGATCTCATTACAAATCCCAACTCCTGGCTAGTAATGCAGTCTTCATTTTGAAGAAATGCAAGTTTCCATCAGACAATGGATAACGAACAATACACGAATAAGCTATTAACCATTTTTCCAATTGACACCCAAAAGGAAGAAGTATAAAATTAACAGAAAAAGGACTACTAATACAATCTGATAAGACGAGTGCTACCTAGATTTATTAAGTCTTTGTTCTATAGCTTCAGATTATACAACAATAATGTGTGATAGCTTAACTAGAATTTCTTCACAAATCTTAACACATACAAGGACTATACTCACTAGACAAAATATGATGAAATTTTTTAAAAAGAAAACGATACATTCAAAGAAGAATAGAATACGATCACAACAAACAAAACAATCTCCGCATAAATCAGGCATTATAATTTCTGTCCTAAAAAAGAAACAGTTGACATCAAAAATTACCCAAAAAAATAATAATAATAATAAAGTCATCATTTCAGTCAAATTTTGAATAATGGCTAATATAAAAAGAAAAACCAAAGAACAAATGCAGTTTCAAAATAAACCAAGAAACTACCAATATTTACAAAAAAAATAAAAATAATAATGATAATAACAGTACGAAAAGAAAGTCTCCTAAAATTCTCCAAAAAAAAAAAAAAAAAAAACGACGAAGGAGAAATGTACCAACGCCACTGTGGAATAGAAGTTCGGAAGCTTTCTTCAAGGTGCAAAGCAATCTGCTCAATAGTCAAATACCCCGCCATTGTCGTCGTCGAAACCCTAAGAAAACGGTTGAAGATAGTAGTTTATCTTTCTCTCTCTTTAGCGTTGATGGAATGAAATGATTGAAACCGTCTGATTCTGTCCTGTCCCAATAAATTGAAATTGAGTTTTACCGGGCCGGGCACCAGGAGTGCTATCGGTAGGTTTTAGTAATTTAGTTAAAATTTTTCGGATTGTTTAATTTTCGGTGCAAATAATTAAAATTAAAACTGAACTAAATTTTTGTTTCAGTTAGTTGATTAATCAGAATTTATTAATTAATTTAACAATTAAGTATAAAAATGAAATAAAAAACTACTAAAAGTAATAAATAGAAACCTAAACTACTAAAATTGAGAATGGAACCTAAAATATGAGAAAGAAAAATAATATAAAAGTGTTGAATAAATAAAAATTGGAATTAAATTATTAAAAACTAAAAATTAAGAGTAATAAAATTAAAAGTTTAACTATTTGGTTATTAATTTTCAAATCATATAATCAATCCTTTTTATTTAATTTATCTGAATATCAATATTTAAAATTAGATTAATTTAGTTCGACTGATCTGTCGATTAAAGTAATCTATAAATTAAACTAATAAGTACAGTGGACCAAGCCGGCCGTTCGACCGAATTAACTGTCAATGGCAATGGATCCAGTCTGATTCAATACTAAAGTTGAAAAGGAAAAAAACCAGAAATGAATCGATCAAAACCGTCAAACCCAAAAATGGGCAAACCGCGAACCGACGATTCTCTTATACACATCTAGATGTGTATAAGAGACAGTCTATACGCCTAATGGGTAATCTGACCCAATTTTAGCGGGTTAAGAGCTATTCTATTCTAATCTTTATTATTTGTTTTTTTTTTTTTTTTTAATGAATCAATTTTTTATAAGGATTCCAATCCCTGTCTCTTATAAACATCTAGATGTGTATAAGAGACAGCATATATACTTTTTGGCCAAGATAAATTAAAGAATATAACAAAATCCGACCGACAACATTTTTCATGCAAATATCTTTGTAACTAACGTTCAATTTTGACAATTTCACTTCTCTTGGTTTGAATGACCTCTTTAATTTAGAATTTGGTTGAATATAAAGATAAACTCATAAATTTAAAAGAATTTAATTAATTTTTATTTTAAAATTATTTAGGCCAATGACAAATAAAAGAGAAAAAATCGTTATGTTTTTTGTTGGTGGTTGTAGTTATTGGAATGATGAGCAGCAAATGAAAGTTAACAGCAAAAAAAAAGGGGAAAAAAATGGTCAAAATACTTAGTTGATATAATAGAAGAAGTTAAATGTTCAAGACATAACGTCAATGACTAAGGTGTTAAGTGAGATTAAAGTTTAAGGGAGTAAAGTGTAATTTAACTAAGGGGTATATTTGTCCATTTAGCAAAAATTTCAAATGGAGTTAGAGTTGATCGTTAGTTTAGGGACTTTAATGCTTAAAATATAACATTAGGGACTAAAGTGTAAGTGACGTTAAAATTGAAGGAAGTAAAGTGTAATTAACTCAAATAAATATTGTCTTTAACAAATAAGATCGGAGCTCCAATGTATAAAAATTGGCAATTTTTGGAATTATGATAACTGAAATAAATAAATTAGGAAAATCAAAACTTCTTCTCGTACACTAAATCAACCAAACTTTTTCAATTATCACCAAATCAGCTAATTTACCAAAAAAACACAGTAAATAAGCAAAATCAACCATTTTACCAAGAAAAAAAAAAAAAAAAAAAAAAATTGTATTTCATAGTTAATTATATAATTGATAGTACTAAAGCCATTTGAGGGAGGGCTCCAGGTAAGAATAGAGACGAGTTAATCTCCTTCTAATTAATTGGGTAAAAAAACTTTCTATTATAATCTATAAAAATATTTTTTAAAATCATATCCGGTCGTAGTATAATTTATTATATATATATTTGCAACACTTAAAATTAAAAAAGACATATTGAGAATGCTTTGCCTTTATAAGTAGTATTTTTGTAATAATTACTCCTTTGTTCATTTTTTATATGTTGTTTTAGATTGGTACGCAAAGATTAGACCAATTTCATAAAAAAATATTTCAAATTGATTAAATTATTTTTTTTTATATTAGATTCATAAAGAAATGCTTCTCCTTTTTCATTGGATTACTCTACATTTTCCCTTTTCTTTATTCCTCTGACGTTTTTCTTTTTCCTTTACCGTTGCGGTTTGGTAAGTAATTGCTTTCAATAGATTCCTTAATCTTGATCTTGAATTATACCGAAAGAGTTGTGTTTTCTTTTCTTCCGAGATTCTTTGTTTTTCTGTATTTTTTTTTATTGGGGGGAGCGTGTACTTCTAAAGAATTATGCTTTTGAAATAGTTTCTTCAATATTGTCATTCAACAATGACTACATTTAGTAAAACTAATATGAACGTCTTATTTTCAATATTTTTGTGTCTCGCAAATAGAAGTCAGCATGATATCTAAGGCAAGGCAAGAAATTGGCCGGGTATGCTTCTATTTGAGCACACTGAATCTTCTTTTTAGTTATTTTAAGCTTTGGTTCATTCTTTCAAATCATTACTTTTAATGTATTGATTTATACGTTTTCTCATTATGCTATTATGAAGCTATTATGAATAAAAGATAGATCTTTACAAATTTATTTTTTGTCAAGTTCTGACCATTTCTCTATAATTTTTTTTGGTATGTTGATGATTTTCAGAAAATGCTCCCAAGACAAAATTCATGCCAGCTTGAATGTGATTTACAAGCGGGGAGCAAGTACACATTGAGGCGTTCAACTTTCTCAAAATCTTCTTCACTGGCATCCTTCAGTTGCTTCTCCAATTCCTTGTACTTGACGGATGCCTAGCTTAATTGTTATGTAACTTTTCTTCAATTTGTGTTTTTTCTACTTCTGAGATAGCAACAACTATTTGAAAGAGTATTGGCTTTGTTTTCAATAGCTATTTTTATTAATCAAATTTGTCTATTATTTAATATATTCCTGCTAACCATTTTACATTAAATATTATATTACATGACGTAAAATTTTAGGCACAACTGGGTTATTTCTACCGCGCAATAGTTCAATTCAAAGCCATTTACAGGATCCCACGATTTCTCAAATTGGATATCCAAGTTAGAAACAATTCCATGATCAGCAAATCCCGAGCCATTGACATTATTAGGGAATTGATGGTCCGTAACTATCCAAGCTTCCAAATTCTACCAAAAGAAGGAAAAAAAAAAAAGTCTAAGCTTCTAAATCCTATATCAAAGCTCAATCATAATTAGAACTGAAGTAAATAACCTCAAATAGCAAGACCTGGACTCATGAAAGTTGATTTACAGCATAATCCCGAATTAGAACCATTTAAAGTGATAAGTAATTTTCTTATGATACTTTTTCCGACCCACTAATTCCTGATCTCAACCATGCAAAAGGATCTAACAACATCATCTTTAATTAGAAATTTAGAACCCCAGATGTATCCTTCATTTTGGGTTCATATAATTTTCCATCGTTAGTATATTTTTGTAGAGTGAGGTAATTAGTAGAGTTTTCAAATGTGCGGTGATTACAAGAGAATTAAACAATTGAGTAATTATTATCTTTGAATTATCGACCAATTTAGTATTACCAAGATCAATTTGGTCCCATTCTTAAAAAAATTAATTAATTTAAGTTTTGTGACGAAAATTATAGACAAATTAATGAAATCATTAATAACATAACTACTGCAAGTTAATGATTATGTGATTATCATGCGGCTTGATCCATTAATTTGTTCATAGTTTTTATTATATGCTCTAAATTGGCCAATTTTTTTAAAGATAAGGGACCAAATTGATTTGGTGTAATAAATAAACACTAAATTAGTTGATATTCCAAAGATAAGAAACTAAGTCGATCTTTTTCCTTTATACTAATTTTCATACTCTTTTATTACACTTCTTTGTGTTTGCCTGTTTGGTTTTTGGTTTTAGCCTTCAATTTGCAGTTTCTTTTATTTGTTTCTTTTATTTGTTTCTTTTATTTGTTCTCTAGATACATTGATTAAGTACGTAAATAAAATTGGTTGTCTTGAATGGTTGATGACTTTGGATATTTATGGACCAACCGCAAGTGATTTTACAACTACTAATACATATTCAAAGACCATCAATACACTATGAACTTTGGAGTTACAAATGAGTAGGGGTTAAAATGCAGAAAACCTCCATGAATTTATATTTTAGTTACATTTATCATTTTTTTTAAGTTATTTAATAAGTACTTTACCTTTTTGTCCCTTACTTGTCTGACTACTTCATGTTTTGAGACAAAATTATCCTTATATTTTAATTTTCTTTCTTTCTTTTTTTTTTTTTTTTTTTTTGTTCTCTTCTTACCAATTTATTTATTTTCTCTCCCATATTTTTCTTTTATCTTCTTACTCATTCTTACTTGCTACTATTAAATTATAATACTACTAGTAATTAATTAGTTAAAATTTCTTCTTTTTTTTTTTACATAGCTATAAATGATTTATAGAATAAATAATTTTTAATACAAGCAACATATATTTTAATAGTATAATATAGATACACATCTTTTACTAATGTTATAATTAATAAATAAACAAACTATAAAAAGATAAAATAATATGTCAAAAAATTAAAATATATATTCTTATCATGCAAACAAAATTTTTTTTTTTGTGCCATACAATTTGCGTGTCATATTTTAGTTGAATTTACCGTAACTCCAAAATCCCTTATATTAGGCAGCCTAATTTTTTTTTACTATATTTTTCCTGATATTATACCATAAATAAAACGGTTGTACATGTTTTTTCATTCTATAATTTTATTTGTATACTATAAATTTTTTAGTTTCCTCTAGCTCAAAAATTTTATTTTTATTTGTTAATCTTATTATTAATAGTTAATCATAAACTTTATATTACAACAAGGTATATTTATTGTATTAAAGCATGATTAATCTATAAATTAAATTGGTTAGACACGTGTGAAAAGTTAGAATTTTAATTAATTAATTATTAAAAGTAATGTAATTGTTTGGTAGTAGCAAGGAAGAATAGTGAAAAAAGAAAAAAGAAAAATAAAGACAAGATAGAGAAAATAAAGAGAAAATAAATAAAAGTGAAAAGAAGAAGAAAAAAGAAAAATAATAATACTTAAAATAATAAAGGTAATTTTGTCCCAAAATATAAAAAATGGTGTAAAGTACTTATTAAATAAGTAGAGAGGATAAAGTACAACTAGAAGAAAAATTTAGGGAGATTTTCTGCATTTAACCCAATGAGTAAATATGTGTGACTTACCTGTATTCTTATTCTATCTAAGTACAAAACGGTAAAACATATTACATTTACATACACATTAAATATTAAACTTAAATTCTTCTCTTTCTTATTGATTTTTTTTTTTCATTTAATTCCTTTAAATATTATGCAAATTGTTACATCTCAAAGATGGTATATAAAAATTAAATTTATTACTGATCAATTTTCACAATCTATTTGTGCCGATCATCCCAGTGCCTTTTGGGACAAAAAAAAACATGCTGTTTTTCTTCCATATGAAGACGATTTTAATGAACAAAATATTCCTTCCATAAATTATATGAATATGGAATTCCCTATTAGAAATTTTTATTATCAAAATTATAAAAATTATAAAATCTGATTTGATAAGAAGTAAAAATTATTTTAGATCTCGAATTATTTTAGCAAAAAATAGACTAGAAAAAATTTAAAACAAACTCTATAACATAAACATATAAGTTTAGAACCAGGTACATAATTATAACCATGTATTTTTACATTCAAAAAGTTAAAGCATCTAGCATATTAATATCAGATAAAGATAATTGCAAATTAGGATAAATATTAAAATAAACTGGACCATTAGCCAAACTGGATTGTATAATACCCATACAAAATATCCTGAGGAGTGGGTCGAGGATAATAATAATGATACATAGTTGGTTTATCACCAAACTTATAAGAATTACGAAGTTTATGAATTTCAAAATCAAGAGTATTAATTTTTAAAGAAGAAAATTTTTCATCTAATAGTTTTTGAAGATCAGAAAGAGGTTTAAAATTAAAACCATCTATTTGAGGTGGAGGTTGTAACGAAGCTTTAGCTGTATCATATATCTCATTCGATTTATTATCCGAAAGTAGAAGTTGAATTTTTTGAATTAAAGAAAATAATTTATCCATTTTATTATGAAGAGAACTAATTTGTTCACCTAGAACTTTAATAAAAATATTAGTATAATTATTTTGTTGATACATATTATTAATATGTTGCAAAGTAATAGGTAAAGTAATAATTATTTTCTACTAATTTTTGGAAAGCATTAAAAGAAAGCGAAGTATTATTTGGTAAAGTAAATAATTTTTGTGGAGGATATAACTCTGTAGTTTGTTTACCCTCAGAAAATTGATATGTTCTTTCAAGAACATTAATATAATTATTTAAATAAGTAGTTATAAACACGGAACAAAAGGAATTATCTTATTATGTAAAGCAGTAAATTCATAAAATTCTTTAGAAATATTATCAAGGTCTTGAGAGGTATATGCCTCTTGAATCCATTTTCTGAAAGTTTCCCATTTTGGAGATAAAAATTCTTGTTGTATTAACTTTCTAGCAGATGAACCGGAACTAAAATCTATTACAGTCATCATAAATTAAAATCTAATTCTGATTCAGTAGGAATTTCCTTATCTAGTTCATTATCATGAACTAGTCTAATTATATTATTATTATTATTTATATGCAGATGATCTACGTGTGATGTAGATGGAGCATTACTATCTATTGTATGTAGTATTGGGATGCAGGTTTTGAACGTGCAGGAATATATTCATCAAATAATGAAAATTGAGATTTTGAAGAAAATGTCATATAAGGATGTTTAGATGGTGTCAGTCTAGCACCAATACTATGTCTAGACGGAACATTTGATTTATCAAAACAAAGAACAATTTGTCCATCAGGGATTGATATTATTTGAGGATCATGCTGTGTAATATTTAAAGCATGAGATGAAGAAGAAATGCCTTTATTTATTATCCAATGATCAGGAAATTGAATTTAAACCTCTTTCTGATCTTCAAAAACTATTAGATGAAAAATTTTCTTCTTTAAAAATTAATACTCTTGATTTTGAAAATAATTTACAAACAAATCCTCATAAAGGATGTGTTCAAGATGAAATTCATAAACTTCGTAATTTATATAAGTTTAAGTGATAAACTAACTATGTATCATTATTATTATCCTCGACCCACTCCTCAGGATATTTTGTATTAAGACCAACAACATATTATTAATAATAGTTATTCTGATAAAGAAATTTATGAATGGAATCTAGATGGTTATACTGATAGACAAATTAGTAATTTAATTCATCGCATGCTTATGTATTCCACTGTAGCAAAAGCAAATCATAATAGTGATAAACGTGTTACTTCAATGATAGTTGCTAGTTTTACTGGCCAACTTAAAGGTTGGTGGGATAATTATTTTACTCAGACTTCTCGAGATGAAATTTTAGGTGCTGTTAACGCATAACCTAATACATCTCAACTTCAAGAAGATGCAGTTTATACACTTATGGTTAATATTTTAGATCATTTTACAGGACGTTATACAACTAATCATGAAAATATTCGTACTTTATTAAATGGTTTAAGGTGTAAAACATTTACTTCTTTTCGTTGGTATAAGGATACTTTTTTATCTAGAATTTTTTATCTTCCAGAAAGTAATAGTCCTTACTGGAAAACTAAATTTATTGATGGTTTGCCACCTTTATTTGTCGAAAGAATTAAAATTCAAGCTCTTTTAAAAGATAATATTTCAATTTCATATGATTATTATACTTATGGCAAGTTAGTTGAAATTTGTGTGCAAGAAGGTATTGTTGGCCCCAAAGCAACCTAAGAGGGGGGTTAATTAGATTTCTAAAAAAATTTCTTTCAGAAAATAGTGAGCTTTTTAATTTAAATGCAGATATAATAAATTTACTAGAACAGTAAAGTAAAGAGAGAAAAATTGAACAAACAATACTTCCAAATTAGCAAGCTTGAAGTATCAAATCTCTTCAATGCTTCACACACTTGGTGAGCAAATAATCTTTACAAAGTTGAGAAGTTCTTGCTCACACTAAAACTCTTTTAGTTGAGCCAAGAATCTTACATACAACCACACTTTCATACAAGATTATCACTTCACTCAAAGTTGAATTGCACTCACAACTTCACACTAATACAACAAAGCACTATAGTCAATTTGCACTCAAATTACTCTTTTCTTAGGCTTGTATTCAATGTATTAGAGCTGATCTTTTCAGGTTATTAAAGCACCTATTTATAAGAGCAATATATAGTGGTTTCAACTACTTCCTAACGGCTAAATAATAAATGCACAAAAAATAGCCGTTGGGGTTTTGGACGTCCGAAGAAGATTGAATGCGTCCGAGGCAGCGTCCGATCTTCTTTCAGTTTTGTTGACAGGCTTCGTTCGGACGTCCGTGCATGCATCCGGTCCTTCGTCCGACAGAGGTTTCGGACGGTCTGAGCGTCCGAAGAAAAGGCAGTAGGATTCCATTCTTTCTGCCAGTTTGTTCGGACGATGCAATGCGTCCGAGGAGCTTTGACCTAGTTCGGACGGTTCACCTGCGTCTGAAAGATATGTTCCTGCAAAAGCTTATTTTACAGAGTTAAGTGTTTATGTCATCATCAAAATAAGGTTTGGAAAACATCAGGTATAGCTTTGTGTAATGAAATTAGATTAAATCAACAGTTAAAAAGACAGCATTAACTATAAAAGACAATTAGGTCAATTTTGTAGTCAATTTTTGATTTAGAAGATTTTCCTTCTAACTCTCAGAGAAGATCATATCAACGACCTCCATGGCGCAAAGGTAAACTGTCAAAACCAGTAAGATCAAAAGAAAAACAAAAAGAGAAGCGAGAATTTCGTAAAAAACAGAGAGAATCTTACTCCCAAAAGAAACAGATTAAATATTATAAATGTGGGAAAAAGGGTCATATAGCTCCAAATTGTTTAGCAAAAAGAAAATCTAAAATCAAGCAATTAGACTTGGATGATGAAATCAAAAATCAAATTTATAATATTTTGGATGAAAATACTGAAAATAGTTGTGATACTGAAAGTACTATTTCTTCTTCTATTTCTGAATCTTCTGATTCTGAGCAATTTAATGTTGTTCATCATTCAACAGATTCTGATAATCCAAAACCCTGTTTTAGTTCTTGTAATACTATAAATGATGATAAAAATAAAGAATATTATAACATTCTTTCTCAATTTCAAGATTTTCAAATTAATATGCTCACTAATGGTCCCATAATATTATTGAATTATTAAAACAAATACAGGATAATAATTTTAGATCACAAATTTTAGATTGGGCATCTGCATCATCTTCTTCTTTATCCTCATTAATGCATAAATCAAATTCAGCTATAGTTATATCTGAGCCCTACACAATGTTAGAAGTTAAAAACAGAATTGGTAAATTATATCAACCACAAGAAACTGGAATTACTTTAGCAAATTTGCATGATGAAGTAAAAAAATTTTAAAATGAAATTTGTTTGTTAAAACAAAATCATGTTTTTATAGATAATAGACTTTCTTTAGTAGAACGTTCTGTTAATAAAGGCAAAGAAATTATTCAACCTGTTGAATCTTCTTCTACTGATATTCATTCTTTTAATAATAATAAAATGGATAATTTTTTTAAATATTATGCAAATTGTTACATCTCAAAGATGATATATAAAAATTAAATTTTTAATTGATAATGATTTCTTAGCCGAATCAGTTGCCATGATTGATAGTGGTGCTGATCTTTGTTGTATACAAGAAGGTTTAATACCTACTAAATATTATAGAAAAACAGTTCATACTTTATGTTCTGCTTCTGGTGATAGACTAGAAATAGATTATAAAATTTCATCTGCTTATACTTGTCAAGATAATATTTATATTCCTCAAACATTTTTACTTGTTAAAAATTTGATGAATCCTCCTATTATATTAGGAACTCCTTTTATTAATGCTTTATATCCTATTAAAAATTTGGATAAAAATAGTTTTACTGGTACTTATAAAAATCAGGATATTTCTTTTCAATTTATAACTGATCCTATTACTCGAGATATAAATTCTCTTATTGAATTAAAATATTTACATTTATCTTCATTGACTTCAAAAATTTATAGTATTTCTATTAATAATATATTAGTTTTCTTATTACAACACTTTATTAAGTTTTGCATAAAAATTTCCAAGACAAAGGATGACTGATAAAGCTAGTTCTTCACATCCATCGGATTCTTCGCAAGGAAGAGCATTGAAATTAAAATATTTAGAAAATATTCCTTCCATAAATTATATGAATGTGGAATTCCCTATTAGAAATTTTTATTATCAAAATTATAAAAATTATAAAACTGATTTGATAAGAAGTAAAAATTATTTTAGATCTCGAATTATTTTAGCAAAAAATAGACTAGAAAAAATAAAAAAGAAAATAATACCTTTTGAAAATACAAAAGAACAAGATCCTTTATGGACATATGCTTTATTGCAACAAGAATATAATATAGAGCAAGAAGAAATAAATTTCTGTAAAACAATATATCATTCAAAAATAAAACAATTATATGAATTATCAATCTAATAAAATTTTGAGAATTTTACAGGTTTCATGAATCGAGGAGGTTTTCAGTCTCCTTATAGGGGACGAGGTCGTGGTGAAAAATTCCCAGTAATATCTAGGGGAGGAAAAACTTTATATAATTCAGATATATCTGGATTATCAGGATATGGATCTTCATCCTCATCCAATATTGATTTGGGCCCTGATCGGAGACTGGATGATCTTCTGGAATATCCCAAAAGATCATCCATTATATGGACAATTACAAGAATTTTTGTTACAACAGCATAAAGGTAATACCTATGCTTCGGTTACTGAAAATGAATCTGAATCAGATTCAAAATCTTATTATATGAGACCAGAAAAAGAAATTATATTTCTTTTGGATGAAAAAGATTGTCAATGGCAAGATCAACTTTGGAAAATACTCCAAAGGTATTTGACTAATAAAGTCATGTTTCTGGGTGAATTATATAAGACTCGGTCATATTATGAAAAAAATTCTCACTAATAGTGAATCATCTGAAATTCAGCATTTTCAGCCTCATATGGCTTCTACTATTATTTATAATTTTTTAAAAATTATTATTAAGAAAATTATTTCTTCTGAAGAATGTGGAATTTCTACTCTTACAGAAAAATAATATTTTATTGAAAAATAACCACTTTCTTATACTTATTGGGATTATATCCAAAGTTTTCATAAAATTTTTTATTATGAAAATTATAAACACAAACACACTATTTGGTGGTTTATTAAACTTTGTTCGAATTTATTATCTCAACATATTCCCAATTGGTTTATCCATTGTGGACTACCCATGGACCCTCAGTAAAAATTTTACCTGAACCATTTCTTCAGTTATACCATTCTTGGATAAAAATTTTACCTGAACCATTTCTTCAGTTATACCATTCTTGGATAAAAATCTCACCTACTCTCAAAAAATTATACTCAGAAAAATATTCCTTTACCCACAGAAATTGCTACCATTTATTTCTTTCTTGAATTTTCTATCCCTTGAATTTATAAATGGGAACCTGAATTTAGTTATACTCCTTGTTTATATCGAACTAATTATACCAAATTCTGAGATAAACTCATAAAAATTGATCCAGAAATAAAATAATTATTTGGTCAAGAATTATTGGACCAGATAAAAGAAAAAATTCGAAATTATACAGACACTATTACCAAAGCAATGAAGCCCAGTCCTTTCAGGCATATTGCCAGGAAACTACAAGTGCAACAAGGCACTATGATATTTACAAAAGATGAAATTATTGCACCTTATATGGAGCAAGTTAAATATCAAATTAAAGAACATATTAAACAAGACCTTTTTATTGATCTCGATCAAAATGATGATAATGAATCATATTCTTCAAAAGACCATTCCATGGACTCAAATAATTCATTCAAATTGGCTGGTGAATCACAACCACTTGAGAAGCCCGAAGATATTCTTCAAAATGTTTTAAACACTTTCAAACAAAAGAAGCATTAAGAAGACACCATGTGTTCAAATTATAGAAGACATATGTCAGCATCAAAGTAGATCCTACACAACAGTAAAATCACTGTTCAAATTTATTGTATAAACAATAAAATCACTGTGCATTCACGGATATACAGTAAAAACACTGTATAAACAGTAATTTCACTGTAGAAACAGTATATTTACTGTGCAGATTTCAAAAATCCTACTGTACATAATTTAATTTTCATTTGAAATCGGGAAGCTCGCCTATATAACCCCCAATTGTATAGATAACAGGGGAAGGCAAGGTTTTCCATTTTCTTTTAGTTTTCTTTAGTTTCTCTTCTCTTCTTTCCTTCCATTGTACATATCTACTACTCTTTTGTAAATATTTTAGTTTAATAAAAGAAAAAGACCACCGAGGTATTCCTCTGCAGCCTCTTCTGAGGTACCCTCTTCCCTTTCCCTTTTAATTTTGTTTTGTCCTGACATAATATGTCAGGCTAAATTTCATATGTTGGTTGTTATTTTATCTTAAGTGTTTGACTATGCATAAACTATTTTGAACTCTTTCTTTCAAAACATTTTAATAATAAGTTTTCTTGGTTTGGTTCTTAAAAATTTTCAGTCGTGGTATTATTTAATTTATTTTGTTGGCCTGGTGAAGTACCCGCTTAGCCGTGGAGTGAAAGGCGTTTAGGGAAAAAAGGCAACATAGCAAAATAAATTAAATAGTTTTCATTGACAGAAAATTTTAAAGGTAAATATCTCCAAAAATCGAGATTACTAATTATTAAAAATAATCATTTACAAAGAAAGAATTTGACCCTAGTTTATGTATTTTGTGGTTAGTGGCAGACGGTCCTGGGCTAACCGCCTTAGATCTAAATTTTGAACTTAGTTTTAATACGATTTGCAAACCAATAAGGATTTTCAATACGGTGTTAAATTAATACGGGATTCCAATACGGTTTGGAGTTTGTATTAAGGCTATAGTTCACGATTTAGTGAAAATGGTATCAGAGCCAAAAACTTAAGATTTGATAACAATTGACATGTTTATTTTATAAATTATGGATAATCATCCATTATCATCTGCCTCATATGATAAAAATAAATTAAAAAAAGAGTATGACATTCCTCAGGATATAGATCTACTTAATAAATGAACAATTCCAAAAATTTCATCCTCTGTTATTTATAAATATGGTTTGTTTGATAATATCACTTCTAAATATGTTGTTAAAACAACTGAAAAATCAATTCCTTTAAATTCTGATGAACATATTTTACAATTATTAGATTCAAATGTGGATATTGCTTCTTATAAATCTGCTGGTAAATTTAATTTTATGCATATTGGTTTAGTGCAAATTGCTTTTAAACCATTAACTTTAAAAGGACTCCCTGAATCTTTTATAACTGCCTTACGAGATGCTCGTAATCTTGATTAGAAAAAATCTTTAATGGGTATTATACAATCCAGTTTGGCTAATGGTCCAGTTTATTTTAATGTTTATCCTAATTTGTAATTATCTTTATCTGATGTTAATATATGTTTTAACTTTAAATGTAAAAATACATGGTTATAATTATGTACCTGATAGTGAACTTATATGTTTATGTTATAGAGTTTGTTTTAAATTACTTTCGACTTTGAATCCAAAGTGCAAATTAATTGATATTTCTTTTGAAGAAACAATTTTAATTGAGACTAATTTTAATAAATATCATATTATAACTAGACAACCAATTAAATTGAATGAAATTTAATTTCCTGATCATTGGATAATAAATAAAGGCATTTATTCTTCATCTCATGAGCTTTAAATATTACACAGCATGATCCTCAAATAATATCAACCCCTGATGGACAAATTGTTCTTTGTTTTGATAAATCAAATGTTCCATCTAGACATAGTATTGGTGCTACATCTAAACATCCTTATATGACATTTTCTTCAAAATCTCAATTTTCATTATTTGATGAATATATTCCTGCACGTTCAAAACCTGCATCACTACATACAATAGATAGTAATGCTCCATCTAGATCACACGTATGTCATCTGCATATAAATAATAATAATAATATAATTAGACTAGTTCATGATAATGAACTAGATAAGGAAATTCCTACTGAATCAGAATTAGATTTTAATTTATGATGACTGTAATAGATTTTAGTTCCGGTTCATCTGCTAGATAGTTAATCTCTTATACAATCTAGATGTGTATAATGGGAAACTTTCAGAAAATGATAATTCAAGAGGCATATACCTCTCAAGACCTTGATAATATTTCTAAAGAATTTTATGAATTTACTGCTTTATAGCATAATAAGATAATTCCTTTTGTTCCGTGGTTTATAACTACTTATTTAAATAATTATATTAATGTTCTTGAAAGAACATATCAATTTTCTGATGGTAAACAAACTACAGAGTTATATCCTCCACAAAAATTATTTACTTTACCAAACAATACTTCGCTTGCTTTTAATGCTTTTCAAAAATTAGTAGAAAATAATACTTTACCTATTACTTTGCAACATATTAATAATATGTATCAACAAAATAATTATACTAATATTTTTATTAAAGTTCTAGGTGAACAAATTAGTTCTCTTCATAATAAAATGGATAAATTATTTTCTTTAATTCAAAAAATTCAACTTCCACTCTCTGATAATAAATCGCATGAGATATATGATACAGCTAAAGCTTCATTACAACCTCCACCTCAAATAGATGGTTTTAATTTTAAACCTCTTTCTGATCTTCAAAAACTATTAGATGAAAAAGTATCCTTATACCAACGAAAAGAAGTGAGTGTCTCACAGCTCTAGTTATATATAATGGCACTTTGAAAAAAAAATCAAAAACTCAAAACGATTTAATTCCATATAAAGGAAAATTAAAGTATTATAATAATCAAATATTCCATCACGAGTTAAATACCAAATAGTAAGAAATAGGCCCTATCTCTAATTCACCTATTATTTTTGTAAGTTTTTCTTCTTTTTTTTTTGGGGTATTCTATGAATTTGTTTTAAGATTTAGCATATCCAGGGCTTTTGAATAACATAGGGCTTTTCAATAACATGCACAATTTGAGAAAAGTATAAATGAAGTCTCTCAATGGGTTTTCTTTTCTTATCTTTTTTTTTTTTTTAAATCTCTCATATGGTATAAAACCTTGAATTTATTCTATATATTTTCCTACAATTTCATATCCTATAATTTTGCTTTAAAGTTCTTGCCAAATTACTTATAGAGTTCGTATGGTGTTGAACCTATACGATTATTTTCTCTTTTTTTTTTTTTTTTAATTAGAATATGTATAACCCCAGGAGTTATTTGTTTTATTACCTCTAAAAACATAACATTCACAATATTCTACACGTTTTTCATATTTAATTATTATTAATCATTTGTATCAGTTTATCTCGCTCAGCACTGAGTGACTAACTACTTCTATATACAACATAATTCCCGGAAGTATCCCTAGGTGCAGAAATTCACATCAAATTATGGTATTAGTTTATTATATTTTTTATTTCAAAATAATTGTCACTTTAGATAAATTATTTTATACTAAATTATTTGTCACTTTAGAAAATCAAGAAATTATTAAATAATATTTTTTTAACTTTTACCTTTAGTGCCATATTAATAGAGGGATAATTATGTAGTTATATATAGCAAAAGGTAATTTAGTCATTTTGAATTATTTTTTATAAAATTTATACAATTTAATAATTTTCTTAACGTGTGTACCAACTAAAAATAACAGTTATTTTAAAACAGAATGAGCGTTAAATAATCAAGGGATTATCATTTTCTATTAGCCGAATTTAACTAAATTGGTAGCATTAACAATCCAGGGCGATAAATTATGCTAGTGCTTGTCTATGAACGGACAATTGTCATTTAATTTTTTAGACATCGGCAAGTTATGTACTAATGTAATTCGATATCCCATAAGTTAGAAATGTTAAGTAATCGTAACACAACAATAATATCACGAGTTTAATAACTATAGTCCCAACATGATATGATTAAACAATCGCCTTACCGCAATTCTCCACCGACGACAAACTACCAAAACAACACTATGGTCAAATTGATGCTCTAGGTGAGAAATGCTCTTATCTAATGTAATTTTGTCAAATAATAAGAAAACCCCCAAAATAATTGAAAAATCACTTCTTTATCTTTGCCCGGGGCGGTATTTAATTATAATGGGACCACAACACCATTAAGGGCTGAGAGAGTTGCCTTCATTGTAGGTCTGTTAATGGATCGGGTCTAAACTCGGACTCGATCTGATCCGAACTTATTTATTTGCTTATAAACCTATAACAAATTTCGATTATCTGAATTTAATTTAGACATGTTTAACTATTATAATAAGTGGGTCGGATTTGGATTTTGTTGTTCTGACCCGATTAAAATTTGGATTCGATTAAAATATTTAATAATGATGATGCCAAAATTATACACTCACTAAAAAGTACGTGGCTCCGAGCCTGTGTTCACTAGGGGCATTTAAGTAATTTTATTTTTATAGCCAAATTAGTCTTATATGGGTCAAATAAATACTTACAAATTGTGGATCGACCCGACCCATCAACCGCAAGTATAAATATCAAAATGACAGGTCTAATTTAGGAGATTATTCACTTTTTTATTCTCATTAACCCTGAATTCTCTCTGTATTTTTCTCTTGTCTAAAGTAACTGACTTAAGCGTCGGAACTTACCGAGGAGGACAAAGTCCCACCTCTATTTTTTCACATGTTCCGAACGTGGGTACTACGCGCAGGATCCTTACCTAAGCACTGGACTATTCTGCAATTAATTTTAACTGAGTCAAATGATGATGCCAAAATTATGCACTCACTAACAAGAATGCATGTGGCTCCTGGCCAGTATCACTAGGGGCATTTAAGTAATTTTACTCTTATAGTAGCCAAATTAGGTTTATATGGGTCAAATAACTACTTACAAATTGTGGATCAATTCGACCCATCAGCCGCAAGTATAAATATTGAAATGACAGGTCTAATTTAGAAGATTATTTACTTTTTCATTCTCATTAACCCTGAATTCTCTATGAATTTTCCTCTTATCTAAAGTAATTGATTTGAGCGTCGAAACCTATCTCGGGGGACAAAGCCCCGCCTTTGTTTTTCAGGTGTTCCGGACGTGGGTACAACGCGCAGGATCCTTACCTAAACACTGGACTATTCTACACTTGGAATTTATACTTGGAAAAATTTTAGCATCAACAAATATATAATAAAATTATTATATATTAGTATTATTTTATATGTATATATAGATATATGTTGTGTAAATTGTCCATGTAATTTATAATATTTAATGTAGAATACATACATAAATATTAGTTATGAACTCAATAATTTTTTTTATGAAAAAAAAGAGAAAATTCGATAAGTTGTAATAGTTATATAATTTTAAAAGTTATAAAAAATATATATATTAAGATCCGGATCCGACAAGATCCAACGGATCCGAGTATGGATTTACTTTTGTAGACTCATGAAGATCCGGATTCAAATCCGGTTATATTAATCGAATCCGAATCTAAATATATTAGATCCGACCCGAATTCGACCTGCTTACAGCCTACTCCATTACCCATCTTGAACAATGCAAGTAGCATATGATATGAACTGAAAATTGTGATAATAAAAAAATAACGTTGTATTTTACTTTTGTCCTCACAAAATGTTTTAACTTTTATAATTCTACTTTTTTAAATCTTTAACACCGCCATTTCAATTAAATCCAGCCTAAATATTACTATTATAGTTATAATTCAGGAGAATTCTACAGTTTCTTTTAAGAAATTATTCCCTTGGATTTAATCCGGTGAAGTTTATATAGTATAAACTTTTAAAGCACATGATATTATACTGTACAAATATTTATAATACAAGAAAATTGTTCACTAAAAAAAATTGTAAAATTTTCCCATAATTTTATACCCCACTATCCCACTGCAATATTTTATAACTCTTTTATGCCCATTATCCTCCAATTACTAATTTTTCATTTTATTACTAATCTTACCAAGCTCTCTTACGGGAGAGAGGAACAAATGCATAAAAGTTCTCAGGGAACAAAAACATAAGTTACACTTTTTGGTAGAAGAATAGAAGTTAACTGTACCAAAAATTGAACTCAAAATGACAAATAATTTTTCAACAATCAAGTAAGCATTATTAGTTTATTTCCAGTCAAAAATAGAAAGAATCTAAATAAAGGCGCATACGCGGGGACTTTAAATTTATGATTTTTGATACTGAGTTAAATAATTTACTATAATTCATATACAAAATGACTAATTTGTACGTTTTTTTTATTCATGTAATGATAAATTTTAATAATATGTTGAAAGTTTGAAGTTAACATGATTTTTTTTTAATTAAATTTATTGTTTGTTTGTTTTTGTTGTTGCTAAAGTTATTTTTATAAATTTTAAATATTTGTTTGTTATTGTTTTAAATATTTGTTATCATATACTTTTTCCAATGAAATTATACTAATTTTAATATAATTAAAAAAAATTTGTTTGTTTAGTTTTAAAGTTATTGATATTCAAAATACAATTAACGCATGGGGTATAGTTATAGCAAGATGATGTACGGAGTTTTATAAATAAAAGAAAGTGTTTGCTAATTCATTTTGATATTTTAGTTGTTTACTTATTTTTATACTAAATTGTATTATTAAATCTTTAGTGATTGAAATATTTGTCTATATACACATTTACTTAGTAGTAAATTATTTTTTTTAGGTAACTTAGTGATAAATTATAAAAGTTATATATTAACTTTGCCCATTGAAGTCTCGTTTTGGTTAGGGTTAATTACATTTATTTCGACCTTGAGGTTTGACCTGACCAAATTACCAGACCAAATTACCAAACGCACCCTATGATTTAGAAAAATTACAAATACCCCTACGAATTCCCAACTCTCTACACCTTTTCTTCAGAAGTGTCAATCCAACATTGAGTTCCTTGGCTGCTTGAGTTATAAGAGACATGTAAAAGTACTTGGAGATAAGCAAGAAATTGAAAATTCTAACTAGAAATGCAAGAGAGGGGAAAGAGGATAGGAGATGAATATCGATGTTAGAGGAGAAATGAGAGAGCAGCCAATTAGAGGGATAAGATGCGTGGATTGTGGGGTGATCGGATAAGAGAGTGAGTCTAGAGAAAAGGAGACGAAAGGACGCAGAAGGAAAAAATATCAGTGAAATAAGGTTTTCTGCAAAGAAGAGTCTTTATTACTGTTCTCTTAATTTTATTTTAACCCAAATTTTTTCAATCAGTCATAATCAACCCAAAAGTTTTGTGAGAAACCGTATTTTGTGAATGCTAAAATTAATTAGTATTATAACACTTTGAGGGCATATTTGACCTCCCACACTAATTTAATGTTGACATCAGCAGTAGCATTAATAGTAAGGGGTTATTTGTTAAACATTTAAATATTCAAAGGGGATAACCGTAATTTTATCAAATCACAGGGTGTGTTTGGTAATTTGATCAAACCTCAAGGAAGGTAAATGTAATTACAACATATATAATCACTACTTGGTCAAAGTATGTCTTCATTGTTGGTCAAAATAGTGAAATACTAGTCGTGGTTTCGTTGTATGGAAAAAGAGTAAATTAATAGTGTAGTTGGAAGGAGTGTTCACATTGACTCGTCGATGTGCAAAACTCGTTGAATCGGTATATTTTAATGCATAAAAATAAGATATTCAAATCGGTTAATAGTACCGGATTGAATAGTTGGTCGAAAATTTGTGATCCGACAGTATCTGACCCAGTCTATATACAAGAATAATTAAGTAATTTTTTCATATTATGTCCTATATCGATAGATCTTATTTTGAGTTCTCATCCATTTCCCATTCATAGGGTATAGTATAATTAATAATTATTTTAAAAAAAATTTGACACCAAAAAATTAGAATATTGGATCAAATTAGGTATTCGGTCATTCGACCCGCTTTGATTGAGTACTTAGTCATGTAGACTGGATAAGAATTCACTTTTTTCTCAATTCAATATAACTAGATCGGGTCGAATAATATTGAATCGGATGAAATACCGATCTATGAACACTCCTAATAGCCAGTGAATTGGACCCTAAAGCAATTTTCGTCAGCTTCTGGTTTATTGTTTCTTAACAAATGCTGGAAAGTGATTGGTGTATTTAGAGTAAAATGCATAAATGGTCGTCAAATTATTAAATTGTTATATATAAGATGATTAAACTATTTATTTTGTAATATGTGTTTGAAATTATTCTATTACAAATTTGGTTACTGAACTACACTAAGTGTATGTATGCGATCACTATGAAACACACATTTAAAGTAATTTATGACCAAATTTACTAAAATAAATAATTCAGTGATTTCAGATACACACTTAAAATAGTTATAGTGATCAAATTTGTAAAATAAATAATTCAATAATTAAAAATTTAATAATTTCGTGATCATTCTGCTCGTATATTTATTCATTATGTAGATTTAAATTATCTAATGATTCTAATCTGTGTAAGTGATTTTCTTTTTCTTTTTCTGTTTAATTAAAAACGAGCAACGAAGGCGGACTTTGAATACTATTATCACTTTCGCCGGAATCACTAAATCAGAGGAAAGCCATTGCCCTTAGGCTATTAGCTCTTTGACCCAAGCTATTTCGGATGACGAGGCCCACTAAAATTAATGGGTAAATTAATTGGAACCTGTTGGGTTTGACTAACCACAATAAGTTTTAAATCAATAATTTGCCTGTAGTTTGATTTTTTTTTTTTTTTTAAAGATATTTTGAATTTGTGTAAAAAGTAAAAAAATACTCAAAATCTAGTACCATTAATTGCCCACCAACCTTCTTATAACAGAAGGGAGAAGTTGTATTTTATATTAAATTATATAACTAACTTTTATTAGTGATTTTAATGACTAAAATAACTTTTTCAATAAAAAATTTCAGCCACTTAACGTTTATGTTACGAAATATTTTAATATTTTCACTTTAATCAAAATAAGTTGGCCTATTAGTCATGAGTTTGAGTCATTAGAAGGTAAATGGAATGGATCAATTTTTTATTTTTATTTTTATTTTAAGTTAAAAGTGTGGGTAATTGTGGAAGGTTTTGAATTTTATGGACAAAATCTCGCACAACGTTTTGAGGAATTCTAGAACAGGTTAGTATAAGTCTTGTATCGTTCCACCAATTGTTAATTGGTTTTGTGGCATTTCTTTGGCATCCCGTGCATGTCTTCGGCATCTCATGTGTGCCTTTGGCACTCACTTGGGTGTTTCCTCAACACCTCATACATGTTCGTGTGCGCTTTCAAGTACGCTCTTACCTGCCTACATAGTGCGTATGTTGGCACGCGCTTGTGTGCCTGTTTATCCACAAGGAAGTTTTTTATTTTTCCAGTTAAGGATATATCGTTCGAGAATAATGACGAGTAAAGTTGACTTTGGTGGGTGCCAATTGCACCACGAGGTGCCGAAGGAATTCCCAGACATGTACACACGAGCACGTACGGATTGTCGAAGAAACGCCCTAGTATTCTTAAGTTTTTTTCGTAATTAATTAGTATATAATGATTGATACTAAAGACATTGACGAACAAAAAACAGTAGTACATCAATAAGAATGCTCTTGCCTTTATTAGTAGTAATATTAAGCAAGTGTATTTTTTTATGGAAAGAAAAAGAGTAATTATATGATTGATCCTATTTACGAGTGCTTTGTCTTTTTACTTTAGCAGTAGTTGTTTAATTCTTAATCATCAGTTAGTAATTAGCGCACATTCTATGTATGTGCTATATATATATGAAATTTTATAGTTCTTTTTATGGAATAATTTTTTTAGTTTTAAAAGTTTGTACAGTATCAAATTTTTAAAACACATAATATTATATTATACAAATATTTAAAATATAAGAGAATAATTTTCTATAAAAGACACTAAAATTTTTCATATATATATATTGATGAGAAATAAAAGGGGAATTTTAAAACTACCAACAAGGATATATTAAGAATAATATTCAATAATAACACATTAGAACCCTTACTTTATATATAATATAAATTATTTTGTGTCACTTTGAGGAAAAACATTATTATATATATATATAATAAACTTAATTTATTATTAAGTATGATACTTGATAGAATCTTTTCATAATAAAATTTCTCCCCCTTTGAAATACAGAGGTACACTACTTTATATGCTGTGTACATCCTACTTTGAATCCTTTCAATCCGATTTTGGTACTCTATTGTCTTTCTGCACTTTAAATATACTTGCACGAAATCCAATTATGTAAACCAACACCAACACTAAAGCTGAGCGTCCGTGCTACAACAGAACCTCTTTTGTAACATAGTTTTTGGAGTAGACTCTTCCACAAGCTCTCTGTCAAGTAGAAAATCAAATTCGACGCCAATAGAGGTTGGCTACCATAATAAATAGGACAACTAAATTAAAAAAAATTATAAATTTGACTTTTAATATTTTTAATTTTTTATTAGTCAATGATTTATAAAAATAATTTTAAATTATTTTTATATGTATTGATAATTTACCCAAGTTATTAAATATACACTAATAACTTATCTTAATTTGAAGAAAAAGTTTAACTTATCTTCTTCTTAAATTTTTTATTAAAAAAAAATCAAATACAACTTGAACATCAGATTCAAATGACCTAAAATGCCTGTTTGACCTCATAAGCTCGAAACGTTCGAGTAGACAGAGGCTTAAAACAACAAAAACAAGTCAAATCAACTTATGCCTTTTTGAATTCTTTTTAATTTGAAAAAGATTAAAAATATTAATAAAATACTTATCAATAAAAGTAACTACCACTGGACAACTATTCCATTAATTTTTCACCTCAATCTTAGCTTTTAAACTTTTTTCTTGATATATTTTTTCTTTTATTTTATATACACAATGAGTATGCCTTCTCGCTAATATAAATTAAAGTATCATGCTTTTAGTAGCTTAACAGAAGTTTCCACAAATAAACCATATTATTAATCATCCCAACTCAAAATCTGCATAAAGCCAGTTATAAGGGCCAATATAGATTGCATTATTTGGAGTATTATTTTGGCGCATTATTCGAAAAATTATTTGAATTATGTGGTAAATAACAAACAATTTTGAATAATTTGAATAAATATTTGGATTGTAAATAGTGTAAATAATTTTTTGTAAATAAGTATTTTGATAGTATTTTTTACACTAAAAGACAAAAAACGTACGCGAAAGTCGAACAAAATTACTAATATCAAAATATATAATCTCATTCATTTTCTTTTTTGTACTATCAAATCAAATACTAAAAATCACACACAAACGTATTTGCCTTCTCGTTGTCTGAAATCCGAATCTCAAAAAAAACGCCCAAAAATGTTCGTACATGTATACTAAATATATATTTATTTAATATAAAATAAAAAATATAATTTAAAAATTACTACAGTATTTTTTGTACTAAAAGACAAAATACGTACACAAAATTTGAATAAAATTATTAATATAAAAAAAACATAAGCTCGTTCACTTTCTTTTTTGTACCATCAAATCCAATATTAAAACTATACGCAAAGGTAGTTACCTGTTCGACGTTTGAAATTTGAATTTTGAAAAACGAAATGTTCCATATGCGTATGCTAAACATGTATTTATTTAATACAAAATAAAAATGAAATTTAAAATTTACACTTTTCTGCCCAGAGTTCACATTCTCTAATATAAATTCGAAAGTCCGAACCTTATATACTATTTTAAACTTTATTTTCCCGCCCATACTTCGAACTCCCAAATCTAAGTTCGAAAGTTCGAGCCTTATATACTATTTTAAACTCTATTTACTCGCTTATACTCCGGACTCTCGAACCTTTGGAAGTCTGAACTTACATCCTTTCCATTTTTTTTGCCTGAAAAAATTCAGACCAATGAATGGTAATGGATAGTATTAAAAAAAATTTAATGCTAATATATGTGAATAGTATAATACGTGTATAGATAAATAGTAATGTAATTGATTGAATATTAATGAATAGTGAAAGAAAAATTTAAATTGTGTAAATAATGAACAGTGAAAGAAAAATTTAAATTGTGTAAATAATGAATAGTATTTTAGAAAAAAAAGTAAAAGAAGTTGACCAAAAAAAATTTTTGCTGACCAAATAAATATTTCATAAAAAATATGAATAATAAAGTAAAAGGTGGTAAAAAGTAGTTCAAAAAAAACAATCTAAGCGGGTTTAGATAAATTAACAAGTCCATTACATTGCGGTACCTATAATAAAAATATAGATTTTCAATTAGGAAAATATTTAGATAGACCCGATTGATGACTCATTGACCATATTTATGGATTTTATAATGTAAATTAAAATATATGGAATAAACAAAATTAGTTTATGTAAGCATTAGTATACATTTCATAAAATTTTATTTTGGTCATATAGTTTATAAGTGAGTCTTAAGGCCTCGTCTACCTAACTATATTTCTTTCAATTATTACTACTTTAGTACATATGACTCAATAGATAAATACCAATTTAGTCCGTTATTTTATGAGTATCGATTATTTTGGTCTCTTATCTCTCAAAAAGACTCATTTGGTCTATAATCCTTAAAAAAAAATTAACCTCTTTAAGATTTGTGAAAGAAATTTTGAACAAACTAATGAAACAGTTAATTACACATTAATGTTGGTTAAGGACTACGCTGATTATAACGTGACTTGCTCTATTAAATTATCCATAATTCTCATCACAAATTTTAAATTTATTAATTTTTTAAAATAAAAGACTAAATTAATCTGTGATAAATAAAAAATGAAATTGATTATTATCTCAAAGATGAGGGAGTAAAATAGTCTTCCTCCCGCAAACAATTCAACTCCGAGACGGCTCCTCACTCCTCAGCCTTCAGACCGAACTTGAAAGTGAACCTCACGTTGGTCGCCCCTCTAACGTCGGGCCCACAAAAATCTGGGTCCCACCTCTGTTTTTTTTTTTCCTCCAAAATTTCTTAACGGGTTCTACAAGGCTCGGTGCCAGCGTCAAACTCTAGAAACTTCCCTTTAAAACAATACTAGTAAAAAAAAAAAAAAAAAGAGCAGCAGAACGCCATATGCACGTGAGAACATAGAATCCGAACCCGGACGTGTTCGGGGTAAATAAACCGGATTTGATGAATCGACGACACGTCCGCAGGTAATTGCAGGATGGCCCCTCTTTCTGCTTCGTCTCTTCAGTCAAAAAGGGAATGCAAATCAAAATGAAAAAGAAATTGTGAAGCCGAAAATACAAAAATTAAAATATAAAAAAAATCGAAACGGCTGAGTCGGCGAGTTTGATAGACTTCAACTCAGTTCCATAAACTCCTTCTCAAACGGAATTCATCAAGCCTCCTGGTTCTCTTCACCTCCGTAAGTTCCGTCACCAATTTTATTTATTTATTTTATTTTTTTAAAAAAATTTGTGATTGGATTGGAATTCGATTAATTGTAATTTGTTTGTGATTTTTGAGCAATTAGATCGATTGGTGTTTGGGAGAAGGCATGTCTTTTTGCTGATTGAACTGTTAAAAACTACTGCGGCGGCGGCGGAGGCTTTAGTGGCAGCACCGGTAATTGAACATGGATGATTTGGTGGCGAGTTGCAAGGTTTGTTTATGTTATATGTTAAGCGTTTTTTTTTTGGGGTCCTTGAAATAATAATTTTATTTTTATTGGTGGAAAGGTCATTAACGATTTTGTTATTTTATTCCTTTAGTTTTGTGGTTTATTCTTTTTGTTTTTGGTGAACTTAGAATTCAGTTTAGTTATACGAAATTGATTTTGGAAATTATTGATGGAAGGAAGTTGGCGTTTTTTTTTTTACTGAATTTTGGGTTAGCTGTATGGAAGTATAATTAAAGTAGCAATGGTAGGAAAGAATGTTGATTGTAGTTGTGTTCCCTACCGGGTGAGATGTTGATTTCGTGCTTTTTAATTGAAATTTTGATCAGTATCATATGTTTTTTTAAGTATGTTTGACTTTGGAATGTCATAAAATGCGACTCGTTTGAACACTGAATAAAGTCTAACTGTGTTTTTTGATCTTTGATCAGAGACATAATGAGCTTTGTGAGCTAATCCTTTTAGGTAAATTTATCAAATTTATCAATTTGTTAACTACGTAATTATGTTAGTTTGACAACGCATTTATGTGGCAATGTAAATAATCTGGAAGTTTGAACTGGGATTAATGAATACCAGAAAGGTAGTGCAATGGCTGTTCGTGTACCCCAGTGTTAGGCTTAAAGTCCAGTAATGTGTTATGGAGAAGGTGAAATGCCTCTGGCAAAAGCTTTTTGTGCTTTAGGTTCCCTTGGTTCTCCTTTAGCTGTGTTTTGTGGCACCTTTCACCACCTGTCTCCACGGTTTTTTTGCAGCATGGAAAACTTTATCTTCTCTAGGCATGTTATAAGGTTTTCTTATGCCATGATCTAGAAATCACTCAATGGTAACTTTTTAACCACTGATCACGTTAAGTTGGTGATTATGAGAGTTTCAATGGTCAAGTAGTGTGGGTCATTTGACCAAACAATATTTTCCCGATTTTTCCCCTTTCTTTTTGCTGTCATGGTTATTGATTTCTTTTTCCGGTTTTTTCCCTGTTTCTCTTGTTGGTTGTTGAATGTATTCTTAAGGTCATTTACATTTACTTTGAATGACTCTTGTTATTTTGTTTTTGTTTTGAAGGACAAATTAGCCTATTTCCGAATAAAAGAGCTCAAGGATGTTCTTACTCAACTAGGACTTCCCAAACAAGGAAAGAAGCAGGTTTGATATGGGAACTACCGTCTGCTGTTGCTGCTGTTGAATACTCTCTTTTGTACCTTTTTTTCCCCTTTTCCCTTCGATCTTCCTTGTTACTTATCCAGAGTTATGCAGGCGGATGTTTGGTTGAGAAATCTGAAAAACGGGGATTGTTGGTTATTCCCAACTTTTCTTGACCTTAATTTGATTTCCATACTCAGAATTTCCGTGTCCTAGTGTCATCTTCTATGCTTGCCAGCGTGATCAGAACTTTCTGAGGAGTTTCTGGAGTTGATCTCTTTAGGTCATCTATTGTTTCACTATTATTTTTTTAGGATTGTTCTGTGACCTTGTACAAGTTTTCATTGTGATGTCAATCATTGCCTGGTATTAGAAAAGTTCTTATACAACAACCATTTGGAGCTTCTTTGTTAAGAACTCAATTACATAAATATCTTTTTTGTTTCTCGTCAACATGTCATGCTTATCTGAAATATGTGAACCCGAGTGTTACACGTCTTGGTGCTCAGAATTAATTGAGCAAGTCTGTTCTTGTATGCTTAGAAATTTGACTTGACTTGCTTAGTTCCATTAAAAACATCAAATTACGAGGTGAAATGCCCTTATGTCCACGGTGTTGCTTCTTTTAATGATTTGTTTATTTTTGATTGGCATAATCATTGTGCAAACTTGCTTTTCCGTGTTGTAGGATCTTGTTGATCGAATATTGAACATGCTCTCCAATGATCAAGGTACATAACTGCATTTACTTTTTGCTGCTCCTTATCTGGGAAACGTTCCTGATACTGTAGCTCCATGTTGTCACGTACAATCAATTCTGTGCTATGTTTTCCTCAATGACATGATGTTCTGCCTGCTTGGGGCTTCCATTTTCATTGATTGTGTGGATTCATAGTATTGTACACTTTTTATACTATCATGATGCCAGTGAAAAAATTGCCGCACATGTGTGTTATGCATACAGCCTTTGAACTAAGGGATTAGATTTTGCCTTTTATTGTTCAGTGACTTCAGACTTCAGTCTGAGACTTCAAATATTTCTGAAATCAATAAATGCTTGTATTTCACTTTCTCTGGCGAATTAAGAGAGCAGAGTAGTTTCTTAGAGTTGGGGGGAGGGGAGTGGTGGGAATTTCAGCGACCTATTTCTTATTTTTAAAGAACAAAGTACAAGTTCCAGTAACTTTGTTGATCTTTGCACATCATGCCAATTGTTTTAAACTTTGTAAACGTGAAAGTAGCATCCTTATAATTCTTGATTTGTTATATGTAGAAGTTCAAATGTAAGTTTTGCACAGTTTCAGGAATGGGGGCAAAGAGAAATGTTGTAGGGAGGAATGACGTGGCAAGGCTAGTTGATGACACTTACAGGTCTGTCTTTTTATTCTTTGCCGCATTCCTTTGTATTCTAATATAATGAGCTTAACTTTTGCTATGTTCTATTTATTTTGTTCATGTCAATAGGATTATGCTTCCTTGAATATACAGATACTTTTGTTATATTACTTTTATTAGAGCTTACAAGGAAAAGAATATTCTAAATTCCTTGGATCAGATGTTTGAAAGTTGTGTGCGCACTAGTGGAACTTCTTACATTGATGTAATGCGTGTAAATTCTTTTGTTGGTGCTTCCAGGAAAATGCAGGTTTCTGGTGCAACTGATTTAGATGTTCATCTAAATCGCAAGGTGCTTCAGAAAGTAGTAACATAAAGCTCAAAGAGGAAACAGAAGGCTCTCATCAAGTGGAGAAGATTCGTTGCCCTTGTGGAAGCTCGTTGCCGAACGAGACAATGATTAAGGTTAGAATTGCCTTTACTCTCCTTTTCTCGCGCGCGCACACAGGGACCCATGGTAATGTTTCTAGTTGATGTATAGATGTTATTGTGTGATAAAAAGGGTTCTAACACTAATGTACTTGTTGCTTGTTAATGTTCATGCAATTGTGGTACTTTTTCCCTCTATGTTTGCTTGTCTCTAATTTTTATGGTGCTGCCCTTGCTGCTATGGATCTGGCATTACTCTTTCCCCCATTCTAGTTTAGGTGCTAGATTCTGTCTTCCTATGGTATGATGCTGTGCTTTTTGTTCAATGGTAATGGAAGTTGAGATTATGCTTAAGTTCTGTTAGTAGGGGTGTATCCTGAAGCAGAAGCAGGAATACATGTTTTAATATCTTATGTGTCTTACCTTCTTTCATGTCATGCTGGTCCTCTTTGTTCCAGATTCAGTATCACATAGATTTACTGTTGGTTGTACAATTGCTATCAGCAACGATTCTTCATCTTTACTAATATTGAATGGTTTGCTTCTGGCTAGTGTGAAGATCCAAGATGCGGTGTGTGGCAACACGTAGGTTGTGTTATAATTTCTGAGAAACCTAATGAGGGTGCTTCACCCATCCTTCCGGAGACTTTTTACTGTGAACTTTGTAGATTGACTCGTGCAGACCCGTAAGTGTCATTTCATGTTGTGTTTCTGTGATTTATATACAAGTGATGCTCTTCTCTACTGGTGTTAATGTTGTCTACTTTTGCTTTTCCGTGGCTGTTTGTTTTATGTATGAAGTTGTTCTTTAGCAGATTGCATTTTCGGATTTGTCTTCTCCTATTAGATATGTTCCCCTGTTATGGTTTGTTAACTTTCAATATAGAGCAAGCAAAGAGCTTATTAGCTAAGCTCTTTGTAGCAAGGGTGATGATTAGAGCAGACAGAGCTTATTAGCTCTTTGGGTGCTGATCCTGTTGAGTTCTCTTGCAGCGTGTTTACTATTTTTTTTGGGGGCACGTGTTTACTAGTTGAATTGCTTCTCTTTCACCCTGAATATTGTTTTCATGTTATGACGTACGACTTTATACTGTAATTCTAATTCTAGTGCATTTGCAACCTGAGTGGATCTAATCACACTGAAGTGGTTGTATGATTGTTTGTGTTAACCATTCATGAGTTAAATTTATGACTCTGCATATGTTATGGTGACTTGTTAGCAAAACAGGCGTGGATATGAGTTGAAAATCTTGAAGTTGTTTTTCCTGTGCTTTTGAGCTATGAAAATTATTTCATGATTGGGCCAGAACATAATCTGAAGATAACTAAAAGAAAGGACTCATTTTTCCACTGTCATTTCATGTTGCTGAAAATTTTAATTTGGCTTCACATGTGATGTTTTGTCACCTCTTTGTTTTAAACAATTGATATAACTCATCGATTCTTTCTATATGCAGCTTTTGGGTAACACTGGCACATCCTTTATATCCCGTGAAGTTACCGATTACAAATGTTCCTACAGATGGGTGAGCATTGAAGCTTTCTTGTTTCCCTGTTTTTTAAGTCCACTCCAAAGATGCAATGCATTTGGTCTTACTAACTATGCTTGCTGATCTGGCACTTTGCATCCTCTGGATCTCTCTCTCTCTCTCCCTCCCTCCCCCTCCCTCCCCCCTTCAAAAATAGGAACTTACATATAAACATATATGTTCTTAAATTTTTCTAGTTCACATATCAGCCACCTGCTGCAAATTGAACTGGTCAAAAAAGGTGCAAGTAGCATGAAATGATCAGATTAAGTTGTTACAAGCATACAAGAAGCATGGGCTCACAATTGGTTACTGTTATCTTTTTCTAAAGATAAAGCTTTGCAGTTTTATGACACTGGCAATTTGAATCTTTAACTACACTGTTTTTGTTACTCCCAGAGGGAGAAATGTGTTTATTGATGTACACTTGGGTTGTTATGGGAGTGGCAGTGCAGTGTCTTGTTTATTTCCTCATTTTTCCTTAGCGTAACTGGTTATGTGAAATAGTTAGATAAACATCAAAAAACAGTTTGTAGTTCGCCCTTAACATTTCAACAGATAGAAAAGGAGATTCCGTGTCTTGATTTTTGAATTTTTTCTTTTTCTGGAGGTGGGGGGTGGGGATTGTTCAGGGAAGGCACAGGTTCATTGCGGTACCAATAAGATTTTTGTTGAATTGTCAATCATTGATAATTTGGGCATCTGCATGCAAGTTCCCACTTATATACTCTGCAGCTTATGTTGCATTTGAATATATTCCAGCTCAAACCCCGTCCAGAGCGTTGACAAAACATTTCAGCTCACTCGGGCAGACAAGGACTTGTTTTCAAAACAAGGGTATGATGTTCAGGTTGGTCATGCACCTTCAAGAGTGTGGATATTTATAGGGTTGTCTTTTTGTATAATATCCGTGCCCCGCGTATATTTTTCGCTGTTGCTGTAGTTGTTAACTGTGTTGGTGTTATTGTGATCAGGTTTGGTGCATGCTCCTTAATGACAAGGTTCCGTTTAGAATGCAGTGGCCACAATATGCTGACCTGCAAATCAATGGTATGCTCAATTGCTTGAGTGCTATGATACTATACTATAATTGTGGATTATAGTATTGAACTGTCAATGATCTTCGACTGGTCCCTTACACTATTGATATATTTTTTCCATTTTATTTAAGTCCCTTCAAGTGGTATACTTTCCTCATTTAAACTTAGTGCCTTAGTCTTGCACTCTCTTTCTCTCTATTGAGCTCTTGTATGATCACTTCCAAATTAGAAATCATAGACAATAATTGATCGAGGCTTAGATACGAACATGGATATGATTACCTGCACATCTGGATGGGAGGACTCTAATGAATTGAAATTGAATCAGTGCTAGCGTGTCATTTGGATTTTTCACTGTTATGATGCTCTGATATGTCTTTGATGGGCTTCACTTTATGCTGGACTGTAGTACTTTGTTCTTATACTCCTTATGTGACAATAGGTGTACCAGTGCGGGCGATTAATAGGCCTGGATCGCAATTGCTAGGTGCTAATGGTCGAGATGATGGACCTGTTGTGAGTTTTTCACTCTTTTGGGAAAAAAAACATTTATGTTCTTGCTGTTCAGTTTCAAATTTGGAAATTGCTTCTGATTTTCTTCACTGAAAGTATATGTTATGACATTTTGTCCTATTTTTTTAAGTGGGTAGCTTATGCATGCTCTATATAGTTAATCTTTATATATGTTTATGTTTTTGATGATTAACGTAGGTGTCAATTAACTGTTACTTGATTTATGCAAACTTATTCTTGCGATTTGTGACCTTCTTAGTTAATATTGTTTTGTTTTCCCAGGTCACGCAGTGCACCAGAGATGGAATTAATAGAATTTGCTTAACAGGATGTGATGCTCGGGTCTTCTGTGTGGGTGTTAGAAGATATTGTTAAGCGCCGTACTGTTCAACATGTAGGTTAAACACTTGAATTTGACCTTTCATATGATTTGCTTAGATATTGATTTTTCTAAAATATCAGAACTTATTATTTACTTTTATGAAAACTAAATACTGCATCTTTGGAATGGTTTTTTTGCATCTTACTCTTTATCCTTGATTCAGAAAAGTTTGAGATTTTGGTAAATTGTAGCTGAGTAATACTCCTCAACTTATTTAATGCTTGAAGAAAGTTTCTGTGTGGCATTATGTAGGGATTTTTTTTTATATAGGCTTGGTTGCTTATCAGTTTCTTGTTTTCCTTCAATTTTACCTTTATAGATTCTCAACTTGATTCCTAAGGAATCTGAAGGGGAGCAGTTTGAAGATGCACTTGCTCGTGTTATACGTTGTGTTGGTGGGGGGACTGAGACAGAAAATGCTGATAGTGACAGTGATTTGGAAGTTGTAGCTGATTTTATTCCTGTCAATCTTCGTTGTCCTGTAAGGATGCTCTGTTAATATTTGTGTGTTTATTTCTTAAAGAAAGGATGATGCTTGATTTCATGTTGACTTCTGACTGGACCATTATGTTTTCTGTGGTGATTTGTTGCTCACATTTTTCTTAGACTCTATAAGGGTCAATTATCCTCAATTATGATGGTGTCTATTAAGTGTCATTTGGTTTCTATTCTGCTATGCCATTGTAATTTATATCTTTGATTATATTGACGTGTCACTAACTTCAGAAGCTATGTTGAAATGGCATTTATTTTATCTTTTTTACCTCATTACTTCGGACTACATGGCACTAGGATTTCCTAAATATGACTTTGACCAAAAGAGAACACTGGTTAATGCACAACAAAAGATGAAAGGTTTGTGGACCTGGTTCTTGCTTGGTCTTTCAGGGTATCTAGCAGTGATGGAACAGCTAATGTCTTCTGATAGTTTTCAACTTTTTTCACACTGCATATTTAACAAAAGGAGTGTTTTTTTTTTTTTTTTGTTATATTCCCATAACCCTAACTTGTCATGTCTGATCACTGCTTTGTACAAGATGTCTTTCTCTTACTTGCTATGGTTTCTTAAGAAATGATTTTTTTATCTGCATCTTCTTTAGATATATATTTTGATGTATTTTAAAACTGTGTAGGTCTAGGCTTGTCACAATAGTTAAAAAACTGACTGGTCAAAGTTTAATGAAACAAAGTGCCTTCTTCTCATTGTCTTTTCCTTCATTGGAGCAAAATTCCTTAGAAGTTATAGTTTCTCCAAGTCTAAGAAGGTTATTAGTTTTTATTTTACGTATTTCCAAAAGCATATGCATTTTTGGAGCAAGTCATTCAGTATAATACATGCTAACTGCTAGATAGTCTTCCCAGTCAACATACTCTTGATTCATGGTGATCAAGAAGGATTGTGGCCTTCTTAATGTTTCTTAGACGATCAGATTAATAAGAAGGTATACACTACTATTCATAGGAAAGTAGGCCATGATGGCAGGGGTGGTTATTGTAGTAGACGTAGGTCTGTGTATGTGTGTCTGTATATATATTTAATATACATATATCACAAAATGTTGTACAAAAGGCATTTCTCGCAGTTAGACTTGGAATCAAGATATCAACTTTACAAATTTTGGGTTGAGGTGTAAATCTTGTGTGAAGAGAGAATAAAGTAAAACAAGCTGAGGCATTAATCAATTTTACTAGATACCTTATGAAATAAAATGCCAACATTATTATAGAGGTTTCGTGTATATTATCAGAATCTTGGAAAGGGTGCATCCACTAAAATTAGATTTAAAGCTCAAGACTTGGATATGAATTTTGGAACATGGTATGAGTAACTACATTAGAAATACTGTAACATCACGTGTTAAGAGAAGTACAAGCTAAGGTATTGTCTGCTTTTTGTAAAATACATGGGAATAGATTAATGTAGTTGAAAATAGAAGGATGTCTCTTAAAGTTGGAGTTTCATTTGAAACCTCCTTTGATTCATTCTGCACTGACTCTTGAATTTTATAAAATCATTGTATTTTATAAGGAGGTAATATTTCCTTTTTCTTTACTGTAATTTGTCTTGAATGAGTTTTAGATTGCACTTTTGAGTATTTAGAATTTTTCTTTTTTGTTAAAAGCATGTTTCTCACATGCATCTCTGATACTTATTTTATCATTTGCAATGTGTCCGATGTGTCCCCTAGTATTGGATATTTACCCAGGAAAAAAAAAAATTTTTGCAAGTACTCTGCTATTGTTCTGGAGCTTGTACATGTTAGACATCAGCTGGATACTGTTATATGGCCTTTTGGCACTATCGTTCATTCCTTGGCGGATGGGAGTTTGTATTCTATCGGAATATGACAATGCATGTGTGTATCTCTCGCAACTTTAGTGCCATAAAAAGAAAAAAGAAATCTTGTCTTACAACTTCAGTGCCAGGAAAAAAAATAAATAAAAAATCTTCTTGATTTCGACATATTACATATAAGCATTGTACGCAATATTTGCCAAGTTAAACTAGTTGGCTAGTTTACATTTTGATATGTTTTATCAATTCTATTGAGGGTGCAATCCATCACCATTAGTTGAAGTCTTTACCCGTCTTTATCTTAATTTTTTTATGTTTATTTACATCTGTATATAGATAGAGAAAATACTTACACACACATACATATGCACGTATGTATGGTACTATCAATACTCATATACATGTATATAGTTGTCAATGTGGATATATGTTCCTATATGAGCACCAGCAAATCCAAACAAATTTCTGCATTTAGTGTTTAAAAGTAACATCTTGACATGCAGTCTTCCTGTCTGAATCTCATTTGGAATTTACTTGGTCTGCTTATTTGTTCATTGTTTTTGCTTGCAGTAAAGCTTTTCTGAATCTTGCATCTCATTTGCAGCCACCTGTAGATATAAGAGATTGGACAGAAATGAAAATTGGACAAAGTAGTGTTATCATGTGAATGTAGCGTTGCCAGCAACTGGTTTACATGTCAAAGGCAATTAAGTAGTGTTTGAGACTGTAAGTCCTCACTTGCATTGTACCAAAAGAGAAAAGAGGAACATTATACTCTGACATGATTCTGTTTAGAAATCTCAATGTCATGCCTTGTGCAGCTTGATACAGAAATGTTCATTCTTAACAAAGTAGAATGATCATATAAATATATTGGTACATCTGTTGTTTAAAGCAGTACGCACAGACACTGAACCAAAAGAGAGGAATTGTATGCACCGATATAATTTTGATTAGAAATTTTGATCATGCCTACTGCATCTTAATTTACTTGGATTGCTACCGTAGTGGACATGTTTCTTATTATTGTTCATTTATGCTGCAGATGAGTGGTTCACGAATGAAAGTTGCCGGAAGATTTAAACCATGTGTTCACATGGGCTGTTTTGATCTCGAGGTTTTTGTGGAAATGAACATGCGGTCTAGGAAGGCAAGCATATCAATACCTTGTCTATCATGTTGGACATTATATAGTTTTGCTATTTTGTCATCTTTTGCCCAACTTGACTGTTAAGACATCTGTTAATCTTTTCTACATGGCTGCAGTGGCAATGCCCCATTTGTCTTAAGAACTATTGCCTGGAGAATATCATCATAGACCCATATTTCAACCGCATCACATCTAAGGTATTACTGTCGTATTTTATTATAGCATCAGTTTTTTAGTCTTCACTCAACTGGCTTAAGCCATGTGTAATTTTTTGTCACATCTAGAGTTATAATGTTTCGGAGAAGATGTCAATGATATTGAAGTGAAGCCTGATGGCTCTTGGCGTGCTAAGGCAGAAGGTGATCGTAGGGGTCTTGGGGATCTTGGGCTGTGGCATGCTCCTGATGGTTCCATCTGCATGGATGTAGAATCTAAGCCAAAACCTGATAGTCTCAAGCAGATTAAACATGAAGGTGGTTATGATGGCTATGCTGGTTTGAAACTTGGAATGAAGAAAAACAGAAATGGTTTTTGGGAGATAAGCAAACCAGAAGATGTGCAGACTTTTTCATCTGGAAATAATTTACCTGAAGATTTCCTTGTCAGGGACAGAATATTATTTCCATGAGCATCAGTGCCACCGCCAGTGGAAAAGATGGTGAAGATCCTAGTGTTAATCAGGATGGTGGTGGGAACCTTGACTATTCATCTAACAATGGAATTGAACTTGAATCAATTTCTCTTAACATAGACCCAGCTTATGGATATATGGATCGAAACCCCCCTGTACCAATGGGGGACACTCAGGTCATTATCCTAAGTGATTCGGAGGAAGAAAACAAACCACTAATTTCTTCTGGACCTGTCTATAAGAATTTTCACACTGATGGTGGTGGAGTCTCATATTCAGTAGCTCCACATGTAATCCCTAATTCCTATCCTGAAGATCCTAGCCTTAATAACGGTACAAGTTCATGCCCAGGTTTTTTGAATGGCAATGATGATGATTTGATGCACGTGTGGTCTTTGTTGCCTCCTGCTGGTCAAGCAGGCCCGGGTTTCCAGTTATTTGGCTCAAATGGAGATCTCTCCGATGCTTTACCTGGGGAGATATGCAACCTGGTTCCATTAACTGTAGCTCATCAATTAATGGCTATGCTTTGGCTGCAGAGACTGCCATGGGATCTGCTGATCTTGTTCTCGAGTCCCCCATTCAATGTTCTCATGGTAATATCAGTGATGGTTTGGTTGATAATTCCTTTGAATTTGGTGGTAATGACCCTTCACTTCAAATATTTCTTCCTACGAGGCCAACAGATGCATCAGTGCAGGCTGGGTTTAGAGATCAACCAGATTTGTCAAATGGTATTCATTCTGAGGATTGGATTTCTCTCAGGCTGGGGGGTGGTGGTAGTGGAGGAGGCAGTGGTGAATCTACAGCTGCAAATGGGTTAAATTCTAGGCAGCAACTACAGTCAAAGGAAGGTGCCTTGGACTCATTGGCTGAAGGTGTGTCTCTGTTTTTCGATCTCTATCTTATTCTTTTATCTACCCCTGTGCTTACTTGCCTGACCCCTGTATATTTGTTTTGGAAAATCTTGAAGAAATATCCTGTTGGCAAGATGAGGATTCATGTGGACCAATTGATGTAATGTGTGTGGGGAGATTTGCTTGTGAACCCAAAACCTTGGGTTGATTGATAAAACCACGCAGAAGCTGAAGCCATCATCCAAAATGCTAGAATTTTTTTTTAATGTTAACAGAACTTACTTTTGAGTTTAGAGCATCTCTTTTGAAAGAGCATTGACCAGGAATGGTTGGAATTTGGAAGGATATATACCTCCTTTCTTCCTAGAGAAGAGAAAAGTTTATACCATGTTTCCTATTTGGCACTACATTTGTCAAATGTTATTCATCAAGTAGTTAATATGTATAATTAATGTGATTAATGGATACATGAGCTCGACTAGAATCTTGGTGCGGGCTGCTTGATTTTAGATTAGGAGTGAAGCTTGAGAAGAACATTAATGTTGATACGTGCCTCCATGAATAAATGTGCTTTATGATTTCTATCTTCTTTCTGCTTGATGGTTTTGGTTTAATCCTCCTCTGCTAGATGTGTCGAGTTATCGTTTGCACTAAAATTCTTCTGTACCGTTTTATGTAGCTTCTTTGCCTCTTGGCGTGAATGATAGTAGATCTTCAAAGGCAAGTAGGGAAAGATCAGACAGCCCTTTTACATTTCCTCGACAGCGACGTTCTGTGAGGCCAAGGTTATATCTATCAATTCATTCAGACTCTGAATAAACAAGTTGTATTTAGTGTTGGGATTTTTATTGCAAAAATCAAGAATGCTTTCAGACATCCTTTTGCTTGTGGAAGACGTATAAATGCTAAGATCACCGTATTTGTACAATGTGGAGTCTTCAATTTCTCTCGTCAGAAAGTCATTTGAGATGGTTGTAGACCCAGTGGAAGATTTAGTGAGAAACATCCCCAGTTCAAAAGATTTGCGGCTAGAGCGTTTCTCTTTTGCATTGGTGAGTAGTTCACCTCTCATTTCCCATCCTGTTCTGTTTTTACTGTTAAGTGATGCATTAAGTGTTTCTGATGGTGTCATTTTTCTGGTCCAACAGGTCCAGTACACATCTCTTCTACTTCTAATCTCATGATTAGTTGTAGGTTTCTCACTTATAAATTGAACAGTGGACAGCATTTAGTGTGACAACATGGAGAAAGAATCCAGTGGTAAATTACCATGGATGTAGGGGGAGCAATTTTTAGCAACAAGAATATCCCCTTTTGTCTCTTTGTTGAGAAAATGCCCTGTAAATGCCTTGCCTCAGCTGGACTGGTAATAATAATATTATTATGTTCAGAGATTCAGTGTATAAATTGTTGGTCTTTTTGGTAATTGGTTTATTAACGTCTGAATCCTTAATATTGTCTTGTGTTGTACTTGCTTTAGAAATCTTATGCTTATATTAATGGTGTCCCATAACTCACCTTCCACAGTATTCCATGTAAAATCCGAATCTGGATACCGCATGGATTTCCCAGGATTTAGGACTCTTCCTTAAACCTTTGTACTATTTTGGGAATTCATGGGCCAGTATTTCTAATCTGGACATCAAGTCCCACTTTTCCAGGACTTTCAGTTTACTTATGAAATTCTAAGATTATGGTGGTAGATTTAAATGTACGTCAATTCCATAGGAAGAGTGCATGTTATCCCGGCACAGATTTAAATCTTCTATAATTTTGGAAGTGAAGGCTGATTTCCTGGTGAGGGCTAGGCAAGATTTGGATGATCTATTGGGTTTCTTTTGAGTGGGACAAAGTTGCACTTTCTTTTGTTCTTTCTGAAAAGACCCTTGTCTTTATTATTGTTTTTACAAGCCTTCCTAAATAGTTTACTGTTTAGTGTAACGATCCTTTTTACACTTTTAAGAATTTCCTAGCCCGCGCCCCCACCCCCCACCTTCCCCCCTTTTCCCCAACCCCGGGTTAAAATATAAGTTCGCGAGTATAAAAAAGAAAATGGAGAAGGGGTACACTGCCAATCTGGAGCAATTGGGGAAGGAAGTTTGAGCAAGATTGTATGTTACTCCATCCATACCATATTTATTTGTGGTTTTCAATCTTGAGAGTCCAATTTTTTAGAAATAGTGTGTTGATAATTATAGTTAAGGGTGAGAATCGATTAATTAATTGGTTATCCAGTTAATAAAATCAATTAAATTCAAAATAAGGGTTTTAAAAGTTTTAACCAATTTTGATTTTGGGAGAATTGCAATTTTGATCAACAAACAATGGGTTATGTTTAAAATTGGTCTCCAATCTGTACAAAATTGTGGTTTTGATCCCCAAAATGTCAATTATGCACAAAAATAAGACAAATAACAAAAAAAAATCAAATATCTAACAATTTGATCATGTGCAGTGCACAAAGTCGTTAACTCTAAAAAGGCTTTGTAGTTTATTAATTACGTGCGAAATTGGTCCGCTATCTTTATAAATTTTAGCTAACCAGGCTCGATTCTAGGATGTTTTGCAAGATTATAAACAATTTAAACAAATGCTATTCAATCCATTATAAAACAGTACGACTCTCACATTTTTCTTGTTTTTTATACCTTTCCTCTTGCTATAAGTTCTGATTTCTTTATTTTATGCCATTTCTGATGATAAGAATTGATTAATTCCCCTTTATTTAAGTATTGGTAGAAGAATTTTGATTTTAACCTTTATACAATTCTATAATTGTAATTCATTATATTTTTAGGTATGGCTGCAATTATCTTTTTTCTAATACAAAATGCCTATACTAGTTGTAAATCTAATTTATGAATTAAACTAATAAAGTTTGAGCGCCAATTCCCTATTAAGAAACAACTCTTAGTTTGCTCTATTGATATCCACTATACTAGTTGTCACAAAACTTCTACTTGACACGAACCCGACGTGTCAAGGCAGAAGAAGAAGCCTGTGATGGCACCAAAATTTTGCCCAGCAAACTTTGGTTAGCCAACCAGTCCCACACTCGTGTTTAGTTTTCACTCGTTTATGACAACCGTTGCACACACAAGCACTCACTAACACACAAGTACGAAGTTTAGGCAACACACAAGAGCAAAGCAAAACCAAACAAAAGTTATGTTTCAAGCAGCACACAAGCAGATTACGGCCCCAGGCCAACCCTTGTAACACTTTTATTTCGTCAAAACCTTACAACATGACTTTTTACAAACATGTGGTGTGCAGAACACTCTTGGCGTAAATCCTCCACGGATTCCCCTCTGCCAAGTCTCTAACTACCAGGTTTTTATAGGAAAAATGCGGTTGATAAACCCAACCGCCTAGCTTTGCTGAACAAGTAAAAGGCCTACAACTAGGCTGCCTAGCCAACTGGCAGCACACATGGCTTGCCCATGCCTCAGAATGTGGTAACTGTCCATAACCGCCCATTAAGCACTTCTCCACGTGCTGCCAGTATTTCCAGCCATTTTCTTGCACATGCAGCCAACCAGCTCGGCCAAGTAGTCCCACCCAACCACTAGAAGTCAACTTCCACTTATTGCTAGCTGTCGTGCGTGTGCACTTGTCCAACGTGCACACTGCCTAACCGTTTCCCGCAACTGTCCAGCACATAAGCAACCCGTTGCCTACGTTCCTATTCGGCCAACACTCTTGCCGACCAGCCTTGCCACCCACAAGGCTTCACTTGGGCTCCCAGCAATGCCCAAGCACGTGCCACAAGTTATGCCCAACTCGTGTGCATGTGTACATGGATTCGTTCATGCCACTGTCCGTTTGCCAACGTTTACCTAACCCGTTCGTGCCTGTGAGCTGCACCAAGCCAATGTTTGCCAACGTCCATCCCGAAACCACACGACCATGCTTATCACTCATAGGACATGGGGGAAGGTTCCCAGCAATGCCCACGGGTTGCCCTGCCCGCTTGGTGGCCTAGCCCACCGGGCACCCAGGAAGTGGAGTGAACATACCTTCTCAAGTGACAGCAGTTGACACCAATTTGTTGAAAACCAGTAGAGCCATTCAGGCCACCCAAGACCCCATCAAAGCTGGTCCAAATGATGCCAAAACTTCTCTAAGAACTTCCAAAACACCAAGGTATAGTTTTGGAACACTTAGCATGCAAACGGCTCAAGTCGGCCCACCTCCATTTTGGCTTGCCAATCTCGCACACTGCCTTGCCGATAGGCAGTCTGCCTAGCTAGCGTGCAGGCTGTTTGGGGTTAGGCCTGCACGCGGCCGATGCGTGAAATCATGCCAAAGGGGCTAACACTAGTCTATTATATAGTCATTAACCTCTTTTTTATTTCCCTTATCTTTTTAAATTTTTTCAACATTTTTTCACATTAATAATACTCAAAAAAAAGAACCAAAAAGCATTTATATTAATATGTTATTGCAATACTTTTTAATATATAGATTAAATAACGTTAATTTAACTCATTTATAATCTAACAAATCATCAGAATAGGAACCTCTTTAGCTAAATTCATAAAGATTGGGAACCAATTTTTCACACAATTGCATGAATTTTAACAAAATCTTTTAAAATTAACGACCATGTGCACCGCACATGACTAAAACCGTTAAGATTTTAAACTTTTCCATTAGTAGTCCTATTTTTGTACATAATTGATAGTTTGAGGATCAAAATCGCAATTTCACATCAGATTAGGGACTAATTTTAAACACTACTCACAGTTTAGGGAACAAAACTGTAATTCTCCCTTCAATTTTAATTCGAATGGTATATGAACCACAAAAAAATAACAAATAAAGTTGAAAAAAACGTAATAATTATGAGTTTAACTTTTTGAACACGACATTTTGGGACGAAAAAAAAAATGTTAAAAAGAGAATTTCAGAAGTAGGGATAGCTGCTAACACGAACTACTTTTCTCCCATCCTTTGATCAGTCTCTGGTCTGATAAATTTTAATATGAACCATATAAATGTGCCCTTCACAAAATCATCAAACTACCGTTCTGCAGTACAGTTCTGTAACAAAAGCTAAGAATTTACCATGCTGCCAGTTCTCCAAACCCGAAGAACTGGAAACGACTTTGTAAGAGCCAAATTTTCTCGTCCAAAAACTGCAGATCATGAAAAACTTCTGCTCCATGCTCGATCAACTTTGTTTGCTGCCGCTCAATGAACTTAAAGTGTAGTTTAAACCATTTGTTGCAACTGTGCATACGAGTTTTTACTCGGGAACAAATATTTGTTCCAAAGCTGGATTCTCCCTCTATGTTGAAGTGTATGACAGCAAATGTTGTAATCGTCTTCTATGATGATTGAAATAATAATGCTTTTTCAGATGGCAAGAACAGATCAAGATGGGCACCACTAATAAATTTCATTCTTCCATATCAGTGACTGAATTAGACTGTTTGAAACTCTCACAACCTGGACAATTATGCAAGCTCTCGTGAATATAGATATCACAATCAAGGCAGAAGTGTTGTTTGCATTTAGGGCAAGCAACACAAGGCCCTGGCATATTTCCTGCATGGAAACAAATTGTTAAGTTTAATTTATTTGTCAATCAGAATTATGCATTACAAGGAGCCGCCAAATTGTTAAGCAGTTTAGGCAAGTAGTTCTGAATATATATTACACGCACAAGCCGAAAAAAAGCATGGATATTTGCCTTGACCATGATAAATGGATCTGTACAGAGTCACTCGTTTAAATGCCTTTAGACCTAACTCATTTTACTTGAAATCTCCCTAGGAGAATGCTGTAATCAATGGCTCCAAAGCAAAGAAAAAAGGTCTAGATCCCTTCTACTCACACATAAAGCACTCACTACAACAAGCAAGCAGCAAGCACCAAGTCACATTGAAGTGAAAACCATTAAAGCAGCATTTGAAGAAGTTAGCCTCTACCAGAAAAGCCATTGCAAGATCCACACAAAATCATAAGCCTTCCAGTTTAGAGTGGAAAAGTCAAGTGGGATTTATTACGTCTAGCAAGCAACAAGTTCAACCACTTATAGATGCAATAAAATTTCTGAATTAATTTATATATGATATTGATCAAGTTTGACGTGAATTAAGTTGTCAAACTTCCCAAAGTTGCTTTATATACAACTCCTTAACTTATACGTTCTATGGGGAGGGGAAGAGAGGAACCCAGAGTAATTAAAGATACATTGTTCTCTTCAGGTTTCAATTCATTCAATTGGAAATTAAACTAAATCCAGTTCAATCTAGGAAGATCCCAGAAAGCTCAAAACATTTCATATCAGCAAATGCAATCATGACAATCTGGGAAAAGCTCATAAAAGCAAAACTTCATTCAGTTTTAGATATCATTTTTGCATCGAGAAAATGCATCAACAAGTTTGGGATCTTACCAGGATTTAGGAGACTTTGCTGGCAACCAAAACAACTCTTTGGCAGCTTATGTGGAATGTTTGCAACAGATAGTGATACATCATCAAAAGGTGTTATAGGAAATAGATGATGATATGACCTTGCCAAATGGGGAGATGAAACAAGGGTCAGACCACATATACGACATTCGGTAGGCAGCTCACATACCCGTGATTTGCATCTTGGACATGTGTAGCCTCCACCAACCTTAGCCTCTTTGTGACATGAACAGATTGAGATGACACCTTCTGCAGCCCTTTGAGGGAAACCCATCTTGATTAAATTGGCAATTGCAAATTCTGCTATTGCAAACCGGAGGTGGTGGTGCATGTTCCAGCACTAACTCTTTCAAGTGTGGCTGGCACAAAAGTGAATTATGAATCAGATAATGACTTGAGTGATACTTGACATGTTTCTGATTCATTACATTTAAATCAGACTGCATGTTTCCTTGACTCTAACCACAATTAGATGAATTCGGCTTAGCATTTTGAATATTATTCCCTGTTTACTCTTTGCTGTTAATTTATCATTTTTGCTGATGGCAGGTTTTAACAATTTTGGTAATGGTACTTCCACATATAATGGCAGATTTGTCCAAATAAGTACTCACCTCATCCAATGCGACTGAATACAATCCACCAGTTTCTTGGCATAGATATTTACATATATACAATTCAGCTGACAGACCAACAATTGAGCACCTTATCTTGGCTTTTTTGCATTTCTGGATGGTTTCCATAATATCCCCTGGATCACAAGTACTAAGGGCCGAATACAACATAAGAACTTCACGATGACCATATGATGGGACATGTTTTGATTTAGAAGGTCATGCACAAGATCAAGGCCATTTTGGAGAGAGGCGTCGCCTGAGCATTCCAACTTGCCCATCAAGGCTTTGATATGGGACTCAGGACTGCCACCAAGATCGGTCAAGCATTGTGCCACCCCATCTTTTAATTTTACCAGACCAATTTGGCTAAGAGGGTTCTGATCAAAAAACTCCCTGATGAAAGCCTCCACTTGTTTAAATGCTACCACAACCATTCGGCTTGGTTTATAATCCATTTCTCCAGCTGCCTAGATGCCAAAATTTAAATTGATCAAATCAGATAAAATCAATTAGCAACTAACTGACACAAGGCTAGTGAATCATCTGTTAACTTTCCATTATTTTGACTATCGTGTATGTGTTGTTTATAAAACCATCATAACTACAAAAATCTTAGGAGGTTTAACTTTCTGAGTCGTTTGGCTATTCTGGGGGCAAAAAGAACTTTCTGAAATCCATAGAAGGAGGTGTGCATTCAAGGAATCATTATCATCATTGATCGCACAGTTAGTTGACAGATGGGGCCCTCAATATGTTTACTTTATACATGTCCTTTCCTATTTTTGTTTTCCATTTTTAACCAATGAAGATACTTGTAGACACTTTCATCAAACTGACCAAAGAATCTTCAGCCAATCACTATAACTGCAAGGTAACCTGTAGCAGATTTCATCATTAAGGTCCAATGTCCACTAAGTATGCCTGGAAATTCTTACTATAATGATGTCAAACTTTTAAATCAGAATCTGACGTATCAATGCCTTACAACCAGGTACTCTTGTTTCTAAGTCTGTAATTTCTTCTAATTTACAGATAACTATTCTATCTACAAACACTTCAAACCAAGTAAAATCTGAATATAAATGATACAAATAAACACTTATAACTGCTTTTTGACAAAATAGGAGAAAACGTTGTTTATGAGTTATGACTGACTAACAGATTCAAAAACTTATAACAATGAGTCCCTTCATTACAGCTACGTAGATTAAAAGAAGATGTGTCACAGAATTTTGTACCTCCAAATTGTCACTCTCATAAAAGAATACCAAATATACCCTCAATCTAACACCTTCTAGTCGGAAGTCATGAGACTAAGCACATTTTGAAAAGCAAAGAATCTGGTAGTGACTGATTCTGACTTGTGATGATGAATGATAATCTTGTGTTCTATTCCCAGTTCCTATTCTAATCCTATTCTCCAGAAATAATCTTGTGTTCTATAAAGCAATAAATTTGGGTGGAGGAGGTGACAAGATTCAGATACTTATCTTCATGATCTAAAAATACAAAAATTGACAAATATCAAATATCTTTCAGATTCATAGTGCAATTGAAGGTCCTGCTAACGTATATTTAACTCGTGTAATTAAAAAAATGGTAATTTCCATACTCGGGAAAGATCAATGATGATATAGAGATAGCGAATAAGGCCTTTCTGAATTCGTGCAGTAGTCGCAGTGCGGAGGCGTCTGCGATACTGAGCATGCTGGATAGCTTTGTTGTCTAGATAGGCCGAAGAAGGCCAGATTCATCCTCTTGCAGAGACTCCCAAGACCTCTCATCTGCATAAGTCCTCTCCCACGCATCACGGACTCTCCCATTTTCCTCATCTTCATCTTCCTCCTCCTCTTCTTCACCCCTATTGAATTTTCTCCCTTCACCATCAATGTCTCTATGCATTATATGTTCTTGCTCCCTACATTCAGAAACACATAACTTTTCAAGACAGAAACTTACAAGAAATTACAGGTTGACCCGTTGACCAGATCGATCCACATTAGGTGATTTGAGGTTCAACCTTAACCACAAGATCCACTAACTAATCAATTTGTGTTCTAACAAACTTCACCAGAAACTTGCTTCTTTTTTTTCACTCATTCTATCATAACTAAGAATGATTCTCAGGAATTTTGTCAGTGGCTTACCTTCATTCGGGCTTTGGGGTGGGGTTGTGGGGGGGTTGGAGGGAATAAATAAATAAATAACACTATCACATCATCCACTTAACTAGGAGTAATAAGTAGTGCAACAACAATTCCTAAAAAATAAAGAAATCCCAGAAATTATAAACTGCTACATTACCATTTTAAGATTGGATAAGAAGTACTATAAATTCACTATGTTTATGCAAATGTAAATAAGCTTATAATATTCCCAAGGAGACCCTTAAAAACCCAGAATAATAGGAAATTCAGAAAATGGGTTTTGCCCCTTTATAGATATATATATTTTATATCTGTGAACTCAAGCCTGACCAGAAATTGATGCAGTTAATTTTTTTTTTTAAGTTTTTTTGATCGAATGTATATAAAAGTTAGAAACTAGAGAAATAACAAGATTCCTTTACCTGAAAAAGGACATTGAGATGAAGGGAGGAATTGTTGATTTGCTTCTCCCCGGAATATCAATGAGCTGGAAGGGCTGGTGGTGGTGGTGGCGGAGCCGGTGGAGGAGGGGGCTGAGAGATTTGAGTTGCAGACTTGCAGCAGAAAGGTCAGCGGTATAGGGGTTTTGGGTAGCTTTATGTAAAAATGAAAAAGTAAAATAGTCCTGAAATAGTAGGAAAAATAGTACCAGAAGTATCTTTAAAAAAAAAAATCAGAAAATTACCTATCTGTCGGAAAAAAAAGTTCCAAAACTTTTAATTATTTTGAAATTATTTAATTTAGGAGAAAATTTGATTAACTAAATAAGAATTTAATACTCGATTTTAAATTCGATTCACCAAATTCAAATTGAGGTAGTTGGATCTTTAACATTCAACCGAAATCTTGTACAATAACATATTATTTAAGAAATTTTTTTCTAATTTTATTTTATTCTTACCACGTAATTTGATAATTTGTGTGAATTTTTATTGATAAATAATTCAGAAAAATAAGAAAAAAACTATATCATGTAATATAAGCAATATAATTACGTACAATACTATAATATCATGTAACTTTCAAGTATTAATAAAATACGTATAGTAAGACTATTTAACGAGATTTATGTATACTAATTTAATAATATAATTAAGTAGTAATGAATTATTGTATAAGAATATAACAATTGTACGAATTGAAAAATAATAACTATCAACAAATATATTTTTAGTCGAATAACTAAATTTATATTTTTAGTGATGTACCATTTACGTATCAAAATATTTTAATAAAATTTTATTTTTAATTATTAAATTCAATAATCGATTAACTGAATTCAAAAAAACCTTTCTACCATTTTTGTATTCATTAATTCGGTTAACCAATTGTTAACTAAATTCAAAATTAACTAAATTTATTAATCGAATTGAATTCAAAATCAGCTACAAATTCGATTAATCGAATACTTGCATGCCCTAATTATTAGGAAAATTTTATTTTAATCTTGAATAATTAATTATTAAACATATTTAGTAGTTATTTCCTACCTAGATGATATTTGTTTCGTCAATGTACCTTTTGTTTGGGTGATGTTAATAGCAATAGACTTGGCACTAAAATTGCTAATTTTGCAAAAGATCTTCTGAGGTCGTTTGCAAGTTGGCTCTTTCAACAAATATCGATATACTTATATCACACAGGTTTAAAAATAAAATAGAATAGGTACCAATTTTTAAAAAATAATAATAATTGCCCTTATTTTTTTTTTAAAAATGGATTCCTCACTCTTAAGATGATCATCTACAAAATAATACTCTTTTCGTCTTAATATATTTGTCACATTTGACTTCTTTTAGTTAACAACTAAAGTTTTCAATGCTTAATCTTTTATAAATTTTGTAACTTTTTTAAAAGGTTTTAAGTTTTTATGTGGTAATATTTTATATAGATTTCACTTTTAATGAAATAATTTCATAAAAATTCAAATAAATTAACATGAATTATTGATTGCAAAATTGATTTGTTTGACAATAAAAGTCAAATTGTGACAAACTAAATAGAACAGAGAGAATAACTACTAAGCATGTCTTAGATTTGGTAAAAAATAAAAATATTACTCGTCCAACCTCCGATTGCAAATGATATCTCCTTTTGGTTACCAAATAATGGCATGAACGAAGTACTTGCCAAATATTATTTGGAATGTTGTTTGGTCGACTGATGATTATTCACCACATAATATTACACATTATTTATATTTTGTCTTATTCATTATTTATACTATTCAGCGAATGTGACTTCAATGAATTATTTATATTGTAAAAATTTTACAATTATTGTTGGGTTTGGATTACTGAAGTAGTAATGCTGCTAAAACTAGAGATGGCGATGGGCTAGGTCAGGTCGAGAAATTGCCAGTTCAAGCCCTTGGTGGCTGTTCATGGGGCGGGCTAGGGTGGAGAGGTGGGTCGGGCCAGGCGGAGATGGGAGGGGTTGGCCCATAATCGGCCCACGGTCTAGGCACCCGGTAAAACAAGGCGTGCCAGAGTGGGTTAGCTCACGGGCTGACCCCACAGGCTAGCCCTCAAAATTAAAATTCTTAATTTTGAAATTTATTTCTTATATAATTTAAATTTAATACTTATTGATTATTATTTCAAAACTAATAACTTAAAATTAAATGAGTGTAGTATTTATTTCAAAATCATTTACTCTTTATTCATTAGTAATTCATTAAATTATAACTTAATAATTATTTGAGTTATTACTTACAAGTTAATAGTACTTTATTCATCCAAATGATACTCATTTCGTCCCATTTTATTTGGCAAAGTCAATCTTATACACCGTTTAAGAATAATTAATATTTGACTAACTAGTATAATAGTTTTTTCATTGCTGTCCCTCAATTAAAATTTAAAATTTGTTACTTGTTTTTGGTTTTTAAAATTTGATATGGTTTATAAGAGTAATTAATGTTGAAATATGATATTAATGCTCTTTTTTTGGAACTTACACGAAGGGTAAATTAGGTAAATTGGCATTTATTTATATGTCTTTTTAAGGATTAACAAATAATTTGGGACAAACTAAAATAGAAAGAAGGACAAATAAAATGAAACGGATGGAGTACTTATTAGATCAAGTTATTAATAATTAAAGTCCAAAGTCCAAATTAATATTTATTATTATAACTGAAATTGAAGTTCTTATTTAAAATTCAAAGACCAAAGTTATTACTTAGTTATTTACTTTATTGTTTCAAATTAGTACTTATTAGATCAAACTATTACTTGGTCGCATAAGTTGTGCAATATTATGTGTTCTTTATTATTGTAAAAAACAAGTGTAATATATTTTGCTAAATATGTCTTTACACTTTATTTGGAAAACAAATATTTTTTCTTATTTTACGACACTTATTTTTACTTTTGAAAAAAAAGAATCTGTAGTTATTTCATCATTTAGTAAAGGGAGGAAGGAAGTTAAAATAAAAATAGATAAATTTAAAATAAATAAATAAATAACTTGCATCTCCAAAGGAGTGGCCTAGTGTTTAGAGTGCTTTCCACTCATGCATGAGGACAAGGGAGTGGCGAGCTGGTCTCGGGCTAAGAGATGACTAGGCTGGGCTGGGTCAGGCCATAGGGGCCGGGAATTCCTGGCCCTAGTTCGGCCCTATACGCTGTCTCGGGCAAGCTTACGGTCGAGCTACAACAGTAAATTTCAAGCTGGGCAAGCCAGGTCGAGGGGTTGGCCCGACCCACTACCATCTTGAGCTAGTTCAACTAGGGAAAAGTTCAATGGTTTGGATCGTTGACCAGGTTAGGCCAAATTCCTGGCCCTAGCTCGGTCAAGCTACTACAATAAATTATGGGACGGGTTGGGTCGATTAAAAAATGGGTCGAGCGGGCTAGGTCAACGGGTTTGCTCGGCCCACTGCCATTTTGAGCTAAAACTAATGAATTAAAGTTACTACTGAAGGAGTAGTTACTGCCACTAATTTGAAATTACAAAGTCGAACCTCTGATCTTATGTTAAACTTTCAAATTAATCATCCGAAGGTCCGACAAATTCTTTGTATTAAAACTTATCTTCTATTTTTTAGATAACTTAATACTCCTCTGAATTTCAACTTATGAGTTGAATAGCAAATATTCCTTCAATACTATTTTGGTCAAGAAATCCACTCGATTCAAACTCTTCTGTACAGTTGGAAATTCACTCGATTAAAAGGCTATAAAATGTGGTGCTAGTGAATTTTGAAGACAAATCATAAAGGTACTTGTTTTTCCCTTTTTCCTCTCTTTTCAACCTCATTTTGCCCTTTAATTATTTGTTGCAGATATATCATTTCAAATGCTATATTATTCAAAAATAAAATTAGTTTTTTATTTGCCTCATGTTGGATTATATGTTTCAGCTTTCACTTTGAATGAGATATAATCTCAATTTGTATCATTTCCCAATAGTACCGGTACCAAAATCTTCAGCTTTCACTTTGAATGAGATATAATCTCAATTTGTATCATTTTCCAATAGTACAGGTACCAAAATCTGAGTTAGTGTTGTAATAACTACATATAGCTTTTTTTTTTTGAGACCTCAGTTGTCAGATTTCTTCACCTTTTTTCGTTTAGTCTTCTTAATTAACAACCCAGGAATGATACTTCGTGATCTTCTACAAATTACTGGATCATGTCATGTCCAAAAGTTACACCTTTCACCCTGTTAGTAGCCACAACTACATCACCTTTAGAAGCTTCAAAATGTTGGATATTTAGAATGAAGAGTTTAATTAAGGAAAATTACTTGCAATGCTCCACATCTACAGAACCTTCTACCTGGATTCTCATTAGTCCAAAAGGTTGAAAATTTTGCCCTTATCCTGCAAAAGCAATTCGTTATTTCTGCCATTGAAACTTTTTGAAAAAGAAAAATTAGAGTTGGAGGAAATATTGAATTAGTCCAAAAGGTTGAAAATTTTGCCATTGTCCTGCAAAAGCAATTCGTTATTTCTGCCATTGAAACTTTTTTAAAAAGAAAAATTAGAGTTGGAGGAAATATTGAATAAGACAGATTTGGGGTTATAGATGAAAAATATCAAGGGTTTTGACCTAAAATTTCCTTTCGTTTTTAACTGCCACATACTTGTCACGTGGCCTTTTAGCATTAACAACATCTAATTATCTATATATATCCTGACATTTGACTAAAACATTGGTTCATGTTTTAAAGATAAGCGACCAAAATAGTATTTTTCTCGTTCGGTACGTATAATTCGGACTATGATTTAGTTGTTCGACTCTCCGAACTCGTCAATTCTTCAAAAACTAAATAATTGGACCATAATATATAATTACTATAATTTATAATTATTTTTGGTTAAAAAAATAAAAAGCAAATTATAGGTATTCATTATTTGTAATTCAAACGATTATTTCGAAATATTATTTCGTATCCAAATAATTATCTTATTATTTCAAAAGTCAATATTATTTTCAAATACTACTCAAATCAAAAGCCAAATAATATTTACGCCTACCAAACGGAACCGAGCCTAGTACCACTGGTCTACTAGTACTATTTTAGGGTATAGAATTTGCGAGTATCAAAATTAACATGATTGAGTTGCACCAAAAGTCTAATTTAACTTTTATTATGTAATAAGACGTTTCAGAATCATTTATAGCAAAACTTGATTTGAAGAGAAATTGGACATAAGGGCTATTCTCCAAAATATTTTTAGAATATTATTTAGAATAAATATTATTACAATTCTTTATATTTAATGTATGTGAGATTAAAAAAAAATTGAAAAACATATTAAAAAATTATTATAAAATGTTATTTAGAGAGTAAAGGCTTCTGGTAGTACAATTATGTATCTAAATGCATATGCATGCTACACAACTCGACTATGTGATGCACATAGTTATCTACGGTAAACAAATCATTATAGTTTAAAAAAGGGTTAATCATCTTAGAGTCTTTCTGGAAACTATACATTTGCTAATAGTAATACATAAATTATAACCAAGAGTTTTAGAATCAATAAGCAAGTTCTTACTCATCAACCAAGCATCACTAAGGTAGCATGGAGAGGGCATAGAAACATGTAAGCAGAAAAAACCCAAAATCGAAGTCTAGAGATGTTCTCAAAAGGCATAACTAAAAAAGAGAGTTAATCAACTACAGAAATTCCAACTAAATCTACAAAAAGCTTCAACTCCAGGAGTTGATAATTTGTTCAATCTCATGTTTATCAATTTTCCTACCATGTTAATCTGACTAAGTCGTCATCATCAAAGTTAGATGCCTCTGGCTAAATACTATCTGCATTTGTAACAATCCACAGGATCCATTCTTCATAGACCTTTGTACTTTCAACCAAAAAATGACGAGATTTCTTAGTCTTCAGCTTCAGGGTAAAAAACAGGCAGAATGCCCAAGGCTGACGAACCAAGTTGCATGCCTCGCACTACCTCTCCATAACCAGTCTTAATCTTATAGCACAACACTGAGATGGAGTCCCACAGTGCTGTTCTTCCCTGGCAATGAAGACGAAAATATAGTCAAATGGCCAATAAGCAAAATCACATACTTCCACAAACCACATCCATTGAGACCCATAAACACAGAAAACACATCATTCATGTCTTGTATAGTCCAGTAGAAAAGGGGAAGCCAAAGAGGAGAAATATACTCTATAAAAGGAGGGACGTATTGACGTCAAAACAATGGAGAGAAGAGAAACGCAAGAAATTTCCAGCAAACTCCACAAAGCCAGTCATACTAGTACAAAAGAAAAGTTGGTAACTTCTCAATATCCAGGTAAATGATGAAAGTGGGATGCGCAACCTTAGCACTAACTGACAAAAAACATTGCAGACCAGAATAGTAGTTTTATATTACAAAGGTCCAACTCACAAAGAATGACACAACATGTATTTGCAAAAAGCTTTTGTCAAATTTCCAACAAGACTAGCAATTACTCTATATATTACTTGAATTGGTCAATAATTAAAAATTCAACTAAAATCTGGCAGTGTTATTAGAAGGAATCTGCGACAACACTTTGTCCCAACTATTTCCACATTTTAAAACCGTAATCTCAAATTCCTATCCATATTCTGAAACTGATTGCCATTTTGATGGTTTAGAGAACATTGCCTTTGATCAATGATAAGTTATCTGTAGGAATATAACTTCACATCACAATCTAATGCTTTCTGCTTTCTCAATAAACAGAATTATTTCAAGGCAAAGCTCCTAAAGCAACAATGATAAAGACAATTAACCTTGAACTATTAAGGTTTTCAACTATTCAACATCCACCAATCCCCCACACCAAAATGAATAACAGTGAGCAACAGATTGTATTAAAAATGCAACACAAAGTAACTATTCAGGGAAAACAAGACACGTCCACATCATTATGTGTTTGATATTTTCACATATTTTTGTGGTTGTTTGCTATTTTCTGCTAGTTATCTACACAGAAAAAGAATTCACCAATATTTCTTTAACTTCTACTTACCTGGAGAGAGAACTGAGGCTTTTTATCCCAGTACAGGGCGAATATTGGAGGACTTTGCTTACCAACAGCCAGTATACAAGCACCTGGATGCAGCACGGAAGGAACACCAGATAAAACAGCTATGTACTTTTCAGGAAATCTTTCTTTGGGAGGTAGAACACCTAAAAACAATGGGTTCTTGCTCGACTGAGATCCAGCATAAGATGTTGGTACCGATCAACATGTAGCATCCAACTTGGGTGTTCCAGGAAAGCACAGAATAGATACAAAAGCAAATGAGAATCTGTAGGGAGCTCAAGAGTCCACTTCTTGTTTACTTTGTCATAGACTTCACCACTTCCCAGATACTCATACTTCTTCACACAGGTTCCTTCAGCAAGCTCTGCAACATGTCAAGAAGTTAGAAACTCAGAAAACAAGTTACATACTCAGAGTGCAAGTAACCAAGTTGTAAGGCAAGTCAGTTTCTCTTCTTGAATAAAAATAAGTAGTTAGATCTCCACAAATTTACCTACACTGAACAATCATCAAATGAATAAATTACCTCGAATTCTTTGTACAGTATAATCTGCCCGGACACTGCTTTGTGGTAGCAAACCCTTACCCCATTCTCCTTTCATCAAGGTATGAAGCCTTTGATGTTCTGTGATTGCATCTATGCACCCTTGTAGGATAGGTACTAATGATCTCTGCTGTGGTGACTGCTGGAGATTACTTCAAGAGGTAACTTCACTGTAAAGGATGAAAATTACAAATGAGATCTTTTTAAAGAGGCCCACAAGAGAATATAGCACTTCCTTAACAAGATTTCTACAGAGAGCATTTAAGGGGGATGAAGCAACTTACACGAGCAAGAATCTAGTGCTTGGACAAGAGTGGTACGTAACTGTTGAAGATGATCGTCCTCATCAACAGCAACTGCTGGCTGCCATTCGTTAGTTCTCTTTATTGGAGACACAACAGCGCTAGTTCCTGTACTTGGCGTATCACTTCCGACTTGACTGATTGTAATTGTAATACCCAACTTAGCAGCTGCTTGCATGACCTACAGAAGCATGAGAAATTTAGAATCCTTCCAGAATAGAAATGTATAAAATAATCATGGAACCTTTAGGCCATATCACATGTTTTGCCACGTTCAAATTTCTTGGGCAATCATGCAGCTAGGATTGTGGTGGAAGAAGTAAACTTGCACTATGCGAATTGGCCAAATCACATGTTACTGTTCAGCTATAAAAAGAAAAAACGACAAGGAATGATATACTTGAGGGATGCACAACCTAATTTTAATGTCAATAGACAGCCTAAGAATTTCACAGAACCAAGATAAAATAAATCTTGGCATCTTAATAGAGATGAATAAAGTACAAATTAGAGAATTTGGCTCCCATGATGACTTACCCTTTCATGACTGGTATGAATCTTGATAAGTAGAGGGTTCAACAAAACTGAAGAAAACCATTGTCTGAGGCGATCACGCCATTGCTCAATTTCTGGATAGACACCAAGATGCTCAAGAGCTTCAATTGACTCTTCCATAGACATCGGAGGAGGTAGATCTCCCTCCCCTTTCTTTGGAGGGGTAGAGAACTTCTGGGATCCAGGTGACATTCTAACAGGCCTCAAAGGTGTACTTCTGGTAGTTCCTGAAGTATTAGCTGAACTTGCAATTGTATTAGGAGTGGCTCTGCTGAACCCATTGATGGTTGGAGGAGGAGTTGCCCTAGGATCCAATTTACTTGCTGATTCAGAAATTTTCTCATCAACATCCACCAAAAACCTTTCAAGGTCTTCTTCAGTCGTTATCTCCTTTTGAGAAGTGGCTCGTTTGTTAGACCACGGATTAGCAAGAAGTTTATCTGAACCCGGTGAACTCTGAACAGAGGGTGACTGGGATGAGGCTGAAGGGACAAGATACAGAGACGAGGAAGATGGTGATTTTGATGGGGAGCTGAAAGAATGCATTTTGTTCCCACCACTAGTGCTCGACTTGTCACGCCTTATTCTGGAAGAACTACCTGACGCAATTATTGGCTGATGAAGTGGGACAAGGGTTTGCGAAGGAGAAGTAGGTCTAGTTTTAGATTTAGGAGGTTTTTTAGAAGAATCGGCTACACCCAATTCAACTTTAGGTTTCATTCCTAAAAGACCTAGCTGCCGAGTAGTAAGTCGCACGTGCTCCTCTGTTCCCTTAGAAGAAGATACAACAGTAACCTCCACAGCATCCCACAGACTCTCCATAGCGAAACGGCTTTGATGAAGGCAACCACAGTACCAAACAGAACTAAGCTCGTGATGGTTTGCAGTACTTTAACAAACAGAGCTGAACATCATATGACCCAAAAAAAAATTTCATAAATTTGTTTAAACTCATGTAAATATTTTAAAATATCTCAAGGCAGATATTCAAACTGAATTACTTACACGAAACATCTATTGGAACATTATGAATCCTCAACATCTCAGCCAGTCCCTTCTCCCTTCAGCAAATATCAAATTAGGAAAAAAAAAAAAATCATGCATATATTAACTCTTCAAACTTGAATCTACAGTTCTCTTTCATAAAATACTGAAAATTCTCAAACATAAATAATTTACTATTGCAATAGCATACAAAGTAATTTACTATAAACCCTAGCTTAGTAATTAGCTTGAGCTAACCAAAATCAACATGAGTAATAAGTACGCAAAATTGCAGTATAATAAAATGATTATTTACCTGGAAGATGCGGTGAAGTCCAGAGCGACGGCGGAGGCGGAAGAGAGAGTGAGTATGAAAAGGAAAGTGGATGTACGAGGGCGGAGGCTTTTGGAGGTTAGGGCAGCTGAGAGAGCTGGATTTTGGTACACCGTGAACTTCGAGTGCGGCGGCGGCGTCGACGGCGGGTCTCTTCCACGTCCACCGTCCATCGGGAAGAGTGGGTACTGGTTTCCGTTTCCTAGTAAATGTATGTATTCTAGTGCATCAAATTTGAATTTGATTAATGAAATTTAGGAGGCGCATGAGTTGTACAAATAAGAACCATAATCGGTTTATTCGGCACTAAAGTATGGAGGTGTTTGGTTCGTATTAGGAATCGAAATTCAAATAGAAATTATAGTATATGTTTATATTATTATTTTTTATTTGTTTGACTTGAATAAATAAATAATTTTATTATATTAATAAATTTATAAAGTGATTATTTTTTAATATTTTTATAGAATGATTTCTATATAATGATTAATTAAATAATATCTATAGGTTAGTTTTGATTCCTATTATTTGGAATACTTTTGAAAACCTCTTCTAATATTTTATGTTAATTTTATTTAGTACTTTTGAACTTTTGAAAATCTTATAAACTTCTTATACTTTCTATTTTTTGTAATATGTCAACCTAATTTAAAATAAATTATTAAACAATTTATTTTAAAATAAAGAAACTGATGATTCCAAATTTATCCCTTTATTGACCTACTAGTTAACTTAATATTAAAACATAATTATTTAGAATGCTTAGAAAAAAAAATGCTATGCTCATCTAATCTGTTAAAAAATAGTAATTAATTAATTTTGTATGAAATTATAATTCAATATTTTGTTATTTTACTATGCTTTGCAAATTCAATTTAGGAGGATTTGACTACATATTTAACGTTTCAAGTCTTTTTATATAATTATGTAATTTGTTTATAAACTAAGTTACTGGACTAAAATCTTTTAATTAATTAACAATCTGTCTCTTATGAGGGGATAGATTAGTTCAGTTAGTCAGGCACTATTATAATTGAATTAATATATACTTTTGAATTTGCAAAGTCTTGTAAATAAAGAAAAATATATAATTAAAATTTGATACAAAACAGTTAATTTTATTTTTAATAAATTAATTAGCATACATTTATTTTTTCTAACCATTCTAATTCGTTAAATTTTGATACAAAATTAAATTAGTGGGTCAATAAAGGGATAAAATGGGAACAACATTAGTTTTTTTATTCTAAAATCAATTGTTTGATAATTTCTTTTTGAAATAGATGTTACAGGAAATATAAAGCTAGGGGAGGTTTGTGATATTATTCAAAGTTCAAGGGTGCTAAGTGACATTAGCATAAATCTATGTTTTTTCTTGTGTTAATTTCACTTTATTTGTTAATGCTTAGGGTTATTATCACTTTAATTTTTAGTATTTTTTTTAAGTACTTAAATCCTAGACTAACGGTCAAAGTTATTACTTTTAAAATTTTAGTTTAAAATGACATTTTACCCTCAAATTGTTAGATTTGTGGACAAAATTTTTCATGAAACCAAAAATGTCTTATTTTCTTTTGATAAATAAGGTTTGATGAAATTTGAAATATGGTGATAAATGATAAAAAAATTATTGAATTATTTCAACAAAAAAAGAAAAAAAAAAGAAAAAAGAATCAAGTACAAATGAGATAAAAAAAGAGAGACAACAAGGGTATTTTTGTCAAAAAAGATAATGAATATTGAATTGGATTTAATGGAAAGATTTAAGTGCCTAAAAATAACGTTAGCGACTAAAATGATAGTGACTCTAAATGTTAAGGGGTAAAATAAAATTAACTTTTTTTTGGGGGGTGTTTAATCATATTTTGCATGTTAAACTAGGTGGATAATTGTATTTTGTCCATCTAAATTAAAAATATATACATTTTGACATTATTCAACCGTTACTAACTTTAACACCATCAAAGAAATCTCGTTAAATAAGTAAAATATGCTTAATAATATATTGTGCTTTTTTTGTATATTTAATTTATGATAATAAATTTAAGGGCTTGACAATTAAAATGTCTCTATACATACCATGATATCAATATATTTTTTAGTCAATTTTTAGAAAATTTTTAATTCAATTGATATTATTTTGAATTTGAAACTAGCGGTAGCACGGTTCCTAAACTAGACATATTTTTTACTGAAATTTTTTCTTTCAACGTCTAACGATATATTTTTTATAAAAGACTTTTTTGATGTTTTGAAATCTCATAGTACTTCACATTTTTTTTCTTTTTAATTTTGGGTCAAATCTGTGAAAATTGCAATCTTGGATAAAATTTGATTTAATATTTTATCATATTTTCAATTATTTACTAAATAACTATTTAACGTAAATAAAATGCATGAAAAATAAAAATAGTGCCAAGAGACAGTTGAGTCATTTAGTTGGATTTTATTAATAATATTAAACTTCTTAATGAATAAATAATATTAAGGAACAAAATATAATTAGTCACCTAATTAACAAATGTAAAGTGTTCTTATTAACCCTTTTTTCAATCTCATTTTGTGACTTTAATTTAATTTCAAGTCACTTTAACTGATTAATAGGGTAAATTACAAATAAACTCTTTAAATTTGATTAATATTTAAATTATCTCCCTATGTTTTGTTACAGGCAAACTAAAACTGTTTTATTTTCCGTTAAATTAACGGTCGAAGGCTAAAAAATTTTGACTCGAACGGTCTTTTGGTCATTTAAAATTCTTTGTGCCGGGTAGTATGCTTTTACCGAAAATTTCTTTAATAAAATTTAATTTATAACATAATATTTATAAACGAGATAAAAAATTATATTATAAATATTTAAAATAATAACAGTTTAAACGAACTGAAATAATAAAGGTCATTAGCCTCGAGTTTTTCTCAGAAAGCAGAAACAGACTAGTCCTTTACTGCTGCTACTTTCTCTACTTCCCCATTCTTCGATGATACTCGCAAACAGGTATTTGCTCATCACTCTTTCTATAAAAAAAATGGGGCCTGAATTGGTGCATAAAATCAAGGAATATAGACTTTGTAAAAATTTGATCTTGCAAAAGGGATCAAATGCAGGTCAGGTATTTTCCAGGCCCTTTAAGTTTTGTGTCATTCAAGGAAAACCTTACAAGTTTTTTGAACTCATTAATAGGCCAAAAAATCTCGAAGAATATTTAAAATTTATTGAATTTTAAAAGGGTATTGATAAAGTCAGGATTTTTAGAATTTGAACCTAAAAAAGCAATCTCTTTTGGACCAACATCATTCAGTTCCTTCTTGTGTTTTTTCTGTTATTCTTCTTTTTTGGTAATTATTTGGCAGTTGTCAATTGTATTTAGCTACATGTTAAAATCTTTTGATGTGATTATTGGTATTAATTTTCCTTTGGTGAGTAGAGGCATCAAGTGTTTTGGTTTTTAGCAAGGAATCTGTTGGTGCTTTATTCGTATACTCCCTCTTTGTCACCCAGTTTTTTCAGTCGACAGTGTAAATTTTCGGGCTTTACTTTTGTATTTTAAAAAATTTCAAGTATATGTAATATAGTATGTAATATTATTCAACAATATTTTCAAAAAACTAAATGAATTTTAGCACATTGTTGATTATTTGACTGAAAACTGGCAAGGGTGACAAAAAGAATGGGATGGAAGGAGTAACAGACTAATAGCCAAGGGCTCTTTATGAATAGCTTTAATTGACCATTTTTTTTTTTCGTCCCAGGTAAATAACTTTGTAGCAATTCAGATGTTAGTAGTCCTGCAAATTAGAATACCAGTTAATATTCGTCTTTGGTATGTTCTTAGTTATTCTATAGCTAATAGTGCTCCGTCCCAGAACCAATTGCAGAGCATTTACTGTAGATAGGATTGATGAACTTGATTGGTCTTCTAGGCGAAGTCAATGGTGCAACCAAAACATATTAGAGTTGATTGTGTCTTCCTTCCATTTTTTCCTTTTAACACCTAAGGTTTCTTTCTGTATACCATTTTGACATTTCTCTCTGATGATTTAGTTGGAATTTTTGGCAGTTTAAAGAAGGTGTGGCACATGCTCACATTATTCGCCCAAGAAAATATTGCTCCTCATGCACCACAAATAGACAGAACAAATTATTTCCCGGAGGTTGTGTGAGATGATTTCCCTTGATCTTTATAGGTTGGTCATTGGCTGAATGATGAAGTTTTACTCTGAACTCTTTTTCAGGAGGTTAACTTATGGAAACTAATGGGAGATTTTGGTCTCCATGGAATAACTGTTCTAGGTACACCACACACCTCTCGACGCTCTAATACAGCTTTGGTTCCTGAATTGCTGTGTTTATGCAGTAATACAAATGTGAAAATAAGACACCTTGAAATACCATTGCCATTCATCCAACTTCAATAACTATTTCTGTTCTCCTTTATTTTCCTTATAGAATTCTTAGGAGCAACATCAAAAGTCATAATCTGTACTATGTTTTCAAAAAAGTTTATTGATTGCAAGAGAATCAGCATTTTCTTTGAATAATATTTGACACTAAGATACTAAATACCATCTCACTTTTGGGAGAGGTGGAAGCTAGGGTACATTGATATATTTAAGCTAGGATTATCTGTGTTAGGTAAAAAGTACCGAGTCTAACCCCAGAAAGTTGCCCTCTACTTCTGTTCCTTTCAGTTTCCATCCTATAAGCTGATTAGATATGAACTTGTAAGGATTTTTCTTGAAGAAATATGAAGATCTCACCTTCTCATATTTGTGTACCATTGATTACTTAAAATTTAAATTAGTTTGTGCAGTCTAGGAATGACTTTAACATGCCTTCTTACAGGTTAGAAATATTTGTCACTTTATGGTGCAGGCAACATTGCTCTCTCTCTCTCTCTCTCTCTCTCTCACACACACACACACAGACACACTCACTACTGCTAAGAAAGTAATGGGTATTTCTTAATATGTTCATTTGTGACTGATATTATTGTCACCATTGAGGAGGAATTCGAATGTACAGATGTTAATGGATGTAATTTTGCATCTACATAATATTTTGAAATCAGTACTTGTTGTGATTACCAGAAAGTGTTACCAAGTATCGGTATTTTTACAATTTTAAAGTCCCTGCTTTTCTGTAGAGGAATATGGAGGACTTGGCCTTGGTTATTTGGAACACTGCATAGCTATGGAAGAAATTAGTAGGGCATTTGGGTCTGTTGGCCTTTCCTATGGTGCCCACTCCAACCTCTGTATTAATCAGTTGGTAAAAGATCTTACTTTTTAAACATAAGCAAGTCATGTTTTATCAGCAATCACGGCCAACCAAAGTCGATCTCTTCTTGTAGGTGAGGAATGGAACCACTGCTCAGAAGCAAAAATACTTACCAAAGGTTAATCTTCGATCAGTTCATGGGGCCTTCTTTTTTCTCCCGAACAGTTGCTTGCTATCATTCTGGTCAATCATATCTTTTTTTGATATCCTTTGTATTACTGATACTGGAACAAGTTGCATTAGATAGCTTGCATGGTTCTGGTTTGAAGGTCAAGCTGATCATATTGAAATATGCTCTTTTGTTTATATTTCATATTGCCACTGTCATAATTAGAAAAGTAGTCTCAGGACCTGCACTTGTGACTGTAAGTTCCACCATCATCTCCATAGCCTGTTTTGGAATGTTACCAATTTTTCGTTAGAAGACATGTTACTTTGCATCACATAGGAAAAGATCGCTTGTGGTAGATCTTATCTATTGGTACTTTTGATTGGTGAAAGAACTAGATTTTATAACTTGGTGAAATAGGAGGACTGAATGTTTATTCTATTTCCTGTTTCCACTAACCATATTCAAAGTATTACTTAAGTAAATTAATGGCTATTAGCTACAAATTAACGAGTTTTGGTACCTGTCTATCGGTGATCCAGTAAGTTTAGAACTAAAATCACAGACTGTGTCATTTTTAAGTGTAGATTGTGCATGGTAGCTTAACATGAGGAGTTCTTATACTGATACTTATTGTATTGCCTGTGCTGAGTAAGCTCATCTGCAAACTAACTACACATAGTCACTTTTGAAGTATTCCCTTCTTCTTTTCATAGGAATCAAGAACATAGGATAGGTAATTATTCAGAAATAGATGAGTGAGAGTAAATTAGTGTTACTCTAAATTACTCTTTCCTACGTGAAACTGTTTTCCTGTCACTTGAACCTCACCTTTCATTTGGATTACTTGATACAAGACTGAAAATTCTGGTAGTTTAAGCATTACAATGAGGGATTTTTCTAACTTGATATTTGAGTTTACCAGTTCTTGGCCTGGATATCCGAAGTGTGGAGTAAATTTACTTTGTTGTAATGTTAGTGTCTTTTTAGTTTTCTTTCTGCGTTCTCTTTTCATTTCTTTCATACATCAGCTGCATTTTTGGCATTCTGTTGTTTGTACTTTCTAAATTTTTTCTTGAAGCTAATCAGTGGGGAGCATGTAGGAGCTCTTGCAATGAGTGAACCAAATGCTAATTTATGTAAAACCATGTCTTAGATATCTGTTTCCTTTGCAAACAACATCAATTCTTAGCAGATATATGTTGTCTATCGTAAAAACATATCCACGATGATTTTTTATATTTACTTTTGAAGAAGGTTTGTAACAATATCAATTCTTAGCAAACAACCAATCAATTGCTATACTTTCATTAGTTATGTTCTGTTATTAGATGACACCACTGCCACTGATAGACGAGTGAAGAAGGTGCTCAGCTTGTTCCCCTTAGTTTGGAAAACCACTGCTGAATTTATGTAGCATTAGGTCTCTCTCTGGGTTCAGTACAATTCACTTTTTGCTGTATTTATCCTCTGTGAGGCAAGGGATAAGATGTTTTCCTGCCGCTGTCATCTTTGTTGGCTGGAATGGGTGAGAGAGTATACAAGAACAATAACTGCATTATTAGCAGGAGAAGAAAGACCAATTACCAAGAAATAATTTGATTCCAACTTTTATGAGCAGTACTTCAAAGACAACTTTATTAAGTAGTTGCTGAAAGATCCATCTTTTGCTATGTTGAATTTGTTGGCTAATACATTCTCATTTAACTTATTTATGTCCAAGATTAGAACTTAATTTGGGGACTAGTTCTGAAAGATTACAGACGCTATCCTATTGTTTCATTTATCCACTCCTTTAAATGTCTTCTGCCTTTTGTATTTAGGATAGTATCTTTCCTTTGTAGAATGACTGATTTCATTTAGGTTGTCTATGCAAAAACGGATATTGTGGCACACTGGGAAAGAATGACAGCATTTATTATCGAGAAGGGAAAGCCTGGGTATGCACCTCTTGTTGATAGTATTATTCAAACAATGGAAAAAATGCTTATTTTCACCTAATACATAATAATACAAATTAGATAACAAAGCTGTATGCTTCTATTATGTAAGCAAGTTATAGATAAATTACTTGTCTCTTTTAAATCAACAAATGTCTTCTAAAATGGCTTTAGGAAATTTCCTTAGTCCCAGGTGACAAGTAGAAGATGGCCATGGCCCACCTACACTATCTTTTACTTAGATTCCTGAGCTGATTCTCTTTTATCTGGCCACTGTTTTTGTTGCCTGATCTCAGCTTTTAATATGAGATGACAAGAGTATGTGTAAAAACATACTCAGGTACCCTTCAAGTCATTGTGATTTTCGTGACTATGAAAGAAAGAACACATTGGGCTCACTATATTTCCTTTTCTGGATGATGTCTTGCATGTTTCAGTCCTTTTGTTCTATGTCAAATTATGAAAGGAATGAAAATGCAGATGAGCTTTCTCGTTTCGGATAGAAAAAAAGAAGACACCATTTCTTTTTGTTCTTTTATTTAATATGGTATTTAATTATTTGTTTAAATTTTGATTATAAATACCAGATAGCTTGAAGATGAGATGATTTGTTTCATAGGACATTTGTGAAGGAATGATTTTTTTTATTTTTTTTCCAAGAAAAACTATTTTTCATAGTTTAAGTGGTTGAGTAAGGGAATTTAGAGTTTGGCATGGGGTGCTGTTGGACGACTAGTCATTAGCATAAGATGCCTTAAATAATATCCTGGTGTTGAAAGAATTGACTGCTATGAAAGCATGTGTTCATGTATCAGTAGTATTTAAGCTTCTGTAACTTTCTTAATCTTGATGATAATGCAGGTTCAGCATGGCCCAAAAATTAGACAAACTTGGGATGCGAAGCAGTGATACGTACGTTTGCATAAGTCAAGATAATTGACCTGCTGAGAATTTTCATTTTTGTCTCTGAGCAAGAGATGGCCTAACAATTGGCTTGTCAACAAAATTGCAGGTGTGAGCTTGTTTTTGAAAATTGCTTTGATCCAGAAGAAAATGTTCTCGGGCAGGAAGGAAAAGGTACAAACCATGCCTGACAAACCGTTGTTTATCACAAGGCGTTTGCTAGTTATGATTTGAACATATAATTGCTTCAAAAATTCAACAACAAATGAAGAAAAAAAAAATTAGAATATGGAGTTATCTCCTGCTTCTGTTTAGAATAAATGTAAAACTAAAATTGAATGTGCTCAACTGGAATAAAGCATAAAACGAAGAACTGAAAGAAAAGGAAATATAAATATCAGAAAAGATGATGTTCACTGGTGTGAATACAAACTCGATCTTTTTATACTTAGATGAGGCAGCATTCCTCAAATTCTAAGTACTCTGACATGATAACAGAATGATGTTAAAGGTGAAAATTGTCCGTTAATGTTTACTTCCACAGTTACCAACCCAAGACATGGCAAAAGGCCTGTGAATTTTATAGCTTTCTTAGCCAAGCCTTATATACTAGGAGAATTATACCTTTTCGTCCCATTACTGGGTTAGGATATCATCAGTATTAAGTGATGTTGAGAACCACATGGATTGAGGTTTTCCTCCTTGTAACCCGGGTTGAGCGGTTTCTGATAATAAAAACTGTAAAATGAAATTTATGTGAATTTCAAGGTTAGCAGCTAAGTGGAAGTGAGTTATTTTAAGGTTATCCTCAAAGTATGTTGTCTAATTTATGGAAGCCTGGAAGATATCAATAACATGTCATTCCTTCTGCCGCAGGAGTATATGTTATGCTGTCTGGACTTAGATTTAGAGAGACTAGTTACACACTATAATTTGCCTGTGGACCTCTTGGTCTTATGCAAGCTTGTCTTGATGTTGTACTTCCATATATCCGACAGCAAGAACAATTTGGCCAATTTCAATTTATACAGTTTCTGAACTGGTTCTTAATCGTGATTATAACTGAATTGACTTCCAAGCAAACTCAATCCCTTTCCTCCTGGTTAAATATCTTTTTTCTGTAAAAAAACGAAAAAAAATTGTTGACGGTGTTTTCTGTCGTGTGTGCAAGGGAAAGTTGCAGACATGTATACATCATTAGAGTCTTCAAGGTAAGACATTTCAAGTCATTACTTTATTTGATGTCTTTCTATGCTCCAACATTAACTCTCTGGAATTCCTAACAGATCATGTGTGTATTCTGTTGCAATAGACTGTGGCAATGGACAGATTGATCCCAAGGTGCTGAAAAGCTTAAATTTCTTTATTCCTGTTGTCGGTACATCTCTGCTGATATCTATGAACTTGTGAAATCTGAAAATTTGCTTATACCTGGGCACCATGTGTATACATTTTATTGTCAGGATTGTGCTGGGGTTTATACTTTGTGCAGCTGAAAGAGTCACTCAAGTAGCTCTTCAGGTGAAAATAGAAAGAAATAATCTCTGTGTAGCTAAAACAAGCAGGAAGCTATGTCATAGAATATGAACTCGGATGATTGACTGTGCATTGATGGCACAGGCTATTCAGTGTCCTGGTGGCAATGGATGCATAAATGAGTACACAACTGGACGTCTCCTTGGGGATGCCAAACTATATGAGATTGGGGCAGGCATCAGTGAGATCAGAAGAATGATAATTAGTCGCGAGCTTCTTAGAGAGTAGTGGAGATGAAATTTGCTCATCATTAAGGTGGCTGGCATAAGTTATTCCTGACCTCTTTCGCTTTCCTCGTGGCAGCAACTGCTTGGATTTGGTTGGAGCAGCATGACAATATGACATGGCTTGCAGAAGAGTCTCACATACCCACCTCTCGAAATGCAAAAATACCATCACTGTCCGTGGAACACGTTTAGGTATCTTTCTATTGTTGTATTCTTGCACTCATCTTTCTTAGAACCCTGGATCTATACTCCTGCGGATTAAAACACATTCCTTGTGTGCCCTACTATGAAAGGACAAAATGTGGTTTAATAGCTGACTATGGACTTATGGACAAGGATGTAAGAAACCTTTTCTTGATATTCATGGAGTCTTTCTTAATCTCACTCTTAACCTTGAAATTTTGATATTAAAAAAAAATAAAAAAATCTGGGAAGCGTCTTACACTCTTACTTACTCATCTTCATATTGAAGAACTTTCAAGTAATAGTGGAGAATCCACAGTTACATATAGATGATCAATGATTGCTCCCATTTTGGTCTCAAGAAGATGTTTCATGCTACTTTCAATCAGCCAAAGTATGAATAGAAAATGTAGGGATCCTACATTGTATTGTGGCTGCAGTACCTGGGGCAAGCTCAGTTGACAATGTATACGGAACTAACATTAAACAGCAAATACTACTCTGGAGAATACAATCACTACACAACTATATAATCCATAGCTGTGACAAACACAATTCACAGATTTGAAACGTGGGTTTTAACAAACAGATACTTGACATAACGCCGTGTTTAACAGGGACTGCAATTAATATAACTCTAGGAGTACCAGAATCAAAAAAGATTGGCAACCAACTTTGAACTTGCATAAGAAGCAAAAAACAAACTTAAGCTCAGAAACAGAAAGAAACATACAAAGTTAAGCTAAGGGTAATAATAATAATTAAGAGACATACAACAGCCCAGCAATTAATATAACTAGGAGTACCAGAATCGAAAAAGATTGGCAACCAACTTTAGGTTTACATAAGCAGCATAGAACAAAATTAAGTTCAGAAACAGAAACATACGAAGTTAAGCTTAGGGTAATAATAATAATTAAGAGACATACAACAGCCCAGAAACATCAGCAGCATGATCCTCGAACAACCTGAATTTCAAATCCTGACTACTGTTGGAGATGCATTAGGTGCAAAGACTTAACTGAAGAAGACTTTGAGAAATCCATTAGTGGTGGTGATTCTTCCAAACAACTTTGAGTGTCATCGCTAATCCCTCCAATGGACATTTTCTCCACTTCTTCTAGGGTGTATATATGGATCTTTGACACCACTTCACAAAACTCACTGCAAGTAAAGAGATACAGTTATCTAGTTAGGTAATTCATGACAGAATAACCTGACAAAAACAATAGGAATCATACAGAAAAGCTGAAAACTTCTTCACTTAGTCGTGAAGACTACAAAAATGCTACCCATAACAGTAGTTGAAACCTTGGCTTGTTTTTCTGCATTATTACGATGGTCCATACCAGGGGAAGAAAAGGTAAAAAAATAGGTGTAGCTTTATCAGAATAAACCCCCTCCATGTCACTAAGGAAAGAAGATAAACTTGGATACAAGAACTCATAAAGATACATCAATAAGTAAAGGAATTAAGCATTCAATTGTTAACTTATTTGCTGCTTTGAACTTTATGCTAACTTGAGGACATGAATGATAGTAGGCAACTGAAATTGATGTCCTCAAGAAAAGACACTTTTTTTTTAGGTAAGAGGAAAAAGCCGCTCACTGCCATGGATCATCTCCTACAACCATCATGTCATTCTCACTATCAGTATACAGGATTCGCCATCCTTTGCCAGGGTCCCTTAACAGTCCCTCCATGCTAAAAAGCCTCTCGAGCTCAACCAGCAGGTCATCATAGCTATTTAGTTTGGACAGATCAATAGCTCTTCCCACCAAATTGCCTTGTTTGTGAACCTTCACCCAGCAAATGAATATTAACAAGGGTCCATGAAGAAAAAATATAGTTGCCCTGCCATTTTTCTTTTTCTGGACAGTTTATGCACAGCTATCGAAACAAACCTTTGTACAACTTCTCCTGCTAGAACTCAGTGAACTTGAGGTAGGGGCTTCTTCAGTCAGGGAAATTCCAAATAGCTTACAGACAGATCCTGTTCCCTTGTTATCATCCTTTTTACTTTGCATGGCTATAGTGTTCCGGTAGTGGGGAGAATAGATGTCTTCTCCAGTGCCTTCGGCTCATTTGCAAGATTAGGATGTCTTCCTTCTTCTGTTGTTAGCCCATCTCTGAAGGAAGTTGACTTTAGCGCATTATTTTCTCTTTGAAGATTAGTCGCAAAGGGAAACATTACAGGATCTTGACCAGCTTTGTAGACACCTTTGCAAGGAAAAACCATGTTTCTAATGCCTTCAGATTCTAAAGGATAGCAACTGGGAGAGGATCTTTGATTCATGTTGAAAATGTTGCTGCCCGTATCAGTTGTTCTCCAACCGCCACGATTTAGTTCAGTTTTTCCAGTTAGATATTTCAGTGAGCAAATTTCTTGACCTTGCAAGACCTTTGGATAACTATTTGTTTCCAGAGAGCCTGAGTAGGTGATGGAAGGCTGACTTCTGCTAAAATCACTGTAATTTGCCTTCTCCATCGTGTTTGACACAAGACGATGATGTGCCACTGGATGCATCTCAAAATTCTGCCAACTGTCGGTTTATCTTATCACCTCCATAAAGAGGTGAAGCTAAACCTAATTTTTCTTGACCTTGCAAGACCTTACCGGATCGTACAGACTCCGCAAAGTCCCAAAGGGAGACCTGACCTGCTTTTTGACATGAAACCAAAATCAAAAGACTCACCATCTAAGCTTCGCTATTACAATAGAGTGCAGTGTGAACTAAAAATTGAAAATCTCTACCAGGAATATAAGTGTTCCATGCAGATGGTACCATAACGGCTTTGTTAGCAATGTTAGCATTGTTAACATTGTCATTATATGGCATTGGCAGCAGCAGATCAGCACCATTCCTAGAGCTGTTCTGTGTCTCTGCCTGCATGCAGCTGCGCAGTTTCTTCATTCTGGGAGAAGTCTGGATGCTCAGGGTTGGAAAAGAAGCTGAGAAATCAATTTCCCAGGGAGAAACTCGTTCATGATGGTCACTGGCATCTTCATCCCATCTGACCTATTATGTGTAAGACAGGCAAGTACCCTTTAAAGAAAGATGACAATGACTGCAAAAAAACTTTTAATAGTTTATTTTCATCTTATACATACAACTGGACAAAATGTGGGTATATGCATCTCAGAATCCAAAAATCTAGCTACTGATTTAGAAAATATGATTTAATTTGTAATCATGACCTAATTGTCTATGCACCAAATAAACAGATGTTGCTGGTGCATAATTAGAAAAAAGGAATTTCACAATAAGATTCTGTGAACATTAAGAAGACAGCAGATAATGGATGTAATGACTTGAAGAGTTATAACACCCAGATATTTTGAAGAATTTGAGAAACCGCAAACAGAAGGAATTAATCTATACAGAGCCTGCTCATATATAAAGAAAACCAGAATGTCCTTACCATTAAGCATCTCCACTTTGAGTTAGGCCATCTGCGGGGATCAATATCACCAACTCCAGTCACTACACCACTGTACCTAGAAGAACATATGAATTTGTTCTTACAAAGGAAACGTCATTGTAAATAGACATAATCAATATGGTTGTAAATTGTGACGAAATTTGGAAAACCTTCTCTCAGGAGCATCATCCAAATCAAAGCTGATTTTGAATCTTGTCCCAACAGGTATCTGGTTAGTGATACTTTTCACACACTTTTGGTATGGTACAATAAAATCAGCATGATTTGCCCTGCAATGCAATAGTTGGGGAAGATTTGTCAAAACAAAGATGAAGGTTTCATATTGATCAATGCAACAAAACTATGACAGATCTCATATCTATACACTCAACACTAAAATTCATACTCCAGAACATTTATTACACCAAGTTTGCACGTGAACAACTAACATTTAGAGGAAAGTTACAATGCAATCAAATAAGATATAACTAGAGATTTTTCATCCATGGAAATTTGATTTGAAGTGAAAAATACTTAAAGGGTAACAAGAAAATTTGCAACATGCAAGTAGTGCAAACTTAATTCGACAACCCTTAGAATGAATTAAGGTCCAAGGAATAAAGTGGAAAGGAGGCATGCATGGGAAAATACAAAAACAGTACACAAGAGAATAGAGTTTCTAAGTCTTTGGTAACGAAGTATTGTTAATAGAAGCTAGTAAATATGGAAATATTATCATAGAGAATCTCATTAAACCAGTAAAGTCTATAATATATTCTATAATTTCATGAAGATGCAGATTGGCAACATTGAATATTTATAAAATTAATGCTTTTGTTATCAAGAAGATCAAAAAACAGGAAAATGGACATGCTCATTTCCGGACACATAATACAGAAGAAAATGATGAATCTGAACAAAATGGTCTGAAATAAGAAAATCATTGTATTTCAGTTTAAAGAGACTCACAGTACAACACAAAGAACCTTGCAAAATAACAGGTCATTTATGCATTGTGATACATTGAGAAAGTATTTGCTAATACATGATGTCATTTCCACGGTGGCAGAAAAGACCTCGAGCCAAGCCAAGATTAACTAGTAGACTCAAAAGTTTCAAACACAGAGTCTAATGAATGGAGCTGACTGAGATATTATGATGAATTACTGTGGTCCTACAGTGAAAGCCAAAGATGATTCAATGGATGCATATACTGTATTGGCTATGGTCTGACAATGACAAGGTATTTGAAGAGTGCGAGGAAGACCTTAGTTATTCATCCATTCAATCCCTATATCAGTCAAAAAAACTAGGATTGCAATTCCTGCAAATAAATGAGATACGAGATTTTTCATTATTTCTTTCATTAACAAGTAAAACATGAAAGAAAGGTGACTTCAACCACGTATTCACAAACACCATTCTTACCTGTAATCAGAACAATACAAAACATGCAAATGCAATAACATAATGGCATCAATGTATAATCACACCATGCCTTGGGGAAGAGACAGAGTCATTAACCACCAAAACTTTTTAAACTAGCAAAAAGAAACATACAGCAAAATATCGGAGCGTTTGGCAGAGAAATGGAAATGCAGTAAGAAATAAAAATCATGAGTTATAAAGCTGGGAGGATTGATACTGTTCTTCAGTCAAGTAAAAGACCAAAATCAAATCCTTCAAAGAAACTTAAGATGATGAGCTTATGAGTACCTTGTGCTATAGAAAATCTTAAAAGAAGTATTGCTTGAGACAGCATTTGCAACTGGGGCAAGAATACTGGGATAAGCATTCTGGCTTTTAATAATTGATTCAGACAGGCCATTTCGAAGTCCAGCTGCTCTTCTTATTCCTAACCTCAGATCCACACCTTCTCCCCTGAAAGAACACATACACAAATTAAGGACATCCACGTTACCATCCAAATTATACTTTTAGATTATACCAAAAAGTCCAAAATGACGAAAGGAAACATGAATTCCAAGACTATTTCACAAATACTTGTATATAAACTTTATTCCACCACTTCACAAGTATACTTTTTCATAATATCTGGCTGTATATTTCTTCTGGTTTGACTAAATTTACTTCAACCTTGTTTCCATCAACAAATTACTACTTCACAGAACTTAGCAGTGCTCTACAACAGGCTCCCTCACTTACAATCATCTTCTCTTTTTTTTGCCTCCAAGATGAGTCCAACTTGAATTGAGTTGGCATGCATTCTAATGATCTTTCATCATTAAATTGTCAACCATTTCATCCTGACATCATCACACCCCACTTTAAAATGCTGATCATAAAAAATTATACCTCAGAAAAAGAACTGCATCACCCGAAACAAGATTCTTTTGGCTTACGAAAATACTCCATCCAGTAGTGAGCAAATGCCGCCTTGGCTGGCCTGTAAAGTAAGCATTACAGAGTCAAACTAGTACTAAATAAGAATCTTTTGGCTTACAGAAATACACCAACCAGTAATGATCAAATACCTCTATATATATGCCGAAATTTCCATTCCACTCCATGGAGGTCCTTGGCAACAAGCTCCTGAGAGGGCCTTTGCTCTTTATAATCCTGGCATAGAAATTGAGGCACCAAGTTTAAAAGAAGCATTCGGCTGGTTAATAAGAACACCTTGAAAGACAGTAGAAAATGCTAAAGGCTAAAATTGAGTCAAACCAGGGGTGGGAAACAGTCTTCAGCAGCTCTTCGAGGAACCGAAAATCCACCATGGGTGCTGGTATCAGATGCAGTAAGAGTTTTGCAGAACATGTGAGATGTTGATTTTATGGGCACTGCTTCACTCCTATCTTCATCAGTTCCAGCCTCTTCATGCTCTTTTCCCTCTGAACTCGAGGCTTGCAACTGACAGCATATCAACATATGCAATTGAATTATAAAATGAAAATTTTGAAGCAAATGAAATTCCAAACCAATAAAATCAAGGATTAAAAAAAGCAATAGAAACCTGCAAAGATTGAAACTTTACACCCCACAGTTCATTTAGGACTACTCAAAATAACGACTTTACATAAAAAATAGCTCTGTATTCAATCCCAGTCATACCTTTGATATGGGGAGCAGAGTAAGCTGTGTGTAGACCTCATCATTTTCCTTATTAGCCTACATCAGCATAATGCAAAAAATAATAATAATGTAATAAAAATTCAAATTCAAAAGACCAAACAAGAAAAAGAACCAAAAAAAAAAAAAAAAGTTAACAGAACTGGCCTAGATTGAGGGAATTTTCCATTAGAAGAAAGTAACCATTAGAAGAAAGTAACAGGGGATTCATCAATCCAGGAAAAAAATACAGAAACCCATTACTTACAAGTAGCTCAACATCTAAAACCCTGCAAAAGATCTGGGATTGGAGATCAAAAGAAGGGACTTCCAAGGCAGGAAAAGAGGAGACAGAAGCAGTCTGTTCCAAATGGCCTTGTGGGAAATAGACCACGACATTTCCTTTCTTGGGTAAGTTAGTGACAGGGCCGGCACATGCATACCAAAGCTCCATAAAGATTCTTGATGGAAAAGGAGGATTTGAAAAGGAGGAAGCATTTGAAGAGCAAGAAGAAGTGGAAGTGGACAAAGAACAATAAACACAACCCCCACCATCTTTCTCACATTCTCCATTACAGCTGCATGTATTAGCATTTTTCTGATTCTTCTCCACCTCACTACTCTCTACTACTTCATGGTTCAGATCAATTTCCATTAAAGACTCAAAAAGTGGTTTCTAGCATTACACCCAAAGGGGCCAAAACCAAACCAACCCCTCCTTTTGAATAAAGAAAATAAAAGGCAAAACAATTGAAGTTGTGGGGGTTTTTTGAGAGTAATCGAAGTTGTTCTTGAAAAGAGTATTATCCTCCACAAAGCTAAAAGCTTTAAACTATTGGTAAAAGAAAATGGAAATCAAGTCGAATCATGTTGGCTTTAAAGCAAGAACAGGAAAGAAATTTCAATTGATTAGAACAAGAAAGTAATCTTGTTTTGCAAACTGGGAGAAGAAGACAAGATAAAAAATTGAGAAGATGGATTTGAAGCTAATAATATCAAATAGTTATAAGAAGAAATTCAAAGAATGAGGATTCCTCCCCCATTTGGAGTTGTGAGAAGGGGAAGGAAGCAGAAGGAGAAGACAATATAGACAGTTAGCTTTGGCTTAAGCATAGAAAACAAAGGCCAAAAAGGACAATGTGGTAGTGCCCTTTTCTACTACAGAGATAGAGAGAGAGACTGTGTTGAGTGGGGGGGACAGGTTTTAGACAGTACAGAACCCACATATATACACACACTCACTCAGCCCTCACACCAAGCCCAATTGCCATTTCTTGGTTTGAATAAAATATTCTGTTAAATAATTATTAAAAAATTAATTTAAAAAATTAATTTAAAAAATTATTTTAATTATTTAAAATCTTAAAATTAATAAAATATTTTAACATAAAATATGCTCTTCTCCCCGACAGTAGAGGATCTTGGGCCATGGAAGTAGTGATGCTAGAATTAGAGATATTATTTATTTTGTTTATAAAAATTTATCATAAGGGGTGTGTTAAATTTACAAACCATAGCAGAAAATCAGAATATTAATCAAACACATAGAATTTCTTGTAATTTACATTTTTTTTTTGTTACTAAAAAAATTGATACCTACAAGTAGGTGTTTTTTTGAGGGTTTTAAATTATTTTACTGTGAGAGTGAGTCCCTCCATCCACCAACACCAAGACAAGAAGAGTATTTTGGCATGGCTTTGCATGCAAACAATTACACAGCTTTTTTCACCCAAAATCTAAAAACTGTTTGGTTGGTACATTTCTATGCTAGCTACCATGGCAATTGTAGCTCAATTCATACGGTTTTTTTTTTTTTTTTTGGGAAATTTTCTTCCAATATCATGCCTAGCCCAGAGTTTGTTTTCCTCATAGAAGTCATTTCTTTAGAAAGAAAATAAATTTTTTACGTCCACCTTGTCAATTTAACCATCATTATGTCCATTTTCATTATTTACCTCAAATCTAAATATGGTTTCGATTATTTTACTTCTTTAGAAAAAAAAAAAAAAAACAATGTTCAGATTATTCAGTGCAAACACTTTTTTAGTGTGACAAAACCAATGATTACACATAATTAAGGTTGGACTAATACCATTGACATGAGAACAATTTTAGAACTTTCTTCGATTGACTATATTTCATTAATTAGTTTGGCGTGGTATAATCAATTTGTTTGTGATAACAAAATAAGATATTTTTTTATTAGTTATTAGTTATAAATTTGAATAATTAATGGTAGCAGGAGAAATAAATTTTATAAAGAAAAAATAGTTTGTAGAAAGATGGGATATCCATTTCAAATAAGCATTAATATGTTTAGTAACTACTTAATGATCGTTTATTCTTATGCGTGTCTAATTTCTTTAAATTATTTATTATGTATATGGATTCGATCTACGTTAGATGGGATGGATCTCTTAATCCATATTCATTCCCATCACCTTAAAAAAATTTATTTTTAATGAATTAGAATAATATGAATAAATATAAATTAAAAAATTCACCCCACCTATTATAAATCGGATTCATATAAAAATTTTCATGTTATCTACTACTACTTAAGTTTAGCCGGATAAGATATGTTGTGATTTACTACTATATTAGTAGGGAAAATACTTAAATAGATTCGATTTTTGGCTCTACATCTTGTAAATAATGTGGTCAAAATTAAATTTTAAAGAATCTTATTTACTTCAACTGATGTCATAAATTTTTTAAAATTTAATTCACACTACAGAGTTTATAAATAAAATAAAAAATCAGATCTATCTAAATATTTTGCCATGAGCAATAGTTTTGGTAGATGACCATATACTTCTAATAATATATGGGATCTGTAGCAGTTATAATGGATTCGGTTAAGGCTTGAGAAATCATATCAAATCAGGCAAAGGCAACAGAGATTCATTAAATTTTAAGAAATAAATAGGAATACAGTTAAAAGTCTAGGAAGGAGTTGTCAATGTAAATGGACCCCTTAACTTTGGATGCAACTATATACATACATTCATGGGCTTCTTAGTAGTTAGGACTCTCACACGAAAAAACCAAGCATATGCAGTACACTCTCTTTAATTTCTTTTGATTTAGAAAAATATTTAAAAGTCATTTATTTATTAGATGAATTTGTAAGATTAAAATGAATAAATTTTAACCAATTCATCTAAATTAAAATATTTTTAAAATTTTTTATTTCATATTTTTTAATTTAGACAAATTTAAAATTCTCTTAAAAATCTCCCAACAAATGATTAGATTTTAAATATTTTCTCCAAATTCATCAATTAAAACACAACATGCACTACTCTAGAGTCTTATATTTATATCTCCGACAAATATTTAAATAAATTTAATTTTTGATCCCATTTATACATTTTGTGATATAAATTAAATTTTATAAAATATATGACATCAACTTGTAAGTAAAATTATATAAGATTAAATCCTAACAATAAAGTGTAAATGGAACAAAAATCAAATATATATATGAAAAATTTTACAATCTCTTTTAGAAAATCATTCGTTTGTACTTTACAAGCTTCCAAAACCAAAAGAATGGTTCCCTAAAAAAAAATTATAGAATTCCCCTATATATATACATACATATATATCGTATAAATATTTAAAATATAAAAAAAGAATTATGTAAAAAGAATTATAAATTTATTCTATATATATATAAATAGTGTTTTCTTATCTCTCTTTATGTCCCGTCTTATCGCCCTATCTTTACTTTCTTTTCATTTTATCACTTACCAACAAAACCAATAAGTGTTAATTTGATGTGATGGATTCTGTTAAAAAATATGCATGGTTTGATTTGAATAATTATTATTTAAACTAAATATAATAATAATTTTTAAAATATAACATAAATGAAATAAAGGTATTTAAAAATGTTTTTAATAAAAAATATTATTGTGAGACAATGATGGTGACTGAAAATCAATCTTCATCATTTTTTGGATATTTCAATATTTTGAATAAGTAACGTAACAATTAATAACTTTTTAATGTATATAAAACAAAAGATCATTAAAAATATATTTAAAAACTAATTTCAAAATATTTAAAAAATAATACAAGATATAGAGCCGAGTTTTAAAACCCTTGCATTTTACCTTGTGTAACGTATGGCACAAAATAGTGTGAAACAATGCAATTATTACACATTTTAACTTTAGTAGTAATGACTATGGGGAAAAAAAAGTAATTGTAATTATTAGAAACAAAGTACCCTTAGGAAAAAAAAAAGTAACCATAATTATTAAGAACAAAGTATTTGATTATTTGTGCATACAATTACCATTTTTTTTCATACAGGAAAAAAATAACAATTTAATCTATTTGTAGAAATGTTATCTGACATCATTATTTGATTTAATAATATTTTTTGCGGTCATAAAATTTGATGTATTAAAAATAGCAAAGATTTTACAACATCAACATGTATTGTAATAATTTAAAAGTAACTTATTTTTATGATGTACAATTCTAGTTTGCATGTAATTGGAAGGTTAAAAAGGTTGGATTCAACAAAATTGCATTGGGATGTCTCATGAATTTGTTTTTAGGGGATATATTCGATTTAGACTCAAAATATACTTAGTGTTTGTTTTTAACAACTTATTGAAAAATATTTATGACTTTTAAAATGAAAATTAATTTTTTAAAAATGAAATTTTTTGACAAAAATTGAAATATTGCTTTTGTTTTTCATGTTTAAAAAAGATAAAAATTATTTCAAAAGCAACTTTGAATATATTTTTTCAAGAATACTTTTTAAAAAAAAAAAATTTAAAAAGAGCAACTTATTACTTTTTCATAAACAGTTTAGAAGAATGGCTTCTTATCAAATAGATTTCGCAACTAGCAGTATTAATTAATTTGGGATACGAATTATTATATCAGTCCGACACTGACCCATTTACGGTCAAATTTTTAAAAAAAATTATAATTACAAGTAATTTTGTGGAATTTCAAATTTATGTTTGTTTCCTTTTTTCATATTCTAGGACGAGTGTGGGAAAGTACCAAAAAGACAAGAGATAGATTCAATTTATGGTATTAATAATAAATTTTGTAATATTAGGAAATAAATGATATTATTTAATATAAATAAAATTTTATAATATTTAATAATATCAAAAAGTTTTATTCTTGATAAATTTTATAATATTTAATAATGGATCAAAAAAGTTTACTCATAAGATGACGAGATTTACTTAAATATTTTCAAAAAAGACAAGTGTATAATCCACGCATGGAAAGGGAGAGTGGAGGAAAATGATGGTCCTGCTAACTGCAGAGGAAAAAGTCGATCGCATCGGATGGCCTGCGCCTTTGACGCTGCCTAATTAACCCACCGGCCACCACATACTTCCATTCTTTCTCTCTCTACATCAGACCACATCTATCTTAGATTTGTAAGTATTTGTACACAATCCGACGCCTAGGATTTACCGACTTAAGTTGGCCCTCAGATTGCCCATTATTCACGGAAATGCCACTGCTCCCACTTTTAACTCATTTGTTGCAGTCACTGACTGACTCGGACTTAACTCTGCTGAGAGCTTTAACAGCGCACGAGCATTTAAAGTAAAAAGACTCCCCCACCCTTTCCGGCGATGATACCGGGAATGGGGTGGCACCTACATACATATTTTGTTACTATTATTAAACCGGTGAACAAAAAAGTGATGCGCATAATGTGTTATTTTAAAGTAAATAATAAATTAAAAATAAAAGAAATTACTTGTATTGTAAAAATTAACAAAGGTACGGAGTTATTTTTTTATTTTTATTTTTTGAATTTTAATCTTGAATAGATCAAAGAGAGAATTACCAGATTAATTGAGACTTTTCCATAGACAACGAATTTTATTTTATAATGAACTATGTTAGTGATCGTTATGACAATATAATATTAAAATAAATATAGTGTGAAAATATTTATAGACATCAATTCAATTTCCAAACGAGTATGTGGATGTTATTCACTTTGATTGTTATAAAATATCTTGTTTATAAATTTGTTAGATGATATTAAGAAAATAATCTTATTTTTTTGATGGATTTTCGAAAAGTTAGTAAGTGCTACTGTGTAGTTGTATAAAATAAGAGCACTAGTTAGAGTTTAGGATAGAAAAGAAATGAAAAGAAAAAGTTAGAAAAGAAAAGATGAGGAAGGAAGAAAAATTAATCATTATTCTTTGCTATAAGACCTAAAGAAGACAAATCAACCTCGTTAGGGCTTTAAAGAGTTGATTACTGGCAATGCATCGCCTAAAAAATTATACAGTCATTGCATGACTGATAGTCATATTTTTTATCCCAACTATCACTAGCATGAACTAAAAAGTAAAATGTAGTCCTCTAAAATATCAATGCCATTAACCATCAGCAAGTAATAGAATAAAACAACATCTCTTGATTTATTCAATTTACAGCATAAATTTTAGGCATTTTTCTGCAAATTCCAGCATGTCTACATTTGATGTTGTACTAAAGTAGGAAACAACTGTTCAACTCTCCACCATCCTGACTGTAATCTTTGCAACTAGTAGACATATCATGCAGTTGCAAAACCTCCCAATAACTATATGTCTTCTCTTTCATTGGAAAATCTCTAATTCACATTTCCACTACAGTAGTCAATACTTTGAACCTGTGAAATATAAATTAAAAACAAAAATTAAATTTTACAAGGTAAAAGTACCAATTTAAAAGAACCACCAGGTAATGATTACTACAATATAACTACATTGAATTAAATAGAACACAATGTCAATAATCACACAGCTAAATGAGGTTAACTTGTAAAAGGTTTTCAAAATTTAAAGATTGCTAAGATTTCTTTTCAGTGTTGATAGCTATGATCAATGAAAACTCGAAACTAGTACTCAAATGAGAACTCCAACATATAGTATACATATTGAATCAAGAAAATATTAGATTCACGTCATCTTTTATCAATTGACAAAAATGATGGTACCACACTTTACCATTTTATTTTCTTGCTCTTTGATCATATCAGTAGGAGGACAAGTAATTGATGTATTCAATAGAAAATCTGACTGTGGAATGATGCTTGAATCATCTTCACCAACCTAAACAGAGTATTCATTAATTCAATCATATATTATATATGTTAATCATTATAATATTTTATAAATTAAAATTTTTAAATATTCAAAAGTGTATTATCTTCCTTCGCTTTCCTGATCCAGGTTTACTTGGCTTTTTCTTATCTTTTTGGATACATTTCAAGACCTGTAAAGTTAAAATTTTGATAATTAGAGATAAAATTTATGAATACATAAATAAAACAATAACAACAATTTAAGATACTTTGTAAAAAGCAAACATTTTTCGTGCCTTTGCTTCAACTTTTTTCACTATTTGATCAATCTTGGATTGTTCTCTTTGTGGGTGGACGACCACGAGATCGCACTTTTAATGGGGTACGCATTTTTATTGCAACTCTTGATGTCTCATTTAATTCTTCCTTATTTAATGTGAGATTATGATCTCTTTCCCTACTCGAAGAATTAAGATTTTGACCCATGAGTTTTTCCTTTGTATCCTTTAAACATTCCAATAGAAGAGAATATCTTTCATCACTTTCAACTCCGAGTTCTTGCACTTCTAGCAACAATGGATTCAGATTATTCCTCCGGCGCCTTATTTCATCATTACTAGAATCATCTTTTATAAATGTTTCTTATAGCTTGATACCCTCGCTTAATTCCTTTGCACCATCGCTCCAAAATATAGTTCAAGGGCACTTCAGCAACCTTATTTCTAATAAGTACATAAATTATAGGCCTTCATAGGATACCCCGAAATTCAAACAAACGACATAAACATTCCACTTTACATTGCTCCTCTGTATAGTGTACTACAAATGTAACATCTTTCCAAGGTGCTCCATCTTTGACAAGTATAGTCTCTGCCACTTCAAACACTAATGTGGATCCCTCTCCCTTCACAAATCGCAATTCATCTTGAAACAACTTGAATATTGCATTGGTATAAACTTCTTGGAATTGCTTTTCAAAAGGAAAACCAGTTATTGTTGGAATGATTGAGTTGAAAGAAGCAAAATCTGCCTTATTTTCCTTTTCTATCTTGTTTTTCAAAGCATTCTCATATTGATCAACAAACTGCTTTAAAGTTGTTTTTGAGCTAACATAATCATCAAAAAAAGCATTCATTTTGCATGATGCTTTCACTTCTTTGAGTTGTTGACATCCCTGCCCAAAATGTACTTTTAACATATATAGGAATCCACCGATAGCGATCTTCAAATAAAGATTTCAACCAATCATTATCTTTCAAGTTAAATTCCATAATCAGTTTCTCCCAGTTCTTCTCACACTCATCAATTGTAAAAGAGTTATATACTATATTCTCTAAGTTTTTCTTAATCATCTTATAATGGCCATGACTTCCTAGTTTTGCTGGAAGTTTTTTCAATATATGCCAAAGACACAATCTATGACGGGTATTTGGAACTACCTCTACAATTGCGATTTTCATAGCTTGGCATTGGTCTGTCACCATAGCCTTTGGAGTTCGTCCTTGCATGCATGTCAACCAGGATTTAAATAACCACACAAAAGTTTGTGAATCTTCTTTAGATATCAACCCACAATCAAGTAATATAGACCGACCATGATGATTTACTCCAATAAATAGAGCAAAAGACATGTCATAACTATTAGTCCCTAAATATGTGGTATCAAATGTTATGACATCAGAAAAACTATCATATGCAGCTCTACATCTTGCATCTGCCCAAAATATATTTCTTATACGACATTCTTCATCTAAATCAACAGTATAAAAGAAGTTTGCACTTCTAGTTTGCATGCGATGAAAATAATTACTTAGCGCCTCAGAATCTCCAACTCCAAGCCTCAACCTTCGTGGTTGTAAAACATAATTACTACATTTGTTCACATCAAATGTGTATATTTTCATAGCCACCAGCTTCCACCACACAAGAATAAAAACTCTTACTTATACTTCTGCCTGCCTCATCATTCAACACCAATTTTCTTTTGGTATAAGAGCCTAACACTTTATTACATCAAAATGTCGTGATTTTTCTGGACTCAAATTATGATTGTGATCAAGATGTACACGAGCAATGACCAACATTCCATCATATTGAATTGCAACATTAATCTTGGCTTTACAGTTAGTTTTAGTTGAAGGTCTTGGATAAAAAGAATTTCTAACTTTTTGGGAGTAGAAGCTGTCTTACTATTTTTGGAACATCCAAAAGAAAAGTATTTCTGAGTGCCATCAACTCCATTCTTGGTACTTATTTTGGAAATACCAAATCCAATATGTTGGGCATAGGAATTATAAAATTTATGAACTTCTTCTTCAGATGAAAACATCATTTCAACCTCACGAACATTAATTACATGTAGACTCAATGATTTTTCTATCACTGTCTCATCATTAACTTTTTGGGTCATGCATGTGTTTTCGGGAATTTCTTCTAAGATGTATTTTGTAATTTCATTGTCTACCTACAAAAAAAAAGTGCTTAAAATTATTTCAATACAAACAAAACTATGACTAAAATTTCATGAAAACCTTCTCATAATTATATCTATGATGCATATATCACAACTAGTTTTCTAAGTATAGATATACCTTAGTGATGATGTGGATTAGTGACACATAGCATACTACCTAAATTGTTCTAGAAGTGCCTACATGGTAGCCTCATTAATTGGCAATTATGTAATTCAGCTTCAGCTGAATTAGCATAGAGATAGTCTTATGCCTCCCTATGTAATTCTATAAATAAGGGGCTTAGGTGCAACTAAAAGGGATCGAAATTCAGACAATCAAACACACTTCTGACACTCAATTCTTCCACTTTCTCTCTCCTCCTAGAATCAAATTCTAGCTTCATCAATTGGCGCCGTCTGTGAGAAATGACAGATTTCTATCACTTTCAATCAATTCTCAATTTTCTGAATTGTTTGTGTCTGCTTTGAGGAGGATGAAGAACCGTGGAACACGCCGAACTGTCAGTAAAGAAGCTGAGACGAGCAATCAGCACCTCGTGATGCATACTGACGAACTAGAAAACGTCGGTACACCAACTGAGGCTCAACAAAAGCAAAACGATGTCCTGAAGTACATTGTTGACCACTTCGAGTCTTTCCGAGCATTCGTGAAATAGCGCGAGATCAAAACTCCGTCTGAGAGCTCAAACCGAGTAGCCACTCCACACACAAGCCGAACAGAAGCGTGACCCCGGTCGACGACTTGGCAAAGAGCCGGTTGATGCCATAAGCCCAACTGATCTACATCATAAACTAACAGAGTCACGCTCGAACGAGCAATCAGATGAGTCACACTCATCAACAAGCAAAAAATTATCAATGCGCCAGAGACTCGGTGCGCATTCTTCAAAAAAATCAGGATCGAGAGGATCCTCTTCGGTTGTTTTAAAATAGCTCGAAGAGCAGAGCCTCAAAAATAAGATCCAAGAGATTTTGAGAAAAAATAATTTACTTATGAATGCTCCTGCTACGGTAGAGATTGATAGAGATCCATTCACGATCTCTTTCAAGCTTGAACCTCTTCCAACGCAATTCAAGTTGCCGGACCTCGATCGCTACAAGGGAGAGTCTGATCCATCAGATCACTTGCAACACGTGGTGGTAATCACTAGCCTGTATGGCTACAGTGATGCGACCTGATGCAAGTTGTTCGCAACAACTCTTCGAGGTCCGGCACAAAAATGTCAGATCAGTTCCAGGAGTTGCCGACGAACTCAATAGCCACTTTCCACGACTTGGCAAAGTCTTTCCTGGGTCACTTCAGGAGTAAATCAATATTGCAAAAAGGCACCTCACACGTCATGAACATCCGACAAAGGTATGAGGAATCACTTAGTAAATTTTTGGACTGCTTCAATGATGAGGTGGTCCAAATCAAAAACGTTGATGAAAGAATTCTGGTGGCTGCTTTCTGTAGTGGTATCAAACCAGGCAACTTCAACGCTGAGTTGGCTAAAAGGATGCCGAGCTCCTATTCTGAACTTCTCGAAAGAGCAACGGAGTTCATACGGGGTGAAGAGTCGAACAGGACAAAAAGAGAATTTTACGATACACAAAGAGAAAAAGTCCTCAAAACTCCGAACCCCTCATCATAAAAAAAGTTGAGGATCGCTGATAGGTTGAGCTATTCCAGGGCCACACCTTTGGCGAATCGGGTGGTTTTCAAGGGTAATAATATCTGGAATCGACTCCCACGAACAAGGAGCCTTATCCTAATGCTGACTTTACACCTCTCAATGCAACAAGGAGGGAGATTTTATTCCAAGTACAATATCTGGGCCTCTTGGAGCCATTCCCTCGAATGGTGTCAGTCCCGGACAAAAGAGACTGGGCAAAGTACTGCACTTTTCATGGTCAACATGGCCATGATACAGAAGCATGCAACCACCTAAAGGTTGAAATTGAGAAGGCCATCCAGGAAGGACATTTACAGCAGTTCATTTGCCGAACTGCGATGGAGTTCCAAAGGAACACTGCCAATCAGAAAAATCTAGCGCAACCTCGCCCGCCACCTCGTCAACATTCTATGGGAATAATGGGGGACATAACAAAATAGAAATTAAAAAAAGGGATTATGACCGAGGATACGAACTGCCTAGCTATAAAACCAAAATTGGATTTTACATTCTACATTTTTTAGATGCATTCAAGGGCTACCTCAAATATATATGGCCAGAGAAGATGAAGAGAAAACCTCTTTCATCACTGACCGAGGCACATATACTGCTACAGTATCATGCCCTTCGGACTCAAAAATGCTGGAGCCAGGTATCAACGTCTCGTCAATAAAACCTTCAAATCCCAAATAGGATGAAATATATAGGTATATATTGACGACATGGTGGTTAAGAGCTGAACCTATGAGAAAATCTTAGAAGATCTGAGGGAGACATTCGAGACATTAAGATCCATCTAAATGAGGCTGAATCCCAAAAAATGTACATTTGGGGTCCCCTCGGGAAAATACTTAGGATTCATTGTCTCTCACCGGGGAATCGAGGCGAACCCTGAAAAGGTGCAAGTCATAATTAATATGAAAACTCCCATCTCGGTGCAGGAAGTTCAGAGACTCACCGGTAGAATGGCAGCCCTAAATCGATTCCTATCCAAATCAGCAGAAAGGGTCTGTCGTTCTTTTGAGTCATAAAAAGGACTGAGGACTTTCAATAGACCGAAGAGGCTTCTAAAGCCTTTGAAGAGCTTAAAGAATACTTGGGCACCTTGCCGAAACTCGCATCTCCACAAAAAGGTGAACCATTATACCTGTATATATCGACTGCCGAACTGGCGATCGGCTCGGTTCTTTTAAGACAGGATGAGCAAGGCAACCAATGTCCTGTTTATTTTGTAAGCAAAGTATTTCAAGATCCAGAAAAGAACTACACCCCTATTGAAAAGACAGCCTTCTCGTTGGTGGTGTCGGCTAGGAAACTAAGGCCCTATTTTTATGGTCACAAGATAATAATTTTGACCAACCTTCATTTGAAAAATATCTTGAGCAAACCAGATTCTTCAGGCCGAATGCTAAAGTGGTCTGTAGAGCTGTTTGAGTTTGACATAAAATTCAGGTCTCGGACCGCAATCAAAGCTTGGGCTTTGGCATATTTCATTGTAAAAAACTGTGGCATCGAGAAGATTGACCTCATCACGGTGACTGATCCAGTAAGGGAACAAGGAATAAGAGAAGATCTTTCATGAGAGCTTCATGTTAACGGAGTTTCGTGTGAGTCCGGAGCCGGGGCAGGGATATTCGTTGTCTGTCTCTGAGCTTATTCATAATTCGATCTCCAGAAGGGGACTATCTCACTTACGCCCTTAGATTCGGATTCAAGGCAACCAACAACGAAGCTGAGTATGAGGCCCTCATCTGTGGGATGAAAATGGCCCACCAGATGGGTGCCCGAACCTTAAAGATACATTCAGATTCTCAACTAGTTGTAAATCAAAGCTTAAAAAATTACGAGGCTCGGGGAGTAATTTTGAAAAGATACCTAACCGAGGTCAAAAGCTGGATTGGAAAATTCAAAAAAGTGGACATCATTAAGATTGCTCGAACCAGAAACACGCACGCCGATGCTCTGTCAAAATTAGCCTCGGCAATATACTCGCATTTAACAAAAGAGATTTTGGTAGAACTGCGAGAACGCAGATCTGTTGACTTCTCTGAAAGAGTCTCATGTGTTCAAACGGATCTCGGTTGGATGGGACCCATAATAAATTACTTGAATAACGAGATGCTTCCTGAGGATCCTGTTGAGGCTAGAAAGATCAAATACAGAGCCGATTTCCAAGTATACCCTTATTGACGGAATCTTGTATAAAAAAACATACTTGTGCCCCCTGCTAAGATGCCTCGCACCATCTGAAGCTAACTATGTTCTGCGAGAGGTGCATGAGGGCATATGCGGAAGCCACATTGGTCCTCAGAGTTTAGCTCGCAAAGTCTTGCTGACTGGGTACTACTGGCCAACTTTATATTCTGACGCAAACACTTTGGTGCGGGGGTGTCATCAGTGTCAAATACATGCGCTAATACCCCGAAAACCTGGCTCGGATATGGTTCCTGTTCAAAGCCCATGGCCATTTATTCAGTGGGGAATCGACATCTTAGGCCCACTTCCCAGAAGAGTTGGCAAGCTTGAGTTCTTAATAGTTGCAGTTGATTACTTCACCAAGTGTCTAGAGGCCGAGCCCCTGGCTACAATATCAGGAAAGGCAATAGAAAAGTTCTTTTGGAAAAGTATTGTTTGCCGGTTCGGCATCCCTGCTGTACTCATTTCTGATAATGGGAAGATGCAATTCGAATGAGAGCCTTTCAGGAGCTTCTGAGCCAACCTTGGAATTAAACAACACTTCACCTCGGTCGCCCACCCGCAAGCAAATGGACAGACTGAAGTGTGCAACCGAACCCTGCTGACAGGACTCAAGACCCGACCTGAAAAAGCCAAAGGTGCTTGGGTTGAGGAATTGCCTAGTGTCCTATCGGCATACATGACCACACCTCGAACGGCTAATGAAAATACTCCATTCAGTTTGACCTACGGGTCCGAGGCTGTTATCCCTGCGGAGATTGGGCTACCTTCGGCTCGAGTATCCTTGTGTGATTTAGAATCCAATCATGAGGCCCTGCGAGCTAACTAAGATTTACTTGAGGAAAAGAGATTGGATGCATCGATCCGGGAAGTCAAGTACAAACAAGTCATGGCTAAGCACTACAACGCCAGGGTCAAGCATCGGTATCTGCGGCCCGGAGACTTGGTGCTTCGAAAAAATGAAGCAAGCCGTGTAGAGGGGACTAAGAAGTTAGTCCAATCCAAATTGAGAAAGACCCTATCGTGTAATAGAAGCTCACACCTCGGGCTATTACAAGTTGGTTGATATGAGAGGGGATCTTGTTCCTAGAATGTGGAACATTGTAAATTTGAAGAAATATTATCAAGAAATATAATGAAGGTCCCTTTTCAAATGTCAGACGCTCGAACTGCTCCAACTCTAAGAGTTTCGGATCCAGTTGAACAAAAAAGCAAACGATTGAGGGCCGAGGCTTAGCAGTCCCCCCTCAACGGCCGAGGCTTAGTAGCCCCCCCAAGAAAAATAAAGCCGCGCCAACTCTCAGAGGTTCAGACAAGGCACTGTCAGATGTTCAAACTGTTCCAACTCTAAGAGTTTCGAATCCAGTTGAACAAAAAAGTAAACGATTGAGGGCCGAGACTTAGCAGTCCCCCCTCAACGGCCGAGGCTTAGTAGCCCTCCAAGCAAAAAACAAAGTCGCGCCAACCCTCAGAGGTTTGGACAAGGTACTGTCAGATGTTCGAACTGCTCAAACTCTCTAACTTTGTTTCTGTTCCAGTTGAACAAAAAGCAAACGATTGAGGGCCGAGGCTTAGCAGTCCTCCCTCAAGGGCCGAGGCTTAGTAGCCCCCCAAGCAAAAATAAAGCCGCGCCAACCCTCAGAGGTTCGGACAAGGCACTGTCAGATGTTCAAACTGCTCCAATTCTAAGAGTTTCAGATCCAGTTGAACAAAAAAGCAAATGATTGAGGGCCGAGGCTTAGCAGTCCCCCCTCAACGGTCGAGGCTTAGTAGCCCTCCAAGCAAAAAACAAAGCTGCGCCAACCTTCAGAGGTTCGGACAAGGCACTGTCAGATGTTCGAACTGCTCCAACTCTAAGAGTTTCAGATCCAGTTGAACAAAAAAGTAAATGAGTGAGGGCGGGGCCAGACAATTTCCCCGCAAGGGTAGGAACTAGGCAGTCCCCACCAAGCAAAATGAAATTGGAGAGGATCCTGTCCTCAAAAAGGCTTGATTGCCTTGTTTAAACAAAGCATTATCCTTTGAAATTTGGGGAGTATGGATAACCAACACTCAAATTAAGTGGCTAAGGCAATCATAAAGAGTCAATCTTAATCTTTTTGCCTCAATTCGGAAGGGTCTGAACAAAGCTTAAGTATAAGATGAAAGGAAGTCTTCGGTAATTTTTACGTTTGGAATGCTTAAGTATAGGAAATTTTGGTTATCTGCTTATATCATAAAGCTTCTATTTTTAATGCAGGAGATAAAAAAGTGAGAAGCGAGTAAAAGGCCAGACGCAAAGAAGGCCGAGGCTCACACCAGGAGGACAAAAGTTACCAAAACTTAGCAATTTCATTAAAAAAGACCTAACTATTTCAAAAGAAGTTTCTAACTATTTACAAAGGGAGTTTCTAATTATTATAGCAAAATTACATCAGCCTGAGCACCGGAAGTGGAAGGCTTAACAGTGGAGGTGGAAGCCTTAACAGTGGAGATGGAAGCCTAGTTCGCAGGCTCGGACTCGGCTTCGGGGTTCGGACCCTGGATCAGCAGAGTCGCTCCAGAAGTTTCGGGAATCGAAGCAGGGGGCTAGCAGCTTTGAATTGAGCTTGTAGGCCATTGATGACCTGCTCGGTGACGGAAGTATCGTATGGCAGCCCCTCGTACAAATCAGGGTTTTTCACCAAGTTGTCACAAGCTAGTGTGAACCCCATGGAGAAGACCTTGTTTATAAATTCCTTCAGCATTTCATCCGCTTCAGCCGAGGCCACAAATTGATTCCTGCCTTCGATCCGCAACTCCACATCCCGAGAGGCGAACTTTGCCTCGGACATCAGAGCTTCTTCTTGAAGTTGAAAGACTCTTTGCTCCAGATCTGCGATCTAATTATCTCGATCGCCAATATCCACTTCAAGGGTTTTCTTCTCCAGCTCGGATTGTCGAAGCTTGTCCCTTACCTCAATCAGTTCGGCTTTCTACTCGTCATATTTTTTGCCCGCCTCGATATTACATTTCAGCTCGTTGGCCTTAACAGCCTCCTTAACTGCCTGATCCACGCTGGACTTCGCATGGGCCAACTCTTGCTTCAGAGAGTTAAAGGCAGAGTTGAAGAGGAGGCCTCCCGATCTGCCAAGACAGGTAAAATTATGACGGCCTGCAAAAGAAAAAAGAGATTAGATGAAATTCGATGTGAAAAGATGAAATCTGAGGAGCAAGAAATGAGAATTTCACAAAGGGTTAGATAGACTTACGTTCATCAAGCTGACGTGAATTTCGTCCAGCCTCTGTTGAGGGGTGAGCCTTTTGACATAGGCCACATCCTGAGGAAAAGCCACCATTTTGGGCTGCTCCTGAACCACCCTCAGAAATTGGGCCCGGTCATTTACATCGATCTGTGGGATGGGTCGAAGATCAGAGCTCCCCGAGGTGAAAGGTACTGGAAGAGGGTCAACAGACAGCCGACCCCAAGGCACATCCTATGACCCTGCTGATTTCCTCTCCTCCTCGGGAGTGTATTTTCTATCACCTGAAAAAGTTTTAAGTGTTAATTCATGACACAGAAGAAGGATTAAGGAGTGGGAATAAATGAGGTCCGGAGGTACTTACCATAAGAAGTAATAAGTTGTTATTATTTAATACTGGATAGGAGGACGTTGCCCGAGCCAGTCTCTGGGGTCCGAACCCTCGCTACTGGAACCAGGGACCTCGGGGGCGATGACGAGGAAGAGAGGGTCATGGCTGAAGAAGGACCCTCCCTGAGGCCAGCAGCCTCCCTAGTCCTCTTTCTCGTAACCCGAGTTGGCTCGGGTTCGGTGGGTCGAAGAGCCAGAGTTACCTCCCCGGTGGACTGACTGCCTCTGTTTGATTCAGGGGTGCGGAGGTTGAAGGTGTAGCCTCGGCACTCCTTGATGGTGTGTTGATGGTGGCGGATGAGGATCCGCTTGCTGACGGAGAGGGCTGGTTTGAAGTACCCGCACCGGTGGCAGGTGTGGTGGACACCAACCCCCTGAGGAATGCTCCGAGCTCTGCAGAAGATGAAAGGTCAGAAAAACAATAATTATAACCAAAAAAAAGAGAAAAAAAAAGGAGAGAAAAGTGAGAGATAAGTAGGAAATGGTGATGGTGACCTTGTTGAGGGTCGTAGCTCGGGTGGATATCGTGGGTAGGAAATAGTCCTGCCCAGGCCAGAATGTTGTTCGATAAGATGGCAGGTTGGTGAAGTTTATCAGGAGGTTGGATTCGACGAGCCTCCGGGCGTGGAGGGAGTCCGGGGGAGAGGCATTTTTGGTTTTTGATATCCTCGGGGTCAAGGGAGTTTGATATACTTTGGGTTTGAAGGTTAGGGTGGTCGTTTTGTGGAGGTTCGGAAAAGAGCGGATCGGTAGGAAAGTTTAATGTCATTGCTGCCAGAAGCGCTTCGTCGAAAGGATTTAACATCCTGATGGTAATACTTTTTTTACCGGGGAAGGAGGAACTGGTGTGCTAATAAGAGAAGTGGGAGTGAACGTACCGGCCAAAATCTTCTATTTTGAAGGCGTGTGGGAGTTTTTAGAAAAAGCTCCTAGTGGTGTCCGATGGTGGTGTAGAGCGACGGTCAGAAATCGGCAATGGTGAAATGGCGAGGGCGAAGGAAGAGAAACTATGTAAGTCTCCGGGGGATGAGAGTAAAAAAGAGAGGGAGTGTGAGTATCTGGGGAAAATAGAGTAAAAGTGAGTGAGGAAAAGGTGAGTAAGAAGAAGGAAACAGATTTGGGGGGTGAATGGGGGTATAAATAGGTGAGTTTTCTTCCAGAATGTTCTGTGTTTTTGGGGGGAAAAATTGACGATTTCGAAATGGAAAAAGGCGTTTAGGCGGGAAACGCAAGGCGTTATGGCGTGAAAAGCGAGGTGTTATGGCGTGATAAATGGGATATGGCGTGAAAATTGAGACGTGGTGCCCGCGTTATGGAGCGTAAAATGAGGCGTTTTGCAGTAAAATCAGGGCGAATAATACAGTGCAATAAATGCGAATTCAGTGCATGGGGACTCAACGAAAACGTCACCCTTGGGAGTTAATGCTTCAGTTACTACCCGCCGAGGAGCCAAGGATCGTTATGACCTCGGGTCGGCAATGGATTACGAAAGTGCTCCGAAGGTTTCCACCTCAGCTCGGTATAAAAGTTCTGGTTGTCATCGGTTGGGGACTATGAACAAAGGTCATTGTTGGCTCGGCCCCTATCCGCGAGGTTCGGCACCAAGCCGAGGGGACTATTGATGATGTGGATTAGTGACACATAGCATACTACCTAAATTATTCTAGAAGTGCCTACATGGCAGCCTCATTAATGGCAATTATGTAATTCAGCTTCAGCTGGATTAGCATAAAGATAGCCTTATGCCTCCTTATGTAATTCTATAAATAAGGGGCTTGGGTGCTACTAAAAGGGATCAGAATTCAGACAATCAAACACACTTTTGACACTCAACTCTTCCACTTTCTCCCTGCTCTTAGAATCAAATTCTAGCTTCATCACTTAGATTTATATAAGGTCATCTATTATCATTTATTGATCATAAATATGATTTAAACAACTACTTTTGCATGTAAAAGATAGATTACTATTTAATATAGTAAACTCAACTAGTTCAAGTTCTTAGTACAAGCAATCATATTTTGTTGCTACCGAAAGTCTTATAATTTTTTCTTTCTCACTCTTGCTTTTTTCTTTTTTCTTGAACAACAATGGTGTCAAATCTTCTTTATATTACCACTATTGGATGTATATAAAAGGTTTATAAAAGTTAAAATATGTCTGAAGATTTTTGATAGGAAAAAAAAGAAGAAAATTTGATTATTATTTACCTCTAGAGTATGATTCATTCCTCCATTTGTTGTTTTCTCTTCTGTTTGTTGTCTTTCACGTTCTTTCTCTTCAGATTACAATAAAGAAAATTATCAAGGCATATTTTAGGGTTTTTTTAGTGATTCTCTTGATTCCTAAAATAGATGAACAAAGATAATATCAATCTACGTTAACGGTAAATTGCTAACGGGCGATTTTTATTAACAATTTCAGATTTATATAATTGGTGATAATTATTTTCTTCGTAGTTGCCAACTAGGACTCCAAGTGTGTGGTATTGATGTCTCGTATAAAGATGTTGCTATGTATAGGGAGACTCATTAATTAATTAAGGTGATCTTTGTCGCCACAACTTTCATATGCATTGTTTCTTTTATTTTTGGAAAATATTTACATAGATCCGATCTTTGGTCCCACCTGTAGACCTTACGGTCAAGATTAAATCTTATAGAATCTTTCTTACATCAGCTGATGTCATAGATCTCATAACATTTAATTTACACCATAAAATCTACAAGTACAGTAAAAAATCAAGTTTATCTAAATATTTCCCTTTATTTTTTCCCCTTTTGCAGAACAGTTTAATGTGCCATGGAAACAAAAGGAGATCATCTTCCAAACACATGCACGTGGGGTTTTGGCTGTATTTATATTCCACCTTTCAGATTCTTGCCTCTTTTTACCCCGAAAAAAAGGCAAAAAGATTCTTGCCTTTGTAGGCAACTTGTGGAAGCCGTCGAATCTGTAAAGAATTCTATAAATTGTATTAATTATTAATTAATTATCCACCTAATATGTTGATGAATTAGGTAACTCCTTGACTACTTAATACTGAAAAAAGTAGGATAGGTAGGATACTTTAAATTGTATGGCATCAGATTATCTAAGTGCATGCGAAAAAAAGGAAAAATATTGTGATGGGATATAAAACTAAAAAGTGTACACATTTGAAACTTTTTTTTTTTTCTAAACCATCATACTTTTTATTATTTAGTAATTCGAATTCATGATCAATAAGTAGATTATAAAAAAAAAAGTATTACCATCTAAATTATACTCGGTCATATATACGGTGAATCAACTAAAATGGCAGTACTCCTTCCAAAAGTACCATTATTTGACAAAATTTAGATACAAAAGTGGGATTCGGTCCATAATTATACTGACAAAAAAATCCAGATAATAAGGAAGTAACAAATGAAACATGATAATATTGAAAAAGTCGGATATCTTTCTACAACTTTTTTTTTTTTTGACTAATTAAATAAGTGATTTGCATATATATCTTTTTGACTTGCTTCTTGTTGTACCTGTTAGTGTAATGAGTTTAATTTCAGCAATTCTTAAAAATTAGAAAAGGTAAAGGGAAAAAACTTTTTGTAGTCAGCAAAAATTCTATTGAAGAACCAACAACGAAGGTCATTTATTTCATGATCATCAACATGGGTTGTCTCCAAAACAATGTCAGTTGTCTAAAGCCAAAGAGATAATCGAACCAGCTTTTTATATGCTAGCATTCGACTTTTCTAAAAAGTCATAAAATTGTTTGTAGCATCATTTATCATCTGTCTTTATACAGCTAGTAGAGAAAGACGTGCATGAAAACATACAAGAAAGACGCTGTCAAATATATGGTGATGGAGACTAGAGGAGAGACAAATTATGTCGAGGCAACAATAATTAAATCTTCAGCCAAAAAAAAAAAAAAAAAAACCTATAGCCCCTCAACCCACCCTCAAGAGTCATGCCGGCAACTTTCATTTTTTCATTTTTTATTTTTTATTTTTTAGATAAATAAAATTTAAAAAGATAATAACTTACTTTTCATCACAAGTAATGACTGATCACTAATATATTTTTATAAATTATAATAATATTTATATTCATCCACCAACAACAATCAAAAAAGTACAACAAAAATCGAACAATTAACATACGTCGCGATGATCGTGGTGCTTACTATTTGAATCATGCTGACAACACAAGCACATTCATACACAACCTAAAGAGACACTACCGTTCTAAGGTCTTAATTATGTTTTGCTTTAATCAATCGAATGGGTGGGCCTTAATTGGTATCTCATGTCTATTTTATAGCCCGCGTTCATCGTACTGGTACACTTTGCTAGTTCATGACAGTTTTGGATTATCTTTTTTATCATGATATTTCTTTAATTTTAGTTCAAGAACCTACACATTATTTTGTTATTGAAATGGATGGTTCTCTTGAACGAAGCATTAATTAGCTTAATATTACCAAGTAAAAAACCCCAAACTATCTATTGAATTATGTTTAATTCGTTACATATCCATTTTCCCAAAAGATGTGCTTTTCAATTTTTTTTTTGTTTTTTTAACACGGTAGTTTTTACATCTGTTGCAAATTGAAATTAGGTTAGTAATGAAAAGACATACATACAATGATTGTATTTATCTTAAGATACATATACTAGCTAAATAAGTGTAAAAAGGTCTACAAAGTAAAATTTTCTATTGCAAACAATAATTTCTTAATTTCTGTGTATTTTTCCAATTAAAAGTTCAGTAAACTAGTGGCCTAGTGGGCCCATCTGAGGGGACAAAACGTACCCTCATAGTTTCAATTTAGCAAATTGGATCTCAAGCACAACTTGGTGCTTTTCAAAAGAAAGTCTCCTTATTCTTCTTCGTCTTAACCTTTCTTTCATTTCCTTTTCCCTTTGCTAGAAGGAAGTGACAAAAAGCGTGGCACGATAATGTAACATGGATTCGTTACCAATCAGGATTCAGGAAGTGATTATCTTTAAAATTAATTTTCTGAAGCATTTCACTAAACAAGTTTTATTTATTAAAATTCACCAAAAGCAATATTCTTTTGTCAAAAAGAAGAAAGAATGATTTAATTAATTAGTACATTTATACAAATCTATCATGAAATCTATAAATGGATTTCCGTCCCAATGGACTATGTAAATTTGATTGCATAATATAGGGACAGCTAGAATTTCGAATATTTGTTAGCTACAAGGCGGGACTGGATGTTTGTTCAAAAGAGTGGGAACATTTAACCTACTAATAAGCAAAAAACACTTTTTTTTTTTTTTTTAATAGAAAAAAAGGATAAACTTGTGTATGGGATAATAATATGGTAAAACAACTTTAATTGTCCCTCACATTTTATATTTATATATATATATATATATATTTTTTTTTTTAATTCAAAATAATATATTTTAGTCTTTCACAAATTCAAAACGTAACATTTTGGTCTCTCTTTTTGACATTACGAATATATTTTGATTTGAAATATTCACATGCGTATTGCATGTTACATTTTTTATAAGCAAAATTGGTGCAATACAAATTCTAAATACTAAACCACCTCATATAAAACCTTCACTACCATTACCCTAAAATTTTTATCTACCATCACCACCCCTATTCTACTTCTCTTCTAGCACCCCCTACATGTCCGGTGTCCCCAATCATGTTCTTTTTATAACAATTTAGTGTTTAAATTTTGTCCTTAAAAAATATTACATGTGATACGTTTGTAACTATTTCAAACTAAAATATATCTGTAATTGTATTAAAAATTATAATAATATGTTTTAAATTTATGAGAAACTAAAATATATCATTTTGAATGTAAAAAAATTAATTAAGTATAAATATGAAATGTCTATTAACGTCATTTTCCCTAATAATAATGCTGGGATGACAGCATTTACTAGAAAACCTTCGTCCATCCTGGTTTTTCACAAGGCTTTTTTTGCACCCTTTTATGGCAACTCTAAGTCCTACAAGAGATTAATGTGTTTGGTCTATGCTTCAAAAATAAAACATAGAATTCATGAAAAAGAAAGAGACATTTTTGGAGCTTTCAACCAGAACAAAAAATATAATAGTAGTTGCAACATCCCCTCTAGAAGGTGGTTGGACTTCTTGATATTTCATGCCACTCGTTGTCACTCGAGCTAAGACGTACCAGTATGGATTATTGGAAATTAATTAGAGGCTATGGCATTGTAATTTGGACTAAAATGTAATACCATGTTGTTATGTGGTATCCTTAATTTTCAGCTTTAATCAAGGATTTTCAGTTGTTTTACCCAAAGAAAAGATTTTCACTTGAATATCCTGTCCCTTCTCGGCTGAACACACACGTGCACTGTTGGTTAATAAATTATTATGAAAAATAGTTAGGTAGATTTGATTTTAAATTTTATATGCAGACGTTGTAATTAGGATTAAATTTGAAGAAATTTTACTTATATTAGTTGATGTTATTAATTCTATATGTTTTAATCCACACCTCAAAATTTACAAATAAAATTAAAGATCGGATCTACATAAATATTTTCTAACTTTGATTACTAGGATTCTTTTATGTTTTTTCTTTCTTTCTCGGTCAAATCATATCCATGATAAAAAAAAAAAGAAGAAATGTTTCGTACTGTTAAGTAATATAATACAGATACAAAGAAAGTATAACAAAAAATTCAAAATAGATAAATTACTTATCGAGTTAAATAAGAATAAATAAATCAAGACGAATAGTGCTCTATTTGAGTTCGACTAGAATAAATTTTGAGGTTTTGATCAACCGTTCATGAGCTACTCTCAACTCAACTCAAACAACTTGTTTGTTTTGCCACCCTAAACTCAACTACTCGAGTAAGAGTTTGGGAATCGAATATATCATAGTTTTATGCCTAATGCCCATACAAAGTTCGATCGGTACAGCATATAGGCATATAGCCGGCCCATCAAAGAGCAAAGAAAGAAATCCATCTCTATTATCTATGATTTGTTTAGGATAAAACTTCATATCAACATTCTTCACCAAATTTGGACTTTAGTGATCGCAATAAGTGCATCATGGGCCGATATGTCTTGGAAGATTTTTTTTATTTTTGTTTAATTATATATTATCTCTTATAAATAGAGATAAGTTATAAATTATCTTCTATATGTATTTTATTTATAAATTATCTCTAAAATTGAATGAAATTAAAATTTTCATCTAAAGGGAGTAGTAAAATGTCATAGTTATCCTCAATATTTTTAGTTATACCTTTTGAATTTATTTACTAAAATTCTTCTCTTAAATTTGAAAATGATAATAAACTACATTTATTATTCGAAGTCTTTTTTAGATTGCATGAGGAATGAATTAGTTGATCAACTTAAATTTATTTAAAATTATATTGATTATATTTCAAAGTAGTATATTTACTTAAATACAAAGTAATGAATTAATTGTTGATAATAGAGAAATAAAAGTATGGTTAATAATATACAGATCTATAAAACAGTAAACTAATTCATAAAATTAATATTGAAGTTGTAAAAAAATTCAATAATGTTGGATAGAAAATGACAAATTATTTATAAAATAAAACCAGAAACTAAAGTGCAACTCATTTTAATTTTATATTAGTTACGAAAATTAAAAGATTGAGAACGATTATAATATTTTACTACTTCTTTAGATGGTAATTAATTTTATTTAATATTATAATAATTTATAAATAAAATAAATATAAAAATAATTTACAACTGTCACGTATTTATAGAAAAAAGGGGGCCGGGGGGGTTCTTAATAATATTTAGCTGTGTTTTGTCGCATGTATTTAGAATTTGTAAATGCTATTGTTCGTATTGTCCAGCTCCCTGGGGCCATAAAAACGATAAACTTCAATTTTTTATTTTTTTTCCTTTGTGGGCCTTTACATCTAGCTGTGTTCTCAGCGGATTCCCCAGAGGTCCTTTAACGAGCTATATTATCGCCCGTAAAAAATGGAGAAACTTTTAGTTATTTATTTCGTAATATGAAATACATACAATAATTGTTGATATTATAAAAAAAATAATAAAGTTTTTATTTTTTTTAATTATCTAACAATTTGTAATATTTATTCTGTAATATAGGGTGTGTAGCAAAAAAATTTTCTAAAAAATGATTCTACGTCAAGAATAAGTTAAATAAATAGAAAAAAAACCCAAATCTATAATAACAATAACGGATTTTAGCTTTAAATGTGCAAACCCAAAGAGAAAAAGTAGCTCTTAGTTCTTCCTGTATATTGTGTAATATTGGAATTGTACTTTCAAACTGCAAATTTTGGGTTTCTGGATATCGGGATTGATGATAGTAATTTTTCGTTGGGGGCCCACATTAAAAAACAAAGAAATACTACTTTATTTAAGAAGTGGACTCGTTCCTTTTGGGCTTTTGGAACGGATTCCATCTAATTATTTGAACTAAGATATACCAAACCAACATTTTTATTTTTTATTTTTAAAATCCATCTCTCACTTATAGTTAATAACATTAAACTATCACTATTAACTCATATTAACTCATTAGATTATAATAAAAGTATTTTACTATCTAAATTCCATTTTGTTGTCAAACCAAACCAACATTAGTGCTGGTAGCAAGCCAACAATCAACATTAATGTTAGATCACTATTGAGTATTTACCATTTCAACTGAAAGTAGTGTATTCCAACTGATTGCAGTTATACACAATTTTTTTAGGTAGCAATTATACATAATTAATAAATGATACACAAAAATACTAGTGTTTTTAAAAAAAAAAAAGTAAATCTCCATCTATTCTTGGTAACTGGAAACCATAACTTTATATAGGGCAACTCAGTAAATAAAAAGCTTCACCTCACGAGTTCGACCTACCAAAAAGTGGGTATAAATATATTATCGATCTCTCTGAAGAAAAATAAACAAAAAGGGTGATATATAATTAAATTTAGGGATAAATATTATCTTGGCTATACATCAAGTCTTGTATATACCATCAAAATGATTTTAATTTACTATTAGCTATATTATCTATTGAAAAAGAAAAAATCAATACTCTATCCAATTAACCAATAATCAAAATATTCACAGTGGAGTTTTGATCAGCTCTGGCTTTTGTATTTGTACATATCCCCATTATGAACTTCTGAGACCTCAACAATACTATCTTCATCAATTTGAACAATTTCTTGTTCATGTTCACCTTGATCTTGATCTTGATGATAGTGAGGCCACTTTTCCACGATATCATCCCCCGCACGAGAAGCAAATTCAGCCTGAGTTGGCATTCTTTGATGGGAGGAGAAATCAGGAGTACTATTTGCGCTGATGCTCCTTATAGTTGTTGAATAATCCTCAAAATATTTAAGGGATTTTGTACTATTTGCTTCTTGTTTCTTTCTCTTGTTCCTCACTTCTGCATGCCATTGCCTCATGACATGAACAGTTTGTTCTTCGAGCATTACGGTTTTAAATCTTGACCCCATCTGCAAGAATTTTGACTACTATTAGTTTCGAGTTAATCTTTTTTATATTGTTAGAAAAAATTTTCTACAAGAAAATATAAATATTTGTCATGTAATCATAGTTTAAATTTAATGTTATATTTCACACGTGTCATATGTCTACATCTGTATTTACTGGTGTAAGAAAAAAAAAAACATTTTAATGTAAATGTATGTCACATAATTATTAGTATAAAATTCAAATATGTTAAATTTTTTTCTTTTTTTCCCATGCACCATACATCTACATTTAGTATTTGTTAGTGTAAAGAAAAGTTATACTAGTATTTTTGAACATCTTGGTAAGAATGATTACAAACCTGGGTTACGAGAGCATAAAGAGGAAGGGTAATGTAACTGCAGAGGACTTGAACCATCACCCTGTAAAAGTATCATAGGAAATAGGATGAATTTCTATTAAAAACAGTAATTTATTTTATGCAAATTTTATCTTATATACACTAGCTATCATAGTAATAAAATTTTGCACCAGAATTACTTACGCTAATACAACTCTGATCACAATGATTTCTACATGTTCATGGTAGCAAGATTTTATACCGAATTGTAGCTGAAAATTCATCAAAAAGAAATTAATTAAATCACCAACATAATTTAAGGATTATTATTCTCCGAAATCGAAAATGAGATGGGCATGCAAGAAACGGAGATTTATATATAGGAGAACGAATTTTACCGTAACCCATATGAAGAGATTTAACGCAAATTCAAATGCATTCTGCAATAGCAAGAACGAACTTAGTTTTTTTTTTTTTTTCTTTTTTTTCCCCAACAATTTTAACAATTGAATGTATAACGTCAGTTGGAGTTATATCTTACCATGAAGAGAGTGAAATGAAGAAGAGTCAAGAAAAAATGTGGGTTTTTGAACCAGAAAAGGCTATCATTTGGTTGCACCACTGGGGTTCCTCTTATTACAGTGTTTTGATCTTGAAGTCGAATAGCCATTCCGGCCACTATCACTTCCAGCTTAGTTCCAATTACTAAAACCATCTACACAAAAATTTTAGATAACGAAATATTAATTATGGGTAAGTTGTTTAACATGTAAATAGATAAAAAAATCGAGGAAAAAAAATATCTGAAGTATACCACACTATTAAAAAGAAAATTTCAAGTTTTAGAAAAAAAAAATTAATAATTGGGATTTTAATATGTACTTACAACAAGTGGGAGCAATGTTACCCAGAGATACATGTTCCAACCTGATTAGTAACACTTAATTAGCACCAAATGATCAGAGATTAAGGACGTTAATTAGATGCAAAATTTCTTTAGAATTAGTTTTTTTCTGGAGGAGTACAATATAATTAATTGCAAATTAAAAATATATATATGTAATTGCAATTGACAAGGCTATTTGCTTATCTACACAAAGAAAATGAATAATTTAGACTTACCATGCACATCAACTAGCAAGAAGATAACAACCACGAACCACATAAATGGGCTGCAGATTAAACATTAAAAGAAACTCTAAGAATTTATTTTAATATAAAGAAAAGCACAAAAATGATAAAGGAAAAAAAGAAAACGAATAGAAAACATCTATGTTCAAATTAGGGAATTCGGCTACAATTTTCAATTAGCACTAATAATACTAAAATTGCATGTCATAGATAAAATTCAGATACGTACAAAACATAAAGGTCAAAAAACGTAAAGTTAAAACCTTATGGACTAAAGTATAACAATTCCGAAATTTAGGCAGCTAAAATTGTCTTATGACTAATTACTAATCCAATTTTGTAGATGTTTCCGTGCCATGATTATGGCAATTAAGCTAAACTACTTGATTTACCCAGTCCGACAATAATGTCAAGCTAACAAAAATATTTGACAGTTTCATATACTCCGTACTAAATATTGGCACTTTGCCGTATCACGGAATATTAAGGAGTTATTTGGTTCACATTAGGGAATTAGAATCGAGAATTATAAATTTTACTATAGATATAAGCTTATATTATTTTTCTTTATTTATTTGATTTGAATAAGGAATGAATTTTATTATATTGATAAGTTAATAAATTCGAAATCTATATCATAAGTAAGGAATGAAAGTGGATATTTTCTAACACTTTCATTCCCATAGAATGATTTTCAAAGTAATTAACCAAATAATATTTATAGGTATCATTAATGTTGATTCCCATTCTTTCCCCTCATGCTCATATACCAAATACCTCCAAAATGATTTAATCTTTCTTATATTCTAGATGTAAAAAAAAAAATTAAATCACTCCATCGAATATTAATGCATACTACGTGTACATCATTTAATCTTTCTTATATTCTAGATGTAAAAAAAAATTTTACTCTATCGAATATTAATGCATACTACGTGTACATTATTTAAATTTTAAATATTATTTTACATATGTAACATATATATTTGTTTGATGGAATAAAAAATTTTTCACACAGGATGACTGACAAATTAATATTTTTGTTTGTGGGTAAAACAATATAGTCGCATTATTCTCGTGTTCGCTCCTAGAATTTTAGATAAATATGTATTACTATTAGTCAACGTTTTCTTATTTTCTTTTTCCCTTTGTAGGTAGAGTTGTGTTAGTCAACATTAATAAGGCGGCAAGTTAATCTAGTAAGTTAGTTACTGCAGGATTTTGACCGATGAAAAGAGCGATTTAGAGATTGTTTGCAATCAATAGTCAAATACCTTATTCCAACTACCACTTTGAAATCATCTTCCAATGATCGTTGTATGTACTTCCGAAAGTATTGAAGGACGAGTTTGTGGAGAAATGAGCCTGCCAAATTAGTACAGATCACGAGCTACTCCCAAGTAAATGAAAATGAAAATGAAAATGAAAATGAAAATGAAAATGAAAATGAAAATGAAAATGAAAATGAAAAATATTATATGGATATGAAAAATATTTAGTTAGACTCGATCTTTGATCTCGCTTGTAAATTCTGTAGTGTGGATTAAATTTTAGAGAATTTATGACATCAGCTGATGTAAGCAAGATTTTTTAAAGTTTAATCCTGAATACAGAATATAAAGGTGGGATTAAAAATTGGATCTATCTAAATATTTTCCTATAGATATTTGTGAAACTTACCTTTTTCTCCCCCTTTGAAAGGTTCAACTTAAATTTGATCATTATTGAAGTTTTAACATTAAGGGTGGACAATTGGTATGGAAAACATGACAATTCTAAAATGTACCTGGTATATTATAGATCTTTTAGTTCAAAATAAACTATATTAATTATTCATATATAGTAAAACATAGGGTTATAAATGAAATCAAACTACTTGATACTTGAATTGAACTTGGCTCTCTAAGAGTTTGTTCGAGATTGGTTCATTAATAATCAAATTAAATTTGAATGAAATTTAGTATTCTTTAATCTTTTGTATTTGACTCGAACTCAATTCAATAAGTTAAAATTTTTAAATTTATATATAAAAATTTCAAACAATTCGAGTTGATTTGAATTTGATTCGATAAAAATTCATTTGAATTCGATTTATTTATGTTCATTTACAGTACTCTTACATATGATTAATGTGACTCTGAACCAAGATATCCATAATATAATAGATATATAATGTCATAATTCACTGAAGAATGATGGTCGAAAACATATGCTAGTAAAAGAGAATATGAAAACAATCACGAATACGCACCGAAACGAAGCCATGGCGCAGGGTGAGGTAGTCAACTTTGGCTACTGAATGGAAGAACTGCCTGAAAAAACATTTCTGTTGCCAATGCCATTCCCAAACAGGCTTAATACCAAAAAAATTGTACTAATACTAATAGTCAATGAATAATATTGTAGAATTGTAAGAGTTTTTCTAGTCGCTAATAATTTTCACTCACAATCCACAACTGAGTCGGTGTATTTGTGCAAGCACTCATATGCCTTCGTCCAAAAGTTGTTTGCCTTGTAAACCTAAACCTTTCAGGGTCTGTGGAAAATAATGGATTCACTAATTAGTTGTCATTAAAAAAATGGAATGGAACCACTTAATTTATACTAATTGGACGTGGAAGTAATTGATTCACTAATTTGGCTATAATTAGGTCATTAATTACATGGAACCATTATTCATTATTAGATTTATTACGATACAAATATCATGTCAGTTGAGTTGAAAAATTCGACATGCAAAATCACTAATTTCTTTCAAAAAGTGAGGATTTATAATTAAAAATATTTACACTTAGAGACAAGACGTTTGGCTAATTGTCTTTCAAAATCTCGACAAATACTTTGGTAGATCCAATCCTATTTACCCTCACTTGCAGATCCTGTAACGTGGATTAAACTTTAAAAAATCTATGACATCAGCTGATGTAAGCAAGATTTTTTAAGATGTAATTCTGACCACAGAGTCTACAGGTAAGGTCAAAAACCGTATCTACCTAAGTATTTTCCCAAAATCTCTCTAGCTTCTTGATAATTAACCAACTCAAGTTCTTAAAGCAAATTGTGTTAGTGCAAAAAATTTATTTAACAAAAAAATAAATAAAGAAAGAAAGAAAATAAATAAGAATATTGTAGTACCGTTAGCAACCGTGTATTCCACTGTTTGGGTTTCTTTTTCCCAAGTTTTCCAACGCCTCATCTGTGAATAATCACGGGATCAGGTTAATGGAAATGTAGGAAAAACTGTGGGGTTTTTCTTACCCCTTTTTATGTCCAATAAATTCATTTTTTGATTAAAATTAAGTGGATTTAACATCATTTGTAGTAGGAGCACTAAACAGAGACGACAAAAGTAAGTTTGTATTATTCACATAAACTAGTCTATACTATGAATTAATTTCACATTTGTTAAAATGACTGAAAAATAATAAAATTTTATTATTTTTTAATTAAATACTATATAAAATACCCATTATGTATTACAGAATGAATAACAAAAACTTTTTTTCACAGAAAAAGATAGACACTCCTTTGATGGTGCAGTTTAAATTTAACATCAGGCAACTACATGTGCATGAAATTTCCCCATGAAATTGACCAAACCAAATCGCTTGCCGACAACTAGCTAAGGTCATTATCATCACTCACAGCCCAATTAATGTTAATTATCATATGCTTCACCAAAATATCTTGCCTATTCTTAGGATTATATAGGATAATACTTTCATTTAAGATTGTCAAACATGTTGGTTTTTGGAGATATATTTTTAATTTAATTTTTTCTGATTGTTTTCTTTCGGTTTTCATCTGGGAGTTTCTCCCTATTAAAATAAAATAAAAAAATTTATCTCTCTATTTTGCGGTTCAATTTAGGTTTGTTTGTCAAACTAATTAATTAATCATGCTGGAAAATATCATATATTTATGTCTCTAAGCCTGTCCAAATCACCAAAACTTCAAAATCCCATGAAGTAATTTTAAATTTGCTTGACTAGTCAATGGATTCTAGTGGGCAAAAAATCCAACCCACGAAAAGAAAGTAAAACGAAGCTTTTCAAAGTAAATTTTTTTCTATTTATTTTCTTGGGTCCAAAGAAAATCTACACATATTCCCCTTATTAAACAATATTATCTATATTATGGCTTGTGATTGTGACTAAATTAATTACCTTGGCTCTTCCCAAAGCCATTGTGAGAACACTGTACACAATCTGCATTACTGCCAGTACAAAAATGAAAATGTTGAGCTGATTTATACCATCTTGTGATATTAAAGAAGTCATTCCCTGCAAATTATCAAATTAATTATTAGTACCAAAGAAATACCCCCCAAAAAAAAAGGTCAATAACAAATTACATTTTAAAAAGTAAATATTAGCTTTTTTGCTAGTAATCTTAATGTATTTAACACTATACGATCTTTTATCCTATCTTCTATACCAATCTCTTATACTATCTTTTGCATACTCACCACGTGAATTTCATCAAAATGATTACTTGTAAGTCAAAGTACATGTAACACACATCTATAAAGTGGGACGGAATAAGAGATAGAAATTAGGATAGAAGATCATCCGAAGCGGTATTTAATGTTGGAAAAACGAATAAAAACATACCTTAGAGCCACAGTGATCGGAAGAATTGGTAGAAGCAGAAGCAGCAGCAGCAGCCAGAATTCTTTCAAGATGACGTTCATGATGTTCATCATATTCAACTTGAGGCAGAAAATTTTGGAAATTTCTCCACACATTCTCATATGCTTTGGTGGTTTTGGTGGTTGTCTCTTTACGGCATGGAAGCATAGAATTTGCTACTTTATTTGGTACACAAATTTTCAATATGAGTTTTTGTGTCGCTGGTAGCATTAGCGACATAAATCCCAACAACATCAAAACTTAACTTAGCACAAAAACAATCATATTTATATATATAATTAAACTATATATTTACACAAAATAAAGATTGCTCATCCGAAGTGTAAATTAACAAACCTGATTTTAGCTTCTCGACTGCTTCAATTAAGGCAGTTTTCTTATGTTTCTTGAGCCACTACATCATTAATCAAAACAAGAATAATAAACACTTCGAATTATCCGACTGTTCAATGGAGAGAATATATATTAAGATTGAATTCGAGCTTTTTAGTCACTTACGTGGCTAGCAAGATGTATCAAGTATTCAATAAAAATTCCGAGGAAGATGAAAATGAAGCAAACAGTTGCAAGAGCCCAAGTGGGAGTTTCTTGCAACGAGCGAGACGGGGCACCTCCTCCTCCTCCTGCCATGATTCTTGATAAGAGTTTTCTGTAATTGACGGTGGATAATATAATATGGAAATAGAAAAATGAGGAGGGAAAATATCAGGAGGAGACTTGAAAGATATTTTAGATAGATAGGTGGAAGAGAAAGAAGAATATTCAGGTTCAATTAAAGAGGGGAGGGGGGATCTAGAAGACATGTTCAACTTTGTATAAAAGTCTTGCAAGGCAAATTAATGCTAGCTAGTCCTTAAAAAATGCGAAATTTGGCATTTTGACTTGGCAATCGGAATGGTGTGGCGGTTTGTTGGGCCTACCTTTTCCAAGTTGAATACTAATCACTCACCAGAGGTGTGATGATTATATAATCATTTAGTTAGTTGTAATACCCCGGACTTTGGGTTAATCCAATAACTTTTGAACAGAAACAACGGATTCAAAATATTTAAATCAAATTGTTAGAAGCTCACAACCCAAGATTTTATAAATAATACAATATCCCCTCCCACTTTTGATATGAGATGGGGATCACATTCACCCCTCCTTTAGGCTTTGCATCATCGCTAAACCTAAGTTGGGGTCCAATAACACATCACATACACTGCGTAGCATAGCCCAATACCACTAGTCCAATCTCATCCCGTACAGAGACCACAGAGTGAGATTCGCTCTGATAGCAACTGTAACACCCTGGGTCCTGGATTGGCATGACAACTTTTGGGCGGAAACAACGGGTCCAAAATGCTTAAGCCAAGTTGTAAGTAATGTTGGAAAATTGCCTCCAAAATACATTTTCAATAAATTTGAAATTCCCTCCAATTGTGTTTCCTCCTTTGTAAAATCTTAGTCCCACATTGAAACTTTGTGTTGGATGTTTTCATGTTATATGAGTTTGGGGTTTTGCCTTTGTGCAACTCTAGTTGGGAGTTTAGACTATGCATGGTTGATGGTTTGGGGATTTTCCTCAAACACACACACGCGCTCGCCCGGCCCGACGCGGTGTGGTGTGGTGTGGTGTGTGTAAACCATTAGAGTTTTACTTCCGTCTTTCTTTCTATAATTTTTTTGTTACCCATTCCTTTTACTAATTACCTATTTTGTGGACTTGACTTGTGTATAGTTCCTACATTTTCTCTCAAAGCAGTGCTTTAATTTCTAAATTCTGGCCGAATAATCTATCATAAATAAAGGTCTTGAGGAACTCTTCAAAATATTCGAAAATCTTTTCTATTCTATTTTTCTTGGGTACTGAGTAGTCCAGAATTAAACTCGAAACCTTGCTTGCGACTGAGGTTGCCATTGAATTTTGGAGAGCGACCGCCTGTGTTCCCATCTGCATCAGTGGATTACGATCCCGTGGGGGACTAAATCACTTTAAAGGACAGTGATCACACGCCTCAGCAAATTTTGTTATGTTTTAATTACCGTTCTGTCCAGATTTTTTAACATTCTTGAAAGTGATTTTTCTGTGTCGTTGTGATGGCCAACGCTGGTGTTCCTGACATGTCAAAACTACAACTGTTTGATGGTAAAAACTACAAACCCTGGTCTGAGAAGGTTCTGTTTTACTTATAAACCCTCAAAGTGGATTACGTCCTATTCGGAGATGCTGCCCCTTCCGAATCTACTGGGATTTATGCTAATGACAACCGAACTGCTAGGGATCACGTACTCAATTTTCCGTACCGACGCCCTATTTGATTTATACCGCCCATATAAGTCTGCTAAAAAAATATGGGTGGCCCTAGATAAGAAATACAACTCTAAAGATGTTGGAAAGAAAAAGTACGTGATCGCCAAGTTCCTGAATTTCAAGATGGTTGACGACAAACCTGTCATCGACCAAATTCATGCATACCAGAATATTATTTTAGACATCACTCAAGAAGGCATGAAAATGGATGATGCTTTCCAGGTTGCTGCTTTGATTGAGAAATTGGCACCGTCTTGGAAAGAATACAGGAATATACTGAAACATGACAAAACTGCCATGATACTTTATGAGGTAATATCTCACATCCAATCGATGAAAGCAATCGTTTAAAAGATAAGACTGATCTGGCCTATGAGATTACAAACAAGGTGAATCTGGTGGATAGCAAGCCCGAATGAGCTTTTCAAAGGTTCAAAGGCAAAATCGTGGACCTAAAAGGGTCTAGAACAACAACGGTCAGAGTCAAGACAACAAGCAATCTGTTCGAGAAAGTTTAAAAAGTTTGGTAAGATTAATAAAAAGTTTAAAGGACCTTACTATGTCTATAGAGTTACAGGTCACAAAGCAAATAAATGCAAGTTTCTCAAGGGGCAAGAGCAGCAACCAGCCAATCAGATGAAACTTACTAAAGGCGATGATGAGGCAATTGTTACTGTTGTCTCTGAAGCAAACTTGGCCCATAATATGATTGAATGGATTGTGGATACTGGAGCCACGAAGCATATTGCTGTTGACAAATGTCACTTCCTTGAGTATGAAGGAGTGAGCGATGGGGAGCAAGTCTTCCTTGAAAATGCTCGTGCTGCTCCAGTCCTAGGCAAGGGAAAGGTCCTTTTGACTCTTACCTCTGGAAAGACTATTATTTTAACCAATGTGCTGCATGTTTCATCCATGAGAAGAAATTTAATTTCTGATTTTTGCTTAATAAAGCTTCTATTAAACTTATTTTTGAAGGTGATAAGTTAGTCCTAATTAGGAATGGGGACTTTGTGGGAAAGGATTTTTGCTTGGGGGCTTGTTTGTACTTGATGCTACTTGCAATGGAATAAATAAGAATGGTGCTTTTGCTTATATTGTTGATTCTATTGATATGTGGCATGGTAGATTAGGACATATAAAAACTGACTCCATAAGGAGAATAAAAATTTTTAATTTGATTCCTAATCTGACTAATCATAAGTTCACAAAATGTGAAATTTGTGTTGAAGTTAAATATCATAAGAAACCCTTTAAATCCGTTGACAGGATCAGTAGTCTTTTGGAATTAATTCATAATGATCTTAGAGATTTTAAGAATAACATGAGTAGAGGTGGAAAGAAATATTATATCACCTTCATTGATTATTACTCAAGATACACTAAATATATCTCCTAAGTCAGAAAGATGAAGTTGAGGAAATGTTTATTAAATTCAAAAATGAGGTTGAGAATCAGTAAGAGAAAAAAATTAAAAGACTTAGGTCTATTAGAGGAGGTCAATATGATTCTAATTTACTCTAAGAAGTTTTGTGAACAAAATGAAATAATTTATGAGACTAATTCACCTTACTCGCCTCAATCGAATGGGATTGCAGAAAAAAAAAATAGGACTCTTAAAGACATGATGAATGCCATGTTAATAATTTCTAGGTTACCTACTAACATGTGGGGGAGGCTATTTTATCTGCTTGTCATATTTTTAATAGAATACGTCACAAGAAAACTTTTAAGATAACTTATGACCTTTAGAAGGGTTATTTTCCTAACGTTGCGTATCTCAAAGTGGGGGGGGGTGTCTAACTAAGGTAGGGATACCGGATTTTAAAAGAAATAAAATTAGACCTAAAACTGTTGATAGTGTCTTCATTGGGTATGCACTTCATAGTACTGCCTATAGGTTTTTGGTTTTAGAATCTAATCATGTTGTAGAAACTAAAGATACTGAATTTTTTGAGAATATTTTTCCAATGAATAAAAATTCTGTAGAAATGTTGTCTCAAGAATTTCAAAATTTAGAAGAACATGATAATGAAGGACTTTAAAAATTGAGAAGAAGTAAAAGGGCAAGAGTGGAAACTAATTTTGAGCCTGATTTTATAACTGTTTTAATAAAGAAGGTGCAAAAACCTTATAAAGAGGCAATGAATTCAATTGATACTAGTTTTTGGAAAAATGCAGTTAAGAATGAGATTGATTCCATAATGTGTAATCATACCTGAGAATTGGTAGATTTGACTAGAGGGTGTAAACCTATTGGGTGTAAGTGGGTATTCAGGAAGAAGTTCTTGCCTGATGGTTCTATTGATAAATTCAAAACACGTTTAGTAGTCAAAGGTTTTACACAAAAGAAGGCATTGATTTCTTTAACATGAATACTGTGATAAGAACATAAGGTTTGTAAACTTGTTAAATCCTTGTATGACTTTAAACAACCTCCTAAACAATGGCATGAGAAATTGATAGGACTCTTGTTTCTAATGGTTTCAAAGTAAATGAATCTGATAGATGTGTCTATAGCAGATTTTATGGAAATATTGAAGTTTTGATTTGCTTATATGTTGATGACATGCTTATCTTTGGAACTGTTGAAACTGTTGTAAAACAAACCAAGTATTTGCTTGTTTCTAATTTTGATATGAAGGACATGGGTGAGGCTAATATTATTTTGGGTCTTAAGTTGACTAGATTTAACAATAGTCTCATACTGTCTCAGTCGCACTATGTTGAAAAAAATCCTAAAGAAATTTAACTACTTTGATTTGAATTTTGTGAGTACACCTTATGATCCTAGTGTGCACTTGAGAAAGAATAAAGGGGATAGTGTCTCACAAACTGAATATGCTAAGATTATTGGGAGTGTGATGCATTTGATGAATTGTAAAACTCATCCCGATATTGCATATACTATTGGTAGATTGAGTAGATACACGCATAATCCTGATAAATTTTATTGGAATGCATTATCTAAATTGCTTAGATATTTAAAAGGCACCATACATTTAGGACTTTATTTTCCGGTAGTCCTTCTGTGCTAGAAGTTTACTGTGATACTAATTAGGTGTCTGAAAAAGATGAGATTAATTATACAAGCGGTTATATTTTTACTCTCGCTGGAGGTGCTATTTCTTGGAAATTATCTAAACAAACACTTAATACTAAATCTACCATGGAATCTGAATTTGTTGCTTTAGAGTTGGCATATTCAGAAGCAGATGGCTTTGTAATTTATTGACTAACATTGCTTTATGGCCAAAGCCTGTGTTTTCTATTTTTTTGCATTGTGATTCACTGGCAGCGATCGCTGGAGCCAAAAGCAAAATTTATAATGCGAAGAGCCAACATATCCGTCTGAGACATAATATTGTGAGACAGCTCATGAGTAATGGGGTCATCGACCACGGACTTTGTGAGGTCTAAAAAGAATTTGGTTGATCCTTTGACTAAGGGACTGAGTCGAAAGTTAGTCTAAGATACATCGAGAGGAATAGGACTTAGCCCAGTTTGATGGGAATTGAATGTGATGGCAACCCAACCTACATTAGTGGAGATCCCATGAAGTAGGTTCAATAGGTAATAATAAGTTACAAAGTTATTCCAATTGCATGATCAAATGTGGTCCATTTCTATGGTGTAAATAGTGCTTACTGTTTATAATTCGTGAGGGTCGAGTTGGTAACTCTTAATGAGTTTATATCCTTTATTGGTGGTGTGTGGCAATACACACTTGATAAGCTGACCTATTGAGTATGGAAGTGGGGGCCGCTTCCTATGAGACTAACGGGTTCGTCTCTAAAGCACTCATGAATATCTAGGTAGGGTGTATGGCCCGAAAAAGCACAAAATCTAGAGCTTACAATGGATCGAAATCTAATATGTGCTCAGCTGTCGGAGTGTGCTTCTAAGAAGGAAGGTTCAAGACTTTTGTCACCTATCTTCCGTATACTTCTCTGTTGAATGCACTAAGTGCAATTCAACTCCAAAAGACATCGTCATTTATGTTTTAGATTTTTGTACTTAGTACCACTTTATATTTTCGAGTCATGTGGGGGATTGTTGAAAAATTGCCTCCAAAATACACTTTCAATAAAATTTAAAATTTCCTCCAATTGTGTTCCCTCCTTTGTAAAATTTTAGTCCCATATTGGAACTTTGTGTTGGATGTTTTCATGTTATATGAGTTTGGTGTTTTGCTTTTGTGCAACTCTAGTTGGGAGCCTAGACTATGCATGGTTGGTGGTTTGGGGTTTTTCTCAAACACACACACGCGCCCGCCCGGTGCGAGGCGGCGCAGTGTGGTGTGGTGTGGTGCATGCGTGTGAACCATTAGAGTTTTACTTCCGACACTTCTTTCTTCTATAATTTTTTTGTTACCTATTTCGTTTACTAATTACCTATTTTGTGGACTTTAGTCTGACTTGTGTATAGTTTTCTAGATGATTCACCACACCACACTGCGCCGCCTTAACCTATCGGGCGCTGTCTCTTATACACATCTAGATGTGTATAAGAGACAGAGCCAAAACATCCAAAAATCTGTTATATTCTATACTTCTAGGGTACTGAGTAGTCCATAATTAAGTTCGAAGCCTTGCTTGCGATTGCACGCGATCGAGGCTGCCGTTGAATCTTGGAGAGTGACCGCCTGGTGTTCGCATCTGCATCAGTGGATTACGATCCCGTAGGGGATGAAATCACTTTGAAGGACAGTAATCACATACCTCGGCAAAATTTGTTCTGTTTTAATTACCGTTCTATCCAGATTTTCTAACAAGTAACCCATGACTCAAGATGTTATAAATAATACAATATCCCCTCCCACTTTCGATATGAGATGGGGCATCACATTCACCCGTCCTTTGGGCTTTGCGTCCTCGCAAAATCCAAGTTGGGGCCCAATAATACATCACATACACTGCGAGTTTCAACAAAACTGTGTAGAGACCACACAAGGTTCGCTTTAATACCAACTGTAACACCTCGGGCCCTGGGCTAGCCCAACATCTTTTGAGCAGAGACAACGGGTTCAAAATGTTTAAACTAAATTGTTAGTGTCCCACAACCCAAAGTTTTATAAATAATACAATATTTCCTCCCACTTTCGATATGGAACAGAGCATCACATTTGTAGGACTTCAGTAGTTTTGTTATACAAATAAATAAATAAAGGAAGAAGAAGCTTCAGTGAAAAAGTTAGACTTGAGGTTTTTGCCATTTTATCCTAATTAATAGTAAAAAAGATAATTTCTAGTCCGAAATTATGCACCCTAAAAAAAACTTGTAATATTCAGGTAATTATCAAGTTATAACATCATTATCAGTATTAATATACTACTCAACTGGGCAATTGACATTCAATAGTTACAATTAATAGTAAAGGGTAAAAAAGTATTTTTGCAATTGTTAGCTTTAGAGTGAAACTGTTTATAAAACTAAATCCAGGGTAATCAAGTAGAACACATCCTAATTTTAAGGTGATAGAGTGTCGCTAACAAAATTGAGGTAAGTATGACGCTGAAATAATGCCGTTAAGTATTTGGGAGCAATATGTCATAAAATAAATACAAGAGGCAATTTATAAATGATCTTCATTTACAAGGGTAAAGTGTAATTAAACCTAATTTCTAAGACATTGTTTTCCTTAAATTGTTACTTATTAAGTAATGTTTGATAAGCATAACTAACTAGTCCTAAAAAGTTTTGGCATTACCAAATGGTTCGAAACTTTTAATAAGAGTTCATTTTTTTTCCCCTCAAAGATGGTACAATTAGCAAAAGTCGTTCCTAAATATAACTATCCAAAAATTGTTGCTACTAATGTTAAATCTAGTCCTGTACGTGGACCTTTTGGTCAAACATGTGGAATAATGAGTTTATTGCACAAAAATTAATCTAGCAAACTGTGCATTACATCCTCACAACATGACAGAAATGGACTAATTATATTTTGGGTGTAAAGTAAAATTAGTCTTTTGAAAACATTATGCTCTCCAAATCTTTTTTTATTTATTTATTTTTAATCTCTATCGACCTTATTAGTAAACCATCAATAAAAGTTACTCCAGTTTTCAGTAAATTAACAAAAAATTTTATGCTTTATTGAGATTAATTAATTTTCCCCTGGTTTCCCCAACCTTGAGAAAAAGTTATACAACTCGAAAGAAAACTATAGAGGAGTAGAATACTTGAATTTATACAAGTGCCTTGTATTGTAGAGGTTGATTATTTTTTCCAATTGACCTCTAAGTAAAACAAAAAATGTCAACATTATGAAAATTAAGATGCATTTTAGAGTATTGAAGGATGATCTACGCCTATAAATAATTAATGAAGATTGAAAACGAGAAATTCACATGCATTATTGTTAGCGAGTTTGATGGATTCTAACAATTACTAAGAGTAGAAATGTGTGGAGCTGTGTAAACTATAACCATAAACAAGGTGGCCCATTTTCAATTAATTAAATGGTAGTTTTGACTCCGCGCCAATATTATTCAATTATGGGGAAAATAATGACAATGAGTTGGAAAAATGCTTATGAATTGAACTTTAAACTAGATTCAATGGTCCATAATAAAATCTTTTTTGAGCAATTAAACTGACTATTTACCAACCTTCTGCTAATGATCACATCAAGCCAACAAGTGGACAAATTCTTACATGAAATACAGAATATGTGAATCTTTAGGTGGAGTTCACATGGAGAGCCACAGTTTTGTATCTTGTGATTACATAAATTTTGGTCTATACAAAAATTTATCATATGGAACTCTTGCTGTTTTTTTACTTTTTTTTTTTTAAATTTTAGGGTATATTGATGTACACAATTCCCGAAAGGGTATAATTAGCAAAGATAAAACATACTACCACCATCTTAATTACCCAATACTTTCACCTAAAAAGAAAAATTACTCAATACTTTCTCCATTAGTCACCATCAAGATTTAGTTGGGTTAATAACACTTTGTCCCTCTGAACTGAATGAGGAATTACACTTTATCTCCTAAACTATAGAAATATATATTTTGTCCCTTATTGACACTATTCATCTATTACTAATATTAAAATCATTAAGATAATCTAGTATAATAACTAAAAAACCCTTGGTATTATCTTTTGATTTTTTTATGTATTTAAATTTTAATAGTGATGTGATAATTAATTAAAAATATGTAAAAATAAATTATATAATATTTCAATATAATCTATATGAATATATTTCTTGGTTAAACTTTTTAAATTTTTGGATTTCATTTTATATTATTTCGAATTTGAATGTTTAATTGTAGTGGTAGAAACAATTCTGCGCAAATGGGCTTATTTTTTGTTAAAAATTTTTCTTTAGAGGTATTGTATGAAAATATATTTTCTATAAATTTTTTTGATGTTTTACTATTTTACACTTTTAATATTTGGCTTAACCTGTACAAATTGCGATGTCGGATATAATATAATTCAACAATTTTTCACATTCACATTTTCTATATCTATAGATAATCAATAAAATACATGAAAAATCAAAATATAGTACTAAGGGCATTTTAGTCATTTAACTATATTTTCTTGATATTTTAAAATTTTTAAAGAATAAACAATGGGATGAGAGTAAAATGTATATATATTTATAATTTAAGGGGACATAGTAAAATTACGCACCTAATTCAAGGGACAAAATGTTATTAACCCTTTCTAGTTCGATATCAAGTTTCGATCGCCTGCCGCAATCATAATTTTCAACTGCATTTCAAGACCATCAACACAACAGCCTGAAATGACGTGATCACGTTATAATGCCATTTTTTTTTTTTTTTATAACCGATTTATTTTTTAAAATCAAGGTTTGATTGCCATATCATATACAGAAATATTTTTGTTAAGAACAATAAATTTTTTTTTTTAAAAAAACATCGTATTTTGTTTTCTTCTTTTCTTGGTGTTCAACACTAAATATAAAAGAAGATTGAAGAAGCTAAGGAGCTTAAGAACAACTAATCACTATATCAGGGGTTAATGCAGAAGTTAAACTTTTAGAGGGCAAGATTTATAATACTATTTATTTATAAACGACTTTATACTTTTGTACAATTGGATTTATTCGAAATATAATTTTTATAAGAGTAAAATTGAAATTCTAAAATTTTTCAAAGGGAGAAAATGAAATTCTTGAATTCTTAGGGGTGACCTTCTAATGTGCCAATTATACCCTTACCCTCTTTGTGATATTTTAATTAACTACCCATAACTTCTCACAATTCCCTTCCTACTCTTCACTCTTTATATTATTCTTTTAATTTTTTATTAACATTTCCACTACTTACTCTTTTAATTGTTTTGTGCAAATTCTTTTTATTAAATTACACACTCATATGGGTGTGTCTTTCCTACTATTTATATATAAAGTATGAGAAAAAGTTTGGTGTGATGTCATTAATTATTTTGCTAATTATACCCAATCTTTATAAGGTAACTCTCCATAACTTCCTCCACTCTCTGCCCTTCACTACCTATATTGGTAATGATTTATAGTTTTTTTTTTATTTATTATTTTTAACTTTCCTCTAGATTTCTTTAACTCATTAACGTGTTTATTATACTTTGTACTTAATGGCGACATCCCCAAACGAATTTGAATTGTCGAAAGTGTTGGATAATTAATACCTGAATATATATATATATATATATATATATATATATATATATATATATATATATATATATGTCCCTTTTGAATACGTCAATACCTGAATTATGACCGAAAGCTCCAATGTATTTTTCAATTATTCATTTTTTAAAACATTGCAAAACAGAGTAAAACTGATGCAGAATGGTTCATTTGTCCACATGATGAAAGCTAAAAAACGAGTGGGACTTTTCTCAAAAGTTGAAATGGCTGATTAATTGGCTTTCTCTAAATGTTAGTAGTCATATACTTTACATAGATTGCATACATGGTATGACTAAAGAAGAAGATTCTTAATTTTTCTTTTTTGGAAGCAAATTTGTTTTCTATTTGCAATTTTAAAAATTTGTTATTGATTTCAGTTTGGCCCTCGAAATTAAGCCTTTGCGTCAATCAATTGAGCTCTGCTAAAAAACAATTTTCTCACTTTAGCACTCGAAATACATGCTAGGCTTCTCTCAAATATATCCTACAAAATAGAGTTTTAAATTATTTTATGAAAATCATAACCATTCATACTAGAATTTATTGCATATATTTTCTATACATAAAATTTGAAAATAAATATATTATTTTGTTCGTTTGATTAAATGCTTAAATTTTTGTCTTGATTTTGACATATTTTACACTATCCAAATATTTCATGCAAATTAAGCGTAAGATATTTTTCAACAGATTTAGTTTTAAAGTATGCTGATTTACTCATCAATTAGATACTACAATTAAACTTGAACCAAAATTTCAAATGAAAAACACAAAATTTATAGACCTAACTAGTATAAATTTGTCTTGTAAAAAATCTTTTAAACGTCAAAATAGAAGAAAGGAAGTTTACATTTCATTTACAGATTTATATTGCACCCTGTGCACTAGAATTACAAGCAAAATACCCGAATTTGATTAGACAACAAAGGTTCATTTTTAATAGAATACGTCACAAGAAAACTTTTAAGATAACTTATGACCTTTAGAAGGGTTATTTTCCTAACGTTGCGTATCTCAAAGTGGGGGGGGGGGTGTCTAACTAAGGTAGGGACTACCGGATTTTAAAAGAAATAAAATTAGACCTAAAACTGTTGATAGTGTCTTCATTGGGTATGCACTTCATAGTACTGCCTATAGGTTTTTGGTTTTAGAATCTAATCATGTTGTAGAAACTAAAGATACTGAATTTTTTGAGAATATTTTTCCAATGAATAAAAATTCTGTAGAAATGTTGTCTCAAGAATTTCAAAATTTAGAAGAACATGATAATGAAGGACTTTAAAAATTGAGAAGAAGTAAAAGGGCAAGAGTGGAAACTAATTTTGAGCCTGATTTTATAACTGTTTTAATAACTGAAGAAGATCCAAAAACCTTATAAAGAGGCAATGAATTCAATTGATACTAGTTTTTGGAAAAATGCAGTTAAGAATGAGATTGATTCCATAATGTGTAATCATACCTGAGAATTGGTAGATTTGACTAGAGGGTGTAAACCTATTGGGTGTAAGTGGGTATTCAGGAAGAAGTTCTTGCCTGATGGTTCTATTGATAAATTCATAAGAAACACGTTTAGTAGTCAAAGGTTTTACACAAAAGAAGGCATTGATTTCTTTAACACTTATTCTGCTGTTGCTAGAATCATTACCATTAGAGTGTTTGTTGCTATTGCTTCTATATTTAATTTGAGTGTGCACCAAATGGATGTGAAAACTATTTTTTTGAATGGTGAGTTAGATGAGGAAATATACATGCATTAACCTTAGGGCTTTGTTGTTGAAGGATAAGAACATAAGGTTTGTAAACTTGTTAAATCCTTGTATGACTTTAAACAACCTCCTAAACAATGGCATGAGAAATTGATAGGACTCTTGTTTCTAATGGTTTCAAAGTAAATGAATCTGATAGATGTGTCTATAGCATATTTATGGACATATTGAAGTTTTGATTTAAATTATATGTTGATGACTGGCTAGAGTCTTTGGGCTGTTTAGGAGCTGTCTCTTAAACAAACCAAGTATTTGCTTGTTTCTAATTTTGATATGAAGGACATGGGTGAGGCTAATATTATTTGTGGGTCTTAAGTTGACTAGATTTAACAATAGTCTCATACTGTCTCAGTCGCACTATGTTGAAAAAAATCCTAAAGAAATTTAACTACTTTGATTTGAATTTTGTGAGTACACCTTATGATCCTAGTGTGCACTTGAGAAAGAATAAAGGGGATAGTGTCTCACAAACTGAATATGCTAAGATTATTGGGAGTGTGATGCATTTGATGAATTGTACTCATCCCGATATTGCATATACTATTGGTAGATTGAGTAGATACACGCATAATCTTGATAAATTTTATTGGAATGCATTATCTAAATTGCTTAGATATTTAAAAGGCACCATACATTTAGGACTTTATTTTTCTGGTAGTCCTTCTGTGCTAGAAGTTTACTGTGATACTAATTAGGTGTCTGAAAAAGATGAGATTAATTATACAAGCGGTTATATTTTTACTCTCGCTGGAGGTGCTATTTCTTGGAAATTATCTAAACAAACACTTAATACTAAATCTACCATGGAATCTTAGAATTTGTTGCTTTAGAGTTGGCATATTCAGAAGCAGAATGGCTTTGTAATTTATTGACTAACATTGCTTTATGGCCAAAGCCTGTGTTTTCTATTTTTTTGCATTGTGATTCACTGGCAGCGATCGCTGGAGCCAAAAGCAAAATTTATAATGCGAAGAGCCAACATATCCGTCTGAGACATAATATTGTGAGACAGCTCATGAGTAATGGGGTCAGAGACAGGTTTAAAGTTCAATTCATAAAGACCATTCTTATTTATTCCCTGTCTCTTATACACAGTCGAAAGTTAGTCTAAGATACATCGAGAGGAATAGGACTTAGCCCAGTTTGATGGGAATTGAATGTGATGGCAACCCAACCTACATTAGTGGAGATCCCATGAAGTAGGTTCAATAGGTAATAATAAGTTACAAAGTTATTCCAATTGCATGATCAAATGTGGTCCATTTCTATGGTGTAAATAGTGCTTACTGTTTATAATTCGTGAGGGTCGAGTTGGTAACTCTTTAATGAGTTTATATCCTTTATTGGTGGTGTGTGGCAATACACACTTGATAAGCTGACCTATTGAGTATGGAAGTGGGGGCCGCTTCCTATGAGACTAACGGGTTCGTCTCTAAAGCACTCATGAATATCTAGGTAGGGTGTATGGCCCGAAAAAGCACAAAATCTAGAGCTTACAATGGATCGAAATCTAATATGTGCTCAGCTGTCGGAGTGTGCTTCAAGAAGGAAGGTTCAAGACTTTTGTCACCTATCTTCCGTATACTTCTCTGTTGAATGCACTAAGTGCAATTCAACTCCAAAAGACATCGTCATTTATGTTTTAGATTTTTGTACTTAGTACCACTTTATATTTTCGAGTCATGTGGGGGATTGTTGAAAAATTGCCTCCAAAATACACTTTCAATAAAATTTAAAATTTCCTCCAATTGTGTTCCCTCCTTTGTAAAATTTTAGTCCCATATTGGAACTTTGTGTTGGATGTTTTCATGTTATATGAGTTTGGTGTTAACACATTGCTTTTGTGCAACTCTAGTTGGGAGCCTAGACTATGCATGGTTGGTGGTTTGGGGTTTTTCTCAAACACACACACGCGCCCGCCGGTGCGGCGGCGCGATGTGGTGTGGTGTGGTGCATGCGTGTGAACCATTAGAGTTTTACTTCCGACACTTCTTTCTTCTATAATTTTTTTGTTACCTATTTCGTTTACTAATTACCTATTTTGTGGACTTGACTTGTGTATAGTTCCTGCCTTTTCTCTCAAGGCAGTGCTGTAATTTTTAAATTCTGGCCGAATCTATCGCTATAAATAAAGGGTTTGAGGACCTCTTCAAAACATCCAAAAATCTCTTATATTCTATACTTCTAGGGTACTGAGTAGTCCATAATTAAGTTCGAAGCCTTGCTTGCGATTGCACGCGATCGAGGCTGCCGTTGAATCTTGGAGAGTGACCGCCTGGTGTTCGCATCTGCATCAGTGGATTACGATCCCGTAGCAATCGTAATCACTTTGAACTTAGATTATCACATACCTCGGCAAAATTTGTTCTGTTTTAATTACCGTTCTATCCAGATTTTCTAACAAGTAACCCATGACTCAAGATGTTATAAATAATACAATATCCCCTCCCACTTTCGATATGAGATGGGGCATCACATTCACCCGTCCTTTGGGCTTTGCGTCCTCGCAAAATCCAAGTTGGGGCCCAATAATACATCACATACACTGCGTAGCACAGCCCAATACCACTGGCCCAGTCTCACCCTGTGTAGAGACCACACAAGGTTCGCTTTAATACCAACTGTAACACCTCGGGCCCTGGGCTAGCCCAACATCTTTTCAGTTATTAAAACAGTTATAAAATGTGTAAACTAAATTGTTAGTGTCCCACAACCCAAAGTTTTATAAATAATACAATATTTCCTCCCACTTTCGATATGGACAGAGCATCACATTTGTAGGACTTCATAGTTTTGTTATACAAATAAATAAATAAAGGAAGAAGAAGCTTCAGTGAAAAAGTTAGACTATGTGAGGTTTTTGCCATTTTATCCTAATTAATAGTAAAAAAGATAATTTCTAGTCCGAAATTATGCACCCTAAAAAAAACTTGTAATATTCAGGTAATTATCAAGTTATAACATCATTATCAGTATTAATATACTACTCAACTGGGCAATTGACATTCAATAGTTACAATTAATAGTAAAGGGTAAAAAAGTATTTTTGCAATTGTTAGCTTTAGAGTGAAACTGTTTATAAAATAAATCCAGGGTAATCAAGTAGAACACATCCTAATTTTAAGGTGATAGAGTGTCGCTAACAAAATTGAGGTAAGTATGACGCTGAAATAATGCCGTTAAGTATTTGGGAGCAATATGTCATAAAATAAATACAAGAGGCAATTTATAAATGATCTTCATTTACAAGGGTAAAGTGTAATTAAACCTAATTTCTAAGACATTGTTTTCCTTAAATTGTTACTTATTAAGTAATGTTTGATAAGCATAACTAACTAGTCCTAAAAAGTTTTGGTACAGGACCAAATGGTTCGAAAGCTTTAATAAGAGTTCATTTTTTTTCCCCAATTATGGTATCCGCTAACTTTTTTGTGTTTTTTCATGTGAAATTATTATCACTGTGGCTTATTCATTTTCAACAGGATTTGAGGAAATGTTTTATTCATGAAATCCATGTTCGTTGAAATATATGCATGGACGCAATTGATTTCAAAGCTATATTCTTACTCTAATACATTAATTGTGTAATAATATAACTATCCAAAAATTGTTGCTACCAATATTTCGATTGATTTGTACGTGGACCTTTTTGGTCAAACATGTGGAATAATGAGTTTATTGCACAAAAATTAATCTAGCAAACTGTGCATTACATCCTCACAACATGACAGAAATGGACTAATTATATTTTGGGTGTAAAGTAAAATTAGTCTTTTGAAAACATTATGCTCTCCAAATCTTTTTTTATTTATTTATTTTTAATCTCTATCGACCTTATTAGTAAACCATCAATAAAAGTTCGACTCCAGTTTTCAGTAAATTAACAAAAAATTTTATGCTTTATTGAGATTAATTAATTTTCCCCTGGTTTCCCCAACCTTGAGAAAAAGTTATACAACTCGAAAGAAAACTATAGAGGAGTAGAATACTTGAATTTATACAAGTGCCTTGTATTGTAGAGGTTGATTATTTTTTCCAAATTGACCTCTAAGTAAAACAAAAAATGTCAACATTATGAAAATTAAGATGCATTTTAGATTGAAGGATGATCTACGCCTATAAATAATTAATGAAGATTGAAAACGAGAAATTCACATGCATTATTGTTAGCGAGTTTGATGGATTCTAACAATTACTAAGAGTAGAAATGTGTGGAGCTGTGTAAACTATAACCATAAACAAGGTGGCCCATTTTCAATTAATTAAATGGTAGTTTTGACTCCGCGCCAATATTATTCAATTATGGGGAAAATAATGACAATGAGTTGGAAAAATGCTTATGAATTGAACTTTAAACTAGATTCATCACCATGGTCCATAATAAAATCTTTTTTGAGCAATTAAACTGACTATTTACCAACCTTCTGCTAATGATCACATCAAGCCAACAAGTGGACAAATTCTTACATGAAATACAGAATATGTGAATCTTTAGGTGGAGTTCACATGGAGAGCCACAGTTTTGTATCTTGTGATTACATAAATTTTGGTCTATACAAAAATTTATCATATGGAACTCTTGCTGTTTTTTTACTTTTTTTTTTTTTAGGGTATATTGATGTACACAATTCCCGAAAGGGTATAATTAGCAAAGATAAAACATACTACCACCATCTTAATTACCCAATACTTTCACCTAAAAAGAAAAATTACTCAATACTTTCTCCATTAGTCACCATCAAGATTTAGTTGGGTTAATAACACTTTGTCCCTCTGAACTGAATGAGGAATTACACTTTATCTCCTAAACTATAGAAATATATATTTTGTCCCTTATTGACACTATTCATCTATTACTAATATTAAAATCATATATAAGATAATCTAGTATAATAACTAAAAAACCCTTGGTATTATCTTTTGATTTTTTTATGTATTTAAATTTTAATAGTGATGTGATAATTAATTAAAAATATGTAAAAATAAATTATATAATATTTCAATATAATCTATATGAATATATTTCTTGGTTAAACTTTTTAAATTTTTGGATTTCATTTTATATTATTTCGAATTTGAATGTTTAATTGTAGTGGTAGAAACAATTCTCAAATGGGCTTATTTTTTGTTAAAAATTTTTCTTTAGAGGTATTGTATGAAAATATATTTTCTATAAATTTTTTTGATGTTTTACTATTTTACACTTTTAATATTTGGCTTAACCTGTACAAATTGCGATGTCGGATATAATATAATTCAACAATTTTTCACATTCACATTTTCTATATCTATAGATAATCAATAAAATACATGAAAAATCAAAATATAGTACTAAGGGCATTTTAGTCATTTAACTATATTTTCTTGATATTTTAAAATATTTTTAAAGAATAAACAATGGGATGAGAGTAAAATGTATATATATTTATAATTTAAGGGGACATAGTAAAATTACGCACCTAATTCAAGGGACAAAATGTTATTAACCCTTTCTAGTTCGATATCAAGTTTCGATCGCCTGCCGCAATCATAATTTTCAACTGCATTTCAAGACCATCAACACAACAGCCTGAAATGACGTGATCACGTTATAATGCCATTTTTTTTTTTTTTTATAATTTATTTTTTAAAATCAAGGTTTGATTGCCATATCATATACAGAAATATTTTTGTTAAGAACAATAAATTTTTTTTTTTAAAAAAACATCGTATTTTGTTTTCTTCTTTTCTTGGTGTTCAACACTAAATATAAAAGAAGATTGAAGAAGCTAAGGAGCTTAAGAACAACTAATCACTATATCAGGGGTTAATGCAGAAGTTAAACTTTTAGAGGGCAAGATTTATAATACTATTTATTTAGGAACGACTTTATACTTTTTGTACAATTTGTGTGAGGGGCGAAATATAATTTTTATAAGAGTAAAATTGAAATTCTAAAATTTTTCAAAGGGAGAAAATGAAATTCTTGAATTCTTAGGGGTGACCTTCTAATGTGCCAATTATACCCTTACCCTCTTTGTGATATTTTAATTAACTACCCATAACTTCTCACAATTCCCTTCCTACTCTTCACTCTTTATATTATTCTTTTAATTTTTTATTAACATTTCCAGGAAGTATAAAGTCTTTCCTTAATAAAAATTCTTTTTATTAAATTACACACTCATATGGGTGTGTCTTTCCTACTATTTATATATAAAGTATGAGAAAAAGTTTGGTGTGATGTCATTAATTATTTTGCTAATTATACCCAATCTTTATAAGGTAACTCTCCATAACTTCCTCCACTCTCTGCCCTTCACTACCTATATTATCTTTTAATTTTTTGAATAATTATTCTTAACATTTCCACTAACTATTGTTTTTTTTTTTTTTTTGAAAAAAAATAACTATTGTTTTTGATAGAGTTTGTATAAATTTTTTTTTTAATTACACCCATAATATAATTAAGTATTACAAGCATAGATTGCAAAAGTTTTTTACCCCAATTTCTTGATACCCTCGACTTCGAATCTTCAGCAAAGTTGGCCAATTGATTTGGAAAATTATTAAACAACGAATTTTAATTAAGTTGCTCCAAGTATCATGCTATTATATTCAATACCATGTTGTTTAAATAAATATTTGTGGTTGAATTGACGATTTTTTTTTTATTTATTATTTTTAACTTTCCTCTAGATTTCTTTAACTCATTAACGTGTTTATTATACTTTGTACTTAATGGCGACATCCCCAAACGAATTTGAATTGTCGAAAGTGTTGGATAATTAATACCTGATATATATATATATATATATATATAGTTTTATATATATATATATATATATATGTCCCTTTTGAATACGTCAATACCTGAATTATGACCGAAAGCTCACAATGTATTTTTCAATTATTCATTTTTTAAAACATTGCAAAAACAGAGTAAAACTGATGCAGAATGGTTCATTTGTCCACATGATGAAAGCTAAAAAACGAGTGGGACTTTTCTCAAAAGTTGAAATGGCTGATTAATTGGCTTTCTCTAAATGTTAGTAGTCATATACTTTACATAGATTGCATACATGGTATGACTAAAGAAGAAGATTCTTAATTTTTCTTTTTTGGAAGCAAATTTGTTTTCTATTTGCAATTTTAAAAATTTGTTAATTTCAGTTTGGCCCTCGAAATTAAGCCTTTGCGTCAATCAATTGAGCTCTGCTAAAAAACAATTTTCTCACTTTAGCACTCGAAATACATGCTAGGCTTCTCTCAAATATATCCTACAAAATAGAGTTTTAAATTATTTTATGAAAATCATAACCATTCATACTAGAATTTATTGCATATATTTTCTATACATAAAATTTGAAAATAAATATATTATTTTGCTCGTTTGATTAAATGCTTAAATTTTTGTCTTGATTTTGACATATTTTACACTATCCAAATATTTCATGCAAATTAAGCGTAAGATATTTTTCAACAGATTTAGTTTTAAAGTATGCTTGATTTACTCATCAATTAGATACTATAATTAAACTTGAACCAAAATTTCAAATGAAAAACACAAAATTTATAGACCTAACTAGTATAAATTTGTCTTGTAAAAAATCTTTTAAACGTCAAAATAGAAGAAAGGAAGTTTACATTTCATTTACAGATTTATATTGTAAAAATAATTTTTATTTAATTGGCCAAGCAACATTTTACATCAGGGCATTTGGTCTAGTGGTATGATTCTCGCTTAGGGTGCGAGAGGTCCCGAGTTCAATTCTCGGAATGCCCCTTTTTGCCTCAATTTTTGTCTTTCCATGTCGAATTCTCCTCACGATACCCCTTCTTGTTCCCTTTTTTGGGTTAAGAAACATCTTTGCTTGCAAGCTGTGGGTAGGTGGATGCACATCTAAGTTCATATTTTTTTAGTTATTTCAATCGTTGTGATATGCTCACTCAATAATTATTTCATTCATTTCAACAATTTTAATACCTACACATCTAGATGTTAATAAAACATGCACTAGAATTACAAGCAAAATACCCGAATTTGATTAGACAACAAAGGTTCATTTTTAATAGAATACGTCACAAGAAAACTTTTAAGATAACTTATGACCTTTAGAAGGGTTATTTTCCTAACGTTGCGTATCTCAAAGTGGGGGGGGGGGTGTCTAACTAAGGTAGGGATACCGGATTTTAAAAGAAATAAAATTAGACCTAAAACTGTTGATAGTGTCTTCATTGGGTATGCACTTCATAGTCGCCTATAGGTTTTTGGTTTTAGAATCTAATCATGTTGTAGAAACTAAAGATCTGAATTTTTGAGAATATTTTTCCAATGAATAAAAATTCAGTAGAAATGTTGTCTCAAGAATTTCAAAATTTAGAAGAACATGATAATGAAGGACTTTAAAAATTGAGAAGAAGTAAAAGGGCAAGAGTGGAAACTAATTTTGAGCTGATTTTATAAGCTGTTTTAATAATGAAGAAGATCCAAAACCTTATAAAGAGGCAATGAATTCAATTGATACTAGTTTTTGAGAAAAATGTAAAGAATGAGATTGATTCCATAGATGTGTAATCAGACCTGAGAATTGGTAGATTTGACTAGAGGTGTAAACCTATTGGGTGTAAGTGGGTATTCAGGAAGAAGTTCTTGCCTGATGGTTCTATTGATAAATTCAAAACACGTTTAGTAGTCAAAGGTTTTACACAAAAGAAGGCATTGATTTCTTTAACACTTATTCTGCTGTTGCTAGAATCATTACCATTAGAGTGTTTGTTGCTATTGCTTCTATATTTAATTTGAGTGTGCACCAAATGGATGTGAAAACTATTTTTTTGAATGGTGAGTTAGATGAGGAAATATACATGCATTAACCTTAGGGCTTTGTTGTTGAAGGATAAGAACATAAGGTTTGTAAACTTGTTAAATCCTTGTATGACTTTAAACAACCTAGATTCCTAAACAATGGCATGAGAAATTGATAGGACTCTTGTTTCTAATGGTTTCAAAGTAAATGAATCTGATAGATGTGTCTATAGCAGATTTTATGGAAATATTGAAGTTTTGATTTGCTTATATGTTGATGACATGCTTATCTTTGGGCTGTTGAAATGTTGTAAAACAAACCAAGTATTGGCTTGTTTCTAATTTTGATATGAAGGACATGGGTGAGGCTAATATTATTTTGGGTCTTAAGTTGACTAGATTTAACAATAGTCTCATACTGTCTCAGTCGCACTATGTTGAAAAAAATCCTAAAGAAATTTAACTACTTTGATTTGAATTTTGTGAGTACACCTTATGATCCTAGTGTGCACTTGAGAAAGAATAAAGGGGATAGTGTCTCACAAACTGAATATGCTAAGATTATTGGGAGTGTGATGCATTTGATGAATTGTACTCATCCCGATATTGCATATACTATTGGTAGATTGAGTAGATACACGCATAATCCTGATAAGAGAGCATCATAAATTTTATTGGAATGCATTATCTAAATTGCTTAGATATTTAAAAGGCACCATACATTTAGGACTTTATTTTTCTGGTAGTCCTTCTGTGCTAGAAGTTTACTGTGATACTAATTAGGTGTCTGAAAAAGATGAGATTAATTATACTCTTATACACATCTAGATGTTACCATTCTTATTTATTCCATTGGAAGTAGCATCTGTCTCTTATACACATTTAGATGTGTATAATGAAGTAGGTTTTATCAGGTAATAATAAGTTACAAAGTTATTCCAATTGCATGATCAAATGTGGTCCATTTCTATGGTGTAAATAGTGCTTACTGTTTATAATTCGTGAGGGTCGAGTTGGTAACTCTTAATGAGTTTATATCCTTTATTGGTGGTGTGTGGCAATACACACTTGATAAGCTGACCTATTGAGTATGGAAGTGGGGGCCGCTTCCTATGAGACTAACGGGTTCGTCTCTAAAGCACTCATGAATATCTAGGTAGGGTGTATGGCCCGAAAAAGCACAAAATCTAGAGCTTACAATGGATCGAAATCTAATATGTGCTCAGCTGTCGGAGTGTGCTTCAAGAAGGAAGGTTCAAGACTTTTGTCACCTATCTTCCGTATACTTCTCTGTTGACATATGAGACAGGTCTAATCGCATGCACCTTATACACCATCTAGAGTGTCTATTCCGACACTTCTTTCTTCTATAATTTTTTTGTTACCTATTTCGTTTACTAATTACCTATTTTGTGGACTTGACTTGTGTATAGTTCCTGCCTTTTCTCTCAAGGCAGTGCTGTAATTTTTAAATTCCCAAAAAAGGCCGAATCTATCGCTATAAATAAAGGGTTTGAGGACCTCTTCAAAACATCCAAAAATCTCTTATATTCTATACTTCTAGGGTACTGAGTAGTCCATAATTAAGTTCGAAGCCTTGCTTGCGATTGCACGCGATCGAAGAACAGATATTGTTTAGGAGCAACATCTTTTGAGCAGAGACAACGGGTTCAAAATGTTTAAACTAAATTGTTAGTGTCCCACAACCCAAAGTTTTATAAATAATACAATATTTCCTCCCACTTTCGATATGGAACAGAGCATCACATTTGTAGGACTTCAGTAGTTTTGTTATACAAATAAATAAATAAAGGAAGAAGAAGCTTCAGTGAAAAAGTTAGACTTGAGGTTTTTGCCATTTTATCCTAATTAATAGTAAAAAAGATAATTTCTAGTCCGAAATTATGCACCCTAAAAAAAACTTGTAATATTCAGGTAATTATCAAGTTATAACATCATTATCAGTATTAATATACTACTCAACTGGGCAATTGACATTCAATAGTTACAATTAATAGTAAAGGGTAAAAAAGTATTTTTGCAATTGTTAGCTTTAGAGTGAAACTGTTTATAAAATAAATCCAGGGTAATCAAGTAGAACACATCCTAATTTTAAGGTGATAGACTGTGTCGCTAACAAAATTGAGGTAAGTATGACGCTGAAATAATGCCGTTAAGTATTTGGGAGCAATATGTCATAAAATAAATACAAGAGGCAATTTATAAATGATCTTCATTTACAAGGGTAAAGTGTAATTAAACCTAATTTCTAAGACATTGTTTTCCTTAAATTGTTACTTATTAAGTAATGTTTGATAAGCATTTTCTCCCTTTCCTAAAAGTTTTGGCAGGACCAAATGGTTCGAAAGCTTTAATAAGAGTTCATTTTTTCCCCAATTATGGTATCCGCTTAGCATATTCAGTTTGTGAGACACTATAGATTTTTATCATTGTGGCTTATTCATTTTCAACAGGATTTGAGGAAATGTTTTATTCATGAAATCCATGTTCGTTGAAATATATGCATGGACGCAATTGATTTCAAAGCTATATTCTTACTCTAATACATTAATTGTGTAATAATATAACTATCCAAAAATTGTTGCTACCAATATTTCGATTGATTTGTACTAGTGGACCTTTTTGGTCAAACATGTGGAATAATGAGTTTATTGCACAAAAATTAATCTAGCAAACTGTGCATTACATCCTCACAACATGACAGAAATGGACTAATTATATTTTGGGTGTAAAGTAAAATTAGTCTTTTGAAAACATTATGCTCTCCAAATCTTTTTTTATTTATTTATTTTTAATCTCTATCGACCTTATTAGTAAACCATCAATAAAAGTTACTCCAGTTTTCAGTAAATTAACAAAAAATTTTATGCTTTATTGAGATTAATTAATTTTCCCCTGGTTTCCCCAACCTTGAGAAAAAGTTATACAACTCGAAAGAAAACTATAGAGGAGTAGAATACTTGAATTTATACAAGTGCCTTGTATTGTAGAGGTTGATTATTTTTTCCAAATTGACCTCTAAGTAAAACAAAAAATGTCAACATTATGAAAATTAAGATGCATTTTAGATTGAAGGATGATCTACGCCTATAAATAATTAATGAAGATTGAAAACGTATTAGAAATTCACATGCATTATTGTTAGCGAGTTTGATGGATTCTAACAATTACTAAGAGTAGAAATGTGTGGAGCTGTGTAAACTATAACCATAAACAAGGTGGCCCATTTTCAATTAATTAAATGGTAGTTTTGACTCCGCGCCAATATTATTCAATTATGGGGAAAATAATGACAATGAGTTGGAAAAATGCTTATGAATTGAACTTTAAACTAGATTCAATGGTCCATAATAAAATCTTTTTTGAGCAATTAAACTGACTATTTACCAACCTTCTGCTAATGATCACATCAAGCCAACAAGTGGACAAATTCTTACATGAAATACAGAATATGTGAATCTTTAGGTGGAGTTCACATGGAGAGCCACAGTTTTGTATCTTGTGATTACATAAATTTTGGTCTATACAAAAATTTATCATATGGAACTCTTGCTGTTTTTTTACTTTTTTTTTTTTTAGGGTATATTGATGTACACAATTCCCGAAAGGGTATAATTAGCAAGTATGGACTACTCAGTACTTTCTCCATTAGTCACCATCAATGTTTAGTTGGGTTAATAACACTTTGTCCCTCTGAACTGAATGAGGAATTACACTTTATCTCCTAAACTATAGAAATATATATTTTGTCCCTTATTGACACTATTCATCTATTACTAATATTAAAATCATTAAGATAATCTAGTATAATAACTAAAAAACCCTTGGTATTATCTTTTGATTTTTTTATGTATTTAAATTTTAATAGTGATGTGATAATTAATTAAAAATATGTAAAAATAAATTATATAATATTTCAATATAATCTATATGAATATATTTCTTGGTTAAACTTTTTAAATTTTTGGATTTCATTTTATATTATTTCGAATTTGAATGTTTAATTGTAGTGGTAGAAACAATTCTCAAATGGGCTTATTTTTGTTAAAAATTTTTCTTTAGAGGTATTGTATGAAAATATATTTTCTATAAATTTTTTTGATGTTTTACTATTTTACACTTTTAATATTTGGATTAACTTTGTACAAATTGCGATGTCGGATATAATATAATTCAACAATTTTTCACATTCACATTTTCTATATCTATAGATAATCAATAAAATACATGAAAAATCAAAATATAGTACTAAGGGCATTTTAGTCATTTAACTATATTTTCTTGATATTTTAAAATTTTTAAAGAATAAACAATGGGATGAGAGTAAAATGTATATATATTTATAATTTAAGGGGACATAGTAAAATTACGCACCTAATTCAAGGGACAAAATGTTATTAACCCTTTCTAGTTCGATATCAAGTTTCGATCGCCTGCCGCAATCATAATTTTCAACTGCATTTCAAGACCATCAACACAACAGCCTGAAATGACGTGATCACGTTATAATGCCATTTTTTTTTTTTTTTATAATTTATTTTTTAAAATCAAGGTTTGATTGCCATATCATATACAGAAATTGTTTATTTTTGTTAAGAACAATAAATTTTTTTTTTTAAAAAAACATCGTATTTTGTTTTCTTCTTTTCTTGGTGTTCAACACTAAATATAAAAGAAGATTGAAGAAGCTAAGGAGCTTAAGAACAACTAATCACTATATCAGGGGTTAATGCAGAAGTTAAACTTTTAGAGGGCAAGATTTATAATACTATTTATTTAGGAACGACTTTATACTTTTTGTACAATTTTGAGGGGCGAAATATAATTTTTATAAGAGTAAAATTGAAATTCTAAAATTTTTCAAAGGGAGAAAATGAAATTCTTGAATTCTTAGGGGTGACCTTCTAATGTGCCAATTATACCCTTACCCTCTTTGTGATATTTTAATTAACTACCCATAACTTCTCACAATTCCCTTCCTACTCTTCACTCTTTATATTATTCTTTTAATTTTTTATTAACATTTCCACTACTTACTCTTTTTTTTGTAATAATATAAAAAGTGAATTTAAGAATTCAATTGGATGTCTTTCCTACTATTTATATATAAAGTATGAGAAAAAGTTTGGTGTGATGTCATTAATTATTTTGCTAATTATACCCAATCTTTATAAGGTAACTCTCCATAACTTCCTCCACTCTCTGCCCTTCACTACCTATATTATCTTTTAATTTTTTGAATAATTATTCTTAACATTTCCACTAACTATTGTTTTTTTTTTTTTTTTGAAAAAAAATAACTATTGTTTTTGAGAGTTTGTATAAATTTTTTTTTTAATTACACCCATAATATAATTAAGTATTACAAGCATAGATTGCAAAAGTTTTTTACCCCAATTTCTTGATACCCTCGACTTCGAATCTTCAGCAAAGTTGGCCAATTGATTTGGAAAATTATTAAACAACGAATTTTAATTAAGTTGCTCCAAGTATCATGCTATTAAATTCAATACCATGTTGTTTAAATAAATATTTGTGGTTGAATTGACATTTTTTTTTTATTTATTATTTTTAACTTTCCTCTAGATTTCTTTAACTCGATTAACGTGTTTATTATACTTTGTACTTAATGGCGACATCCCCAAACGAATTTGAATTGTCGAAAGTGTTGGATAATTAATACCTGAATATATATATATATATATATATATATATATATATATATATGTCCCTTTTGAATACATCAATACCTGAATTATGACCGAAAGCTCCAATGTATTTTTCAATTATTCATTTTTTAAAACATTGCAAAACAGAGTAAAACTGATGCAGAATGGTTCATTTGTCCACATGATGAAAGCTAAAAAACGAGTGGGACTTTTCTCAAAAGTTGAAATGGCTGATTAATTGGCTTTCTCTAAATGTTAGTAGTCATATACTTTACATAGATTGCATACATGGTATGACTAAAGAAGAAGATTCTTAATTTTTCTTTTTTGGAAGCAAATTTGTTTTCTATTTGCAATTTTAAAAATTTGTTAATTTCAGTTTGGCCCTCGAAATTAAGCCTTTGCGTCAATCAATTGAGCTCTGCTAAAAAACAAATCTTTTCTCACTTTAGCACTCGAAATACATGCTAGGCTTCTCTCAAATATATCCTACAAAATATAGTTTTAAATTATTTTATGAAAATCATAACCATTCATACTAGAATTTATTGCATATATTTTCTATACATAAAATTTGAAAATAAATATATTATTTTGTTCGTTTGATTAAATGCTTAAATTTTTGTCTTGATTTTGACATATTTTACACTATCCAAATATTGTCATGCAAATACAGCGTAAGATATTTATCAACAGATTTAGTTTTAAAGTATGCTGATTTACTCATCAATTAGATACTACAATTAAACTTGAACCAAAATTTCAAATGAAAAACACAAAATTTATAGACCTAACTAGTATAAATTTGTCTTGTAAAAAATCTTTTAAACGTCAAAATAGAAGAAAGGAAGTTTACATTTCATTTACAGATTTATATTGTAAAAATAATTTTTATTTAATTGGCCAAGCAACATTTTACATCAGGGCATTTGGTCTAGTGGGTATGATTCTCGCTTAGGGTGCGAGAGGTCCCGAGTTCAATTCTCGGAATGCCCCTTTTTGCCTCAATTTTTGTCTTTCCATGTCGAATTCTCCACACGATACCCCTTCTTGTTCCCTTTTTTGGGTTAAGAAACATCTTTGCTTGCAAGCTGTGGGTAGGTGGATGCACATCTAAGTTCATATTTTTTTAATTATTTCAATCGCTGTGATATTCACTCAATAATTATTTCATTCATTTCAACAATTTTAATACCTAACCTGATTGACTTAATAAAACATGCACTAGAATTACAAGCAAAATACCCGAATTTGATTAGACAACAAAGGTTCACTTCATCGTACAACCAGTATAAATGAAAGAAATAATAATAGTACAAAGTTTGCACACAATAAATATCTATCTGGAAAGGTGCTAAAGTACAACACTACTGAATCAAATCAAAACCGAAACAAAAGCACTCCTAATTAATATAGATTCCTTACAAGACTCTCAGCATCTAATCAAAAACAACTATTCTTCTTGAAAAAAACTACATCACAATAATAACAAAGAGACCTATATAGGAATCAAATTCATTCAACCAGAGTTTCTCCAGCAACTTGTTCATCATGAATGTTTGCTGTGTGACCACTTTCTTCATTAGTCCCTTCCTCCTCATTCTCTTTGCATAAATTGATTTCCTCCTTCAGTAATCCATAGCTAATTGACAAATCTTTCCATTCTTTTTCTCCAGATAAGTAGTCGTGCCGCGCCAAATACTTCTTCAGCTCAACTTTAATGTTGCGAAATGGCTAAGAACAAATTTTCAAAACTAGCCAGTTAGTACTCTTTCCACTCCACCTATCCCTTCCCTCCTGTGTTCCCTACCCAGTCCAATTTACTAGCCCTTTTTGCGATTTTTCCTAACTTTTTTCATTGCACAAATCTGGGAGATAAGTTGCAATTTAACATCCAATTCTTTTCATCTTCACCTTTTCTCTAAAGTATAATGCTCGTTTAGATAATTAACAACAAAAACTTAATCAGTGCTTCTATAAAAAGTAACAAAAATTATTGACGTGTCACAAAATCCGTGAATTAAATAACAAAATCCGAGCAAGTACTATTTAAAATCAACAAGGGCTTATGTCACTTTATCACTTTTAATCAGTTTCCAAGCTTTATAGTACCAATTTAGTCAGGTCTAAAAATTGTAGAATAGCAATTCAACCAAATAAAGGAAAGCATATAGTATACCTCTGCTTTGCATTCAGAAGCCAAACGAAAGAAAGCAGCAGAAGCAAAATGCTTTCCAACGGACTCAGCTAATCTGATCTGACCAAGCCAATACGACGACGTCTCAAGCTTATCAAACCTACATTTGCTGCACCTCTCAGCACTTTGATAAGGCGTCCCCAAAATCTGCTGCTTAACCACGAAAGGCGATGATTTCAGAGGAGTCGCTACTGAAACATAACCACCCTCTTCCTGATTCAGCAATATCTTGTCCTTATTTTCCTCAACTTTTTCGCCTATGGAAATTCACGATTTTCTTCTTAGTCTCAGATGGTTTCTTCGGAGTATTCTCGGTTTCTTGAACTGGGGTGACATTGGTTGGCAGTTTTGTCTGTTTTTGAAGAATCCCAGAAATGGGCTTCCGAATAGGCTTTTCAGTAACTGGCTTTGTTACTGCATTTTGATTTTTTACTGTCCCAAAAACTCTTTTTTCCCTGAAAAAAGAATGTTAATAAAACTCAATTGAATTAAAGAAACCTGAAAAATCAAGAATTCTATATATATATATTTTTTTACCTGTTGATTTGGGGTTCCTTAACTTTGATTTTTGGTGCTTCAGACGCTTTTCCATCTGTTTTCGGTTTCAAGATTTGGGTTTTTCCTGTAAATGAGCCCAACAAAAAAAAAACCATGACAAAATATAATTTGTGCAAAAACATAGAAAAAAAAGAAAGAAAAAGAAATAGAAAAATGTTACCTGGAAATGGAGTGCGATGATGAAGAGCCATGAAGATAAAAGTTGGCTTATCTTTTGTGTTAGAGAATTTTCTTTCGTTCTTTGAAATTAAAGCAATCAGAATTTTTCTTTGTGTGTTTTCCAGAAATAGTAGTAGCATTTAATAATAGTGGAAAAGATTTGGAAGTTCGAATGGGAGAAATGGGCGGGAACGGTTTTCCAGATTTGTTTGGTTGGTTAGTTGCAGACGCTCCACATCTGGGCCCTTTGACCAATTCATGTAAGTTAAGCTAATTGGGCTGGTAATATAAAACTATTGCACTTGCACAACTCCTATAAAATAAACAGGCCTTTTAATATATTTTCGTATAAATGAATATAAATAAATCGGACAATCTAGTGTTTAAATACTATTTGATTATTTTAACAAATTTAAAATTACTTTTAAATTTGGTTTGTTTATTTTTCGAATCGAATTCAAACGAGTTTTTTATTGAATCGAACTTTGAGTTGAGGTCGAGTAATTTGGGATTTCTACATGTAAATTTAAAATTTTTAACTTATCGAGTCGAATACCATGAAAAATTAATAAATGCTAAATTTTCGTTCAAATTTAACCTGACTATTGACGAACCAACATTAAACGAGTTCTTACTAAACCGAATTCAATTCGAATATCAAGTATTTTGACTTCATTTACAACCCTACACTCGAAAAAATATTTCCAGTAAGTTAGAAGATACCAGGACGAGGAATAATTGAATTATTACTAGTGTGACTGGTAATAAAAAAATATGGATACTGAAAACTCGTGTGTTAGGTAAGACTATTGAGGTTGAAATTTAAGAAAACCTTTTTCAAAGACAATTAAACTAAACTTGGGTTAGATACAGAATATTGGATAGTGAAAATTTTCATTATTCAAAAAAAAATACTATTGTTTAAATAATATTTTATAATTATTTTATACACATTTTTAAATTCAAATCATATTTTTTATCTCACACATTTTTTTATCTAAAAAGTTATTACATTATCTATCTAAATAATATTTCAAGAATAATAATTATATTAATGTTAGAAACCCTTTTTTTTTTTTTTTTAAAAAAGAAAAAAAATTATAGTACTACTATTCATCCTTGGTGAGGCTTCTGCTAAAAGCGTAAGGACACAGCAAAAAAAGAACAATTAAGTTGGGCCTTTGTAGGATCTAACGTTACATCCGGGCAAAATTGAAGTGTAAGAGGCATGAGCCCATCTGTTCTTTAAAAATGCAAATAAAACGCATAGGCTAAACTTGTGGCCCGTCCTATAGGCCTCGAGATTCCTTCGGCAGTCAAAGCCCAAAAACTCAAGGTCCTCAGTTGGCGAGTCAATTGCTCACCAACCCCATTAACTTTTACTACTACGACTCTTGGTCAACATCTTGATCCACATGAACAATGGGTTCATTTTATTTAGGAAAATAAGAAATTTATAGTCAGTTCCACAAACACTTTTTGATGCTTATTTTACATTTTTATACTTTAGGTGGGCTCAAAAAAAATAAAAAAAAAGCTCTCCGATAAGAGTTAGAACTAATGTCTGGGACTTTAGCATGTAAAAATTACCAAATTTTTTATGCTACTGCTTCTCTTTTATTTATGTATCCTTCTTTTATGCTCTTCTCTTATTTTTTGTTTTTTGTTTTTTGTTTTAATTGTTGAGAGCCTCTATTCTTTGTTTGTGTTCCTGAAAGCTAGAGCCTTTATGTATCATCATTTTTTTTTTGTAGTTCTTAAATTTAATAATTTAATTCAATTATTGTTTACCTTGTTTAAGCATGTGATTATTTTAACCCTTGGTCTTCTTTAAATGTAGAAAAAATTCAACAAATGCTATATAATTGCGAGAATTATACATTCTCTTATAGAAAAGATTTATGTAATTCAGTGTACTAAGGATAATTGTTCATATTTTCTTAACAGTTTCCCAAATAAAGATGCCCACAACATCTTGTACATGGAAACTCCGGAAAATTCCTCATTCGCATTATTGCAGCGTTATTAGATTCTATAGACCATTAAAAGAATTTAACCACTATTATTATTCATTACATTGACCAATATAATATTCCAATCCAATCACCTGGTACTAATATGATTTTTGGACCATACAAATAATCAACATGGAGGATTAATCTAGACAACTGTTAACATCTACTCGGAAATTTCTTAACAAACAAACAAACCAACTAAATTTTAATCTTATTAAATAGGATCAGTTGTATGAATTCTATACGCCATTACACTCTGTCATGAACTATATTCTCCTTAATTCCTATATAAGTTATATCTTTCCTACAAGTTACCTACCAAGTCTTTTTCGATCTTCCTTTACCCCTCTTATGTTGACTACTCTCTCTAAAATCTACTCGACCGACAGGCGCTTCTACTAGTCGTCTTTAACACATGACCTAACCACCTTAAACGTGTTTTTCTTATATTCTCATCAATAGATACTACTTCAAATTTCTCATGAATATGCTCATTCCGTATCTTATCCATCTTAGTGTACCCACACATCCATTTTAACATTTACATTTCTGCTATTTTCATCTTTTGTTCATGTGTGTGATTCATTAAGCATCCCCAACACTCAAACCCATAAAGTATTGCTGACCTAATTGTCGTTCTATAGAATTTACCCTTAAGTCGTAAAGGAATATTGCGATCACATAATATTTTCGATGCGATTCTCAATTTAGTCAATCCTACTTGTATTCGATGTGTAACATCTCTATCTATACCACCTTTACTCTGAAAAAATGATCCTAAATATTTAAAATTTTCATTTATGGGTATCTTTGGATTTCTAATACTAGCCCCTATTCCATTTCTACGTGTACCCTTGCTAAATTTAAATTCCATATATTATGTTTTTGATCTACTAATTCTAAAGCCTTTTACATCAAGTGTCTCTTTCTAAATCTCGAATTTAGCATTAACTCCATCTTTTGTTTCATTTACTAACACAATGTTATCTGCAAATAACATACATAATAGTATTTCCTTCTGTATGTGTCTTGTAAGTTTATTTATGATCAATATCGTAGTAAAATCATTTCATAAGACTGACAAAGGTTTACGTTGCGTTGTCGACCTAACGCAACTCCTCTTCTTTACCCATATTTAAGACCGACTATGCTAAGAAAAAAGTTTATGCAACACTAATTTCCAAAAAATGGAAATCTGTGCTCATTTTACAAATTCGTAAAGGTGACAAAAGAAAACGTGGTAGAAAATCATTTTTTTTTAGTAGCGTTGACAGCGTGTTCAATACGCTGAGGTGGAGAATGGTGTAGGAGAAAATAAATGTGGATTTTAAATACCGAGACTTGGTTTATGAAAAAAATGTACCGTAAGAGAGAGGCAGTCAATTAAGTCCTGGAACAACATCATATATTCTAGAAAAAGGAATGGTGAAAACTCCTATCGTATATAAAGACTGTATCAACTCATCGAAAATCCATCCGTATGACTTCCGCAAATTTGCTTACATTGTAAGTTTATTTTTATAATTTTTATTTTTTTTAGAGCTCTGTCTCTTCTTGCTTTAACGACTCACAACCATAACTAACATGTTATAAAAGAAACAATATTAATATTTATCATTTAAATTGCTCTTTATCGGCTGTTAACACTGTAATTTTAGATTCTTTTCATGGATAGAAATAATTTCATTTTAGTCTATTATTACCAACAGTCTATAACTAGGAAAGCAAATAATGGCTGGTAAAGCAAATTTGCCTATTGGTTCAGCCCGTTCTGGGAAGACGCACTACATCCAATGTTTTAAAAATCGGATCGGACATTGAATCGGTGGCTTGTCAGGCTTGTGATTCAACTGGTTGAACTGGCCGATTCACTAATTTAAGTTTTTTTTTTTAGTATAGTATAATTTAAAATGACCTAAAATATATTTTTATGAAATCTAAAATAGAAGAGAAACACTATTTTTTGAAAATTCTAATTTTTATAATAATGTAATAATAATTTAAAGAATTTTAAGGGAAAAAAAATATAATTTTAAAAATATTGGGGGAGGGGCGGGCAGCCCCAATGATCCGCCCATGCATACATCAGGGGATGGATCTTAGAGTTGAACTTTGGGAGTCACAGCTTTAGGGCAAAAACTATGATACATTGTTTAGGAAGATAATTTTATGATTTTTGTAAAATTTTAGGAAGTAAAGTCTAATTTTTTAAGGGTGTTATTCATATTTAAAAAAATCAAGAAAAATTATATATTATGAAACTCTTGGTTTTTAAGAGTTTTATGATAATATAATAATAATTTTAAAAATTTTAATGAGAGAAAAATATAATTTCAAAAATGTTTAGAGGCCCCATGACTGAGTAGTTCTTTTTTAGTTTAGTTGGATCATTTATAAAGTATGGGGTCATTGAAAGTAAAGTTCCTTCTATTTTATGAAATGATTCAACAATTGTTATTAATTAATTTGTAATACGGTATGACTAACAAAGAATTTTCTAACTACGGACTGCCCGTTACATTTAAGTTTTTTCCTCATGACTAAGTAAACACAGGAACGGCACATCTAGACCAACTTAATTGAAAAACCCTGAAGTTTGGAGGTAGTTAATGTATACTGCTGACTGAAAGTCTTAGACATCAGAAGGAAATTAAACGCTGTTTTACTGGCCACAGAGTAATTAAAGAGCTAAATTACAATTACATGATCGAGACCTTTTCTGCTTTTTTAATTAACGAATTATTTTGGATGCAGTGGTATTAACGAAAGAGAAAAAGGTCTCAGTTTAGTGCTAACAAATTTTATTTTTTTTTTTCATGCAGAAAAACTATTCTTGTAATTATTAACAAAGTATTAGATTAAACGGGAGGGGTTGTAAGACGAAGGTAATTTGTAGGTTACATACCATTGATTTAGATGTTAAAGGGCTCCATTTGTACATCGATTATTTAAAATATTATTTAAAATAATTATTGTAACAATTTTTTGACATGTGAGATTGTGAAATTAAAAATGTCTTGAAAAATAATTATAAAATATTATTGAAAGAATAATGAAGGATATAAACTATCGAAACAGAGCCAAAATCGGTTTTGGTTCTCTATTACACTTTTTAGTATTACACTTATATTATACTGGTAAATATCATAGAGTAGCATGTGTACTTTTAATATAAGAAAATATTAAATGAGTAATAAGCGTCATTTCATCAGATGGTGTAATAAAAATATAATACTAAAAAATATAACAAATGATCTAATGCGCCACAATCCGTAAAAGGAGCAAAAGAAACCAAATAGATGAATCTATATGGCACATAAGATAATAAGTGCCTTGTTCACCAAGGCGTTGTTTTTATCTAAAATTGATTTGACAGATTAATATCTGCGAGCTGTAACGATTAACATCTTGAACACAATAATGTTGGCTACTATCATCGCCAATATTGACGTATTCGCTTATCATTTATTTCTTTAAACTTATTTGAGAGATTTACAGCAGACATTTTTCCAGTTGTTCATACTTCATACTCTTTATGGCTAGGGACAATTCGTTATATAGATATCATTTGACAAAGTATAACAGAAATCGATACATGAAACATGTTTTATGTAGACTAGTTTGTTCATGTCAAACAAAGAGTTAGTGATATAATTGACTTTATTCCTAGTGAGAGAGTTAAAGCCTTGCCCAAAAGGCCAAAATTAAACCATCAAATATAACCATCTAGAATGGTTTTGGGTATCTGTAACACTTGTGTGATTCTATTTATATGAGTGACATGTGTCCTTAACTCATTTAAGTAGTGTCACATAAATAACACATTAAAAAGTATTACAGGAACTCACACCTATCTAGAATCTAGTTAATTTGGTCATATCTGATTGACGCTAGCTAGTTAGTAGTAGCAATCGTTACCACACTATCAGACACTAGACCATTTCTTTATTAGTCACTGGCCACAATGTAGGGTGACTAGTATAATTATCTGACTATTTATAAAGTAAAAGAACCATTTAAAAAGCAAGAGTCTCGAGATAATCCCATAATTATTGTTAATCACTGCACAATATAGAGTGACTAGAAAAGAATTTTTTCATGCCCTCACCATAACTTCGAATTTAGTGAGAATGAACAATACTAAATTCTGTCTCATAAAGTCCCTGTTTGGTATTAGGAATTTAATAAAAAAAAAGGAAACGAAAGAAATGGAAACTAAATTTATTAGAAATATCAAATCCTTAACTTAGTTTGGTTAATGAGGAAAGTAGTAAGGAAAGAAAAGTAATTCTGAGTGAAAATGATTTTTATGTTCGGTTTGTGAATTTTGAATAAGAAATGGAAAAGGAATTTTTCTCTTGAAATTTAACAAATTAGTAGATATTATCAATTCAAATGAATTTATGTTTTAATTTTAAAAAAAAAACAGTAAACACAATCAAATGAAATGAGTGCTTAAAATATTTTAATTTGTAAAATTGTCTTAATTCCCTTATAAAAAGAAAGATGTAAAATTCTTATCGACACATAGAATACTTACTATAATATATATAATTTTGTATAGTAGAATTCACGTACGACATGTGGTTAGAAACTGAATTAAAAACTTTAACTCTCAGAATAACAATTTTAGCTTTAGTACAATTTATTTTACCAAAAAAGGGATCTCAAAGATAAAAATGAATAAAGTAGAAAAATAATTGTAATGTATTGCGGATATATTTAAGATTTCTATGTCTTGGATTTTTAAATTTTTATTAAAAAATAGAACTTACGAGCATATCTTAAGTGACTTTAAATAAAAGGCTAAATCAAAGCTATGAAGAGGTTAATTAGGTTTAATTTAATATTAATTAAGTATAATTATAAGTTGATTGCTTTAATTAATTATTTTCAAATTTTGATGAGTCAACGTTGAATTCAAAAAAGTAAAATTTAAGAAGAAAACATATAAACTAAAACTAACAGTGGATAAAAAGTGGTTACTTGGGTATAATTTATTAGTAATGAAATCCATACATAATCCAATCAAACAATTAAATCATTTTTCCAAACCTAATGGACATGTCTAATGGTTAAAATGAAGCCTAGGGGGGAAAGTATAAACTAAACCTCATTAGAGAGATTAATAGATTGACTAGAAATTTTGGGGCAAAAGTATGAGATTTTAAAATTTTCTTTCTTCTTTTACATTGTTTCTAACCCCACCACTGCATCTATTCTTCTAAGTTCCAGCGGTGGCTACGGTTAATTTGACCAGCAACAAACCATCCATAGCCTTCTGTCACTCTCTGCTTTAATTAAATAAATCGATGAAATCAAATTAGTTTAACTTTCGATTTTTAGGTAATCAGTATTTAGATAAATCGAATAAAAATAATTGGTTATATAGTTTGGATTTGATTGTTGAAAATTAATAAATAAATAACTGAACAATTGAATTTTTAGTTTTTTTTAAACCCAATTTCAATATTTATTATATATTCAACACTTTAATATTATTTTCTTTGTTATTTTTTAGTGTGTAGTATTAGTTTTAGTAGTTTTGGGTTTTTTTTTTTATTAATTTGATTAGTTTTATATTTAATTTATACTTAGTTTTTAAATTAAGTAGTGTACTTTGGTTAATCAGATAAACTCAAAAAAAAAAAAATAGTTAATTAACTATGGTTCGAATTTTGGTTTTGCTTTCCTTGCATTGAATATTGAAAAAATTGAAATATTTTAACCGAATTACTAAAAAACAACTAATGAACTCTCTGTGTCCTGTTTTGTGATTTTGATTTGATGATCCGATTTTCACTTAAACCCACCTTGGAGTCCGTGTGTCGACTCAAATTCACAATACTTTTCACCATTTCCTCACTAGGAAATGGAATTTGGGCAAAATCAACTGTGATTTTCCTTACTAATTTCTCTCAAACACTTTGTGTATGATTTTCTTCCATAACCAAACATGAGAAATTATCTTTGAAAGAAGGTTTCCTTTTTCTCACTATTTTCCTGGAACCAAACGGTGCCTTTAGGAAAGCAACCAAAATGAATTTTAAGTGAAAATATAGCAAATAAGTAAGTATTTACATATTTTTAATTTTTTTGTAACAGTACGATGGATCCTTACTATTATTATTTCTTGGGTAAATTACATGGAACCTCCTGTGGTTTGGCTGTAACATATATATATTATCCCTCTGTTGTATTGAAATGTACATTTAAATCGTATGATTTGAACTAAAATGAAACCGTTTGTCATTTCATTCAATCGTCAAAGTTTAAAAAAGTTCAATTTTAAGGGTATGATTATATTTTAATATTTATTTTTAAAGCTTTTTAATTACAATTTGATATTGAAATTAAAATTTCAGTAATAATAAGTTAAAAAAATAAATATTAAAAGACAAAAATACCCTCAAATTAAAGCTTTTTAACTTTTGACTGTTAGATTAGATGAAATTACTAACAATTTCATTTTAGTCCAAATCATTGGAGGTTAAATATTTGGAGAATTTTACAATCCATTTTAGGGAATTATTCCCTTGGTTTTGAAAGTTTGTATAGTACAAGCTCTTAAAGCATATAGTATTATACAAGTATCTAAAGTACAAGAAAATAGTTCGCTACAAAGAATTGTAGAATTTTCTTATATTTTAATACTACAAGAGAGTATTATATAAGTTGACCAGTAGCAACTATAGAGGGGTTCCGTATAATTTACTCTTATTTCTTTCATTTTTTTCATTACATTCCTCCCTTATTTTGGTGGGTGTGGGTGGGGGTTCTTGAATCAAAACACACATTAACCTCAATTAACTTAAATTTAGTTACTTCAGAAGTTCTGTTTCAATCCCGCATCTTTAATTGATTACTTTCTACACAAGAAAGTAAGAGAATCTACGCCGTTCACATGTCATATTTTCCTTTTCTTTATATAATTCCACACTCCCCATATTGTCTTAGTTAAAATTTCAAAGAACATATAACCAAAAAAAAAAATTTAGCATTCCGATTGATTTGTGTTTCAAATGGCACCACTAACCATCTCAATTTTTAGAGATACTTATAATCAACAAAATTTCAAATAATTTAGAAAATATGGACGTATGCTTTTGTAAATAGAGTTAATTAACACAAAATAGAAGTTGACTGTCATTTGTAATTTATACTAGACTCCAACTAATGTAATGGTTGTATTTATAAAATTGATTCCACTAATATACCGGCTTATAATTACTCTTTAATAGTTTTATTTGCTCTTGTCTTTTTTCTTTTGAAAAAATTGTACTTGACATGTTAGTCATCATTTCATTTTAGTTGTGCAATCTTTCTTAATCAGGAAAATTAGGTTCGTCAAATTTGTCTCCTTTTTCTTTAGTCTATACAAATAATAGACTGGAAACTCTCATATGATCATATCAACTGTTTAATTAGAGCATCATCATAAATTGGCAGTTGCATGGAAATTTTGCGATTTTATGTTGCCACGGCAATTGTCTTCAGTAACACAGCTGATGTGCTTAACGGCTAAAAAAACTTTTTTTTTTGAGAAAAATTTTGACTACACAGCTTAAAATTATTAACCAAAAAAAAAAAAAAAAAAAGACAGTGACGTAGGGTTTGTAATCTACAGATTTCAAAGTTTATATCAAGTTTATGTTCCCATTGCCAGAAGGCAGAAGGAAATTTGTGTTTGCAATCAGATTTGGCATTTCATACAAAATACAGAACTAATATATAGAAAAATATGAAAGGTTATAATAATTACATTGAAGGTCCGGTCTTGACGGCTTGAATTAAAAAACAACGATTTTTTCAATTTGGAAATTATATGAAATGCAACTTAAATAGTAACATGTTTTTCGTATGATCTATTGGTCATGATTCGAGTCATTAGAAAGTGGAAGAGAATTTTTTTTTTTTAAGGGTTTGTACTACGCTATCTAGGGGCGGATCATGAGGGTGGGGTGGGGTGGCCATCCCCAAGATTTTTAAAATTACACGTTTTTCTCCTTTTAAATTTTTTAAAATTATTGTTATATTATTATAAATTATTAGATTTTGCCCCTCCAAAAAAAAAAAAAATTAGAGAATATAAAAAAGTGTTCCATATGTATATATTTATACAATCTTATTCTCTAAGAGTTTCAAAAATATTTTATTTTTCTTGATATATTTTTTTTTAAATTTCAATAACTCCTTTTAAAAAAAATTAGACTTTAACCCGTAGATGTGTGAAAATTTTACAAAAATTATAAAACTATCTCTCAAAAAATATGTATATATAGTTTTTACCCCTTAAAGTTCAACTTTTAGATCTGCTCTTGATGCTATCTAGAAACACAATCCACGTGGTGAAATGAAGTGTTTCTTTAAGTTCTTGAATAGTTTTTATTATTTATAAACAATGTCTATTGGACTTAAATGGAGTAATTAATTTAATTGGTAAAATTTACCATTACTGTACCTTAGAAGTTTTATATCTTATCTAACTTAATTTTCTAAGAAGAATATGCACAATTAATATGTTGAGATTACTTAATTCCATTTTAAAGGAAAAAGTTATTTGGCTTTTGATCAACTGAATGTAACAGCATGAATCAAATTTAGAGAAAAAGCTACGCTCCATTATAACTGCTTGGCATATAGATATATGATCTTTTCATGTATTAAAGCATTATTTTGTGAAAGGACTAATGTGACATTTATGAGATTTGAGGACTATAACATTTTAGGAGGATTAAGTTCTATATACAGTCCTCCTGGTAACGTATCATCTTTTTGTGCTCGAACACTTCTACATATAAAATTTTAAAGTAAATTTTATTATATTGTATAAATTTTTATCTGACAAAAAATTGTTAGAATTTAATGAAGAAAGGGATTAAGTAAAGTGCTCAAGTACAATAACCTTGAAATGGTTTTTTCTTTTTTCTTTCTTTAAATTCAACAATTAAAGGAAGAGGTGATAGGTGACAATAGATATAAACGACAAAACAAATGCAGACAGGCATTATTTACATCTCCATATATAGGACCTTCATGTTTTTTTTTTTTTTTTTTTTTGTCTATTTTGACTATTTTTCTCGGTAAAATTTAAGGATAGGATGTTAACACCAATAATGTGAATTGTTTTTGTCTATCTATTTATTTATTTATCTATCTATCTATCTATCCATATATATATATATATATATCCCACATGGATTAGCTGATTTGAATTGATTAATAAGATTCATATGTCGAAAATTATCTCCACTCATTATTAATTAGTTTTAAAATGAAAATTCATATATTTTAACATAGTATCATAATTAGACTTCAGTTTTACGTCATTCACGCGTGCCTCTTGAGTTCCAATTAATCCCTTTCAATGTATTCACTTACGTCCAATTATACATAATGAGTTATAGTCCATACATGTTCAATTAAGCCCTTCTAGCATACTCTCTTACGTCCAATCCACTCAAATCCCACATTGGTCAGTCAATAAATCCTAAACTGATTAATAAAGTTTATCGACCAATTCACTTAGATTGTGTTTGGTTTGATGGATTTGGAGAACGATTTGAAATCTACTTATTTGTTGGAGTTTGTAAAACCAAAATGGATGAATTTCACATTTACAAAAATTAAAAACTTATTCGAAAGCCTTTATTTTATACTTTTAATTTTAGTTGATTTAAAATTCATGTGTTTTAACCTTATAAATTACTCTAATAAATAAGCGAATTTTAATTTTTTTAAATTCATCTACAATCTAAATATAACTTTAGTGTCGATTGATTTTGAGACGAGACGATGCTCTTCTTAACAGACTTGGTCGCAGTAGTCCAGTGATTTACGTTTGCCAATACCCCATTGGCTGCTAAAAGATCACTGCTGAATAATGCCCCGATCTTACTTCTTTACTTGGTACTTTTCCGACTTTAGAAAAAATAGTCGTAGACTAATACATTAAAAAAATTGCATTCAGAGGAATCAGAGCTGAGGATTCAAGAATTTCAAGATTGTCAAAATAATCCCTTAATCTTCATCCAATAATACATTACTTCCCTGACATGATGAGGCACAATTTCTATAAACTTACATCAATTAGTTATATATGTTAGTCTGAATTTTCTTCCCCAAATGGCAAATACTATCAAGTAACAGGTCAAACAACAAATTCACTATCGCTTGTTGACTTTAACAATGCCATATTAATTTGTGTTTTTGTTGCCAACGTAGCACAATTTATATGATAAAACGTTTCTCCTCTATAACTTATTAGTTATCATTTCGAACTATTAAAGGGAGGGTGGGTTTTTTTTTGTTTTTTTTTTAAATTGTGTTTATTTTTTCTCTTTTGATTTAATTTTGTCTTATATTTAGATTTTCTTGAGGGAAATTTTGTTTCCAAATGTGTTTGTTCAATTAAATTTCCTCTGTTTTTAGCTTTTTATTTAACAGGAAAACATAACTATTTAATGGTCTTTTTTGCACACTAATTTCTATAAGCAACATTGAAATTTTAACTCTTAGTTTTTTGTAATTCCAACAAGTTCCAACGTAGATATTGATAATTAGGAAGGATTTTAGATGATAAGTCTAGCAAAGTGTTATATACTCCGTCAACTATAGGTGTTTATAATCGAGTATCTAATTCATATAATTCATTGGTGATCCAACCCAATTAATAATAGGGACAGATCGATACGTACTCGATAAAGCATATTGGATGATCGGGGATCGGATTTCGCCCATTTATGGTATTTACTTTAACTTATTTAATTTTTTTAAAACATTTGACTGCTTGACATTTGTGTCGGCTTCTAAAAATTTTGTAAAAATAAAGTATTTGAGTACTGATTACACAAATATCTTGTAAATGGTAATAGGAGGAGAAAAAAGTCCATTAATATATAAAATTACATAATTAATCTTGTACACGAATCGAATCGGATACTATTATAGATTCTTGATTAACTAATATTAATAGTTCGATTTTTCTAATTTTTGCTCTTTAAAATGAATTTAATCAACGAATTTTTCAAATCGACCAATCAAAATAGCAACCCCTACCATCAGCAAACACATAATTTCATTCTTTTTTAAAATTGTATCTGAGAACGTGGATGATACATGGATAATGAAAGACTGATGGGTCGTCACGAAAGGGGATGTTTCGGTCATGGATGCATTAAAATTGGTTCGAGGTGTGAACCTCCATCATTTTCTTAGTGTTATTTAGGGCATGGTGAAGTGTGAACCCTGAATTGCATTTTTGTAATAGGTTCAGCAAGTTCCAACCATGTGAGAGGACTCTTAAGAGTCTACATGCGCTCCAGCTTATAAATTGTCAAGAGTTGCCTATGAAGAACAAATATATCTGCCTTCTGTTAATTGGACTTAGGGTGGTAGAACATTTAAAGAAAATGGGGTCCATAATAATTATCAATTTCAATTGTTAATTATTAAAAATGCAAATGTGATAATATATATATATATAGAAGAAAATCTCTATGCATATGAATATAAACTCACTAAAATTGATATTCTTGCCGAATTTTCACCATAAATAGTCTAAAAGATTGCCAAAATAATTGCTCGAATATTCGCTTTGTGCAGCCAAAATCAACCAATGGTAACATATGTAAATGCTTCTCGAAGCTAATTATTTTTACGAAGAATTCTACACTCAAGATTTCTGCATGAAAAATGGTCTATGGTCCGTTTTGGCTGTAAGAGAATTAATTTTAACTGAGCAAACATTTGTCAACAACATGACAATCGTTGAGTAATCATTACATGCATTGAGACTGCAACCTAGCCTAGTGTATCAAGACATCGTCAATCTTGTGGATATGTTGGAGTGTAAACAAATTTAAGTTACTTGACATTAGAATTGAATTCGGTTCAGTAATAATTTATTTAAATTTAATTTGTTAATAATTAAGTCAATTTTAAATAAAATTTAATGTTTGTTATTTTTTTTTAAAAATTTGATTCGAACACGACTGATAAATTAAAAATTTTAAATTTACATTTAAGTTTTCAAATTACTTAAACTCAATTTGAATTCGGTCCATAAAAGATTGTTTACGTCTTTCTACTTGTACCATGTACGCCAAAAAAGGTTAAAATTGAAAATTGAGAAAAAAAAAATCGAAAATAGTAATTTATTTGCAAGTCTCAATTTGAATTCGGTCCATAAAAACTTGTTTACGTCTTTCTATTCTACTTGTACCATGTACGCCAAAAAAGGTTAAAATTGAAAATTGAGAAAAAAAAACTGAAAATAGAAATTTATTTGCATTATAAGAGTCTCAATTTGAATTCGGTCCATAAAAGATTGTTTACGTCTTTCTACTTGTACCATGTACTAGCCAAAAAAGGTCAAAATTGAAAATTGAGAAAAAAAAAAAATCGAAAATAGTAATTTATTTGCAAGTCTCAATTTGAATTCTGTCCATAAAAACTTGTTTACGTCTTTCTATTCTACTTGTACCCTGTACGCCAAAAAAGGTTAAAATTGAAAATTGAGAAGAAAAAAAAAAACCCAAAATAGAAATTTATTTGCAAGTCTCATATTTAGTGTTTATCTTCATTCACACTGTCAAAATGATCTCCGGCAACGTCGAAACACGACGTAAGTATCTAATTGACATGTACATGGTATGTAATTTAAGTCTTATGATAGAAATTGTAGACAAATTAATGAAGTCATTGATAACACATTTAATGGTCACGTGATTATCACACAATTCAGTCCATTATGTTGTCCATGATTTTTGTTATAAACCTAAGAATGGTTAATTTTTTATTTTTTTAGGTGTATCAAAGATAAGGGACTAAATTAGTCTACTGTGATAGATAAAAAATCAAATTGATCGATACATTAAAGACAAGAGATTAAATTGATATTTTTTGCAAAGACCTGATAGCCCGATTTTAGAGTTTATAGCTGTATGTGCCACTCCATATAAATATTTATCTACCCATTTTCACAAGCGGTGCACGAACAAAATTACCATCCTAAAATGCAAGAACGATGGCTGGCTTTTTAACCTTTCAAGGGAAATAAATTAATCAGCTTGATTTACTTGAATTTTGATGCTTCATTGTACTAATCATTCGCTGCCCATGATTTACGCCAAGTTAAAGAGATCAATTTAGTTCTTTATTTTTGGAGTATTAATTAATATGGTCTTTTATTTATTACAATAGATAAATTTGGTTATTTATTTTTTAAAAAATAAAATAATTTAAGACTTATGATAGAAATTATAAATAAATTAATAGATGAAGACTCGTGATAATTAGGTGGTCGTTAACTTGTAGTATCTATATGTGCTGTTAACGACTTCGTTAGTTTGTCCACAATTTATGTTACAAATATTAAATTGGTTAATTTTTTAAGAACAAAGGACAAATTAGTCTTTTTGATAGATAATGGACTACATTAGTCGAAACCCTAGAGATAAAAGATTAAATTGATCTTTAGGCCGAAAAAGCAAAAAAGAAAAATCATTAAAAAAAATATAGACGAAGTGTACTTCAAAATTTCATATTACGTTTATAGCAAGAAAATCTAAAACACTGTGTGTACGTACTGCGTCCTGCGAGTTTGATCATTTGATGACGACAAGTAAAAGACATTGGTAAGTGATTTATAGAATATACATTTTTAATAGAATCAAAATGTATTGAATATATTTATTTCTTCGACTCACAATAATTAAAGTCAGCTATTCTCTTCGCGCGTTTCTTTTCGGTTTACCAAAATTTAGTCAACTATAGTATTTTTTTGCCATTATAATACAAAAATACAATCTAAAAAATGAAGAACCAGAACTGAAACATAAATGGTTGCATTTAGGGAAAAAAAGGATTATTTTTCCCAAGGAAAAAGAAGATGAATGATTGACTTTGTCTGGTATACTATCAAATTTCGGCTATTTCGTTGGCAATTGGCTTTTTTTTTTTTATGCTAAAAATCCAGCCTATAGGAGCCAAAACTTCCAATTCCAAAATAATATTGTATATTTCCAGGAAATTCTGAGATTAGACCGTCAACCAATAATAATAAGATGATGGACAATATATAATATAATGTGGGCCAAATTATCCATAAACTAAATGAATTGTCTTCTACTGAAATTAGGTTAAATCTCCTTTACTATTTGTCATTTAAAATTTTGTTCGTCGTTTTTTGGTTCTTTGTCCTTTTGCATCTTGTTTCTTTATTTCCCTAAACTGCTTCGTGGATTGTAGGTAGTTGAGTTTTCTAGCAAACTGAGTCAGATATAATTGAGCCTTACGTTGTAAATTGATTTTAACTGTTTAAGAAAAGAAACTTAATCATGGCATAATTTATGGGACCGTTGGTCACTAAAAGTAATTTAAATCACGTTTGAGACTAGACGTCCTTGGAGTAACTTAAATTACTCCACGGAGCAACAAGTAGTAGCTGATTAGTATAGTACGATTGATTTTGTAATTTATTTTATTATATGTGAGTTTGATTTTGATAATTCAATTATATGTCACAATTGTGAATATATGTAATCATGTGTAATATATATATATATATATATATATATATATATATATATATATATATATATTGCGGGTCAATTGCTATCAGTTCTCAGACACTTGCCATTTTCTTGATCCCACCCGTTGCGATTTGAATGGAACAAGCATGTCATATGATTTGGACTAATCAATGATCAGGCACTTTATTGATTTTGAATCCAACGGCCAGAAATAATCAATAATCAAAACATTATCAAATTTAATTACAGAGAGTTGACTCGGGATAGTGATTTACCCTTTCAATGTGTAGTTCAAAACTAATTGCGACTAATTTTAATTTCCACCTAAAAAATGTTGGTAAATATTTAGGTAAACCCGATTTTTAACTCCATTTATAAATCCTGTAGTGTGGATTAAATTTTAGAGAATTTATGACATCTGTTGATGTAAATAAATTTTTTAAAATTTAATCCATACCATAGAGTTTACAAATGAAGTCAAAAATCGAATCTATCTAAGTATTTTCCAAAAAGATTACTAGTAGCTCTAGCTTGATACTTTGATTAAGTCAATCTCAAATTTGTACGTATTTCTCTCTCAAAACCCAAACCCCACCAAAATTATATATATATATATGGCTATTTTGTTTTTCTGATCCTCAGTCATCAGTCATCGTTTAAAACTTTAAATCTACGCGTTTCTACAGTCAAAGTCATCATGCACTATCTCCCATCTACCTGTTTTCCCCCGCCCCCAGAAAAAAAAAAAAAACTCATAATTTTGACAGATTAAAGTATACAAACGTGACTACGTGCCTTATATATATACATACAACTCGACCATTATGATTTTATGTAGTGACAACTTCCACATAACTATTAGGAGCTTTCTCTCTTTCTCTCTTTCTCTCTCGTCCAACATCATCACCATCCCTATTAGCCATTTAAGCTGTTTTGAACATCCAAACTTAGTGCTGAAATCCTCAAATTCATTCATTCATTTCTTTACTTTTCACTAGTACAACGTACAACAAATTCTTTGAAAAGGGTACTCAAATTTACAAAATTTTTGAGACGGTTTTAAGACGAAAAGGCGGTAAAAAATGGCCGGAGGAGGTGGAGGAAGATCTTTGGAGCAAACTCCGACATGGGCTGTCGCCGTAGTTTGTTTTGTTTTAGTCGCGATTTCAATAGTCATTGAGCACATCCTCCATCTTATTGGAAAGGTATATGCCAACAAAATTCAATCAGAAAATATTAAATATTTTGTTACTAATTATTATATCTAATTAAGTCCTTTAGAGATTTCAAAGATTTAATTTTACCCTAACTTCTTGGACAAATATTTTTACAGTGGTTAACGTCAAAACATAAAAGAGCCCTTTATGAAGCTCTGGAAAAGATCAAATCAGGTAAGGAAAAAAGAGGGTTATACTTTTAATCATTTATATATTTTGTGCTTGATAATTTAAGGGTTCTTTTTTTTTTTTTACCTAACAAAGTTTTAATTTGAATGTTTTGTCATTATGGTGGTGGTGAAGAGCTTATGTTATTGGGATTCATTTCCCTGCTCCTTACGGTAGGACAAGGTGTAATTACTAGCATATGTATATCAAAAGAAGTTGGAGCAACATGGCATCCGTGCAATAAAAAGCAAGAAGTGAAGTCGAATGCGTATATCCCATCTAGAATTATGAAGAAGGTGGACAGCGACGACTCCTCTCCGATGACGGGGCTCGGCGTATTCTGGCGGCTGGGGGTGGGGGAACCGATAAATGTGCCAAGGTATACTCTTATTTTTCCCTAGTTTGATTTCTCAGACTAAGCTTTGAATTTGAATGGTGTCATCGGTCACCTTATCAAGCAAGGAAAAAAATGTAATACGCTAAGTCTAAGTCGCTCAAATCTGTAGCGGTAACCTGCTTAATTATTAAGAGAGAGGAGGAACGAATCCTCCCAAACGTTTAAGAGAGAGGAGATCTATAGTTTGATTTTATGGAAATTTTGCATGGAATGACTAAAATCTTGACTTGTGCATTTGACCATGATTTTTTTTTTTTTGGCAGGATAAAGTTCCATTCGTCTCAGCGGAGGGTATAAACCAGCTGCATATTTTCATCTTCGTCTTGGCTGTTTTTCATGTCCTCTATTGTATATTGACATATGCCTTGGGAAGAGCCAAGGTAAGTAAATAAATAAATATATATATATATACTTCCATGTTTTTTTTTTTTTTTTTTTTTCAACTTTTCCATTTCCCTTTTCTTTTTTTTCTTTCTTTCTTATAATAGTTTATTGATGATTACTTCTCTTATAATACTATATGGTATCAGATGAGCAGTTGGAAGGCGTGGGAGAAGGAGCCAACAAGGACTGCTGAATACCAGTTCTCACACGGTATATTTGGCTGTCATAATTTCATCCTCCTAGCTAGTACAATTAACTAATTAAGCAATGAACAAAAGAAAAAAATATACTACTTATTGTTTTCTTGAAATATAATTAATACTCCTGCCAACAAAATGGTACGTATAGCCATATATGCATGCATAAACAACGTTACATGCAAGCATACATAACATAACCTATTTAATATGAATATAATGAGAAGTGATATTCAATAATTTTTTTTCCTAGCATTTTTTTTAAAGAGGATTAATAGTTAGTGGATCTCCACTTATCCTTAAAACTCGAACTCATGACCTGTAAATTATAAGAAAACGTCTTATTAATTAAGTTGCATTTCATTATCCTCTTCCTGGCATATAATTATATTAAATTGTCCTCCTCTCTCAAATCTAATGCGTTATTCTTTGCAGATCCTGAGAGATTCAGATTTGCCAGAGAAACATCTTTTGGAAGAAGGCACTTGAAGGAGCTTCTGGAGCAGCACACCATTTCTACTTTGGATTGTAAGTCTCGGGCTACTTCCTAATTAAAATGACTGCAAAATTTTGCGATTTAATGAGATATTATTAGCAATGCACTTGCACAATTCTACATTTCTACCGAGGATCTTTTGTGTACCAATTTTAATCCTATCTTAACGTCTGAATGCTCGACATGAGTGTTCTGACTTATAAATATTATCATGTCATATTATACATGTCAAATATAGAAAATAGAAGATAAAAAATTAGTACGGAAAGTGTGATAAGAAACCCATTGCCTGATCATGAAGTGTGTGAACACAGACAATTTCAAAGACAGATTCACATTCATGGGATTTAGGAGTACATTCTAAGGTCCTTGAACTTGAAAAGGGAAGTCCGAAAACGAGATTTTACCAAAGTCAGCGTTATTTTGTACCGTGGCAAGTTCAAAAGTCTTTGGGGACCATTTATTGGAATTAGTCATTTTCAGTGATTCCAATTCAAATCTAGGTAATAAAATTCTGTAGCTGTTGATTTAGCCACACAACCATAAAAAAATTAACCAAATTTGTAGCTAGGAAGCCTAAAGAAATTGACCCTTTTTTCACTTAAGGCAAATTAATTAACAGATTCTTTAATTTATTCACAAGCCTATCCTTTACACATATTTCTTGAAGCCATATATGCCAAGTAGGCTAAATAAAAGAAAATATTCATATATCCAAACAACCAAAAAATTCAACAAATTTTAATGTTAGAATACAAGAAATAATTTGTTTATTTAATTAATTCAAAAAAAAGGAGGCAACGGTCGTCACAAGCCGCATGTAGAGATGGCACTTCGCAATTTCCTCTTTCCAACTAGTTTGAGTCATTTGAACTTTTCTAGACGCAACTTAATTAATTTTCTTCCCTGTTTCTTTTTTTTTTTTTTCTTTTTGACAACCAAGACGCAACTTAATTGACTTAGACAAGACTGATTCGTCTGTGATAATCTAAATTTGGTCATGTTCCCCTTGCGTTACTCTCGTCATCGGTGCGAAAAGTAAAATTTTGTATAGTAGGAGACAATTTATGTTGTTATAAAATCATTTTGCACATCTTAATAATAAAGTAATATTTTTTCAATTTAATTTATTTAAAATAAAAATAAATTAGTTAGGTAATTGAGAAAGAAAGTTACATAAGAATTTTTAAATTTAATTATTAAAATAAAAATGAATAGTCGGATAATATTGGGTAATAGTTTAGAAAGGAAGTTATATAACAATATATAGGGAAGACAAAAAAGTAAATTGTTATCTAATGGGGGCATTTTAGAAAAAAATATTAATTTTCACATGCCACATCATCAAGTTGACTTGTGTTTTATATATAGTTAGATGTCATTTTTTGCTCTATTATTTTAACTGAAATAATAGTAATCAATTTCAAGTTTTTGACGGTACGTACCCTTGTTTTTTGTATGGTTTCAGGTTTGCTTCTTTAGGCAATTTGTGAGGTCGGTGCCAAAAGTTGATTACCCTTGACCCTAAGACATGGATTTATCATGGTAACTTCACTTCTAACATATTTGTTTTCTTATTTTCTAACATAAATCTAGAACGATGTTTATGATTCATTTGTCAAAGGATAATCATTTATAAAATCTTAAATTCAGAATTACTTATTAAAGTTAATTTATGTGACAATATTATACTAAATTACCAACCCTTGATTTAAGAAATATGATCCTTCTATTTGTAGATGTAGTGACATATCAGTAGTTTTGTCACTGTTGTCCAAAAAAGGATTTTTTTTTTTTTTTTTTTGGGGAAGGCGAAAAATGATGTCTATTTATTTGTTATTTGGCACATTTCCTTATCCAAGGGGAAAAAAATCCAATGTTCTCAATCAACTTAAAGCAACTAAAAAACAAGTCAATTTCTAACTTCCTTCACAAGAAAAAAGGAAAAGAAATTTAGAATCAAATACACGATATGGATGACGAATAATAATTTTAAACATAAAAATTAATTTTCTGTTAGTTTTGATATGCTTGTAATATGAGTATGAGGTTGATTGGTTAAATATGACCTATTTTAATTTAAATTTCAGGCACATTTGGCACCTCAAAGCCACACAAAATTCGACTTCCAAAATCACATCTCATGTGTAGATCACTGGAAGAGGATTTCAAAGTGGTTGTTGGAATCAGGTTGCTGATCCGGATTCTTAATTTGCCCTCATCTTTATCTTCCTTGCATTTTTTTTCTTCAGAAATTGTGACTTCTTTGATTAATAATGTGTCCAGAATTACACCACAGCATGATATTTGCATTTGGCTGTTTATTTCTAACTTCCTTTTTTTTTTTTTTAAATCCTTTTAACTATTTTCAGCCCTCCTATCTGGTTATTTGCGGTGATTTTCCTCCTCTTCAATACTCATGGTGAGTGAAGTAAATTAATTTGCTAAATCATTTTCTTAAACCAAGCCAATCCGCATAATTAAATACCATATTAGATGGGATGCTAGGATTTTATTTTCAAAGAATTTGGATATCACTTATTCAGTCATATCCTTGGCATTTAGTACTACGTACCAAAGATTTATGTGGCTTTTGCCTCTAAGTCATCAATTATCTTAATTAGATTCACATTGTCTATTTCCATTCATTTGACTAATATTTTTCATGTCTTCTTAATTGGACAGGCTGGTATTCCTATCTATGGCTACCATTTGTCCCATTGGTGGTAAGTTACATCAATATCCATAACTAGGTGATGATCCTTTTCATATAATTAATGTATTTAAATGATGAAATTCTACCATTCTGGTCCTCTATAGAATTATACATTTGTACTTAAAAATTTATATCATATAACGAAATGATTCTCTATCAAGACTGTATAATTCCCTCATAAATTGTTGATAAGTGAGGGGGCTAAAATGTCTTATTAGCTACTATTAGTAACAACACACTTATGGAATTAATTGCTACAGATAATCTTGTTGGTCGGGACCAAGCTACAAGTGATTATTACCAAAATGGGCCTAAGGATTCAACAATGAAAGAGGTGAAGTTGTCAAAGGGGTACCCGTAGTTCAGCCCGGAGATGAGCTCTTTTGGTTCAACCGTCCACGTCTCATTCTTTACCTTATTAACTTCGTCCTCTTTCAGGTACCCCAATTTTTTTCTTTTTCTTTTTCTTTTTCTTTTTCTTTCAAGTTTCTTGATATTGAACTTGTTGAATTTGCACTAATACGTGTAATTATTTGTGTCTGTGAAATCAGAATGCATTCCAATTGGCCTTCTTTGTCTGGACTTGGGTAAGCAAATTAGTCACTTTATTATTTCCAATAACTTGTCTTCATAGAATGTTAATTTTTTTTTTTTTTTTTTTTTTATAAAAAAAAGACAAGTGTAAGTACAAAGTCTAATGAATTAATCCGTTTTTCTGTAGTATGAATTTGGTTTTAGGTCTTGCTTCCACGAGCATTTGGAGGATATCATAATTAGAATATCTATGGGGTAAGCATATATAATTTCTTAACACCCCAAAATTGACCTTTAATTAAGAAATCAATTGGCACATTTTCTTGGCACTATTGACTAATATATTCCACGACACCTCTTTTATCAGGGTTCTCATACAGATCCTTTGCAGCTACGTCACCCTTCCTCTATATGCCCTTGTAACGCAGGTAAGAACACAATTACAACATCAATCAATTGTTTGAAATTCTTGAGGGTCGTTACTCAAATTACTTTTTCCACTAATTCTTTCTAAAATACATCATTAATTCCGTTAACATGTAAAGTTTGTGTAACGTTCACAAACCAATTGAGGAGTGAATAACGGATATATGTTAATTTCGAACATTATTGAGTGATTTACCTAAAAGACTATTTTAATGAATGACTCAATCGTGTTGAAAATTGTACAATGCGGGATCTTTAGTACAGTCGTACGGACTCGATCACAATTGAGACCTTTTGGTTCTAAGACAAATTTACAAGATTAAATGCTCAAAACTATACTATTCTTGTTCTTTATATAAACAGATGGGATCGACAATGAAACAGACAACCATATTCAACGAAAAGGTGGCAACAGCACTGAAAAACTGGCACCACACAGCCAAGAAACACATCAAAGAAAGCAAGCATAATGCAGGGCTGGCATCATCCAGAGTCACAAGCAGAGCCGCAACCCCATCCCACCACTTGTCCCCTGTCCATCTCTTGCGCCATTACAAGAGCGAACTCGACAGCTTCCAAACATCTCCAAGAAAATCAACCTTTGACATCGAACAATCGGATACCGAAGCACCTTCTCCCCAGCATTTCCACCAGCAGGGAATTGATCAAGTCTCATCTTCTCAACACCAGCATCATATCGAACTCGGGTTCTTGGACCGCGACAACGTTGGTGATGTCCAAGGGCCTAACAGCTCCACATCACAAGTGGCTCCAATGCCCAAAAACGAAATCAATAATCGTCGTTCGAATGATTTTTCATTTATGCAAAGAAATTCTGGTAAGCAGATTAATGGATAATGATGATCATCAGGCCAGTGAGGACAACATTAGAGAGAGCTCTTCTTTTTATTTGTATATGAATAGGAGGAGCCCGGTCTCTTGGTAAAATGCAAGTTCCTTTTCGAAGATTGGCAAAATGGACATATCGATTGACGCGGCTTGTGACATACCTATAATTAAGCAATTGAGAAATATTTTTCCAATTGGTTTTACTTATATTTGTTTGTCTGCTTTCTAAAGCAACAATTTTTCATTGTAACTTTGGTATGTAGGACACAAAATAACAATGAAAAAATATTGAAACACAAATTTTGGTTAAAGAAATTAAGTATCATTAGCAGTGTGAAAGTCTTGAATAGACGAATATTGTACATTTTGTTCAAGTTTGAGAGTAGACAATACTTCTCGACTCTTGCACGAAATTGTATGCACACAAACTCGGAGTCTTGGACTAATTAAATCTTTGAATTAAACTATGTATTGAAATGCAAAGTTTGGTTAAAGAAATCAAGTATCTTTAGCAGTGTGAAAGTCTTGAATAGACGAATATTGCATTACATTTTGTTGAAGTTTGAGAGTAGAGAATACTTCTTGACTCTTACACAAGAAATTGTATGCACACAAACTCGGAGTCTTGGACTAATTAAATCTTTGAATTAAACTATGTATTGAAATACAAATTTTGGCTAAAGAAATCAAGTATCATTAGCAGTGTGAAAATCTTGAATTGACGAATATTGCACATTTTGTTGAAGTTTGAGAGTATACAATACTTATTGACTCTTAGACAAGAAATTGTATGCACTCAAACTCGGACTCTTGGACTAATTAAATCTTTGAATTAAACCATGTATTGTTAGTACTTGTAAAAATTCATGATTTTATTGATGTGTATTTAATGACTTACATTTATTTATATACTTGATTACAACCTAGCACTAGAATATGTATCCAAAATACTTACATAATCTAAGAAATATTTGAACTTCTATCTATCGATATACATAATTTATCAAGTATAAATTATTTAAAATTCTAACAGTATTATTGTTGGCATCATAGTGAGTATTTAAAAAGAATTCCTATCCCACATTAGAAAAATCATTGAACCTTACATCACTTTATATTGATTGACACGTTAGTGGGTTTGTGATGATAAGAGAACTAGTGGTGAGTTTAGTGGGTTTGTGATGATAAGATAATTAGTGGTGGGCTCGCACGTATGTGAGGAGGGTCGTGTTGGGCCAATCTAAGTGCAAGCTGAGAGATTTGTCCCCCTACACTTGGGTTAGATACGATCCAGTACTCTTTTTCTGTTTGATCTCACTAAACCAGGGTTAGATACGGTCCAGTACTCTTTTTCTGTTTGGTCTCACTAAACCAATATTAAAGTTTTACTAAATTATCATACTAGAGTTTTATTTAGTCTTCCCACAATTTATCTTTTTTGGATAGTTTTTTAACCAAGTTAGACTCTTAATTGGTCTTCCCCCCGTTTTAACGCTAAAATCTTCAATGTTCTACGGAAAATTGTCAACGTCCTTCAACGTTTTGAAAATTAACCTACAGTAAATACAGCACTCCTTCCGATTCAGGATCACCCCAAAAAGAAATACACATACTCCCTCTCTTCCTTTGCTCCTAATTTAATTGTTGGTTTAATTTTGCTATTCCTCCTCCCTCTAATTTGTAGAGAAATTGTTTAATTTTGTAAAAACATTTCATTACATTTGATATAGTTTCTTTATGATAGTACATCTCTTAGCATGACTCAAGTTCTTTTACAGTCCAAATTTAAGCTATAATTATTGCCTAGTGTCACGGGCTTACTCCTTTTTAGTGCTCCCAACCCGTGCGGTACTTAGGTTTTCAAGCTAAGTCAGCCTTTCTCACACTCACAACAATAGAAGAAAGAGAATTGAGAAAATAAAAACTTTGTATATTAAATTGCTCAAACTTCCGAGGTATCTTACAAATGAGGGGGTTGGCCCATTTTTATACTAATAAGAGAGAATTCTAGAACCTACTACATTAATTACAAATCCACATGATTCTAGAGAATTCTATACAGAGAATAAATAATATTCCTTCTAGAATATTCTGGAGAATCTAAGGAAACTCTAAAGAATTCTAGAATGTTCATTTCTCTTTTGGAAAAGAGTCTGGATCTTCATTCTGGGCTAAACTTCTGGGCCTTCATTCTGGGCCAACCTCTTTGTCTAAATGGACGGGTCGTGTCATTCTCCCCCACCTATTCTGGCAACATCCTCGTTGGCTTTGGTGGTATTGAATGCGTCAATCTGCTTCTTGAACTGCCAAAGGGCCTCGGTCAGTTCCCAACTATCCTTGCTCTTGGGCAAACCTTTCCATCGTACCTTGTATTCGATCCTGGGCTTGCAACACCGTTTCCGTACTTCTTATCCCTTTAGTATGCAATCCACCTCACGATTATACGAGGTCTTGGCTCCCATAGGTGCTCGTTGTGACAGCCCGAGGTTGGGGTCCTCCTCGTCCCCGTGGTATGACTTCAACAAGCTCACATAGAACATCGGATGAAGTTTTAGCTTCTGAGGGAGTTCCACCTTGTATGCCACCCTATTTCCCTACCCGTCTTAGTACTTTGAACGGTCCCTCGTACCTTCAAAGTAATCCTTTATGCACCTTCCGGTATCTAAGTATGGAGTGCATTTTGACTAGTACAAGGTCGCCTTCCTCAAACTCAAGGAACTGTCTCTTCTCATCAGCCCACTTTATCATCTTCTTAGCAGCCTTGTGTAAGGACGCCCTTGCCAAATCCGCCTCCTCTTGCCATATCTTGGCAAGTTCGTATGCTGTAGGGCTACCATTTTTTTTGTCCCGCCACGACGGTGCTAGGAGTGAGTGGTTGTTGTCCCATCACTATTTCGAAAGGACTCTTCCCTGTAGACTCGTTCACCTGCAAGTTAAACAAGAATTGGGCAATATTTGCCCAATTTTGCCCAATTTTGTTGGGTTGAGCTCACAAAATGCCTCAAGTATAGCTCCAATAGCGCATTTGCCCATTCTTTTTGCCCATCTGTTTGGGGATGTGAGCTAGTCGACATATTGAGCTCCGAACCCAGCAGTCAAGAAATCAAACAACTCTGTTCAGAACTTTCCAGTGAATCGGGGATCCCGATCACTCAAAATTGTTTGTGGCACTCCCCAATACTTTACGATATGCTTCATGAATAGCTTAGCTGCTTCCTCAGCTGGACAGTCCTTGGAAACGGGGCTATTAAAGTTCCATACTTTGAGAACCGGTCTACCACCACCATGATGGTTTGGCATCCCTCAGATTTTGGTAGGCCAACTATAAAGTCCATTGAGACGCTTTCCAATGGTCTCTCTGGAATGGGCAAAGGTTCCAGTAAACCCGTCATTTTGGACTGCTCGATCTTGTCTTGTTAGCACACTAAGCAAGTTCGAACATAAGTCTCCATATCGTCCACATAGAATTTTTCCTGCATCAGTGCCAAGGTACGGTGCATCCCTGGGTGACCAGCCCACTTCGAGTCGTATCACTCCTTTATTGATTCCCACCTTAAGTTCCCACGGCACGTAGAAGCGCCGCCCTTTTGTGTAGAACAACTCTTCCTCGGCCACAGAATCTTCGAGTTTTTCCTTCCTTGGCATATTCAAGAAGGTTTCTAGCAGCTGCATCGTGCTTTAGTCCCTCCTTGATCCTATCGAGCAACGGACTTTCAAGTTGGCTAATGGAAGCAAGCATCGTCTGTCGGCTCAAGGTGCCAGCAGCAGAGTTGACCCTTCGAGAATTGTACTCCAGTACATAGTCGAACTCAGCCAAAAAGTTTTGCCATCTTGCCTGCTTGGGAGAGAGCTTCCTTTGGGATTGGAAGTAGCTTGTGGCGACGTTTTTCGTCCGCACCGTAAAACGGGACCCCAATAAGTAGTGCCTCCATATTCTTAGGCAATTGACGACCACTGTCATCTCTTTTTCTTGCACCGTATATCTCCTTTCTGCCTCGCTAAGCTTTCTCGACTCATAGGCCACTGGATGTCCTTCGTGCATCAATACCCCACCAATGGCAAAGTCCGATGCGTCTGTCTCCACTTCAAAGGCCTTTGAGAAGTCTAGCAAGGCAAGTTTAACCGGTTCTTAGGACATTGCTTCTTTCAGTTTTTCAAAAGTTCCTTGGCACTCCTTATCCCATTCCCATGCCTTTCCTTTCTTTAGCAACTCCGTGAGGGGCGTGGTGATATTGGAGTAGCCTCGCATGAATTTTCGGTAGTAATTTGTCAATCCAAGGAATGATCGTAGTTTCGTCACCTTGGTAGGGGGTTCCCACTCGACAATAGTTTGGATCTTTGACACATCCATCCGAATCTGGCCTCCCCCCACAATGTGACCAAGGAACAGCACCTCTCGCTGTGTGAACACACATTTCTCCTTCTTTACGAAGAGTTGGTTCTCCTTAAGCACCATAAACACCTCTCTCAAGTGTTGGATGTGCTCTTCCAATGTGCGACTATAAATCACAATATCGTCAAGGTATACTACCACAAATTTATCAAGAAATTCTCGAAGTACCTTGTTCATCAAAGTGCAGAAGGTTGCTGTGGCATTGGTCAAGCCAAAAGGCATGACGAGGAACTCATCAGGCGCCGTATCGCATCACACATGTCGTCTTGTGTTCGTCGCCTTCTGCAATGCGTACCTGCCAGTACCTCGACCTTAGATCCAACTTAGAAAACCGTCGTGCACCTCCAAGCTGGTCGAACAAGTCGGCAATCAATGGTATGGGGTACTTGTTCTTCACCGTTAGTTTGTTCAAGGCCCTGTAGTCTACGCACATCCTCAGGGACACGTCGTGTTTCTTCTGGAACAGCACCGGGGCACCAAACGGAGACTTAGGGGGTCTGATGTACCCAGCATCCAGCAAATCCTTCAACTGCTTTCTTAACTCTGCGAGCACTGAAGGGGACATGCGATAGGGGACCATCGCAGGTGGCTTGGTATCTGGGGTCAACTCGATCTCATGGTCTACTTCTCTCTTAGGGGGCAATTCCTTTGGCAGCTCTGCAGGCATCACACTCTTGAACTCCTCCAGTACTGCCGCAACCACCTCAAGCACCTCCCTTTGGTTATCTCCCTCATCTACCTTTAAGGTGGCAAGGTTCAAGGTTGGCTCTCCTCGCTTCAACCCGCTGCATAGTTGGATGGCATATAGGGTTTTGTGATCTCTTCCGGACTCCTACCTTAGAGGTACCATGCATTGGTATTAAGAATCCAAAATGCATATACAGTCGGCAAAGGGAAAAAACATGGCACTATTATGATCAAGGAAGTCAAGTCCTATCACAACATCATAATCATCAAGGGGAATTATCTCAAGTGAAGTTTTGCCCCTCCATTGCCCAATAGCTACGTCTACGTTGCTTGCCAACCCATGGAGGGGGACTTCCTTGGTGTTGACGGTCTTCAAGGTGCCAATGCCTTTCCCCACTTGAAGGTTGAATTTCTTGGCGGCCTCGATCGAGATGAAAAAGTCAGTAGCTCCAGTGTCCACTAGAGCACTTAGCTTGTGGCCCACTATCTCCACATCGGCGAACATCAAACCCCTCTTCTTTTGCGACTTCTTCACCTTGATGGTAGTTAGGATCCGCAGTGAACCCAATTACTTTCTATCCTCTGCTTTCTCCTCCTCCATGGCCATGGCTGGTAATTTTGCTTTCGCAGGACATTCTCGTACCATGTGTGGACCATCGCAGAAAAAGCACTTCAATGGCCGCTTGCCCTTGTCCTTTGCTGTGAATGACTTTCTCTTGTTCTTGGAAGGAGACTTTTCCCTTGCTCCCCCACTAAATTCTTTGCTGTTCTCCTTCGCAATCTCCTTACCATTTGGTTTGGAGAAACTAGGCTTTTCCTTTGGTGGGGTTGGCTTTTCTTGTGGCTTGAACTCTACGAGGGACTCAGCCACTGACATTGCTTTGGAGAGGTTATCCATATTCCTTCTTTCCAGCTCCAACCATGCCCATGGCTTAAGTCCATCCATAAACTGGAAGAAGGCATTCTCCTCGCTCATGCTTTGAATTTGCAGCATTAATTGGGAGAACTCTTTCACGTACTCCTTCACTTCACCCTTCATCTCTAGTCGGCAAAGTTTTGCACGAGCGTCCATATCTACATATTGACATAGGATAGAAGTAGTTTCGAAACTCGTCTACAAATTGGTCCCAAGTAGTGATGGCAGTGCCACTACGATTGTCACTCCTGCGCCGCCACCACAATAAAGCATAATCGGTCAAGTATGACGAGGCAAGATTTACCTTTTGCTCGTCGATCCGAATTCCTGCATTCCAGAAATACTGCTCCATGGACCACAGGAAGTTGTCCAGTACCTTAGCCTCCCTATGTCCATTGAACTCCTTGGGTTTTGGAGCGTCTGATCAAGGTGTAGGCTGTAGCATCACCGTCCCGCCGGCAACAGCTCCTCTCAAGGCAATTAATTCTGCCTTGAGTGCCTCAAACTCCTCTCGCATAGTAGCAACTTGGTCTCGCTCCGTACGTATAGCCGCAATCTCCTCTTTGATGGACACCAATTCTGCCTCCAGACTTTCGGACCACTGGGCCAAACTATCTACCGCCGCATTCAAGGCATCCTGTATTTCTCCCCTAAGGTCTTCCTCCCTGGACTCGACCCTGTCAAGAGGATGCGTACGACTGCATCCTCGAAGCATCTCGGGTTTCTGCCATGGCCAACTCGAGTTTCTCCACACGAGCAACGGCCGCCTCAGCACATCTCTTGATGGTTCTCGCCCCATCCTGTCCTTCTTGGTTTGAGGGATCTCCTCATGGGTCACGTCGGATGAAATTCCAGCCATAATGTCTTCTTGCCAAGCACTTGCTACAAAACCTGGCTCTGATACCACTTGTCACGGGCTTACTCCTTTTTAGTGCTCCCAACCCGTGCGGCACTTAGGTTTTCACCCTAAGTCAGCATTTCTCACACTCACAACAATAGAAGAGAGAGAATTGAGAGAATAAAAACTTTGTATATTAAATTGCTCAAACTTCCGAGTTATCTTACAAATGAGGGGGTTGGCCCCTTTTTATACTAACAAGAGAGAATTCTAGAACCTACTACATTAATTACAAATCCACATGATTCTAGATAATTCTATACAAAGAATATTCCTTCTAGAATATTCTGGAGAATCTAAGGATCTCAACTCTAAAGAATTCTAGAATATTCATTTATCTTTTGGAAAAGAGTCTGGATCTTCATTCTGGGCCAAACTTCTGGGCCTTCATTCTGGGCCAAACCTCTTTGTCTAAATGGGCGAGTCGTGTCACTAGCATGTATTACAATGCAAAATGATCATTTAAGAAAAATAATTTATGGTAGTTAAAGAGTACAACAATCAAAAGGGACGCGATTTGAGTGAAGAGGAGAACGCATCAGGATTATAAGGTGTAAAATCTTTTACTAGACTCGATCTTAGATTCTAATTGTAGATTATATATAATCTTGATTACATCAGTTGTCAAAGATCGGATTTATCTTTCCCAAACATGGTAATTAAGTTTATCATCAAGTCTCGACCAGATTAATTGGGCTTGACTAAAGAAACCAATAACCCATCAGAATTCAGTAATTAGAGGAAGGAAGACAAGCCTGCCAACCAAAGCCGGCAAAATTTTTTGAACTTTTTACATGGACAAACAAAAAAAACAAAATTTTTCCCGGGACATAAAACGACAAGCAGATTTTGCAGGTATGAGAACAAAACGACAAACATCATTACTATTATCCCACAAACTTGTGTGTAGTTCTTATATAAAGAAAATTCTTACATGGATCGGATTTATGGTATAGTACTATAGATTCCTTGATCTATGTTGTTTCACATCACCTATTTAAGTAATGTGGAGTGATAGTGGAACAATATGAACTAAGATGTCCATAGCATGGGCGGATCATAGGGGGGGCTGGAGAGGGGCGGCCATCCCCAAGATTTTTAAAATTATGTTTTTCTCCCCTTAAAATTTTTTAAATTATTATTATGCTATTATAAAAATTAAATTTTGCCCCCCAAAAATTTTAGAGAAGATAAAAAAGTGTGTCCTATGTATGTATTTATACAATCTTATTCCCTAACAGTTTCAAAAATATTTTATTTTTCTTAATATTTTTTAAAAATTTCAATAACTTCTTTTAAAAAAATTAGACTTTATATTGTAATTAAAGGTATGAATCTGTGCATATTGTAATTAATACTAAAAATAGTGCAATTTTTGAGTGTTTAATGTTATTAACATAACATCCCCACACCATATAAAAATTACAAGAACAGATAATAAAAAATAAAGGAAAATGCCCCAGGGATTCATCAATATGATCTAAAAAATAAAGGAAAATGCCCAGGGATTCATCAATATGATCAATTCAAGATCATTTAGCTTAGGGGTGTTGATTACGACTTGTCGATTCGAAAAACTCATTGACTCGATTCATTTTGAATTATAAAAATAAGATATACGAACTAATTAGTATTTGAGATTCGAGTAGCTGGTTGGTACTAATATAGGTTGGTTGGGAATTTGCAGCCCGATAAGTACCTTTCCCTGATGCATGGGTATTGTGCAATTTAACCTATTACAACATGATATTAACGCATTTTTTGTCCTCTCATTCTCATTTGCATGGGGTTTTGTGTAATTTTTAGTCAATTTTTTTATTCTTTTAAATTTGTTATTTAAACTCAAAAATTATTACAATAAATCGGGACCGGTCACCCGACTATCTTTTATCGAGTACTCAATCACATGAATCGAATAGCGAGTCGATTTTTTTACTAACCGGATGTGACTAGGTCAAGTTAGTTAATTACTCAATGGATTAAATATCCGATCAATAAATAGTTTTAAATTAACTACCTAAATTCAAGCCCTTCCCAATTAAGAAAATAATACTTCTTTGTTCTCATTTATGTTGTGCCAATATGACTTTTATGGTCAAATAAATGTATTTTGTAATCAATGACTCATTTAGCTTTTAATAAAAATTTTAACAAAATTAAAATTTATATAAAATATTATTAACTTTAAACTTAAAAGATGTTTTTGCATCTAAACAAGATTAAGTGTTGAAAATTTGTCACATTGACCCAAAAAAAAAAAAGTAGATGTAACAAAAACAAGATTAAGTGTTGAAAACTTGTCACATTGACAACAAAAGAAAAAAATAATAATAATAACTAGGATGGGGTAGTAGATGGTCAATTTTTTTTTTTAAGTTATTACTTCCATTCCATTAAATTAGAAAACAAGAGTGTGTTCAGTTGGATCGAAAATATTTTCGTAGAAAAAATATTTTTCTTGGGAAAAATATTTTACATGAAAAAATCTATTTTTCATAATATTTTTCGGTATTCGATTGACAAAATGAAAATATTTTGAAATGAAAAATTTTAATGGTTTCATTTTTAATTTTATGAATACAAGTTAAAAAAACTTATAACAATGGCAAAAATACTTTACAAGTAATTGTAATAAAATATTAATTTTGTTCAAAATTAAATGATAGTATAATGTAGTAGTAAATATGCATAATAATAGTTTTATTATTGTGAGACCCATGATTCAGAAAAAAATGATTGGACAATAATTGAAACAAAAATAAATTTAAGAAATGAAATTATAAAAGTAAGTATTTAAAATTTAATGTCACTCTTGAATTATTCAAAAAATAATTTATGTTTAAAAATTTCGCCAGTTATTTTTTAATGCCAGAAGAAGAAAAATTGAAAAATATTTTACAACAAAAAATATTTTTCAATATTTAATACTAAAAAATTTCTAAAAATTCATTCCAGCCGAATACACCCTAATTACATTATTATCTAAATTTCCATAGTAATCGTTCCACTCGTTACGTATCACTACCACTTTCCTTATTTATTTTTTTAAACTCAGTTCTCTCCCTAGAACTCTCCGAAAATCTTGTACTAATCGAACTAATTACACAAGGCACCTCACAGTCTCAAGCCGCCTCTGGTACCACAGCTCGTCTAGGGATGGTGGCGCCACGTGGCTCAGCTGCAGCCACAACTGGCATGCGTCGCCATAGACTTGCCGATGGATCCTCTAGTGGCGGCTCCTCCGACAGCCTTGGTGGTGGCTCTGTAGTAACATGCTGAGGTTTTATAGGATAAGGCCCCTGGGCTCTAGATCTCCCCCAATGTCGTCCTCGTTATGAGGCTTTGTTTCATTAGCTTCGTCACCACTCTCCACGTCTTTGGCAAACCTACCGCTACCGATTGTGTAACACACCAAACCACTACTCAAGTGTTATAAATAATACAATATCCCCTTACAAATAATATAATACCTCATCTCACTTTTATGTGGGACGAGACATCACATTCACCCCTTCTTTAGGCTTTGCGTCCTTACAAAACTCAAGTTGGAGCCAATAACACATGACATACACTGCGTAGCATAACCCAATATCACTGGCTCAATCTCAACCTGTGCAGAGACCACACAAGATTCGCTCTGATACCAACTGTAACACACTCAGTCTCACCCTATGCACACAATACATCACATAACTGCATAGCACAATCCAATACCACTAACCCAATCTCAACCTGTGTAGGGACCACACAAAATTCGCTCTGATACCAATTGTAATACGCTCAGTCTCACCCTGTGCAGAGACCATACAAGATTCTCTGATACCAATTGTAACACCCATGGTCCTGAACTAGCCCAACAACTTTTGAGCAGAAACAACAGACTCAAAATGTATGATATTTAGACCAAGTTTTAACTAACCTACAACTCAAGGTGTTATAAATAATACAATATTCCCTCCCATTTTTAATAGGGGACAGGATATCACAGATCGGGTCCCGGAGCCTGAGATTTAACAAATTCGGATTTTAGTCTCGGATCCTTTCATTTCGTAGCATTTTTGGTTATTGTTGGCTTGATGATTGTTAATGTATATATGTCTAGATTCATTGTATAGTTACATTATTCATTAGTGCCTAAATTTATGTACAGTTACCTTATTAGTTAGTGTATAGATTCATTGTACAGTCTAAATTCATTGTACCTATAAACATATAAATATAGACTATTATATCATTCATCAATAAACACAAATTTTCTCTAATATTTTTGTCAACATATATATATTTTCCCTTATTTCTCTTTGCAATTCTAACATGTTATCAGAGCCATATCTTGGTGTTTGAATCTTTTTTTGGTAGTTTTTTTCCAATATCCAGTTGGTATTCTAACCCTTTGTGGGCTCTGTTTTCTCAAAATCCTTTGAGGTACTGCTTCTTTATAATTTTTTGTATCCTAAAACTATAGTTTTCTTCATTATTGTTAATATCATGGTTTTATCTAGTTCTATAGTCGATCATATATCTCCTTACACTCCAATCACTCTAGATAATTTCTATTTGACCATCAAACGGGTACTCTTTAAACTCCTTGCATCTTATAGTAATGCAGATTATGTTATACCAAGTTTTAGTTGGTATCTTGATTCTACATGTTTCAATCACATGATATCAGACTCTACTATTTTTTCTTCCAAACAACCCTTACATGCACCATATATTCAAACAGCTGATGGATCTCTCATGTCTGTTAACCACATGGGCACTGTATTTACATCTTCTCTCTCTACCAGAATACTTTCATGTTCCAAAATTGACTTTAAATCTTTTTTCTATTAGGCAATTAGTTGAACTTGGCATTGATGTTTCTTTCTCTATTACTGGTTATCGTTTACAGGACCGTCAAACCTGGACAAATCCTCGAAACGGGTCGTAAAGTTGGGCATCTTTTTGAGTTAATCGACCTCAAACTTCCATCATCTTTTTAGGTGCAATCTGCCGCTTTTACATCTCATATTCCTTCTTTAAGTCTCTGGCACTCCTGTCTAAGTCATGCCTCTTTAGGTCATGTTAAATCATTAGTTTCTAGTGGTCAATTAGGATCTGTGCAAAATGATTTGGTTAATTGTGTGTCTTGTCAACTTGCTAAAAATTATGCCTTTCAATTTTCTATCAATGAGTCTGTATCAACTGCACTATTTGATTTAGTACACTCACATGTGTAGGGTCCCTCTCCAACATCTACTATAGGTGGTTCTAAATATTTTGATATCTTTGTAGATGATTTTACTCGATTTATATGAATTTTTCTCATGAAAAATAAATCTGAATTACCTCAAATTTTTTGCGATTTTGCTACAATGGTAAAAACTCAGTTTTCACGCCCTATCAAAATTTTTCGCACTGATAATGCTATTACTGGGGTACAAATAAACATCTCTTCTTAATTTTTTTCGCCAAGAAGGCACCAATTTTCATCGTTCATGTCCAGGTACTTCCCAACAAAATGGTCGTGCTGAGTATAAACTCCGACACATTCTTGATACAACTTCTTATACTCTCTTACTTTCTGGACTTGCCTAGAGCTTTTTGGGGTAAAGCTGCCCTTACCGCTGTCTACACTATCAATAGAATTCCCTCTCCTATTACCAAGAATCAGTCTCCCTATGAATGTTTATATGGCTCCCCTCCGCACTATAAGAATCTAAGAGTCTTTGGTTGTGTTCGTTTTGTTCTTCTCCAACCCCACGATTATACTAAATTAGAACCTTGAGTTTGGTTATGTTGTTTTATTGGCTATGGTATTGAGCACAAAGGTTATCATTGTTGGGATCTCTAATCTAAACGATTACGAATTTTTTGTCATGTTATATTCTGGAAAAAAAAGATATTCTCTTCAATGTTCAAGTTTAATCTATCACCGTCCTCTTACTATGTTATACCACTCCTGTTTACCTCTCATGTACTAGATCTTTCTTCAGATACTGTCCCTGTAACAGATTTTCCTAGCTTAGTTCATGAGGTATCCACCTCCGACGACCACCATCTCAATGTCCAGCTGACGGCCCTAACACACGTACTCCTCTTGAGTCATCCATTCTTCCTGAGTCCTCTATTGCATCATCTCTGCCTCCTCGTCGGTCTACTAGGATAAGGGAACACTCTACTCGTCTTCGTGATTTTTATTATTTTTACACTGTTCTTTCCTTTCATAAGCCTACATCCTACAAAGAAACTTGTCTTAATCCTTTATGGCAACAAGCTATGTCTGATGAGTTGCAGTCTCTTGAAAAAACTCACACATGGGACTTGTTGACCTTCCTCCAATTAAATCTCTTGTTAGCTACAAGTGGGTGTACAAAATTGAAACCCGCTCAGATGGTAGTGTGGGTCATTATAAAGCCCATTTTGTTGCTAAGGATTTTACGCAAGAATATGGTATTAACTAATTATGAGAAAACTTTTGCACCCGTTGCTCGGCTTACCTCTGTTAAAAGTTTACTTGTCGTTGCTACTGTACGACACTGGGAATTGTTTCAAATAGATGTGAAGAATTCTTTTCTCAATGGAGATATTTCAGAAGAAATTTATATGCAGCTATCGCCAAGATATACTAGCGATTTTGGAAAGGTTTGTAAACTTCGTAAGTCTCTCTATGGTCTCAAACAGGCTCGAAGATTCTAGTTCTCTAAATTCAATCACACAGTTGAACAGTTTGGTTTTAAATCCAGTTCTTATGATTCTACTCTATTTGTTCGTCGTTCTAATCAGGGTATCATTCTTTTGCTTTTATATGTTGATGATATGATCATCACAGGAGATGATCTAACTGGTATTTCTGAACTCAAGCAGTATTTGAATCGTCATTTCGAGATGAAAGATCTTAATTTTCTTAATTACTTCCTAGGTCTCAAAATATCTTCTACATCTGATGGTTACTATCTTACACAGGCTAAAAAACAAGACTATGCATATGATCTTCTTTCTCGTGTTGGGTTTATTGATAGTAAGATTGCATCTACCTCTATTGAAGCCAATACTCATCTCACTCCTAGTAATGGTTCACTTCTTCCTGATGCAACCCCTTATCGACAGTTGGTAGGCAGCTTGGTATATCTTACGGTTACTCGTCCAGATATTGCTTATACTGTTCATATCGTCAGTTAGTTTATGGCTAGTCCCCAGAGTTCTCACTTCGCAGCTGTTCTTCGTATTCTGCGCTGTATCAAAGGCACTTTGTATCATAGTCTCTTCTTTTCTTCTCAATCTTCTATTGTACTAAATGTTTATTCTGATGTTGATTGGGCAGGAAATCCTACTGATAGGAGTTCCACCACAGGTTTCTGTTTCTTTCTCGGTGACTCTCTTATATTGTGATGAACTAAAAAGTAAACTGTTGTCTCTCGCTCTAGTACTAAGGCTAAATATCGTGCTCTTGCTGATGCCACTTAAGAGCTTATTTGGCTCCGTTGGTTGCAAACTTAGTGTCTAATATGGGTATTTCACATGACTTGCCCACTATTCTCTATGTTGACAATCGAAGTGTTATTCAAATTGCTCACAATGATATTTTTCATGAGAGAACCAAGCACATTGAAACTGATTGCCATTTTGTGCGCTATCACATCTTAAAAGGGACTGTCAAACTTCTCTCAACTTCGTCTTCTTATCAGACTGCTGACATTTTCACCAAGGCACATCTTTCTGGGCATTTCCTTCATTTATTTTCCAAACTCAAGTTGGTCTGCGCAAAACCACCGTGAATTTGAGGAGGGATGTTAATATATATATGTTTAGATTCATTATATAGTTACATTATTATTAATACCTAAATTTATGTACAGTTACTTTATTAGTTAGTGTCTAGATTAATTGTGCAGTCTAAATTCATTGTATCTATAAGTCTATAAATATAGATTATTGTATCATTCATCCATACACACAAATTTTCTCTAATATTTCTGTCAACATACACATATTTTCTCCAGTTTACAATGCTACCAATGATATAGTGAAAATGTGCCACGTAATATTTAATTCATGTAAAGCTCTTGCTTCTGTTTTCTATCTTTTTTTTTTTTTTTTTGGCCAATCTTAGAGAATAGATCGAAGAGGATGTTATCGTTTTTTATATGTTATCGTCTTTTTATGAGTTATTGGGTTTTGCTTATTTGGTGATTTAACTTCAATTTTGGATTCCTCAGAAAAAAAATATGATAGTTAACTGCTAAATAACTGGTACTGATGACCCAAAAATAAAACAAGTGTGGATGGCGTAGGGTATTCATCGGTCGATTTTTCGATAATTCGATTAAAAATATATAATTTTTTTAGTTTTTTATTGTAAAAAAATCAAAATCAAATTTGAACTAAATTTTTCTTTGATTGTTTGGTTAATTAAGCTTTTTTTCGATTTATCTGATTTACCAACTTCATAAGTTAAATTAAAAATTAAATATAAAATTAAATACGAAATTAATCAAATTAATAAACAAAAACCTAAAACTATTAAAATTAAAACTAGGAACTAAAACAAAAAAAAAGCAATATTCAAGTGTTGAATATATGAATAAAAAATAGAATTGGGTAATTTGGGTTACTAAAAAACTAAAAATAAAACTAATAAAACTAAACATTCAGTTATTCGATAACTTGGTTATTGATTTTCAATAATCAAATCCAAACCATATAACCATTTTTTTTATTCGATTTATTCAAATATTGATTGTCTAAAAATCGAAAACTAAATTAATTTTGTTCGATCAGTTTGTTCGGTTAAATCAAACTATAAATACTCCTAAATGGCACACCTTAACTATGCATAACAAGGCAGAGTTAGGACCTGATGTTAAGGATAACGACCTTAAAGGGTATTTATGTAGGAATCGTTTAAGTAAAAATAATTTTTTATACAATAAATAATTTTACATGCAATTACAGAGTGCGATTGGGTTGTCTTAATTTTTTATGAAATAAAAAATATATAGTACTAGTATTTTACAAATATAAAAAAAATTATATGTTGTTCAATTTTATACAATGTATTGGAAAATAAATTTAAAATGAAATTATATGTCTACTTTATCTACTAAACATCAAAGTCTTTGAAATTTTATATTTTCAAGTAACATTACTTATTCTTGATTTTGAATACTGCCATAATTTTTAATTGTATAAATTAAGGAATTCAAAATTTTAGAGGTCAATATAAAGAAAAAGACAAAATTAGCAAATTTTAGGGGATGCAATTATAGAATAAAATTAAAATTTTCTTTACCTATTCTATAGTATTTTCTAAGTTCAAGGGGAGGGAGGCAAATGCACCCCCTACCTTCAATGTGACTCTGCCACTGGTGAGTAAGGTTAGGAAAAATTAATTGTTAAATAACTAGTGCAGATGACACAACAACAAGATTGGAAGATGATAAGTGTTTGAGTGATACTAATTTCGCAAGGCATGATAAATTGATATTTGTGGTTGTGTGACAATGGTGACTGACCTTGAATTTATTACTTAAAATATAATTTTTTTTAAATGAAAATATTGCATGAATACATAGGACACTGAATTAATACATTATTATTATTATTATGCTGGTTGAAATTTTCAATACTAAACTCCAAGTGTGCATAAGAACAACTTGTTGAGTACATGCAATAGGTTTGGACTATCCGACTCGCAAAAGGTAAAATAGAAAAAGAATAAGTAAAGGTTACATTACTTGTGTTGGCCAAAAAGTTGCCCATTCTTCACATTGTGGCCATACTCACGTGAATTCATATGTTTATCGTCTTTGCATAGTGAGAGAGTAAAATGGTGGTTGTGACCCTTCTATGTCATTTTTTTATTATTTTTTACCTTCATATATCACGAGTAATGAATAAGACACCAAAATAACCATCAATTAGGAGTAATCCCTTCTCTGTTTTTTCTTTTTTATTAATTTTTTTTTAAATCGCATATATATAGTACGTGTTTTTTTTTTTTTATTTACTAGTGTTCTATTATATCTCCATCTTAATATAAAACTAATAAATATATGTGTGATGTTCCATCCCACATTAAAAGTTTAAGGGAATATTGTATTATTTATAATATTTTAGCTAAAGAATTATTAATAGCTTGATTCAAATATTTTGAATCTATTATTTCTGCTCAAAAGTTATTGGGTCATGCTAGACGCGAAATGTTAGAGTTGGTATTAGAGCAAATCTCATGTCGTCTCTACACGGAGTGAGACTGGCAGTGGTGTTGGGCTGCACTACGTAGTGTATGCGATATATTATTAGGTCTCGACTTGAGATTTGCATGGGTTACACTACGCGGTATATGTGACATGTATGTAATATGTTATTAGATTCTAATTTGGGATTTGCAACTAAATGAGGGATAAATGTGATACTCGAGTCCCAACTTGGACTTTGCATGAATTGCACCACGCAGTATATAGGAAGGAAAAATGTGATACTCGAGTCCCAACTTGGACTTTGCATGAATTGCACCACGCAGTATATAGGAAGGAAAAATGTGATGCCCGAGATCCCAACTTGTACTTTGCGTGAATTGCACTACGCGATATTGGGACATGTATATAACATGTTATTAGGTCCCAATATCTAAAGGAGGGGTGGATGTAATGTCCTATTTCTCATCGAAAATGAGTAAGAATACTGTATTATTTATAACATGTTGAGTCATGGACTATAATAACTTAACTATTTTGAATTTGTTATTTTTGTTCAAAAATTAGTGAACCAATTTAGACCGGAGTATTTCAATATGACCATCTATCCATATGTAACAAATGCATGCTTTATGATCCTGGTTAGCCTCTTGGCTCTCACATACAACCTCCTTCCACTTTCGAGGGAAAATTCGTGGTTGATAAACGGTTCTAACAAACGATATTTCATGGAAGAAGGGATCGTTGGAGGCCCAAAAAAAAATAAAAAAACGTGTGTCAACTTCTTTACCAATTAAAAATGAACTTTTAGCGTACAATTTGCACTCTTTTTTTATTCCAAAAAATAGACCTTTTTTTTTTTCCATATCAAAATGGAAGATAAAACATAGAGAAAAAGATATAAGAGACTTAATTTAGAGGGCAAAAAAAAAATGCAGCGCTACCTTTACGGGCGGACCGCTCTGAATTTGGTGGACCACAATTATTTGCAGTGACAGCATTGAGTAGTCAACTTTAGTACTTCATCTTGACGTTTAAAAATTGAAATAGGAATAAAAATTATAAATTTTATTATTAATATGAATTTATATTATTATTTATATTTGTTTAGTTTAAATAAAAAATAAGTTTTTTTATATTAATAAATTGATTAATTTAAATTTTAAATTACAAATAAAAAATAAAAATAAAAAATATTTTTTAATATTTTTATCTTCATAAAATTATTCTCATGATGATCAATAAATAATATTATGACAAATTGTTTATTCATTTTAAAAAGGAATAAAATTAATTACACTCCAAAGAATTAAAAATGACTATTAAATTAAAACAAGAAAAGATATAACACTGTAGCGCACCCTTTTCTTATTAAGATTCTTAATAAGAATATGGGAAAATCGCTGAAATAGTCCCTCAACTTTTGTACTTTAGCCAAAATAGTTCCTCAACTTTTTTTTTAGCCAGAATAGTCCTCCAACTTTTATTTTTTAGCCAAGATAGTCCTTTCATCTGAAATTTATAAAAAAAAAAAAAAAATTATGGTGACTACACCATAAAGGACTTTTTTGGCTAAAAAAAAAAAAGTTAAGGGACTATTCTGGCTAAAGTACAAAAGTTGAGGGACTATTTTGGCAATTTTCCCTAAGAATATTGTCTTTCTTAAATTGTCCCCCTCCCCAAAAAAAATAATAATAATCCACAATGTGATTTTACAGCTCGGTTGGGGTTGGCACAAAATCTTTTCTTCTACACTTTGTTATTAACAAAAACGACACATAATGTGAAATAGAAGATCCTTAATAACTTAAAATACTCGAGTTCAAAGATGTGAAGTTTTTTTTGTTAATAACACTTTGTCCCGAAATTAGGTGAATAATTACATTTTATCACTCTACAACTATAGAAATATAAATTTTACCCATTATTCAACTATTATCAATATTAAAATCATTACGATAATCTAATTAAATTACTAAAAATAACCTTGGTATTACATTTTAATTTTTATGTATTTAAATTTTGATAATAACGTGATAATTATTTAAAAATAAGTAAAAATAAACTATATAATATTTTTAATATAATTTATATTAATATATTTCTATGTTTAATTTCTTAAAAATTTGCATATTTCGTATTATATACAAATTTCAATATTTAATTATAGTAGTAAAATAATTCTCAAAAAGGTCTTATTTTCTATTAAATTTTTTTTTGAAAGGTATTATATGAAAAATATTGATGTTTATAAAATTTTGTGATTTCTTTTACTTGTCTTAATATTTTATGCATTTAATAATTAATTTAACCTATATAAATTGAGATGTCGAATATAATATCATTAAGAAAAAATTTTGATTTTTTTTAAGAATTATTCTTTTATATTTTAAATATTTATGGTCAGTAAATATTATATACTTTAAAAATATATATTATATAGCATTTTAAAATTAAGAAAATAATTTCGACACTATAAAATTCACCATTAATTAAACAATCCAACAATCTAGTGAGAAAGAGACAGAGAGAATCCAGAGTCCAAATTCATCCAACAATCCACCGCCAAGGATCGCCAATTCCTAATAGTAATACATTACTACTATCATTTATTTTTAAGAAAAATATTTATATAGACTTGATTTTTAATCTTATTCGTAAATTTTATAATTAAAATTAAATTTATAAAATTTTTCTTACGTACTAATGTAATAAATTTCATAATATTTACTTTACATTATAAAATTTATAAATAAAATTAAAAATAAAAAGTACTTTAAATATTTCACTATTTCTGTACTATTCCCACTTACTTACAGAGGAAAATTAATCAATACTCCTCATTTATTAAAAAAAAAAAAAAAGTGGGCGTGGCGGGTCTATATACCCGCCGCATTTAGTTTTATATAGACATTGATGAGAATAATCTCGACTAGAACTGAAACATTAGGAGAATTCTGACGTGTTTGGAATATGGAGGTTCGGAACGACGTCGGAGCTGGTAACTTGTCGCCGGAAGATCATCCTTATCATGAACAACCATCGCCGGCTCCGTCCAAGCAAGTCAAGTCTTCTCCTAACCCCGTCGATACCAATTCCGTTACCCAGAGGTCCTTATTTCTTTCCCATTTAAAAAAAAAAAAAAAAATTTATTTTCAATATTTATTTCTACTTATCTCAATTTCTTGAATATTAATATTGATCAAGATTTAAGGCTTTCCTTTGCTTTTCCGGCTACCCTTTTGTGATTTCTTTAATTTTTTTTTTCAATATTTCTTTCTTAGGTTGCAGAAAGAGCTGATGGCCCTCATGGTAACCTCCTCTGTTTCCCAAGTTGTAGTATTTTTTATTTATTTTTTAAAATTTTTTGGAGGATAATTAGCTGATGTTGCAATCATGTTATCTTTTCTAATTTTGGTTCAATATAAAAAAATATACAATTAAAGGGATTTCTAGGATTTTTGGATTACAAGCATTTGAGTTATGTGAATAGAATAAGATTTAATAAAGTCTTGATCTTTAAATACGAAGTTAGCACAATGGAAGGTGGAGAAAAGGGAGAATTTTTGTTCTAACAGTAATTGATTTTCTTGATGTGTATAAAGGAATAATGAAATGGGAATGTATTTCCTTCTAGCACTAAGTATTGGTTCTGTTTTCCGTGTTAAAAAGAACCCTTTTTGTAGGAGGCTTGGTCTTAGTATGCTGTTTCTCAGTTAAGTGATCAATGATGAGGTTGTGCTTGGTTGGACTAAGGCACCCGAAATCTTGTATTCATTTTCGAGAAATTAGTCTTTTACAACTTTAGCTTTTCAAATCTCTTCTTTGTGTAATATAAAAGTGAACTTCTTGCCAACCGATGGATAAATCCTGTAACTGTAAGGTTTCTGCACTGTATGGAACATAGTTACCGGAAACTCTCCCGAACTGCGTATCGATAATACATATCATGCGTTTTGAAACACGATCCATTTGCATCCCGAAACACCATGATTCACGTTTCGGAACGTCAAAAGTAGTGAATCCGTATTTATTGAGAAAATGAGAAAATATTTTCTAAATTTAGCTAATTAGAACTATTTAGTATTGGATTGAGGATAATGATTTTTGAAAGTTGAGCATTTTCTTTTCCCTAGTCACTAAAAGTTTAACATTCATTAGAAATTTAATACTATCTACTATCAATTATCTTCTTATCCCTAAAATGTAGCAACTTTTTTTAACTAGCGTAGCACGACGTATCGACTAAATCTACCCTACGTATCTGATACTTTAAAAAGTGGTGAATCGTATTTCCGTACCCATACTGCGTTTCCTAGCGTACTGCGTTTCTTGTAACTACGGTTTGGAAACTGGTGTTTTTGGGCCATTCTGGAATCGAAAGACCTCACTGGAGTCTGATATCAGATTTTAGGCACTTCCGTTTTATTTTCAACGGCCCCTTAGGCTCCTTCAAATAAGTGTTATTGATTCCTCGTTTCATATATGGTCATATTGAAACATTGAATGCCATTTGCAACTCATTACCTCTCTGTAGTATGTCATTTTGTTTTGTTTCTGTTTTCTTGGCCTTTTCTTCTCAAAATCATTCCTTTTAAAGATTTATACAGTGTTCAACATCCTTTGTTTATCCAAGCAATGCAGACTACAGTGCAGCCTAGGGATTTTGGTATTTTAGGTTTTGTTACTGCTTGTGGATATTGGATGACTAGGTCAAGAGTGAGGCTTTTATTGATCTATTGTGTTCTGCAACTGAAAGTTTGCTTTCTTCATGCATGCAGATGAGTGGTGGAGATCTTGGAGTGTCCGCTTTTCCTGAAGGCGAGAGCATTTTTACTTGGATTGGTACCATTGAGGGTGGTAAAGGAACTATGTATGAGGATCTATCTTACAAGCTTTCTTTACGCTTTCCCCTCGATTACCCTTTCAAGCCTCCACAAGTAAAGTTTGAGACAATGTGCTTCAATCATCCAAATGTTGACCAGTATGGCAATATTTGTTTGGACATCCTACAGGTATCCCTCATCTATAAGAATTCTTTGGAATGAATAACATGCTATTATGTAGGACTTCAACAAGTATCCCTCATCTATGGGAATTATTTAGAATGAATAATATGCTATTATGTGGGACTTCAACAAAAACTAGACAAGATTGAAGTTGGGCGGGTTTGTGATTTTGGACTAGAAGGTTCATTTAAGTTACTTCTTTTCTTTACTAGATATTGTTTAATTCCTTAACTGGAGCAATTATAATGTGAAGAAATATGGGTATTCTCAATCTGGACCCCCGTTCATTGGATCCTATCAGAAGTCAACGGGTGTAGTCATAGGCCGTGGGTGTTGTCTATTTAATTCTTTGTTGATTACGTATTGTTGAAAAAGCACCTTTGTTCAGACCCTTGCACCTTTGTTACAAAATTTTTGCTTCCTGCTTTCCGTTTCCTCTTTTAGTATCAATTTTCCTTCAGTGGCTATAGTCTCTTGATGTTGTTGAAGAATATTGGGAAGAGACCAGAATGAGCAAATGAAGTCCTTAATGTTTCTTGTTATGCATTTATAGAGTGATATACATAGTTCTAGGGCCATTGCTGCTTTAGAATCAAATGTGCATGCTCAATCCCTTTATTTGAAGTCAATGCTAATGTCCTTTTTTATCCGTTTGCAGGACAAGTGGTCTTCAGCTTATGATTGTAGAACCATTCTTCTATCCATCCAGAGTCTTTTAGGAGGTTTGGAATTTCTTAACGCTTCTTCTTCTTTTTCTTTAGCTTGTAGTAATCTTCTTTCCATTTGTCATACACATGCAGAACCCAATAATGAAAGCCCTCTCAACAGCTCTGCTGCTGCTCTTTGGAAGAACCAGGAAGGTAAGCATTCCTGTCCTAACTCAATTTTGATGTGAAGTCTATTATTTATTCTGTTCCTCATGATATTTTTGTAGATTATGTAAATTTTAGCACGCTTTACCTTTATCAGGATATAAGAAACTTTCTGTGGATGGGTGTTTATCTGTGAAAGTCACTTTTGGCCTATATGATTCTGTCAAATGATTTTTCAGTTATAGTCATCATTAGATCTCAGTAGAGTGTGGCCAACAGATCTCAAAAATTTTATTTTTGGGGGGGGAGGGAAAAACTATCCAAACAGAGCATAGTTGCTCTGGTTACTTTTTGGCTCAAATTGAATTTCTTGCTGTCTTTGGAGGAGGTTATCTCGCATCTGTTAAATTTATATTCTAATTTGAGATATTTCATTTTTTGATTTTTGATTTATGTTCCAGAAAAGTTGGATGGCACACTACTTCCACATCTCTACTTCAAACTTTCTCCAAAACGTTATCTACATCTTTAGTATTTTACATGGAATTTGCTAACTATAAAAGATTCTTTTTATTTTTCTCGGTATATACTTTTTAAACCAGAAAAGATAGTTGGCCCATGATTGTACTTAGATATCTTCAAGTTTGTATAAACTAAAAAAAAATGGCCCCACATGCTCTCCATTCCATCTTTAGATATCCAGCAATTGTATTTTGCGTGAAATTCGGTTTTTATCTACCATTTTTTGCCAAATCGAACTTTAAACATTTCAGTTGGGATGGAATGGTATGACCTTTATGGTCTGCCAGTTATGTGAACTGTAATTATGTAAAGAGAAGTGTTCTTCAGATGAATGGTGGTGATGTTAGTGGAGTAACATCTTCTGAGAAACATGTTAAATTTGAAACTTTATTTTGCAGATTACAGAAAGATGGTACGCAAATATTATTTGAGTGGGGAAGTACTTGAGAGCTGATTTGCATGTGTGTTAAAATTTAAAACATAATAGTTTGGAATCCTCATTGCCAGCCACTAGTAATGCTGTTTCCTGGACTGGTGATGCAAGGACTTTATACACATACTGTAGGAAGAGTGTCACTGTTAGGAGTTCAAGCATTTGAGCATAATTCTGCTCAGACTTCTCAAGTTCAGAAACTTTGTTTTTTTTTTTTCTTAGTTAGATATGTATCTGTTGCCATTATTTGTATTCAATTGTTTATAACTCAGTAGTGTTGTCAATATATTTGCTGTAGAGTTTCTTTTGAACCGATACTGAAATTTTTATCGATCCACTGTCATTGAAAGCTTGTTCTTCTAAGAAGAATCTTGCTACCTTCAAATCACATTATTATTTTTTAAGAGAATATTGGGACTTGCTGTTGAAATAATCGAAGTTTAATACTTCTACAGGGTCTGTATTCTTCTCATTATTAAATGCTATAAGATTCAGAACAAACTCTGGAAACCCACACTTGGATTTGATCAATTAAGCAGCTGGTGAAAAGCTTATAATCTCAGTTCAGGTGTCATATTTCCCCAACCCCCACCAAACTGGTCAGGCTTTAGGCTTTCTTTATCAGACACTTTAGGTCAGTGTGTAGCAAATAAGAAAACTTTTGCATCTGTCTGCATCAGTATACTCCTACATGATTTCTTTCAGACGTTCTTTGTGTAGACTGTCCATTTCACATCCGGAGCAACCAATCTTCATACATAAGTACAGATCAACTTAGCTTTCAGGTTAAGTAGACAAGTCAACATGTTGCCCAATGATATTATCCTCTAGTCAAAATGGAAATGAAAGACACCAATGAAGCATCTCATCTGAAACCAGTGAGTTCATCATCATGGGTTCTTCTGAGATCATTCACATTATTATCAAACCTTGAAATTTGCCGACACAAAAAGACAAGGACAATGAAACACACTATTCATTCAGCTCACAAATACTAGTAAAGGGATAATAGTAAAAAACTGGCAATCTTGATACATAAAGACTGATGCTTCAAGCATCATATTATCCACTGTATGATGGATAACACAGATTTTAGTTTAAGACTGAACTCCAGAGGAAGATTACCTGTTACTGTAGAAATTTTGCTGCAAAAGCAGGCACATCAAGCTCCTGTAAGTTCATGAAAGCACTCGATAAATTGAGCTTGAACGTGTCTCCATGAGACTCTGATGTTGATTATAGAAGCTCGTGCTGTTTGCAGCTAGGAAACCATCATTCTTGTTCAGATTAGTCATTGCTTTCTTGGTTGGAGGGATATTCTCATATCCATTCACCTCAATAGGTTTTCCCTGTTGGTTGAAAGAACTCGGAAAGAAAGAATTCATCCCCTGATTCTCCTTGATTGTTCCGTGTTCGTATAGTACTGTGTTGCAGTTCTTGGCAATGGTGCTGCTCTGAGAGATTGTTCTAGTATCGGTCTCGATAGAAGGAATAAAATCTTGAGTAGCAAGCAGTTTAGCCAATAGATGACAATCTTTGGATAGGAAATAATTGTAGCAGATTTCCGATGCATTATTTGCCGCGGCGTATGACGAAGGGAGTTCCTTCACGTTTGGTAAGTCCCCCATCACCTTGTTAGGACTTTGAGGAACTTTCCATGAATTCTTTGACATGTTGCCTTTTTGCCTAATCCGGCATAGGACCCAATCGTCCAACTGCGTAGAAAAAGACAAAAGGAAACAACAGAAAACACCGTAAGATATCATTATGATCAAGTTTGTCACGATGACTATGTCTTTAAGAGAGTAAATTTTAGTTACCCACTTCGCATAAAAAAATACTATGAAATATCGTTATGATTAAAGTTTGTCACGTAATGCGGGTATAACAGTTATTGAGTCGGGTGAGTACCGAAAATTTTTTCCCACAAGGTGCTCTAATTGGTACAACTTAATATATATCATAGGTCATTTGCTTAATAATTTAGAATCGAAAGTTATTGAGTCAGCTCTTTTAGAGGTGTTACACTTACCCTCATGGACCCTTTAGACCTTGATGGCCGTATAAGGGTGTCAGGCAGTCGATACTCGATCATGATCCAATCCGTCTTGACTCCATTCGGAGGCTTTCCGATATAGAAGACCAGAGCTTTCTTGACTCCTATTCTTGTTCCAGAGGAACTCAGAATAGGCTTGTCAATCCCAGTAGCTTTCCAGTATCCTGAGGCCGCTGGTCCTATTAGGCCTTGCTCCGTTCGGGTACTTCCGATCCCTCGGGCTGAAATTCCATTCCTCTTCTCCAAACAACGCTTTCTCTATCCATATTCACACACCAAAGATTAAGCAACTAAAATCAATAAAATTATAAATGAATAAATATTGAGTATAGATAAGTTAGTAACACGCTTTTTCTATGACTTATTTGTCATGATTCGGTCAGAGTAAATAAAAATCGACCATAAATAATACTGAATGAAAAAAAAAAAGAGAGATAAGTTTGAGAACAAACTTGGCAAATCCCAGGGATTATAGCTATAAAGCTCGATTTCACCGACGACAGCAGCTGGTAATGGACGAGAATTCACTTTGTTGTGTAGATAATAAACTATGAGCTCTTCATCAGATGGATAAAATCGGACGCCTGGAGGAAATTGGAAACTAGAAATGGGCTGTGTCTCCATTGGATTAACAAGTCCCCTATTTGCCTGATGAGTAGGCTAGCTGATGGATTTATATGTAGATATATATAGCAAGGACAAAGTTTTGTGTGTATGTTGCGACAATACTACTTTCTAAGCTTTGTAATGGGTAGTATATAAGTTCATGCAGATGAGGACGTTCTTTTTTAAACAGGATGGGATGAGAAGGACACATAGGGAGTAGAAGATTTGAAGGAATATATACAAATTGGACCTGTACAATTACAACCAGTTTGTTTGTTTTTCTCTACTTGGCTTTTGAGAATTAAAGTTTGTGCTTGGTAATATTTTATTCAGTTCATGAGGCATAGTATTTCATTTTATTACTCAGAAGATGGGAAATATTTGAGGCTTTAGACAACATAGTTGTTGAAAATATTTTTCTTGATTTGATTTTCAGGAAATTTTTATTTTGGTTTAGAATAAATACTAAATATTGTTTAATAGTTGTTTCTCATTGAATCATTTATTTAGAGTGGATGACCTTTTTTTGAAATGGAGGACTTCCTAAAAAATTCTTATATGACTATGTCATGAACCTCTGAATATTAATTCATATCATCCCATATCATCTCACCTTACCCCACATCACAACAAAGGACTGATGTTAGATAATATACATTAATGGGTCTATGGTATATGCCATTGATTTAGTCTATGTTAGAATTTTTAAAGACTCTTCCTATCTTTCAAGAAAATGAGTCCCAATTTCGAACAGAGGGTTCTCATAGTTCAGAAGCAATTATTAAGTATGTTAAATAGTTGTTTCTAACCAAGATAAAAATTTTTGATTCTTATTAGCCTCATTTTTTTAATTCTTGCCTTTTCCTTTCCCTGCCTCTTCTTCAAGAAATTGGTACTAGAAAAATGGGCATTTCGTATCCTAATTTCATGAGTTGTGACACATGTTGAGGACTTTGTGTATTCTATGTTGAAAAGAAAATTCTATTGGTAATGAAACATTTATATGAGGTATAAACTTTAAAATGTTAGAACGAACATAAATAATTTAACACATATTTCCTAATAAGTGTTGTCATTATATTAGAATTCAAAAACACATTAGGGATTTTCAGATCAATACCTAAGTACATAAAGGTCTAGTTCGATAGAAAAGGAGTATATCGAAGGTTCCCTGTTTGTGAATACTTATTTCTTAATCCTGATTTAATCAATTTGTTAGTTTTAGCATTAAATAATAAAATTTTTATTTAAGTGTATTTATATAAAGTGACAAACAAAAATCATTAATGTGTCATTAGATCTAAAAAAAAAGGAATAAAATCTGACTAATAATCTAAAATTAAGAGGTTGAACATTTAATAAAATTTTAACGCGTGACTTGATTTTAAAAAGTGACTTTAAAATGTGATTTTATAAAATATTTTTTGTCTTACTTAGCTAGCTTGTTTTCCGGTGGCGTGTGGCAGCTGGATGTTACTTGATTTAATTCTGTAAGTGGAAATGGTCTTCCCTTAATTAAATTAATTACTATTTACTTGTAGTTCATTAATTATTGTGTCAAGGATTTAATTTACTAATCCTTTAGTACATTAAACACGAAATTAACGAATATTCATCTATATATTCCAAACGTATATACATTGGATCTTGTAAACCACAGTTTACACATTGATATTTTTGAGAAAACTCTAGGTAATTCTATAAACAAAGCGAAACCAGTCGTAATAACTAGAAATAAGTTTATCTCCGAAATGGTTTCCTCATTTCACATAAAAAATTGTCTGCTTCTATTTAACCTGTCTGTAATTTAATCTTCTTTATATGCTCCTTTATGGAAATATAGAGGTCATTAATTATTGGAAAGAACGATTACATTCTTTAATCCTCGAGATTTATTAATTCTTCATGTGATTAAGTCATCATAGTAGTTTTTAGTCCATGTTTTTTTCAATAAAAACATATTCCCTTTGATCGAATGCAGGCTCGCTTATGCACTAATCTCACATACTTGATGATGCCTTGGTTCTGGACAAATTTGACAAAATGGAACTGGAAGCAAGACTAAAATGGTATTCAATCAATGGAATCGGAACCATAATGAAGAGATTAATTTAGGGATTTGAGTCGAAAAGAGTAACGTTGCCTTCCTAACGAAGACTTGTCATCTTATTCACAACACTGTATTGTCAGATTCGTGACAAAATATCGTAAAATGAATTTATTTTAAATTATTCGCTAATATGTACTACCAGCATATATGATCTCCAAAGCAATACAAATCAAACCCGTAAAATACATAGTAACACAAAATTCTAGGTGAATTCACCACCAATTTTGGCAATATATTAGGAAAATTTTTATATGGATTAGATATATGATAGTATAATGGACTCTTTGGTCTATATTCATTTACATTATCTTGAAGAAATTTATTTTTAATGAGTTAGAGTGATATAGATGAATGTGGACCAAGGGGTCCATCCCATCTATTGTAGATCGGGTCTATATAAAAATTTCCCTATCTATAGAGGGAAATATTTAGGTAAATTTGATTTTTAACTCTACTTGAAAACTCTGTAACGTGAATTAAATCTTATAACCAATTTATGATATTATTTGATGTAAGCAAGTGAAAATGCTTTGCTACTCACTTCGCAATGCGAAGTGAGTATTACAGCCATTAGATGATTGAAAAGTTATAGAATCCATCTACTTTTTAGTCATGTCAACACCTGTCATTATCTATTCCGTATTACAGAGTGAATAATCAAAACTTATTCGTAAATAAGATAACATAACATTTAATCATAACAACAAGGTTTATAAGTATATATTATACTCAGCAGCATTTATTTGCCCCTCTTTGTTCTTCTGCTTCTGGAAGTAGAAAATTAATTTTCTTTCATTTTTTCGCGATACGGATCGTCAACGGAGTCAAATTAATTATAGAGATTTATTTACTAACAAATCCATTGATATATGTTTCATTACACCAAAAAAAAAAAAAAAAAAAAAAAATCAACATTTGTTTTCCACAGTATACATATCTTACAAAATATCCTTCGACCAAGTAAATAATACATTAAACTACTGTTTAATATTACTGTCTGTAGCTGGGAAAAAAAAGAAGAAGATGTAGCTGAAAAATATGTTCATATTGTTGAAGTGTAGAAGATTGTTTACAATGTACGATGTTTTTATGATTTACTATAAAGTTTGAAATGTACTGTTTTTTTTTTTTTTTTTCTTTAAATACTTTAGTTTTTATACTGAAAACCATTGACGTGTAGTAATAGTAATATCCCTTGAAGATGTTCAAATCTTCCCGATGGCATGTTTCATTTGATCTAAATTGTCTAAATAAAATTCTACAAATTGCGATGTTGGATTCAGCAAACATAAGAAGACACTTGAATAGAGCTCTCTCCCATCACCCCTCCAATCCTTCATGCAGGCAAATGAATGAGTATATTCTGGTAGTCGCTTAATCTGTAGATGTTATGTATTATTATGCATGGCTTCGTTTTCCATGTGAATTTTCGATTATAAGTTGAATTTTCACAAGAATATATTTTACACTCGTCCATAACCATTTGCTGAAGTACGAAAAAGTGGGAACCTGAAGTTCTAAAGTCCCACTAAAGAATAAAAAAGTTTGTACAATATAAAATTTTAAATGTTTAACTCGTTGAACAATATTTAATTTTAATGTGCTTGTCTTGAAGATTTAGAAAATCTGATCCTAGAAGCCTATTCTGAAGGAAAATTCCTATGATTACTTAATGTTGATTATTGAATATTAATAGTTTCAGTCATTTTTCCTGACTTCTTGACGATGCAATGTTGAGGCTTGTATTCTGCTTTCAGCCAGCCTTGCCTTCACTTTTAGATGTATTTTGGTGGGGCGAGAGGGGGTGGTGGGTTGGGTACCACCTGACAAAAGTATTACATTAACAATTAGAAAAGTGATTACATTTTCCTTCTTACTTTCTACTATATTTGTATAATACACAATTTCATGTGATATTCATCACCATCCAAACGTTATTCCACCAGCTACATTGCTTGCAATAGATTGGATTTAATTAATAAATTTTTTATAAAGTTATTTAAAAAAAAATAATTTTTTGAGAATGACAATCTAACCAATCCCAAAACGACATTATTAATCTGGAATTAGCCTACAGATGTTACAAGTCAAGAGGGAAATTATCCATAAAGGGGCTATAATGACATAATTGGCCGAGTAGACAAACTTCATCGTACAGTACAACCGATTATATACACGATCAAATTTGTTTGCTCTTCAAGACTTGACAAATTCAAAACTGGAAGAGTAATAATCGATCAATTATGTTAATTTTCTTTTTTATGTCATGAAAGAGATTACATATCCGAGGGAGGATATGGGATATGATTTTGTTATATGGATCAAAAATCATATCTAATTTAATTATATATTTAGTTAATTCTAACGTCATGTTAGACACAAGTTGATTAATATAAGGGGAAAATAATTCTATTAGTCCCTCACATTTCACATTTGTATTTTTTTAATTCTTTACATTTAAAATGATGTATTTTAGTTTCTCACAAATTTAAAATGTACCATTTTAGTCCCTCGATACAATTATACCAACATATTTTGTCATGAAATACTCACATGTGTTTTGAAAGTTACATTTTTTATGGATAAAATTGACAATACACAAATTTTAAATATTAAATGACATTACCTAAAACCTCTATCATCACCACCCCAAAATTCTCACCTATCATCACAACCCCAATTCCCCTCCTTCACGGCTTTTCCTCCGCCAACTTTATTCCAATAGATCCAATTCTCTTCTTTTTGAAACAATTTATTATATAAGGTTATGTATTGTCAATTTTGCACTTGAATATATTATATTTTATATGCATGTGAGTAATTCATGTCAAAATATATCCGTAATTGTGTCGAGAAACCAAAATGGTACATTTTGAATTTGTGAGGAACTGAAAATGCATCATTTTGAATGTAAAGTATTAAAAAAGTACAAATGTGAAATGTGAGGGACTATTAAAGTCATTTTTCCTAATATAAATTGGGAAAGTTTTACCGTTCTTATGGATTCATATATGTTTCCGCATCTAGATTTCTAGTTTATTTTCTTGATAATTAAACATGAAACATTCGAAATTATGATAACATTGGTTATTATGATATTAAAATTTAAGATTCATCAATATGCAGTACAAGTTTTTAAAGTATATGGTATCGTATTATATACGTTTCTAAAATAAAAAGAGATGGTTCTCTAAAGTGAATGTAGAATTTTTCATAAATTGGTATAGGCCAATAAAATTGAATGAATTGTTAAATAACAAATCAATTAAATTGAAAAGAATTCATTCTCGAACATGCTAAAGACAGGATACACAGAACAAAGTCATAAATTAATGTGAAAGATTCGACGAGACTTATAAGTGCATTAACAATGTAGAAATAAATGAATTCTTATGATTTTACATGTCAATATTATGTACAGGTCAATGAAGGATTGGTAACACTACTTATTCTTTATATAAAAGTGAGTATCATATATTTAGTAGACAATTTATATGTTTTTATAATTTACAAGTTTGGTTCTACTAACAGCTACACTAAAGTTTGTCATAGTAAAATTAATTACCCAGTAGATGATTTCATCGGAGCGATTAATACTTTAATAGTAGTAATAACTTTGGGGAGTCCTCCTGCTGAAAATTTGATGACAAAATAAGAGTGCGTATATGACAAGGAGAGTTCCTGAAAGTGTAGCTCCTATAATAATAATAAATGTATTAGTTTTATTAAAAAAAATTTACACTATCGTTAAGAAATAATGCCACATATTTTGAAGATTTATAAGATACAATAATACCAATATATATACCATGTGTTTTACAAGTTTGTATCGTACAAATTTTTGAAATTACTGTCTAATTTGTTCAACGACATTATAGAATTACTCGGTATTATATCGAATGACACCGCTTAGGTTTTGATCAAAAGTCGGAGAGCTAGACTTTGTGTCTTAGGGTGAGAATTATCTAACGGAGGGAAAAGTGATTTTATCCTAATTTGCGGTCAAAACCTGTCCAATAAAAGAGCTTTACAAATGTGACAATCATATATTAACTCATAATTAAGATTCCATAACTGCCTTAATCCATTTAATAATCAGAATAGTCAATTTGTATGTGAACAAAAGCCTGTTTGCTTTTGTTCCAGCCTTTAAAGACAAAAAGTTTTATTTCAGAATCAATTTAACCTTGAAATTCTAGTTGTTTCAATTTATCTTTTTCTTTTTTTCATTTTATTATTTTTTAGGTCTGGCTACAAGCAAGTAGATAAAGACGAATCTATTGTACAAACAACGAAATGAGAGATTAATAGAAGATGCCCAATATGATGTGATATCTCGCCCCCAAAAGAAACACAAAAGAGAATGATCTACAAGTGGCATTTTTCTGATTTAACTCTTGCATGAATATATAGTTTATACGCAGCCAATTGGTTAAAATCCGGACACCACCCCAAAAAAAAAAAAAAAGATGCTATAGCTCTACAAGGATTTTGTTGAGTACTGAAATAGACTATTAATTGATTACAGTGTGGTGAAAAATACCCTGCAAATGGCTATAGATTGTGTTTGAATGAAGGGACTTAAGTGTATTTTGATTTTAAATTTAAATTCCTCCTTTTTAATGATACAAGTAAGAAGAAAAGAAGAATAATTGACCTTTTTAACGATTCCGTTAGTTATCTATTAGACACTTAAATTGGAAAACACAAGAGTTATTTGTAAGTTTTTGAAGATGTAGAGGTGATGTAGAAAGTAATCAAATCACAAAGGTGTAAGTGAAATTTACCCTACAAATAACCAAAAGACAATTAATCAGGAATTTCATACAAATCTTATAAATAAAGAAAAATACTACGAAGGGGAAAGCGATTTTCAAAATCATGAAATTACAAATTTATTTTTCATATAGTACCTATTTTACGACTATATATCATACAAAAAGCTATCAAAACTCGGATAATTTTTTTCTATTTCCTTTTAATTCCATTTGAAACAATGCAAAAGAAAAAAGGGGAAGAAAAAAAAAAGGTTTAAAAGTTCAACTAAGATTTTTTTATCTAGCTATAAACATGACTACAACGTACTGAACCCCCCCAACGGCAACTGTAAATTGAAATCACATAGTTTAACCCCTGTCCATTTCATGTGTTGGACCTATTCTATTATTTGGACCTGCCCATTAAAGTGCTTAGGCCTCAGTCTCTTTATCCATTTGTATATCATCATTGGGCTTATTTTGCAGAACGAACATCCAATTCAACCCATAGTCATCAACTTCATCTGTTCTCACTATAGCTTTCCCCTAGCATGCCCAACACTACACAGAAGGCCCATAGAAAATTTTTAATGTGAAGAAAGTATAAAAACGGATAGCTAAAGATTCTATACTAATTAGTAAGTTCGTGAATCACATCATTCATTACTAATTGATTTTGAAATGGTAACTCATATTTTGTACTAACATTTAGCCTTACAACTTCATATACAAGAATAATATTAAAGTAAACAAAAAAGAATCCCAATGCCCTAATACCATTAAAGAAAAAATAAAATAAAATCCAATACGTAAAAATATAGAAGATGAGGAATTAATTATAGACGAATTTGCATGTGAAGATCTTCTGATTTCATTCTGTAAATAGGGATTTAAGAAATTCCCGTGTTTTCCGCAAAAATTTCCAATTTTCTATTTAGCTAGAGACAGAGAGAGGACTATACACATGATATTGTATTACATTCCCCCATAGAATTCGGGCTTGGGGTCAAGAAACATTTCTTGATTCTTCAAAGATCGAGGAGAATTAAGAAAGTATCCTCTTCATGCATGGTAGTTCAAAAAGAATATAATCCGACTGCTTCGTGCCAAAAGTGGTTGAGCTTTTATACCATCCTTCTATTTTTTATTGATGCCAGTGTATAAAGTGATTGAGGCACCTCTTTGTTATAATTTAGGTAAGTTTTATAATTTTGTTGAAGGAATTATTTTATTGATTTTAAAATTCTTTTTTATTTCACTTATTTTGTCATATTTTGATTTTTTTGATTAATCAAATTAATTTTGAAATCAATAATTCAGAGATTTATATGTATTTGCTTTTTTTATGAAATTTTTTCAATAAAAGTGAAATTTATATAAATTATTATGACATGAAACTTAAAATTTATATAAAATTTAAAAATCTACAAAACTTGACTCGTTGACTAAAAAAAAGTCAAATTTTGACAAATATATTAAAACGAAAGTAATATAAAATATTATATATTACAAGTTTTTAGATTATATGATATTATATTTTGTAAATTTTTAAAAAATACCGAGATGATTATGTAAAAAGACGACAGATTTTTTATGTAATTTAATGTGTCAAAATGATGCAACTAACTACTCTACATTAGTATAGCCTTTTGCTATCAATCACTCGTCCACGGACGTAATGTTTGACCTTTAGATAATCTTGTAGTCGACCTTAACCAACAAGTCCTACACCATATAATTCTCTCCAAACATACATGCTTAGGAAGAGGGATGACACTTTTTTCGCTTATTGCATGTTTTTATTAATGTTTATTAATACGTAAAGAATAAGAGACATTTAGAAAAGGTGTATAAAAAATAATTATACTAACGAATAGCGAAAACAATGTATAATTACTAAAAAAAATGTATAAATATTACCAATTAAAAAAGATGATGATATAACAATTACCTTTTAATCCATTATGAGAGAAAATATGCATACAGACGGAGAAACATGTGAGGAAAGTAAAACGAGGCAGGAGTTTTTATATTAAACTTATTAATAGATAATAAGTAGTGCCCGATTCGAGACTTTTGCTCGTATGTTGAGGAAACATTTATAGTTATTGCTAGAAATGATAATTCGTATTGTTTTATGAAATTTCTTTACATAAAACTATTCCTCACCAAAAGCCATGCATGCACAAAATATTGGAGATATACAACTCAATACAAAAGAATTTACTTTGAAAATTAACAATATTCTAATGTAGGTGCAAAAATTTTGGAAAACTTTGATGGCTGTTCTATGTAATTCCATATGCCAGATTTTGCAACAAAAAAATGCAAACAGAAAAAGGGAAAAAATAAAAGAAAGAAAAAAATTTGTTAATTTAAACAAGTCCATATAACTTTTATTTCCACTCTAATGCCATGAGAGTGGAAATTACCATGCAATTATTATGAAATTACCATGCCACGGTGGTTCTTTCCCTTATTTATTACTTACTATCATATTATTTATTTACAAAATCACCAGAAAAGAATATTCTTTTCTCTTTGTTTTTTTCTGTTCTTGAGAAGTTTCGTGGTTATATTGAAAGTCGTCTGCAGTACAATAGTGATCCCTGATGAGTACCAGTTTTCGCAAAGCTTATGAAATTTCCTCTCAATCATAAAATTTTATTGGTGTTACTTTAGAGGAATCTAATTGATGGATTCCTGTTCTTTTCTGGCTGTTTCACTTTCACCAAACGTACGTCTTAGCTCGTGACCATCTTTTCTATGCGTCATTTCTCTCCTCATTAAGTACTCTTCACGTACACTATATATCAATTTCTAGCAATAAAATTTATCAACAGAAGGTAAATAAAAAGAAAAAAAAATTGAAAAAGGTAAAATGTCTTCTGGTATTTGGCATATCTTGACTAATAGAAAATTCTTACGTGGATCGGATTTATGATATAATGCCATGTATCATTTGATTTAAAATATTCCGTATCAACAAGTGATATAATATGAGTTGATATGAAAAATTTTGGATTAAAGGATCCATCATATTATGTCATAAATCCGGTCCATGTAAGAATTTCTTTGAAATGAATAATTAAAAAGGTTACTATTCCATTTTGAAATAAAAGCCAGATTTAAGTCCAAGTACATTTGGCTGTGCGGACAAATTTGCAAAAAAAGAAAGCACATTTTGTTACATTAAGAAAAAAAATCACGCAGCAAAAGATAAATTTATTCAACGCATAAAAAATATATAGGTGAAGAGGAATTACAAAAATAATTCACATCGAACTCTCATATTGAAACTCGCATAAATCCACGGTTGAATTGCCTTACACACTCTAGAATTTTTTTATTTTAAACTCTGTCAACTCAATCTTTCTCAACTGAATAATCTAGCAAATCCTCTATTTATAAATCACAAAATTTGACTATCAAGAAATCTAATTAGAAGAAAATATAAATACAATAAAAATACCTAAAATAACTACACTATCAAAATCCGACTAAACCATAATTCTTAATAGGTTAGGAATTTAATTTAATTATGGGAACACATTTTATAAAGGAAAAATGAGAGTGGGAAAGGAAAACCGAATTGGCCCCATTTGGACAAACACCATATTCATTGTATTTTGCAATAATTTTAATCACATTTTTATATTACATACATCACATTCAAAAATTATTACAAATACTTATTTGAAATAACAAATTACCTAAAATATTACTCAACTATACACGAATTATCGATCTAGTCACTCAATTATTTTGATGACTTAAATAATCACTCAACTTTTAAAAATTCGTTATTTGAATCATTATGTTTATTTTGTCCGTTTAATCAATAATATGATTCACACATGACTACTTTTAAGCGATAAAATTATCTAAAAATTTTAAAACCTTAACACATCTAACAAAAACTTTACTGTTTAAATTATAATTTGATGTTTTAGTAATATTTTAATAAATTTTTATAACTTTCAAACTCCCATATTGTGCGAGACTACTACTATTTACTCTTGGATTTAGCCACCAGCTCTCGAGACTCGAGAATCAAGATCTCAATCATCCCATGATCTGTTTGAAACTTAATACAGAAAGGAACCGAATTTTTAGAAAAGCGTGTGGTATGTGTGTAGTTCGTGTGTGTCCCGTGGGCTGGTCGACATTTCAAGCCCTACCAGTCATCTCTTGTCTTCTATGGACTGTTGTCAACTAAATCTCTTTCTTTCTTTCTTTCTTTCTTTCTTTCTCTCTCTCTCATACACACATTTACAAACACCTACATATACAATCTCTGTACGTATATATTACTGGGAAAGATTTAGATATATCTTATTTTTAACTCTATTTATAAACTTTGTGGTGTAAATTAAATATTATAGAATATATGGCATAAGTTGATGTAAGCAAGATTTTATAAAATTTAATTTTGACCGCAGAGTCTACAGGAGGAACCACAGATTGAGTTTATGTAAGTATTTTCCTATATTATATATTATCAAATCTTTTCATTTGTAAAAATAATATTTAAATTTAATTATAATTCTTTGGTATTTTGATTTTATAGAATAAAGTTTGTTTTTACACGTATAAAAAAGATTAACTCATACTGCGTCTTAACAATTGCAGAAACGATAATTATATCTTGCAAATTATGCAATCTACACTAACTCAACAAATTTACACAACAATATTATTTGATTATACAACTAACCTCAATCATCCATTTCAAATTTCATCACATGCAAACTGTCTCTCATGGTCCGAACTGAAATTGTCTAGAGCTTTTGTCCTTTTTATCTCACAAAAAGATTTAGTGTAGTGGTTGCACAATGTTAAATTAGGTAACCATATTTTTCTAGAGGTAAAATTATACATAAATTTCAAAGAAAGTGTTTTGAACATTTGACGATATTAAGGTATTTAGTCAGACTTTAAGTTTTTGCACTCTATATTTTCTTTTTTCTCCACATATTCGTGATAATTGCACAAGACCCTTAATGAGGTTTTCTTATGTGGATTTGCCATAGTAAAAAGATTGATTTGGGACAGAAAAATATTTATGTAGATCTAGTTTTTACTTTTACTTTTAATTTTTGTGGTGTTATAAAATATTTAATATTAATTAACGTAAATAAAATTTTATAAAATTTAATTTTGATCACAATATTTATAGACGATACTGAAGACAAAATCTATTTTAATATTTTCCGAACTCAAAACGTGTGAAACTCATTATTAAATACTACGCTAGCTGATACATATACCTATTGTGTAAATATTGACACTGTGAATGTTAAATATCTGTCTTGTCTCCGAGAATTGTAAATCATAATTATTGATGCGTGGCAATCCGTAATCCATAAATCCATATACTATATATCACATCTCTTGCCCTTTTTTAGTATAAAGTTTAAAAAAAATATAAATTACTTAAATTTCTTCAAGGTGAGGATACATTTTCTTCAAGGTGAGGATAAATTACAAATGTATATCTTAACTGTTTGTATTTATTTTTATATCTTTTACTAAGGATTGCGAATGTAAGAGTTAAATATTATACAAGAATCGAGTATAAAATATTTCATATAATCTGATTCCTCTATTTATTATTTGAGTCAATTTATTTATATATATATATATATCAATGACAACATTGTGGGTCCTGTCCAACCCACCTAATTTCCCACTGAATCCAATTCCGAGTCAGGAGCTTCACGGGACGGCAATCCATCAATACTATATTCGTACTAGTCTCGCTCACGTCTGTTGTCGTGCATCATTCACACACAGTAACTCAATGCCGCGGTTAAAGATAAGTCTTTTTTTAATCTCCCTCTTGTTCAATGTGCATCACCAGGATCCAAATTGAATTATGGCATAATAAGTCAATTATGGGAAAGACTTCGCTAGTTAGATTTGATTTTTGTTAGTCACTTATAAATCTTATGATATGAATTAAATATTATAAAATTTATGATATAAATTGATGTAAGTAAGATTTTATAAAATTTAATTTTCTTACAAGTGATCCAAAGTTTAATCTATATATTTATTTTCCAATCATTATTACTAGATGAATGGCTGTAAAGGCATTGCACTTTTCCATATTAAACCTTTTGGAGATCTATGATCGATCCTACTACTCTACTACTACCCTCTTTTACTCACTTTTACCAAAATACTTTAATAGATTTAGTTTAAATTTTGTTATAATCTTATTTACAATCACGGATATCGCTCTTAATGCACGTTACAAGGTTTTAAAACGAATCATCTATTAGATTCATGTAAGTTTTTATACTTTCACCATCAGTAGTTATATTTTTAAAAAAATTTACAATATATTTAGTGAATAATTATGTTATATACTATAAATCATTGTGTGTGTGTAATATTATATTTTTCAAATTTATATAATATAAATATTCAACACATAATGGAATAAATTCATAATGAAAGTACAGAATTTTCCTGCTATTTTACCTTGTTAGCTATCATAATTCTTTTCTATACTAGTAGTGCTAGTTAGTCATATAGTCCAAGTGGAGTCGGACAATTTTTCACCTCAGTTTAAGCCATTAAAAGAGTCACAATAATATTTACAATAGCTCATAGTTGACTACACTAGTAAACTTAATTCAAGAGTAAATTTGATTTTTTTTTTTTTTAAAAAAAAAAAAAAACTATGGAGACCAAAGATGTAAGCTTATTTTACGCTTTTAATGTACATTACAAGATTTCAAAATGAAGCATGCATCGAATTCATTTAAGTTTTAAACCCTTTGCTATCAGTAATTTAATTTTAGAAAATTTAATATCCCTTTAAAGAATAATCGTGTTATATATTTTATAATATTATATATTTTAAAAATTTATACGATGTAAATATTCATTCAGAACACTAAAAAATAATTTCATAACAGAACGGTAGAATTTTAATACTATTTTACCATGCATGCTAAGTATCCATAATTCTTTTCTATACTAGTAGTGCGAGTTAGTCATATAGTCCAAGTGCAGTCGGACAATTTTCACCTTAGTTTAAGCCATTAAAAATGTCAGAAAAATATTTACAATAGCCCATAATTGACTATACTAGTAAACTTAATTCAAGGGTACTATATATATATATTTTAATATGGTGACCAGAGATGTAGATATGTGTGTGCATGAGAGAGACAGAGATAGAGAGAGAAAGAGAGAGTGGTCCACTCTGAGTCTATGGCTGACCGGCTTTAGAGAGAAGCCGTGTAAGATAAGAAATGAAAGAGAAAGATAAGAGAGAGAGTGTGTGAGAGAAATATTCTTCTACTATCTTTTAGCTGGCTGATGTTCATGGTATATGGTATTTTCTGCTAAGATTCAAACAAAGGTGAAGAAGAAGATCTCCTTAAGTAGATAGTAGAGGTGGAAAAATTGTAGCTATATCCAAGTTAGTTTTTGTATGGTTATGTGGGTTTTTCTTTGTTTTCAGAGAAAGTTATTGAATCTTAACTATTTTCAGCAAATGTTTGTTTTTTCTCTGTGTAGGCTGCAGGCAGCAGGTTCTTGGTTTTTTGCATATATATTTCCTCGGCAGCTTTTGAGTTTGTTCTCTTAGCTACCTCAGCTACTCCTTTCTAGTACTACTTCAAGATGATGTCTGATGATGCCCTTGCTTCTTCTCTAAGAGGGTTCATTCAAGATCCTCCTAATCCCACTCTCCCAAACCCTAATGCTAATACCAACCCCAACCCTAACCCTAATTCAAACTCTGCTAAAAGAAAGAGAAATCTCCCAGGAAATCCAGGCAAGATTTATATATATAGATTCATTTCCATGGTCTTTTTAGTTTTTTCTTCTTTTCTCATTGAATTATATTATATATATGTGTAGAACCCTTTTTTAAAATAAAAAAATAAAAAAAAATTCTCTGCTAGCAGCTACAGAATTAGATAATTGAAGTTACTGTACGTGTTTTTTTCGAGCAGATCCAGATGCAGAAGTGATAGCACTCTCACCAAAGTCTTTGATGGCTACGAATCGGTTCATATGCGAAATATGCAACAAGGGTTTTCAGAGAGACCAGAATTTGCAGCTGCATAGGAGAGGTCATAATCTACCATGGAAGCTGAAGCAAAGAAGCAACAAAGAGGTCATCAAGAAGAAAGTGTATATCTGCCCTGAAAAGACTTGTGTTCACCATGACCCTTCTAGAGCCCTTGGAGACCTCACAGGCATCAAGAAACATTTCAGTAGAAAACATGGTGAGAAGAAATGGAAGTGCGAAAAATGTTCCAAAAAATATGCAGTTCAATCTGATTGGAAAGCTCATAGTAAGATTTGTGGGACTAGAGAGTATAAATGTGACTGTGGAACACTCTTCTCCAGGTATATCTCTCTTGGATTCATGAAAAGTACTCGATTCCGATTCCTAGTTCAATTTAATGCGAATCACACATCCTACGTCTATATTTGTTCTATGATTAGTTTGTTTGGTTAAGGAATTTTAATTTATGGATTCATGGTCAACTATGTTGAGCTTTTATTATTATTCCGACCGAATTTAATGCAACCAATATCTAAAGTAGTATTATAGGAAACTAAGAAGCTGAACGACGGAAACTCGTCTATACTACTTAATATTTATCTAATAGTTTTTATCGGTCGATTGTTAATCAATCCTCCTTATTCTTGCACTATTTTCCAAAATCAGAGTATCTGTAATACTACTATTCATTATTTGTATTTTCAACAGAAAAGACAGCTTTATCACCCATCGAGCATTCTGTGATGCATTAGCTGAAGAAAGTGCAAGGTTTCCTCCAGTTCCATCGGCTAATCTTAATTTCAGAAATGAATTGTTTAACGGGGGATTAAACAATATTCAACAAGCAGCTGGAAATCCTCCGTTTGCTAATAATATTGCCGTTAAGAATACTTGACCCGGCCGCCGGTCAGATGAGCCTAAATGGACAGAAATCTAGGTTGCCAATGTGGTTGGATAATGCAAATACTCAACTCAATAATTCAAATCCTTTCTTAGCATCAAGCTCAACAAGTTTGCCTGAATTGGTCCAAATGACGACTTATATCGAATATGCTTGGGTTATCTTCACAAAATCAATGGTTCAATAGCGGAGGCAATCCTTCACCATCCGGGCTATCGCGGGTATTAAAGGAAGAAGAAGAGAATAGAGGAAATTTGTCGGACCAAATTAGTTCTTTGTACTACAATAATAACCAAAATAATAGCCAACAGCATGAAGCAGCGCCACCGGCTCATATGTCAGCGACTGCATTGTTGCAAAAAGCGGCCCAAATGGGATCAACAAGAAGCAATAATTCAGGTATATTTGGAAGTGGATTTGGCCTAATGAGCTCATCATCTTTGCCTAGTCTTTCGAATTTCAATAATTCTTTGAACCAGGGAAGAAATGAACAACTTCCAAATTTCGGCCAAGGGGAAAACTTGAATGGGCAAATGTTACTAGGGAACATGAGCTCGAACAATTTAGTTGGCAGTTTAAATAGAGGCAGCCAAAGTAAATCAAGTGGAAATGAAGCTGAAGGCGGATTAACAAGAGATTTTCTTGGAGTAGGAGGGAATGAAAGAAGGCCCTTTTTGCAACAAAGTGAATTAGTCAAGTTTGCTTCATCAATGAGTTCAGCCATGGACTTCGGAAACCAATGAGGTCGAAAAATTTTACTTTGTCGCACAGCAAAACAGGAAAAAGACCATTCGATATTTTGAGAGAAGGGCACTTGTGAATTGTCAGAGGCAGAGAGATTAGGAGTGGGGGCCCACTAAATATGTGAAAAGACTTGACGAAAATAGAGAGATTGGCAATCAAAAGGCAGGCGATGGATTAGATGAGGGACTGCAATGCATGCACAGGGAAATTTCTACTTCCTCTCTATATAGGGAGGGGATCGACGTGCTTTGAAATGTTTGGACCACTTTGTTGAGTCCTGTGGAAAAGTCAAACCTGGTCAACAAAACTACACAGCCTACACACTAAGGATATTTTGGAGTTTGAAATTGTGTTTTCATGGATTATGATGATTGAATGGACCTTAGGCTGAGGGAGCTTTCTGTTGTATTTATTGAAAATTCTCGTCATCATATTGAGGAGGGTTTGCCAACAATATGGTAACCATCCCACTTTATGAACTTTTTTTGTAGTATACTATTGTTTTTCTTGCACTCTCTCAAGTTTGGTTTTTGACTTTCTGGTTAGACCTCTCCTCGACTTTTGCCCAAATTAGTATTAAAATTACTACAAAAGTAAGGGAAATTCTTATATCGATGTGATTTATAGTAGGTGAGATAGATTTTTTGATCTATATTTATCCGTATCACTCTGAAAAAATTTATTCTTAATGAGTTAGAGTGATGTAAATGAATATAGATCAAGGGATCCATCTTACTTACCGTGATTCGGACTCCATATAAAATTTTTTCCAAAAGTAAATATTTGGAAGCCCACCCCCTATCCCACCATACCCCCTACCCACTCAAAATGAAGTAAGTTTGTATTACTCATTTTATAATCATTTAACGATTTACAATACCCACAATGTAATTATTTTTTAATCATCTAATGATTTGAAATATTCATTTTATATTATAGAATGAGTAACAAAAATTCTTTCCCTAAATGATCATTTTATGGTACGAAAAGCTACAAGATATCCATCACTTTTTGTCGGGAATTTCTTTCTTTCTAATGGTGTCCTAGCTCTTAAAAATTAGTCATATTTGTTTATTACAAATTTGCATTTCTACATCAATAAGTTCCTGAAAATACAAAATAAAATGAAAGGACTTATACATGTTGGCATTTGCGTTTGTTTTTGGGTAAACGAGAAGTGAATCTTGACTGCAAAGATAAATAATTTGCATATTAACCTTGGAGTTACAGCAGAGATGAGATCTTGGATTCCGAGGATCCTTTGAATGATACTAATCACACACATAAAACATGTCAACATTTTCTCTTTCTGTCTCAACAGAACATGTCCACAGACACTAGATGCTTGTCTTTAGCGTTGGCTGCATGCAAACAATAATGTCTCCGCTTTTGATTCCGATCGCTTTTCGATGCTCGCTAGCTTCAGCGCAATCCTACGGCTTAATACAACTTCAATTATTAAATGGCTCTCTCTCTCTCAACAAAATTAACTGGTAATTTTTCATTTTACAAAAATAAATAAATAAATCAACTTAATTTGTGCCCAATTTGTTGTATAATGAGCTGAGAATCTTAAGATATATTTACTATATTCAAATCAAACTTGACTCGGTAAGAGCTCGTTTGATTTTGGTTCATACACAATCAAGTCAAATTTGAATAAAATTTAGTGTTCGCTAATTTTTTTTGATCGTCTCAAATTTGGTTCGACAAACTAAAAATTTTAAATTTATATGTAAAATTTTAAATTACTCGAATTCGATAACTTGAGTTTGACTCGATAAAACCTCGAGTATGTTCGGCTCAAAAGATAAATAAACCAAAATTGGACAAAATTTCGCACTCATTAAAATAATTAAACAAGTTTAAACATTAGAGTATTTGATTTATTTGTGTATAATAGCTACATAACTAAAAGCAATTTGGAATAAGTGAACCTGTGGGTTTATGGTGATTAAGGCGGTATTAAATAAGGTAGTAAAATTAACTGGTGATTAAGTTGGTATTAAATAAGGAATAAAAATTAACTACATATAAAGGGAAATGTGGATGATTAATTATTTAAGCTGCTACTTAAATATTGGTCCAGTTAGTTTCTAAAGCTTCTCAGCATTCTGCCGCTACAGCGACGTAAACAGAATCTTGCATGAACGGGCCAGTTGACGACCAGCAGCATCCCCATGCTGATAAAGAAGAGGAACTAATTTGGTCCTGACATATGTCCTCCCCTCTTCAATGAATATTAAAATTTGCTCTTGGCCCTGTTTTCTTTAAAAAAAAAAAAAAAAATCTAATTTACGGCATTATACTGTGAATTTTTTCATTCAAAATTAATCACGCCATCCATATGAGTGATGTGGTTAATTTCAAATGAAAAATATACTATATAGCACCATGAATCGAATCCAACTTAAAATTGATGGTTGTTTTACTTGCCCTAAATCCCCAAAGATGAAGTAACATTAAGCCTTGAAATGATAACTTCCAGTAAATCGTGGTACAACAAAAATAATATAAGTTTTTGCATCTTAAGTCCCCAAAATTTAATAAGTTAAATACTAAAACCCCGTAAACATAACTTGGGCTCAAATCAAGAATTGGGCATTAGTATACATTGGAAAAAAAATGTTGGGTTTTACACAAGCTCATCTTTCAAAAGGCTTATTCTTCAACCAATAATGAAAGGGTAAGGTTACGATTTTGCAACTAAGATGCGACTAAATTTGTATTACTCACATGTAATTTAAATTGGATTTTATTGCGATTGAAGATGTATGATTAAAAAATTAAAGATTTTATTATTTTTTAATTATTTAACGGTTTAAGATACTTACTATGTTTTGCGAGATGAGTAGTAAAAACTTTGTCTTAAGAGGCAAGGGTTGGCTTAATTTTATTTTATTTTAATTTTTACCAAACGACAACTGCAATTCCATTTCATTAAAAGTCAAATTTTACTAATTTGCCAATGTATGTTCTATGAGTCACTGTAGAAAATTATCCTTCCACTTAATAAAAGAGGTTAATTTCACAGCAAACTTATCTAACATAGAAGTTATGGTATTACTTTAGTATCATAGAAGCAACGATCAAACACCTCCCTCATATTGATAATGTCATACAGGAAAGTGGCCAGATTAAGTAAGAATTGTACGTAAGCACATGAGTGGTCTCATTATTCTTTCCTATCTCAATTCAATCAGAAAAGAAAATAGACTTTGCAATCGAAAAAAAAAAATGATAAAAGAAATAAACTGGAAAACTTCAAGCAAATTTAGGCTGCTGATTTGTAGCGGTTAGTGTAATCACATGTACATGGACAGATTTATTATTTCCCAAAATCATCAATGAGTCTTTACCTTTAGATAGTTATTTTGGGGGTTAATAACACTTTGCTCCCCTAAAATATAGGGGTAATTACAATTTACTCCCATAAACTAAAAGAATTAAACTTTACATTGATTTATATTATTCATCTGTTAGGAATTCTAACACCGACAAGAAAAGTCATTTAAATGACTGAAATACCCTTATCACTAGTTTTTTTATTTATTTTATTTGTTCCCAAAGCCATAAGATTCTATATTTGTAACCCATAGAGGCTTAGATCACTTTCCAGCTTCTTTCCGAATTATGCACAACTACAACCTCAATCATATCCTGGACTTGATGCGGCCTGCTGGTCTGCTAGACTGCGCAATAGACTTTAATTATGGGTCTCTGGCTTCGCCAGAGCTCTCTTCATCCATTGAAATGCATACAGAAAAAAAAAAAAAAAAAAAAAATACAAGCAAAAAAGGTGTCACGGGAGATGCAAGCAAAGCAGCCCGGACCAGGATGGTGGGCCATTATTATTATGAATTTGCTATATGTGGATCCAGAATATCGGGATGTATATTGCATACGCATACGTCTAAAGAAATTATCATGATGTCCAGTGTCCAAAAATATATCAGATTATGGCCAAAAAATGTAAAAAAAAAAAAATTTGGAAGGAAGCTTGGCCTCCTTTTCTTTCATTTTCTTTTTGGTAAATAAGCAGAAAACATAATCTTGATTTTGAGTGAAAGTATAAAAATATCCCACATCGATTAGTTTAAAAATTCTGAACTAATTAATAAGTTTTCGAGTATTTACTACTCATTACCAATTGATTTTGAAATGAAAACTCATGTTTCTTAATATGACCAATGTTTGTCTTATGTTTATGTTTCTTGGTTTAGAACACACATGACTTGGGCTCTTATGCATATTGGGTTTGACTTCATATTTTTATCTCAACCAATATTTGTCTTATATTTATGTCTTCTTAGTTTAGAACACATATAACTTGGGCCCTTATGCACATTGGGTTTAAGTTCATGTGTTTATGTCAACTAATGTTTGTCTTATATTTATGTTTCTGATGGTTTAGAAATTTATGTTTTGGTTTAGAAGTTTACCTCAATTTAGAAGTTTATCTCAACTAACTTTTGTTGTTCAAGTTTAGACCCCCAAGTCATATGTGAGAGGAGCTTATTGTTTCGTATCAGCCTAGATCGTGTGTGAGAGGGTGTGAAAGTATAAAAATATTGCACATCATTTAACTTAAAGATCTTGGATTTATTAATAAGTTTTTGGGCCCATACCACTTATTGTCGATCAATTTTGAGATGAAATCCCATGTTTCTTAACATTTAGTGTAACTATGGAAAAGTAATTTCGTCTTCTCACCTCCCATTGTAATAAGGAAAATTCTATAATCCTATCATGCAAAGTTCTGAAGATACTCGTACAGTTTGTATGATTTGTTATAAATTTTCAAAAGTTAGTATAATATCATTCTCTCAATCGAATTGTAAGATTATGCTATAATATATTTGAAATGTCATCAAAATTGAAATACTTTTACCACTGCACATAAATTTTTTTTTATATAAATCGCCTTTATGGGATAGTGTCATAGATTTATTGATTCATATTATCTCACATTATTCATTTGTAGTGCTGTGAAATGAAATGAAATGACGCGAGATGATATGGACCAAGAAAACCACGTAAGAATTTTCCAACCAAACACAATCTCCTTTCAAATCAAATGCAGTCTTCCCATACCATTACTTCTTTATGAATTAGTAATTAAACATACTATTTACTTTTACTATCCCAAAGTTATAGCGGACGAGATTTTAATTATGCTAATTAATTAATAGTGTGCAATGAAAATTTCGAATAAAGTAGAGTTCAGAAATAAATTTAAAAATAAGAACAAGTTTGGTGTGTAATGGGCCTAATGGCAACGCATTTTATAAATGTAAATAGCAAGAGCAACATACAATTTTTGCAATAAAATGGTACAAAATCTCAAGATTCACAAGATGGACAAAAAATAAAAATAAAAATAAAAAGAACAAAAATTGGAAATTGGAAAGGCAAAAACAGACCCTATTGGATGATATATTTACTATGCTAGAACATAAATTCAATACTCCAAAGTGGAAATTCTGACGATATTTCAATGAAATTATTCAAAGACACTCAACCTTTCGATCAAGACCGTTGAATCGGACTCATTCCCATCTGATGCAATCCTCACCGTCCATTTTATTCATTCGTTACAACAAAAATGTTGCGAAAATTGCCGCGCCAAAAGCCGCAGCCATCCCCTGCACACGTAGCCCAGTTGCCGCGTCTGAGGAATCAGAGGGCGAGTCATCACCTGAAGTTGGACTATCAGCCGCCGTTGACTTCTTCTTATCCTTCCCGGACGTCGGAGCAGGGGCCGATGCCGGTGCCGGAGAACCAAACAAACTCAAAGGAAGAAGCACTTTGTCCACTTCATAGATAAACAGCAAGTTGGCCATCTGTATATATTGTGTTAGCCACCGTGGCATCATCGACGCCGGTCGAGACGTTCACTTGGTTGCCGGAGGTGGTTACGTTTAACGGAAACTGGCCGGAGCTGTCGCCGGCTTGAGTCCTCACCGGATTGCTAATAGTTTGGAATTGTGACATTGAAACAAATGAGGGTAGAATGTGGAATTGTATGAGTTGGACTTTTTGTTGATCGGTTAAGGAATTTAGGGTGCCGGCTTTGAGGTTTGAGAAGGCATTATCGGTTGGAGCAAAAATGGATAGACCATTTTGTGTATTGTTGAGTTGGCCATTGATTTGATCACTAATTTGAGTGATTTTCATTAACCGCATTAATGTGGTGAATTGCCCGGCCTTTTCGAGGATTTTCGTAATGTTGGTCGGACCGGATGGTCCCGGGGCCGAAGCCGGTTGAGCCAGGGTGTCCTTGCATTGGAAGAGAATTACAATTGATATGACTACAAGAGTTGAGATGAAATTTGATTCATCATTTTTTTTTTTTTTTTGAAGTTTTGTTTACAAAAAATGTGTAGTGAGATATAGTGCTCTATTGGCCTATACCACTTGGAAATGCAGAAAATATATAGGTTGGTTTTCTTGAAGAAGTATGTTGTTTTGATGGAGAGGAGTAGAGCCATGAGGGTTTTATATGGAAGAGAGAAATGTGAACAAGTGATGTTTGGTAAGTTGGTGCATTATTATTTGTTAGTTTGGAAACTATTGTCATCATATGAATGAATGTTGGTGAGATGTAGCAATTTTATTTAGAAAAAAGAAAATTTGAAGATGACTTATGAAGACTATTCAATTTGATTCGGGATGGACATGAGGTTGGAATCACTGTTTAAGTCCAATATATATATTGTTTGCTTCGAAATTCAGAAAAACAGAAGGATCTCAACTCTAATTCTCAAGTGGGGTGTGTTTGAGACTTTTTTATGATTACTTCACTTTCACTTCTATTACGTATCTATTAGAATTTGTATAGTAATTCGTATGCCTCAAACTTCAAAAACAAGTTATCAATCTCAATTATATGTTCTTTTCAGTTGAGGTCATCATCAAATGGGAAAGCATACTTATTGCTTAGTCATAAAGAGAAATATCTTTTCTTTGTGGTAACCTCGAATAGCAATAAGAATTCTAGTATATTATCTTTGGTTATCCTCAAATAGAAGAGGAATTAAAGTTAAGTTTGTACACAAGTTCGAAGGTGTATATAATATATGTTTCACATGTAGATCTTTTTAATACTTGGTTGTTAATGTGTATGGACTACGTAGCTTAGGTTCTAATACCATATAGCCAATATCACTCTCTTCTAATCTTTTTCAACTCCACCACCCCCCCCTCCCCCCTAAAAAAAAAAAACCTACTATATTCTATCAGAGTTCTAAGTACCCTTTTGATTTTTATTTTTTTTTGGGTGGAAAAAAAATAGAACTTAATGATTGATCATTGATTGTTGCTTTTAACATAATTCAACTGTTTTTGAGTGTGGTACACCCCACTGATAAAAAAAAAACAATTTAATTCATATTAATTGCTACAAAAGACATGGCCTAGTTTGTGTCAATTGATTAAGTCATCATACCTAATTATAAGAGCAGCATATATATGTTACTAAATTGCTTCTTACATTTAACATACAGAGTAATTAACAATTAATTCCATTAGTTCTGGTATTTTGTGTTTTGTATTATTACTATTGTGGTCTTTTGTGCTTCTTCACAGTCTAGCATTTTCCTTTTACAGCCGGAAAGCCTAAGAAATTATGTTAGGCTAAATATCTTTTCTTATTGTAAAATTACATCACGCCCTTGAGCATGCTAAATATACGAGTAAGGTTTAGCTACTCACTCTACAATGCGAAATGAATATGATATTTGTTAAAATGATTGAAAAGCAAGGGGGTCTCACTATTTTTCAATCATCCAACAGTTTGTAATATTTACACCGCAATACAGAGTGAATAGTAAAAAATTTCTAAATATACATATATTTTTGAGTTTTCCTGAGAAAATGCAATTATTGTCCAAGACTCAGAATTTAGCTGTTCACTCATTCCTTCAATTAAGCGAGTAGCCAAATCAGATTTTTAGAATTGAGCTAATAACTAATAGTATCATTGAATATTTGAAAGTCTAGTTTTCCAATCTATTTTCAACTATCAGGAAGCACAAAGAGATCAAGACTGAGCAGCTAAGTCTAGTTTTCCAATCTATTTTCAATTATCGGGAAGACTAAAGAGATCAAGACTGAGTAGCTAACGACCGGGATGGTTTGGTTGAAAATTAGTTAATTAGTTGATACATTACACCAGAATTGATCTATAGCTTCCTAAGCAACGAGGAAAAAGAAAGCTAAGTTCCCCCAAACAAGATATAACAGTTTAGATTATTTTTTTCTATACCGTCAATAGAAATTCTTTTACAAATGTGGATGCATGTCGTGTAATCACTACAATTGAATTTGAAATACAAATTTTGCACAAGTAATATGCATCTATATTCAATGATATAAAAAAATTTATATGTCGACAATGTAGAAAAGATTAATCAGAGTGTTGCTCAAGAAAAAGACCCGAAGTGTTTTCACTTGCATGAACATATAAAAATAACAAATTGACTGACTGTGCCCCTAATAAGTTTGTATAGACCCCTTTTCAAAGAGAAGGAAAAGTACTTTTATTAATGAGTATTTTTGTAATTCTACATCCAATCTCACTTTCAAGGATAAAGAAAAGATAGAATTGAAGAAGATTAGACTAGAGTATCATGCCCTCGTGCTTTAGAACATACTCCGTCTCAACGTGACTGTAGCGTAACATTACTAAAATAGTACTTATATACATAAAAAAAATTTATACTTTCTTTAAGAGAATCATACTTACATATTTTTAAAATGTACATTACATATAATATCATATGTTAAGGGAATGAAGAACAAGAATGAGATTTTCGATAGCGGAAAGCCGCTGCGTTTGGTTTATAATAAATTATATAAGAGACAGATACTTATTTTTCAAAATTATTATATGTTTTCTTTAGAAATACCTAAATAAGATTATTATGTGCGTCCTATAACTCTAAAATTACAAATTGTAATTGTAACTTATTACGAATCATCACTGGATAATTGAAACTCAGGTTCCACGAAGAACATCTTTTCTAGCCGTTCTAGATAGCATTCATACTAAATTCATAGGTAATCCAAAAAAACTTGAAACACAGGTTTGCCTCACGGAAAATTTCAAAATGAAATATAGAGAAGTATATATAAATATCTATATGTTGTGCATTAATACCATAATAATAATCTCATCAAAATATATGGTGATGATGTCAAAATTATACACTCACTAAAAAATATATACGTAGTTTCGGATCTGTGTTCGCTAGGGATATTTTGATAATTTTACCATCGTATAGGAAAAGTAAGCTTAAATGAGTTCAACAAATATTTACAAACCCGTGGATCTATCCAATCCATCAGTCACAAGTATAAATATCAAAATGGCAAAGAGTCTGATATAACAGATTCATTCTCATTTCACTCTCATATTCTTAAACTCTGAATTCTCTCTGAATTGTCCTCTTGTATAAAGTAATTGACTTGAGTATTGGAGCATATCTCCAGGGAACAAAGCCTCGCCTCTATTTTTTCAGAGTTTAGGACGTGGGTACTACGCGTGAGATCATTACCTAAGCACTGAACTACTCTACACTTGGAATTTGTACTTGGGAAAAATTAGCATCAATATTTGGTGGTATTTGTGGGAATTAGTACTAAAGGTCATGCTAAAACATAGTACCCAACACGCGTAACACTCACCGAAACAACACCAACAAAGTCAAAAGAGTATCTTCTCAACATAGCTTCTACCTTCTGAGGTCATGCCTTGCTTGCGCTTCCCGGGGTTACACTTTGCTTATACCTTCTAGGGTTAAGCCTGGCTAAAATCCTCCGGGTCACATTTTCTCCTGGCCTTTTGGGTTGCCTCCTTACGTCTTCGATGGTAGAAGATTTGCCACACTTTTTGGAATTGAGCTTTGCTAAACCCTACGGGGTAAACACCTTACCTATGTCTATCAGGGTCGCTCTCACTTTACATCTTCCAAGGTGGAAGACTTGCTCACGTCTATTAAGGTTGAGCCCAGCTAATATCCTTCGGGGTCAAACTATACTTGTGCCTTCTAGGGTGACTCCCTAATCACATCCCTTGGAGATGAGCTCTATTAACACCCTTTGAGATCACGCCTTGCTCACACCCTCTAGAGTTCGTCCTACCCTTTCGTGGGCATAATAGAACATCTTAAGGGATTGCTTAAAATATGACATATTCAAACTTTACTAGTCAAAACTTACTATATACGTCTTTCAGGAGACCCTTCACTTGGTATAACCCACTTAAAGTCATCAACTCTCGCTCCCAAGCACATCAAAAACTATGTTAAGAATATGAACAATAATAAGTAAAAATTGTCTAAATATGATATGAGCTCAGCAATGCTTCTCACCGGCATACCTGCACTCATGAAGGGTTGCCTCACATCTATGTACCTCACATGCCCTCTGCTTTTGTGTACCTACGCTATGTTCTCACCCTCCAAGGTTTAACACTTTCCAGGGTCAAACCTTATTCACGCCTTCCAAAGTCTCCTTACTCATGTCCTTCGGGGTAGAACACTTACTTATACCTTCTGGAATTGAGCTCTGCAGACATCTTCTGAGGTTATGTTTTGCTCGCGCCTTCAGAGGTCGCTCTCTACTCACGCCTTCTAGAATAGAACACTTGCTCACGTCCTCCAGGATTGAGCCCTACTGACACTCTTCGGGGCTATGCCTTGCTTGCGGCCTCCGAGGTCACTCCCTGCTCACGCTATTCGGGGTAGAATACTTCCTTACACTTTCTAGGGTTCAGCTATATTGACACCCTCCGGGGTTACACCTTACTTGCATCTTCTAATATTGCTCCCTACTCATGCCCTTAAAGATATAACACTTGCTAACATCTTCTGAGGTTGAACCTTGGTGAGATCCTCTAGAATCAAGTGTCTAGATGTGTATTCATTACTTATGCTCGTCCAAGTGGGTCACCTACTCAAGTGGTAACACCATTCAACCCGAATTTTTTCATCCAGGAGAAATTTTTTTTCTAAGTTTTAGAATTGGCTCCGACCGCTGGGTAAAAAAAAAGTATTCAGTCTTTGGATGGAAAAATGTGTTCCACCTCCGAGCAAATAAAGTACTTTACCTTCAAGTGAAAAATGTACTTTACCTCCGGACAAATAAAATACTCCTCCTCCTGGTGAAAAAATGTACTTCACCTCCGAGCAAATTTTGTGATCTATCTCCAAGCAACTTAAGTACTTCGTCTCCTAGTAAAAAATATACTGTGCTTTTGGGTGAAAAATCTTACTTTACTCGGCCACCAAGTAAAAAATATGCTCCGCCTCCAGCTGAAAATTTTACTCTGCTTCGCCTCTGAGTGAAAAATGTACTCCACATTCAGGTGAAAAATTTACTCCGTTCCGCCTCCGAATAAAAATATACTCTACCTCTGAGTAAAATATTTGCTCCACTTCGCCTCCAGGTAAAAATTATACTCCGCCCAATAAGAAAAAGTACTCCGCCTTCGAATGAAAAAATTCACTTCACCTTCGGGCAAATAAAGTACCTTACCTCCAGGCAAATAAAGAACTCTGCCTCCTAGCAAATAAAGTACTCTGCCAAGTAAAAAAAAAGTATTCTGCCTCCGAGAGAAAAAATTTTACTCCGCCTTCAAGTAAATAAAGTATTGTACCTCTAGGTGAAAAAATTTACTTTTCTTATAGACAAATAAAGTACTTCACCTCCAAGCAAATAAAGTACTCCACTGAGTTTAAAAAAAAAGAAGGTATTCTTACCTACATTAGATGTGTGTAAGAGACCTTTGGGTAAATAAAGTACTCTACCTCCAAGTGACAAAATGTAACCCGTCTCAAGGCAAATAAAGTACTCCTCCTCTGGTTGAAAAAATGTACTTCACCTTCGGGCAAATTATGTGCTCTAGCTACAAGCAATTTAAGTACTTCGCCTTCGAGTAAAAAATATACTCTACCATCCAAGTAAAAAAATTACTCCACTCTGCCTTTGAGTAATAATATACTCCACTTTTGGATGAAAAAATTACTTTGCTCTGCCTTCAAGTAAAAAATATACTCCTATACTCCGCCTCCGGGTGAAAATTTTACTCCGCTCTACCTCTAAGTAAAAAATATACTCCGCCTCTGAGTGAAAAATTTACTCCACTCAGCCTCCAGGTTAAAAATTTACTCTGCTTCGCTTCAGGGTAAAAAAATATACTTCCTCCAGGGTAAACAATGTACTCTACCTCCGAGTGAAAATATACTTTGCCTCTTCCAAAATTATGTACTCCGTCTCCGAGTCCAATAAACTCCTACGGGAGTACCAAGGAGAATTCCAAAAACATCAAAGCTCATGTCATCCATTTTTTTTTTTTTTGCTAAGTCCTTACCTTTCCCCACTTCACTTTTCTCTACCTCACCTACTTTACCTCATTGACTCCACCTTACTTACTCCAATTTACCTTACCTTACTTATTCAAGTGGAACTTACAGATACCTACTTGGGTTGTAACTTCCACTCAAGTGGAACCTCTCATCTAAGTGGTACCGCTCACTCAAGTGGTATCTCCCATTCAAGTGATAGTGCCTATATTCACGTGGCACATTTTCTCAAAAAAAAAAAAAAAAAAACTGACATCACTCCCTAAAGTGTCACAACACTACTTTCAACTAGGATTATTTCGTCCTAGTGAAATAATTTTCTAAATTTTGGAATTAACTTCGGTCAATTTTACGGCTCAGACCGAAATGCAATAACAACATAAAAAAATTATTACTCTCAATCCGAAAATATTCGACTTAAGAGTAAGGGACAAGTGATGATGCCAAAATTATACGCCCACTAAAAAATATGCATGTGGCTCTGGACTTGTGTTCGTTAGGGACATTTTGGTAATTTTACTTCGTTAGGGGCATTTTGGTAATTTTACTATCATAGCCAAAGTAAGCTTAAATGAGTTAAACAAATATTTACAAAACCGTGGATCGACCCAATCCATCAGCCACAAGTGGCATAAATATCGAAATAGCATGTTTGATTCAATAGATTCATTATCATATTCTTAAACTCTGAATTCTCTCTGAATTTTTCTCTTGTTTACAGTAACTTACTTGAGCGTCTGAGTCTACTCTAGGGAACAAGTCCTGCCTCTATTTTTCAGGTGTTCTGTGGGTACTATGCGCGAAATCCTTACCTAAGCACTAGATTACTCTACAATTGGAATTTGTACCTGAAAAAAATTTAGCATCAACACATAGCATTTAATCATATATCACAATGAGAAACTATTTAAAATGTCTTAAATAGAACAATACCAGTTCAAGATTATAAGGTTCTAGAACAAAAATTAAAGTAAACCCGCAAAATGGACCTCCTGAAATGATCAACAAAAAGAGTAGAAAGAATGATCATAAATTCATCAAAGCCCAAACTGCAGTGATGTCTGGACCATCCTTTGAGGACTGATCAGTTTCTTTCTGGGCTTTGGCCCCGGAGGTCTCAGCTTGATCTACTTTTTGGACTGAGGCCCTTCTAGTTGGATTAGCAGCTGCAACTCCTTCCAAATCTTTGAGAATCTGACGAGCATTTCTCCGAGATATCATGTCAAAAGTAAGCATATTCATACCCTGAAAAATAAAATAAAAAAGAAGATAAAAAAACCCATGATGATACAAGAAATGATCTCTCAATAAGAATTGGTTGTGTGACATGTAATTAGAAACCTCACGAAGAGTATAATTATAAAACATCAGACACTGTCTTAGAACTAATTCGGTATTTATGCGAAACAAGTGATCATTAAAGGTCAAATTATGCAGGCTTGTTCTCTTACGGAAAACTAATCAAACAAAGATTGTTCAATCAAGAGTTCAAACCCAAGTCAATTGTCTATAAATAGGTGCTCATCCCATCATTGTAGACAAGTCTAACCCAGGGCTAAGTAAAGCAATAACATCAGGCGATAAGTCATACATATCTCTCTTTCTTTCTCTAGAACAACTCTTGATTCATCAACCTATAATAAATATTAATACATATTCAAACAAGAAATTAATGAAAAGGAATTAATTAAACATGGGAAATGTAATTAGATTAATTAATTACCTGGAGGAGAGACATTAACTTCAAGCCTGATACGATATTTAGAGCTGAAGGCTGATCATCAGGAGATTCTTCAGCAGTACTTTTTCCTTTTGCTGAAAAAGATTTAGACTTCACTGGATCCTTTGCTATTTGCTCCAGCTGTCGGACTTTCATGGCCCGAGCGAATGCTTCAATTGTGGCCCAATCAGCTGGAAGGCCTATACAAATAAAGAATGCGATACAAAAACTTAATTGAATGAACTACTACATGATATAAGATGCTAGAAGAATGCAGCTAAGCTTTATTAAAGAAATAGTACTAATTAACGAATACCTGAAAAGAAGTCGAAATTACTCTTTGATTCCGAAGCTGAAACAATATAAGGGAAGCTAATTAGAGCAATGAGTAGTAACATGGTTGTATCAATGCTTTCTGTTCGAACTCGAACTCGACAAATTTTCTTGAGCTATATATATAGTTGTGAATATCTAAAGTAGAACTCGAGTACAACTCGTCAGATTATACATTTTGATTCAAGCTCGCTTGAGAGTAAGTTGAGCGAGAGCTTGAAGTGAGCTCTATATATATCTTAGAAAGAATAATGAGCTCTCGAGCAAGATATTTAAATGCTCGAAGTCAACTCATCTAGCATATAGAGGTCGATTAATTTTGGTCTCGTGTCGAACTTTTGAACTGAGTTATGCCTAATGGCAACTTGTATAGCTTTCAGAAAACATGATAAACTACTAGCTATAAGTTTACGAGTGTTTAAGCACGAAATAAATATATCTTAGAACCGCATGCCTGAATGATTACATAAATCTTAATTAAATCTTCCAATTGACGTAAAAAAATTTCCTTTTTGGTTTGATGTGCAAAATTTTTGTTCCATGGTAATTTAAATCATAGTTATCGGATTTATTGGATAACTTTCTGTATCGCACAGAGTACTAATTCGCGAGTACCGATATACCATACCAAGTACTAGTACACGATATATATGTATTTTTTTTTTTTAAAAAAGAAAAAGTTACTATGTATTCAAATCCGTACTTCGTACTAGAGAGTACCACGTATTTGATAACTATAGTTTGAATGATACAATGTATTGCTATAATTCATTGTACTATCCAGGAATACTCCAAAATTAAAGTTAATCCATATATTCAAAATGATATAAAGAGATTTTGAGTATAACTACATAGAAATAGGTGAACAAAACTATAGCCATGGAAGATTTCTACATGTTTGTAGAACATGGTTCAAAAATTCGATCGAGCCGTTACCGGAACTAGGGAGCCATTCCGAGTTCGCACCAAAGATGTACTAGAGACACTACAATCGGAAGCGACTCATAGTGAACCGGGCGATTGGCATTCACTAAATGAATAAAAAAATCAACAAGAATTGTCCGAATCACTCTGAGTTGACTCGGACGACTCGGTCAAATCTAAGAACTTTGTTCACATCTAATGACTGCCGGATCCATTTCTGGCACACTTGCATTCAAAATCTAAGACAATCAACCTTCCATCATGATTTTTTCTCTTTCAAACTACATCATTCAGATAATTTTAGGGCTTGAAGAGAGAGTTTGGGTGTAAGAAGGTTAAGAGACAAGAGGGCATGAGAAAGAAGGAGAGTCAATTCTTAAGGGGTTTAGTTGGGAGTGGGGAAGAGACGGGTCAGTTAAAGGGGGTGAGAACGAAGGATTTGGAGGCATAAAGCTCCAGGTTTTTTGAAGGATTGGCAGGATATGAAATGTAGTGCAGTCAAAGATTAGTTTTTGCAATAGAGTTTTGTAATTCTTCGTGCAAGTTTTGGTTATTAAAAATAAAGTAAAAGGGGGAGAAGTTGCCGATGTAATTTGGGGTAATGAGGACAGTGTCCCAGTTGACTTATAAAAAGAATGGGTAACAATTAAGAAGTTTTATTATGTTTTGCTAATTAAAATGACAATTTTAAATCTGGATATAAGATTATTTAATTTACTAGTAGTATTTTAGTAAAGGTAACAAAAACACTATACATGTGTGCCAAAAACAATTTCATTAAACAACGACTAAAAACAATACTAGTATTTGATATGATAACAAAGCAAGAAATTATTGAAAAAAAAGGTGGAATAATTAGTAAAATACTAAAATCAAATTTATAAAACTTTTTTATTATAGATATTTACAAACATATAAGTAAATTTGACAAGCACTTTATTTTATAATAATGGCTTATTAGCATATTAGTAACAGTATTTTTGAGAGTATTGTTTAAGATTGATGTATTTAATACTAGTATTTTAATTTTTTTTTATTAAATTTGTGTATAATCTGATATATAATTGTGACCGATACATCAAAATTAATATGTAATGATACGTTCCGCAATCGTCATTCTGATTACGACTTTGAATCATGCTTTAGAATTCCATGGGAAAAGAACTCACCTGGGAGGTCATAAGGAAGTTGACGATCAAGAAAAGCACATTAGCATATGCTTCCCTGCTGTATAGTTCGAGAAATTTCTCCTGCAGCAACAAAATAATGGACATAGCTAGTGAGAAAACTTGAACCGGAAATTACCAACTTAGACAAGACACTAAATCTACATATTAACAATTTAACATTTATAATTCTCATGTATGTCAATGGAATATAACTGCATGCAATTATCAGAATAATTAAATAAAATTGAACTCTTAGAAACGAATCATAAAGACCAAACAAAAGCATAATAAAAAATCCCAAAACTACAACTATGTTTCTCATGCTAACATTTCTCAAAAGATACTTATCATTTATCCATTCAGCATTAATGAATTAACTGAACACTAACAATTAACAACATTTTTAGATACGTGCTAAGTAACATACATACTTAAAAATCATGCAACTCAAATAAATTAGGTATACTTCATAAATAATTAAATCAATTCAAAAGACTAACCAATATTGGAGTCATCATGAAATTGTTTGAATTTATGGACAAACTCATATTTTGTGACAAATTTATTGGATTAACACTATCGGTGTATAAAATTTTTACACCATCGAGTAGATGCATTACAAGTACGCATTTTGCAAAACAAAAATACTATTTTACAAATGTATCATTTACTTAGATTTCGTAGTTTAAAAATGCTTTCTATAATGATTTAATCGTATAATAAAATCCATGTAATGAAGATTATAAATAGACCAAGAAAAACATATATATTAAACCGCAATCAAAAATCAAAATATGTGATTCACATAAAATCTTTACCGAAGCTTTATTGGCAAAGAACATCGCCTCCTGAGCCAACTTGGCCCTGCAAACTTGATCCACCTCTTTCTCCTTCTTCTTCAAATTCTTCACCTCTTTCTTCTCTTTCTGCATCCCAACTTCCCCCCCTCTCTTTTCCATATTTGTCAAATCGACCTTTTCCTCGTACAACATCAGAATTTCCGTGTCATCACTGTCGTCATCGTCGTCGTCATCATCATCTTCTTCTTCTTCTTCTTCATCAGCATCATCATCATCATCTTCTTCATCTTCTTCTTCTTCATTATCAACTTCATCATTTTCCTCGTCCATTTCGGACTCGGAATCCGACACGTTCAAAATCACAATCTCATCATTCTCCTCAACGTCAACGTTGTTCCTTTGTCCTCTGGTTCTATCCGAAACGCTTCCAGTATCACCTACCATTGTTTTCGGAGAAAAGTTTTGAACTGATAATCAAGAACCTTTTTTTTTAGAAGGCTTAGTTTTATGCAGTGAAAGAAAGAATTTGGGAGGTAGAAGCTCTTTAAATAGCATAGTACTGAGTTTTTCCTTACTAATTACTCTGCAAAATAAGACGAAAAAATCGTTCATTATGTATAAAGTAGTATTCAACTCAAAAATAATAATCCTCTTATTTTGTAAATAATGCCAAAGTTGTTATTCACTGCTATTCAGTAGTACTATCTCGGGATTGCCAAAAGGAAAAAAATAAATATAGGGTATTTGTATTGATTAGTTGACAAAAAAGAATATTCACAAGAAAACATTTTACTATTCTTATTAATTGTTTGTGGGAATTTTGTAATAATTTCTCAACTTACCATATAATCCCATACTTATCTCCACTGGCTGTGTTTGGATGGTTGTTTTTCATTATTTTTTAAATAATGTTTTACAATTATTATTTAAATATATTTCTCAATTATTTTTTATATTTCATATATGTCACATTTCAAAAATAATTACAGTATACTTTTAATAATATTTTAAATAATAGTTATCCAAATGGAATATGTTTTACTTTATTTCTTTTGTTTTAATTGATAATGTTTTTCACCTTTTTTTGAAGAATTATTTCTAAAATACGAGGAATATTGTACTAGAACAACATGTTCATAATATTAAAAATAAGTGAAAAGTTTAACACATAATGCTGCACTCAACAATGGTTTGAAGAGAAATATTTAAGTTGCTAAGGACTTTTTTTTATTATTTTTTTATTTTGTTAATGAAGAATCGCTTCATAACATGGTTAGTTTTTTTACAAATATATGTTTTCACGTATGTGTTATTTTGCGAGGAACACTTTTGTTTAATATTTGTTGAAGCATAGATTAGTTGATATGATGAAATAGCACGTAATTTAGCTGTTAAATCATGTTTACGTGTGAGTAAAAGTTTTTGCCATAAAAAATCTCAAGGTAGTAAGTTAAAAATTGAAAAATTAAAGCACTTTAAATAGATACTTAACATAAAGATTAGATTACTACTTAATTTGTTCATAACTAATATCTATCTTTTGAAATAAATAGCTAGCATCTTTGTGACTCAAAACTTTTGGTCATTGAATATCTCAAGTTTTTAATTTGTTTATGAGTGCTCTATGTACTTATTTATCCTCCTTTTTTTTTTTTTTTTTTTTTCTTGTTTTGTTGGAAATGGGCATTAACAACTGATAAATGCATATCCATCGGGTATGTATTTTTACATATATTTTTTTGGGGGTAAATTTTGAGCTTTGTATTAATACCTGTCAAAAAAATATGTACATCTAAGTTTGCATACAGTCAAGATCCAAACAAGGATTATCACCAACAGATCCCTCTACAAAATCCAACCACTACTGCCAACTGCATTAGTCTTTAGTTTTTTTTTTTCCTTAAAAAGAAAATTTATAATAAATCTCCACTCACCTTTTAGTGATTCGAATTCATGATTTAAGTTACAAGAAAAATGTAATTTTACTATTTAAATTACACTCCATTATCTAATTTTTAATATTGTTATATTGTTACAATATATATTAGGCGAATGACTTTGGCATTCCAATAAAAAATTTAGGCACTAAGCTCTAATCAACTTGAAATTTTGATAAGAATGAAGATTATTCGAATGAAAGTAATTAAGTGTTGTAATTAGTTTCATAATACTACCACCTCGTGTAAATTCATACCTCTGCTCTAATTATTTATTTTCTCACTTTGTACATTGTTGAGTTTTTCTTAAATTAATACTATAGTCTCTAATTATTAAGCCATTTAATTACTAATTGTCTTGAAGACGATTACTGTGTTTAAAAGATTAAGAAAAGAATTCAATGTACTTATCGTCAGACTTCACACTGAGCATGGTCAAAGCCTCAAAGTATTAATCAACACCTATTCAAAGTCTAATGGTCAAATGTGTAACGTAAAAAGTGTTTGGAACAACCTAAAATCACAAAAAGATGAAACCATTTCCGTTATTTTATCAGCCGTAAGATTATGATTTTGTTTTTTTCTTTCCATCACAAGAAACGTAAAATTAACCAAGTAATTACAATGCTCGAACTTTTGTCCCTTTCTTCCAAATCTCAACAAACTTAATTATGACCACTAATTAAGAGCATCTTTCATCTTTCTTCCATTTCTTTTTTTCCATATTTGCATTACAATTTGGCAAATTCTTTCATACACCAAGATATAAATTGTTTGAGTCCCTTGAGGAACTCACTGTGGAATCCATGCAGAGTTAGGGAATTAAATAAATATAAACAAACTGGACAATAGTTCTATTTATCCCTATTCGCTTATTTGATTATTTTAACGAATTTGAAATTTTGTTTAAATTTAATTTGTTTAACTTTTGAATTGAATTCAAATGAACTTGTATCGATCCCAACTCGAGTCGAGCTCAAGTAACGTGGGATTTTTATATGTAAATTTAAAATTTTTAACTTATCGAACTAAAAAATTAATGAACGCTAAATTTTGTGCACGTTTGATTTGATTATTGACGAACTAAACTTAAACGAGATCATACCAAGCCGAGTTTGATTCGAGAATTGATTAACTTGTGTTCACACTCTTTCCATCTTGTGTTCACACAAGAATATGCCTCATAGCTATTAAACTCGGCCTAATTAGACGGTTCAACCAGTGAATCTAGTAAACCAGTCTTGAGACTAGGCGGGGTTGTTTCGATGACCAGATAGATCATACCAAGCCGAGTTTGATTCGAAAATTGATTAGCTTGTGTTCACACTCTTTCTATCTTGTGTTCACACAAGAATTTGCCTCATAGTCGTATTAAACTCGGCCTAATTCAACGGTTCAACCAGTGAATCAGGTAAACCAGCCTTGAGACTAGGCAGGGTTGTTTCGATGACCAGATAAGGAAGGAACCCATCGGGTTTCATGTAACCCGACAGTTCAATTAGTAAACTCGAGAAACCCAGTAAGTTTGTTTTCTTGAGGAAAAAATTAAATTGTAATTGTTAAGTTTTTAACCAAAAATTTCATATTGTTAAGTTTTGAACCAAAAAGCTCATAAACAGAGATAAAAAGTCTTACCATCTAACCATGTAACTTTTTATTTTTTATATAAAAAATTTTTTTTTGAATCTTTATAAAAATTAATTTCTTACATGTCGAGTATATCATTATATATCCTATAATCAATATTTTTCAATTATGTATGTACAATAATTTAGATTTAACTATTTTATTGGATTTTATTAAATTTCTGTAGAAAAATAAATTATTTTAAATTAATTTATATTTAAATTTTTTAATAAAATATATTTTTATTAATATTTTCACTATATATCTTGCATTTAATAATTTGTAGGTATTATGTATTAATAAAAATATATATTTAAGCAACTCACCAGTTGAACTAATAACCCTGTTAATCCACCTCTCTTATTGACTCATTTCCTGATCGAATTTAATAATTATGATTTGTCTAACAATTTTCTTGAACGTAGACATTAGTCACTAGGGGTGTTCATAGTTTGGTTTAACCGAACAAACCGGCCGAACCAAATTAGTTTGGTTTTCGGTATTCGGATAATCGGATTTCGGATAAATTGAATAAAAAAGATTGGTTATATTGTTCGAATTTGGTTATTGAAAATAAAATATCGGATTACCAAATTACCGAACTTTTAATTTTATTAGTTTTAGTTTTTACTTTTTTAGTAACCCAATTCTATGTTCCATTCATTCAACCCTTTGATGTTATTTTTCTTTATTATTTTTTAGTTTCTACTATTAGTTTTAGTAGTTTTAGGTTTTTGTTTATTAATTTGATTAGTTTAGCTATTTAATTTTATGCTTAATTTTTAAATTAACTAGTAAACTTTGGTTAATCGGATAAACCGAAAAAAAAGTTTGGTTAACCAATCAACCGAAAAAAAGTTTGGTTCGGAGTTGGTTTTGATTTTCTTGCACCGAAATATCGAAATACTGAAATTTTTTTACCGAAATACCGGCCAATGAACACCCCTATTAGTCACATTATCGTACAGTCATGTTGCATGGTCCAACGGCTCAACACTTTCGGCCTAGGGCCTGATTGTAAGGCACGCTACGAGGTAGGAGTGTTCAAAATAACCCGTTGATCCGAAAAATCGATAGAATTGATTCATTCTGAACCCTAAAAGAAGGGTATTCGAACCGGTCAAACAACCAGTTCGAATAGTGAACCGGTCCACATATAGACCGGTTTGGATACCGATTAACTCTTTGATGAACCGCTGGTTACCCGAACCGGTCCATAATCAAGGGCAATTGTGTAATTTCACCTAATATGGCTAAATTTTTCTATTTATAATCTATTCATAGATTATGGATTTATTTTGTAATTGTAAATTTGCTTAAAGGGATATTTGATAATTCAATTTTTTTTTTTTTTTGATAAATTGCTTAAAGGGATATTTGATAATTTATTTTGATAGTAAGTTTTTTTTTTTTCTTCCTTTTATGTTCATATGCATGATTGAGTTATATATATATATATATATTTAAAGGATATATATATTGTTTAAAGGGATATTTGATAATTTAAGAGAAAAATAAAATTTGTCTAAATTATAATTTCAGTTTGGAAAAGAAATTTTATAAAATTGATAATTTTATTGTAGTTAGTTGTCTTCTTAACTTGAAAAGTGAATGGGTCCAAAGGGCCCATGAGAGTTTCCCTTGGGCTTAGCCCGGAACTTTAATCGCCTTCATCCTGCCTTCGGCTTTGAACTTTACCTTTTCAACAACTGATGAAATATGATAATAATCACGTCACTCGTCATGGCCGCAATTTTATGGACAAACTTACTATTCTCTTAATGGAAGAATCTCTATTTGTTCTTACAAATAAATTTTGAAAAATATTTTTAAACTCGAAATCGTTCAAAATTCAAATTATATTTTATAAATGTCTTGCAAAAAATAAAAAATAACAAATTTTATAGTTTGATTAAGTAATTCTATTTTTCATCAAAATTTAAAAATTCTTGCACCAACCAAAAGTCATATATAATTCAATGATAAATTTTTTTTACATATGATGAGCTACCAAGTGAGATAAAATTAGTGGTAAAATTAGATTAAGTTCTTAAATTTTAATTATTTAGATAGATGGAAATGGACAATCAAAGGAGAAAAAGAAATTAATCTGATCCAAATCTCAATTTTATTGTAGTAACTGCCTGTTATATATTTCCTTCAGTAAAATTTTATGTACCAAGAAACAAAAGGAAATGTTCTGGTAGTGTCTCCAAATTTAATTTTGATAGTTGCTTTCGAAGTTTAAATTTGGAAATGATTTGTTGAGTATTAATGATTAAAAAGATAAACTTCAATGTTATTTTCCATAATTACCTGAAGGACACAAATATGAATATTGGTATATTCTGTTCTTTTTTTTAATAAGATTATATACACTCACAATGATAGGATACAATTAAAGCACCAAACTCGTATACAACAAAAAAAATACCAATATCAAATTAAATTGAAACTCATATATAGTGAGACAAATTATACAATACTAACTATACACCGTATTAATTTATTACAACTTGAGTGCTCATTTTTCTCACCATGTTCTCCACATCACTGACTATTTTGATTGTACGTGCCAGAATTGATCCTTGGACCTTCAACTCCAAGAAGGATTTAAGTGACTCTTGGTAGAGAATCGTCTAACGCATGCCCTGTGTCAATTTCCAATCTTACAACTTATATTTTTAACACTTGTGCTCTAATATAATAATATTTATAAGTCACAACACACGTATCAAAGGTGAGATAAAAAATTGATATAGAGAGTGAAATAAAAATCCGTAGCATCTCACTTTTGGTGACCAACAGATACCATAGGAATTTCTACAGTCCCATAAAGAATCATTATCATTGCTTTAAGATTTATATAATATAAAATTTTAAACCACAAAGTATTTTATAATATAAACTTTTGAGATAATTTCCTCCATAGAATTTTTTAATAATTCAAAAATAAAATGGAACAGAGAAAATAAGGTTAAATAGAAAACTTGCTCCTTGTGGTGTGTATAATTGTATATGGAATATGGATACTAAAGTTGTTAATCTTGACCTGTCGATTTGAAAAATCCGTTGACTTAGTATATTTTGTCCATAAAAATAAAATACTCGAATTAGCTAGTAATATAGAGTCAAGTAGCGGATCAAGTAGTAAGATAACCAAGTCGTGTAGATGGTCGATAATCTTACACCCGAAAAGTACTAGACCCGATATATATATATATATATATATATATGTGTGTGATTAATTTTATAAGAGACACTCATTTTTTCTCTCATTCTCATTTATAAAGGTATCTGTGTAATTATTAGTCAATTTACTTTCTAAAATTTTCTAAATCAAAAAATGTCACAAAAGCATCAAATCGGGTAATCAATTATTCAATCAATTATTCGACTCGTTTTTAGCGGATAACCAATCTATGTATATCAATCGAGTACGTAATCGATTTTTCTTGATATGATGTAATAACATCGGATCCAGTATTGACCTAAATGGGTCATGACCCGTCCATGAAAACACCGTGTGTGAAACTATAAATAAAAAAAAATTGAGAAAAAAAAAAAGGACGAACGGATTAATTAGAAAAGGTACTTTTCCAAGGAGGGACCAACCTGTTGCTATTGGCCAAAAACAAATGGGACCCGGTGTCAATTGTCGGTCAACAAAATTGGCGCTCTTTTATTTATTTATTTGTCATTTTACACCTTTCATTTCTCCATCCCAAAAAGAGAAAAAAAAAAAAAAAAACAACGAATAAAGTATCGCAAAGATCTTAATTATAATATCTCGGGTCTGGACTAATGATTCAATAATTTATAAGTTGAAAAAAATTTTATTGTATATAATATTTTAGATTATGAATTATTAATAATTTCGATTAAACATTTTTTAAACTCGTTATTTCTGTTCATAAGTTATTGAGCCAATGAAACTCAAGTTGTTACACTTGGTATCATCGTTATTTCTGTTCATAAGTTATTGAGCCAATGAAACTCAAGTTGTTACACTTGGTATCAGAAAGCATCTCGTATAGTTTATACACAAGATGAGATTGTGTTTGTGATTGTTCCAGAAGAAATGAAACAAAAGATATAATAGAGCTAGAACAGTTATTGTATTAGGTTTACCCAATGTTAGATGCAAAGGCGCACAATAGATCGATAAAAGTCTACTGTTTGAAAGAGAGTAAAACGACCTGAAATCGCAGGAGTTAATCCAAAATCACCTACTCAATTGACAAGCATAGCTTTTACAACTGCTTTATCTGCCTGAAGTCAATTGAATTGAGCCGCAACTATGCAAGAAAATAGAGTAGGAATTAAGGTTTCGTTTGGGGTTGCTGTGTATTTGTTTAAAAATTACTTTTAGATTGTAAAAGTATTTTTTCGTGTGTTTGGTAAATATTATCCCTAAATTTAGAGATAGAATTTTTGGTTTCAAAAGCATTTTTAGTATAAGTTAAAAATTAGTGCTTTTGATTATTTTTTCTTTTTAAAATCATTAAAGATAAATTTTAACTATTTTACCATAAATTTATAATCGGATAAAGATAGAATACTTTTAAAATTCAAAATCATACATTACTAAATATTAAAAAATCCTTTTGTAAGTTTACACATAAATAAAAAATTAAGCAATTATTAAGTAGTTTTTTCAAAACTCTAACCAAGTAAAGTGTTTTGTGATAAGTCACGACAACCCCAAACGAGGTCTGATTATTATGCGGAGTTAAGTGCTACATCGGCTTAAGGGTGGAAGTTATCTTTAAAACATGTACGGGTTACCTTTAGAATCCTGCACAACCAAGTGTAGTCTATATTTGGACTGTGAACCTTGTAAGGATGCAAGGTTTTAAATAGAAGTGAATGTGATGATTCGCCATCTCATATCAGATGAAAAGAAAAAATTTATATTGTATATAATAGCTTGAGTCATGGGTTACTAATAACTTATTTTAAACATTTTTTGAATCCGTTATTTTCACTTAAAAATTACTTCATTTGTTTCAAAATAACTGTTACTTTAGATAATTTGTGTTGTGTTATATTATCCGTTACTTTAGAAAATCAAGAAAGTATTAAATGAATTTAAGGAAGTATTAGTTACTACTCCCTCCGTCCTATTTTATTTGGCATGGTCAATCCGGCACATAGTTTAAGAGAAGTTGATATTTGACCAACTAATAACATACTTTTTCCATTATTATCCCTATATTCAAATTCAAAATTTGTTAGTTAGAGTTGGAGTTTCAAAATTTAAAATAGTTTGTGAAAGTAATTAATGCTCTAATATGATTTTAATGTCATTTTTAGAGATTTGTATGAAGGGCAAAATATTACTGTAAATTAGTCTTTGTTTAATTGTCTTTTTAAGGAGTGACAAATAATTTTGGACAAACAAAAATAGAAAAAATGATTAATAAAATGGGACGGAGGAAGTATATTTTTTTAATTTTTACCCTTAATGCCACATTAATGAAGAAGGATTATATTTTTGATATATTAATACAAAAAAAATAATTTAATCACTTTAAACTATCTTTTTATAAAATCAATGTAATTTAAAAAGTATTAGGGCGGCCCATACCCGAGGTATGATATTAATCATCATTCTTAGCGGATTTCGTGGACTACAGATTCCAGAAGAATGATAAGAAAAATCAATACAATTTTACGTGATAATCAAACGTCTGTTATCACAAACACGGTGTCAAAAGATATTTCCTCGATCTCAAGAAACTCATAGTTTCATAATGGCATGCATTACATAATGGTACGGTAGCAAATAGGAATATACGATATCTTTTAAAAAAAAAAAATTATTACTCACTTTATAATATAAATTAATAATTTCTGTAACGTAAAATGAGTATCTTAAATAATTAAATAATTAAAAAATAATAAAACTCTTTACTTTTAAATGATCTTAATAGTTACAATTTATAATACTCATTCTGTATTGCATGATGATTTTTTTTTTTTTTTGAGAAGATATTTTCTGCCTGGTACCAAGAAAAACACTCATGGATGTGGCTTGAAGAGATCAGAGACACGATCATATATCTTTTGTCTCTTTTTTTTTGTCTTTTTCTTTGTTTTTCCTCTGTGGGTTGATGAAGTAAGTTATTTGACACTCAACTTATCCAAATTCCAAGCTCAATTAACATCAAATTAGTTAGGACCAGTAATGAAAAGGAGACCTCATAGATGAGCTCTCCAATTTCCATCGATCATCTTAAACATTAGACTGGCATCCAGACTCTCAAGAAATAAAATCAATGGTTCCGTTTGAGCTGGAGCATTATTTTCTTTAAGAATAATAATTTGTTAATATATTTTTAAATTACCTTATTACCTAATCACATTATATCTCAAAAATTATTATAATAATATTTAAAATAGTATCTAAAATAATAATTGTTCAAATAAAACCAATTAATTTTACATGCCGACTTGTGTGTTTTAGTTTGTGGAATGACCTGATTGTCACCATGCTACTCAATATTCACAGGCACCAACTCGGTCGAAAAATAATCAAGATATGACAATGACAAGGCACTAATAATATTAAGCAGGGAGACTCATTTTTTTATTTAACTTGTAAATTCTGTGGTGTTGATTAAACATAAAAAAAATTTATGATATCAGTTGATGTAAACAATATTCTTTAATGTTTAATCCTGACTACAGATTTACAGGTAAAATAAAAAATCGGATCTATCTAAATATTTTCCTAATATTAATCCTGTATATTGCATCATCCTATTATTGCACGACACTGTGAATGTGACATTGGTCAGAAATGCATGACTCCATCATCAATCCAAAAATAATCAAACTATTCATTCTTAGTGAGTCTTTAGCTAGGATTGTAACATATGTTAATTGTTGGTAATAATTTATTGTAGGATTGGTATTAGCTAATTCTTGAATCATTAATAGCTTACTACTTTGTCAATTATAGGTCAAAATATTGGGATACAATTGGTCCAACAAATTCATGTGACAATTATCAAATTCTGTACTGAGTTGGTCATTTAGAAATTAGGTAACAGTGATGGAATGAGTGAGGAGGCGGGCAGAGAAATCAGTGCTGCTTGCATTTACACACCGACAATTGGAGTGCTTGCCAGCCCAATTACTATTCCAGTCAATCATTTGTTATCAAACAGTATTAATTCAAATGATAAGTAAAATTATTAAAATTTTAAAATATTTAAAATATGATTTTTGTTATTTTTAATTTTTTATTAATGAGCAATTTATATAATTATATTACTGTAAATTATTAAAATATGTATAAATAGTTTAGTCTAATCATAAATTAAAAGAGAAGTAAATTTTAGCTATTCACTTTACGACGTAGAGTGAGTGATAACAATTATTGAAATGAGTAAAAAATACGTGAATCTCATAATTTTTTAATTATCCAATAATATATAATATCTACTCCGTATTATTAAGTGAGTAACAAAAAAAATTTATTAAAAGAAAAACCTACCATTATACTAAAAAAAAAAATCATGTTATTCTTTTAGCTAGAGGAGCAATCTAGTAGTGGTTGACTATGGGACCGAGGCAACCAAATCTTTTACCAGTACCTCCAATATGATTACATATTTTCAGCTAATACATAATAAGTCAATAAATTATTGTAAATGATGTACAATTTGCATATAAGAAGTCAATAAATTATTGTAAATGATGTACAATTTGCATATAAGGAATGAATTGATAGTGACTAGTTTTAGAAATGAGTAATTTCGTTAAAGATTTAAATATTTTGTTTCATTATTTTTACCACAAAAAATTGCGTTTTCACATTGGAGGAAGAAGACATGAACCGACTTTATTTCCCATAGGGGTTTCTGGTTATTAAGATTTGTAGTAGTAGATGACATTAAGAGAAAGTGGGCACCTTTCCAATTAATCAAATGTATCACGAAAATAAATATAAGTAAGTAATAAATATCTCAAAAGAGAAAAAAACATTAATAAAGGATGTTTATTTGCCAATTAAAAATGAAGATGATTTATGCAATAATTTTTTTTTCTCCCCCTAGAGGACCCAATTCTTTCTCTGAAGTATTTATCTTAAAATTTTTCAAGTTATTGTAATTCTTAAATGCAATTTCATATTATTACTACAATTTTCTTCTTTATATGGCTTGTTTTCAACCGTTTATTAAAAAATGTTTATAGCTTTTCTGAAATTGGAAAATCACTCTTTAAAAATAATTTTTGGCAAAAAAAAAACTGCTTGCTTTCATATTTAAAAAGATAAAACTTGTTTTTAATGCGCCTAGTTCTTCAAAACTATTTTTTTTTTATTTTAAAGAAAAACAAATTATAACTTTTCATAAGCAGTTGAAAGCAATAAATTGGTATATTTTGGATAACAAGGATAATATTTATTTTTCTCTTAATAATATTTTGTAATTTTAGTGTCGTTTGGATAGAGGATAATATTCATTTTTCTCCTAATAATAATCATTTCGCTCACATTCTTTAACTATATTTTTTATCTTACGAATATTTTATTAAAAAATTATTATAATACTTTTATAAATAATATTTTAAAAATAATGACTATTTAAACAACATCAATTTATTGGCACGAGGGAAAAACAAAGAAGAATAAGGAGACTCGGGTTTCATTCCTGAATCCTGATCTTCTTTTAGCCAGGAGAAAGAAGAAAATGCAAAAAGTAACAAGTCCCACTAATTTGAAGCTAGCACGAGAGCTTTTATTATTGACTGAATATATGGACAGAACATTCATTCTGATATATACTGCATCCTTATCCGCTGGCTATGGCTGAAAGCCTGGAAATTGGACATCTTGAATTCTTCCCGACTTTATTCAATGATCCATTTTGGTAGCCACCATATCTACATTGCTTCAACATCAACGACCGCCACGTTTTCCAACAAATGAGACATGCCGACCCATGAAAAACTGACCAAAATAAATTTACGGTAACTATTTTTATTTATTTATTTGCTGTACAGGACAACAATCTAACCTTTGCAAAGAGATGTGTAAATGAATCAGGTTGCTTGCGAATAGTTCGTTCGGTCAAAATTTCGATTTGAGTTTGAATAGATCGAATTCGAATCAAATTTATTGGAGTTCGAATTTTTTAACGAGTTAATTTTGAGTATATATATTTTTTGTTTGAGTGTTTATCGAATTTTTTTAATATATATATAAATTTTTTTATTACATATAAAATTATTAAAATGTCAATTTTTTAAAAAAAAATACATATTTTACCTACAAAAAAATCAAACTATTCGAGTTCGAATTTATTTTATTTATTTTCGAACGATATCGAATTGAGTTCGAACTTCATCAAATTTTTTTGAATTCAAACTCGAGTTCTATTTCAAACCTCTTTCAAGTTCAAATCTCATCTTAAAAAAATTTGAGCTCAAATTCAAATAAAATACTATTTACATTCATTTGTTTAAACTCTTATTTTGCACTTAAACATTGCTTCTAAAGTCTCACTTGAGTAAATAAATATGTGATATTTATTTCTGACGTGAAACGAGTTTAATAACAATTAAAATAATTAAAAAGTATTTTATAGTACGAGAAGATTCTTTTTTTTTTTCAATCATTAGTTTTGAGCATCTATTTCACATTACTCGCTTGAATTGTAGTGCTCTGGGATGAATTGTAGTGCTCTGGGATGATGGCGTTGGCCACCTCTTCAAAAGAAACGTAAAAGAATGATATCATTTCACGAGTCCATGGCATAATCTTTGCACTGTTTTAAGTAGCGTTTTTTCAACCTTCTGCAAAAACGATTCCAAGGACTCACCGTTACTTCTAGTGATTGAACATTCACCGAAAGGAAGGGCGGTGAAGACTTTCTCGCTAGCAAGAAAAGCTTTATTACGAGAAACATTAATTGCAACTTAGCCCCTTATAAGTGGCGGTCAATTATAAATTGTTCATATATATTTATTTTATCTTCTCTCTACCCAAAATTAGATGTGGTGAATTTGTTATCGCAAAAAAATAACAAAATATCATAATTATTTCTAAGGTTTTAAATAAAATTTATTATAAAATGGGTTATATTTAGCTAAACTTTATTTATATAAGAGACATTACATAGACAAACTATATAGCTTACAATTATTAAAAATTACTTAATATTATATTATATAAAATTTTAAAATATAAAAATATAATAACTATACAATTTTTTTTTATTGAATGACATTAACATTACTCAAATATAAATATATCCATATGACAACACATAATTTACATAACTTCTTCAATAACAAACACAATTATATGATATCTCATAATTTCAATAAAAACTAAACCTACGAGCAAATTCGTAACTAAATTTATCTAAATATTGTCGTAACAATTATTTCTGTCCAGAAAGAAACACCACCTGTCGTGTTTCGAGCCAGGCTATATCATTCATTCGGTTACTGCTTACTTGTACTGCATATAAATTCACCGAAAACGCGGTATTCTTCATAAGCTTCTGCTATTTCATCTCACACCAAAAAACACGCACTCAATAAGCTTCACTTAGCTGAGTTCACCGGCAGTTAAAGAGGACGACGACGCCGACGCCATTTTCACGCGACTCATAAAACTCAAGCAATCATCCAATTTCAAAAAATTAAAATAAAAAATAAAAAGAAAACGGAGATGGCGTGGCGTATCCTCCCCGCCGGCTCGCAATACTTCCTTCACTCTTCTGTTTCCTCCTTATTCTCTTTCTCTCTCTAAATATAAATCATTTAACCGCCATTAATAAACATTAGTATTCAAAAAAAAAGCTTGATTTCACCGCATTTTTGTTGAAAAGAAAAATGAGAGGAAAATTATTATTGTTGTTGTTGTTTGCTGCGGCGACGGCTTCGTTTGCTTCGACTGTTACGTACGACCACCGGGGCATTAGTCATCGACGGCAAGCGGAGAGTTTTGATCTCCGGTTCCATTCACTATCCTCGAAGTACTCCGCAGATGTGGCCGGACCTTATTCAGAAGGCGAAAGATGGAGGTTTGGATGTGATTGAAACCTACGTTTTCTGGAATTTGCACGAACCGGTTCGAGGCCAGGTCTGGACCGTCCGGTCCTTTTTCTTATTTTCTTTCTTTCCTTCTAATGCTTATTATTCTTTGCTTCAATTCAATTATTTTCTGTTTACTTAGATAAGTAAGTATAGAACAGAGGACAAAAATGTTTTTCTAAAATTATATAATTATTTATTACGTTGTGCAACGGTAGATTTTTTTTAATATTTTATGAGAATTATATATATAATTGTTGAATTAAAGAATATTAAATTCTGTTGAGTGGAATTAGCATATTCTTCCGGGAAAGTGGAAATTTCTAAAAGAATGCTTTGTTGACGTTTGAGTATTTTTTTATTTAATTTTGGCAGTTTGATTATCAAAGGCCATCCAAGGAAGGAAAGATTTGGTTAGCTTTATTAAATTGGTTCAGCAAGCTGGTCTCTACGTTGTTTTAAGAATCGGTCCTTATGTTTGTGCTGAGTGGAATTATGGGTAACTAACTGCTGATTCTCTCTCTTTTTAATTCTTTCTTGGATATTCACTTGGATTCTAGTAAAAAAAATGTGTTAATGAAGTTTCTTTTTTACAAAAACAAATAATAATAATTGGGAAATTGAAACAGGGGATTTCCTCTTTGGTTGCATTTTATACCCGGGATTGAGCTCAGAACCAACAATGAGCCCTTTAAGGTGCTTGCTCTTACTCATCTAATAAGTATTAGTACTAATTTTAGTGCATAAAATTATTCATGATGCTTTTAATTATGTGATTAAGCATATTCTCTCTGTTTTAGGTTGAAATGCAGCGCTTTACAGCCAAGATTGTTGACTTGATGAAACAAGAATCTCTATTTGCATCCCAAGGGGGTCCCATAATCTTCTCTCAGGTTGACATTTATTTTTTGCTCCTTTTCTTTTAAGCGGTGGAGTATATACTTTTTCCTTTTTTTCCCCTTTCCATTCGGTTCCTGGTGCCTGAAAATATGGAATTTTGCAGATTGAGAATGAATATGGCAATGGAGATATTGAACCACGCTATGGTGTTCGTGCCAAACCTTATGTTGATTGGGCTGCAGGAATGGCAGTATCTTTGAATACAGGGGTACCCTGGAACATGTGCCAGCAAATGGATGCTCCTGATCCCATTGTGGGTACCATTCTTCCATTTCCTCTTAATGGTTATTTTTTCTGTCCATCTAATGATGGAGCAAATCAGCGAAAGTTGCGGAACTGTATTTGATTTGCTTGATAATTTGCAGATTAACACGTGTAATGGATTTTACTGTGATCAATTTACTCCAAACTCTGACAAGAAACCAAAAATGTGGACTGAGAATTGGACTGGATGGTATGGATTCTTTGGTTTCATTGACATGCATTTGTTGTTTGAATGGCTCTTTGTTCCCGATATCAAAGTGGAAATTGAAAAAATTGTTTGTGTGATACATCAGGTTTCTTTCATTTGGAGGGGCAGCACCCACCAGACCAGTGGAGGATATTGCTTTTGCTGTGGCACGGTTTTTCCAGAGAGGTGGAACCTTCCAGAATTATTACATGGTATCATATGATTGCGATAACTATGATTGATTTTGATTTGATATGTCATCCATTTCATTCCGTTCATTGACATCAGCATAATTTTCTAAGTTATAATTGTTTGGCTATTTCAACAGTATCATGGTGGAACTAACTTTGGCCGGACCACTGGTGGACCATTCATTTCAACAAGCTATGATTATGATGCTCCATTAGATGAATATGGTATGCTTCATCCATCAACCAGGAATCCACTGTTCTGCTTGTCAGTACCATTAGCTTGGGATTGATGTACCCAAAGAGCCAATTTGTGACCATCAAAATTATATTTTGTACTTGCCTCTGAGAGTCTTGGATGCCTTTTAGCTATACCAGCATCATATGTTTTGTGGAAAAGAGAGAGTGTAGATGATTGATATCCATAAACTATAGAAACAAACTAGTTGATTGTAGTAGTGCTGAAGGAGTTACATATTCAGTATGTCAATTACGACTGCTTTTTTGCAGGTCTTATAAGACAGCCAAAATGGGGGCACTTAAAAGATTTACACAAGGCCATAAAGCTTTGTGAAGGGGCAATGGTGGCAACTGATCCAACAATTACTTCACTTGGACCAAATTTAGAGGTAAAAATCGAATCATTACATTCTAAAGATGATAAAATGATTTGGTCTGTTGCCACAGTGCATGTTTACACTCATTATGAGGGTCACAAGGATGATAACAAAATTTTGTTTTGCAAGAGAGATATTTTGGAAGGTAATAAAGTGGATCATAACAAGGGTCACTGCAGTTGCAAGAGTTGAATCTCACTGGGCCAAGCCTTTTGCTTTTTTCTATGCAATGGCCTTCTTGATGACAATTAATTTCTCCGTTGCTTCTTGTTGACCCTGTAGATCACGCATTTCATTTCTCAATCCTTAACTAGATCTCCTACAAAATAGAGTTATCGAAAAAAAAAATGAATTTTTATTCTACAAATATTTATTACTTATCATTTCCTTATTTGTTATGATTGCTCCATTTTTTTAATCTCTAGGGTAAATTTATTTACACATGCAAAATCTCATAAGATGCATTTATTTGTTCATGATTGCAAAGTTTGCTCTACTTAGTGGTCCACTTGATTTAGTGACTACATTTCCGTGTAGAACTTATTAACACATGAAACCTGGTATTCATATATGAGTTGGTGATACAGCCTCTCTGATCTCCTGGTTCATGTTACGTTGTGCTAAGTTGCGCATTATGACTTGGTTGATATACAGTTTGTTGTCTTTGAAATGCCTGCATTTACAATCACTGATAAGCTCTGTCTAATACTCTTTCATTCTTCAGGCCAGTGTTTATAAAACAGGATCAGGGCTATGTTCTGCTTTCACACATCTTGCCAATGTGGGTACCCAATCTGATGCGACTGTCAACTTTAGTGGGAATTCATATAACTTGCCTGCGTGGTCTGTGAGCATCTTACCTGACTGCAAGAATGTGGTTCTTAACACCGCAAAGGTTTGCCCGCAAATATACTACTACTTGTCTTCAACTTATTACAGTACTTTAGTCTAGTACCTGGGCATCACACTGTGGATGATGCTGGATCCCATTCTTTATTCCAAATTTAGCTCATAACTTATGTTTGAAATTTCTGCACCATTCTTAATGTTCAAATTGCATAACCTTGTGAATTTAATTTTATCTTTTTTGCCTATGCATGAATCAATGAATAAACAGTTAGGCTGCTTAAAGCCTTTCAAATTACTGCCATTAAGTGGAATTTCTAGTGTCATCAGTCATGTCTTGAAAGTATAAAATTTTTAGAATGTCATTTATGGACAATTTTCACATTCATTCATTTGTTTTCTATTTTTGTAAGTGTGCAGCAGTAATTTTCGTTTCCATGTAAAAATGAGTTAATAATATGGCTTTTGCTTAAAATCATTTCATGATCTGGCATGACAGATTAACTCTATGACTACTCTTCCAAGTTTTATTAGTCAATCTTCAGAAGATGTTAATTCTGGTTCATCATTCTCTGGTTGGAGTTGGGTTAATGAACCTGTGGGTATCTCAAGTCAGAATGCGTTCATGAAATTTGGTTTAGCAGATCAAATAAATACCACTGCTGACAAAAGTGACTATCTCTGGTATTCTCTAAGGTATGTTAATTAGTATATTTGCAATTTCTTAGCAGAACCTGAATTCCTCTTCTACAATGGTTTAACATAACCACTGCATTTCTTGAATCACTTTTTCCAGCATCGAGGTTAAAGGAGATGAGCCTTTTATTCAAGACGGATCTCAGACAGTTTTACATGTTCAATCACTCGGACATGCTCTTTATGCTTTTATCAACAAAAAGCTTGCAGGTGATGGGAAATAAATGAACTTAAGCTTCATAACTTTGTGCAACTCTGTTTTATTTTTGCACTGTGCTTTGATCTTCCTTCTGCTTTGCACAATCCTACTTTTCTGTTTGCTGAGATAATTGCAAATCTAAGAGAATGATCAAGCTAGTAGCTGCTTCTTAGTATAATTAAAATTAAGGACCATATAGAAGCTGGATGAAAAGGCTTATATGAGGACAGAAGATGTGGTCCGAGTCCTCCCTTGTTTAATTTTGAAGTTCTCTTGAGTGTTCTAATCGAAATAATTATATACACTTATGAGATACCTATGAAATTATAGCAAGGTGACAAAGGACAAGAAAAAGAAAGATGAAAGAACAATCTATAATAATTTGGTGTTTCCTTGCATCATTCTTTTTCAGCACCCTGTTAAACTGCATCAAATGGCAACCCTCATCAGTAGATTGTTTACACCAATAACTGCCACTCGATAGCTTCATTTGAAAGAAGGTCAATTGGTGATCCTATTGAAAACAATGTTCATTTTTACTCCTAATCTATGTTGCCTGATGTTCAGCATTCAACAGAATGCATACTGGATTAGGAATGCTGGACATTATGTAGTATAGAAAGATGTGTGCCTGCGTAGGTTTCTTTAGAATAAAGAATCAAGCATTCTAAATAATTTGAAACTTTTATCCAAATGAGAGTATCACCAGAAGTTTTAGAAGTATTATTATCTTTATTACACATTTACTCCAGCCAGTAGAAATAACTGGGGTTTTGGCTTACCAAATTTAGCATTGCAAATGGTTAAGATACCACATTTTGGTATCATTATACCAATAACCTCTTTGTTTGACTTCTAGTGTTCCCTGGTTACTTAATTTTTATGGGGGCTAAAAGTATGTTTCTATGTCCTTCCTGAAACACAACTTTGAGATTTTTAGCAATAATTCTTGGAATCTAACTCTTGGATGATTGACTGTCTTGTAGGAACTGCGAAAGGTGGCAGTAGCAATGCTAAAGTTGCACTGGAAATCCCCGTCCTCCCTCGTAACAGGACAAAACACAATTGATCTCTTGAGTTTGACAGTGGGGCTTCAGGTACGATTTCCATTTCAATGTAGGAAGCATGTCTGGAAGCAAGGACATGCTAATTGGCAGTACATGCTTTGAAGAGTTCTCGTCCATGATTCTTCCACAGTGACTGAACTTTTTTGCAATCAACTCTGCTTGGGATCATATATATTAACATCCTACTATTTTCTCATACACACCTCTGCTGACTTTCAGAACTATGGGGCCTTCTTTGATCTGACGGGAGCTGGGATTACTGGCCCAGTGATATTAAAAAGTTCAACAAATGGCTCTACCATTGATCTCTCGTCACAGAAGTGGACTTACCAGGTTATTTTGTTTGCTACTATAAGTAAAAGAATTTTACCAGGTTTGAACATCTGGACTACTATAAGTCCTTGATAATACCAGGTTATTTTGTTTGCTACTATAAGTCCTTGATTTTAAGGGAATTGAAGCTGTGTTTTCAACTTCTCGACCGGATATGAGTCGTGACCATATCTGAACTTCTAGATTGTTGTCTTGGCATATTCCACAAGCTCAGTTAGAGAAACAAGATTTCAATGTGTTTATCCTTGAATAAAAATATGATTTTCGGCCTACAAACTTAATTAATTTTTTTCAAAGGCTCAATGGCTCATTCAGGACTTCGTTGATGCAGATTGGTTTGAAAGGGGAAGAGATAGGTCTATCAAGTGGCGGCTCTTCACTTTGGGTATCACAGCCTGATTTGCCTAAGAAACAACCATTGATTTGGTATAAGGTAAATATTTGATATCTTGATGTTTCTTCAGAGGATTTTATGCTCAACAGAGGATCTATTTGAAAATTTTTAACTCGTAGTGAAGGACTGCCGTCAACAACTTCAATACTCATAAGTTAAATTGGATTAGAAGTTCCATAAATTGGAATTGTGTGGGTAATAACCACTTAGATTAGCCAATGTTCCAAAAGTAAATTATTGGGTAATAGTATCTTATCCGAGAAATCTATATCTTTATTCTACAGTTGTCAAGTTGTTTGGCCAAAGCTAGACTGAGAATTGTTTAACAACATCAACAGAACAACTTGGCAAATTCCAGTTCCAACCAATAAGAAATATTGTAGCATAGATGAGGTTCAGAGTGAGAAAAAGAAATTTAAAACAACAAAACAACAAAACAAAATAAGGACTCCTTTATACTTGAAACCTACTAGTAATAAATAGGAAGGTGAAGATTGGCTCCCATGGTAATTTTGTTTAGGACTTCGCCACATCGAGATAAATAGGGGTTTTAGATTACACATAGCTGATTTCTTCACTAAAATCATGCATGCTCTGCCATATACCCTCAGATATAATTTCTCCTATGCTGAAGAAAAATAAAGTTGCAAATGCCTATGGCAGAGAGTCTTAAGATTTTCTGCAGTTTTACATTCTTAATGTTAGCAAATAAAATAAAAGCAATATGTTCATCTTTTGCTTCTGCAGAGGATTGAAGAGTTAGCTACCTTCAACAGAAATTATTGCTTAGATATTTATCTTTATCATATAACTACACCCAATAATAAGATATCATTTTCCCTTCCCTCTCCAATTTCCCCACTGGCATATCATTTCTTTAACTTGTAAGGTCATGTTTTTGGCCTAGACCAATTTCGATGCTGCTGGTGGCGATGACCCTCTTGCTTTAGACTTCTCTGGCATGGGAAAGGGTGAGGCTTGGGTGAATGGACAAAGCATTGGGCGTTATTGGCCAACCTATGCTGCTCCAAACAATGGTTGTCCAGGCTCTTGCAACTATAGAGGATCTTTTAATTCAAACAAATGTCTCAAGGATTGTGGAAAACCTTCGCAACTGCTGTAAGCATATTAAATTTCTTCTAGTACATTTGTTCAGTAAGAATCCTCTTCTGATTCAGAAACCGCAGTTATCATGTACCTCGAGACTGGCTAAAATCAAGCTCAAACGTTCTGGTATTGTTTGAGGAAATGGGTGGGGAGAAAGCTCCAACAAAAATATCTTTTGCAACGAGACAGATAGGAAGTCTGTGCTCACGAGTTTCAGAGAGACATCCAGTTCCGGTAGACATGTGGACTTCAGACCAAGAGGCAGCAAAAAGAGCAGGACCAACAATGTTACTGGAGTGCTCTTCCCCTAATCAGGTCATTTCTTCAATCAAGTTTGCTAGTTTCGGCACTCCAAGAGGAATCTGTGGAAGTTTTAGCCATGGTCAATGCAGCAGCAAGAAGGCTTTATCCCTCGTACAGAAGGTTAATTTTGCGTAAAATTCGAAACTTGGTTATTCATCAAGTAATGCAGCTTTTTATGTTCACTGATTCTCCAATATTTATTTGTACAGGCTTGCGTTGGGTCAAGAAGATGCAATGTTGGTGTATCAATTGCTACATTTGGTGACCCTTGTGTAGGCATTACAAAGACTTTAGCTGTAGAAGCTTCTTGTACTTGATAGGATCCTGCTACTTACTCCATTGATTAAGGGGACAAAAGCATCCTTAAGTATTGTCCCTCGAATGAGCAGGGTTTGAAATAATGATTCAGTTGATCAACGGTCATCAAATTAAAAGAAAAATACAACGTAAAATAGCTGAAAGAAAGAAAACGCCTCATTCTCTGTAAGTCCATATTGCAGCTGCTCTCTTCGATCATAGACAAAGATGTGCCATCAGACTTTGCATGGTACAGATATCAATATGTAATATGTGTATTCAGTATTGCATATATGCATAAATTGGTAAATTTGAAGGTGTGGGGCTTCAATATGTTAGGAATATTACCACATCATTATATGGCAAAAATGGTGGATATGTATATAGGTTAGATAAATTGTATTGTCTGATACATCAGACAATGCAATAGCATCCGTCCATCTTCTCCCAACTATCTCCCATCCTATCCGTTGATCAAGTGGTATTGTGTCTAAGAGAAAAGGTAAAGGAAAGAAGCCCTAACCTGTAGTTGACTTCAAGATACTATTTAAAAAACTTCAAAAAAGAAAAAAACTTAAAAATGACGAAAGGGAAAAATAAATAACATAAGGAAAAAGGCCGACTCCCGGTCTCAGTGATAGACCAACAGTACAAGAGAAGCTTGGAGGGCAGAGACATTTTTGCGAGAAATTTTTTTGCTGTCAAATTCTTTAGTGTCAATTGAATATATTAACTATTAATTGGTTCTCAACTAAGTATATACCGACGTATGATTTGTCCTCAATCGAATAAAATAAAATTTAATTTGTCTCATAGACCAATATTTAATTTGTCCTCAATGGAGTAAAATAATTTTAATTGTTATTGATTCAATATATCAACTTTTATTTAATTTTTTTTAAATTGACTAAATCAACTAATTTGTTCCCAACAGAGTACACCGACATGTGATTTTTTTCTCAAACCTCCTGAAATATTTTTTGTAGATTATTTTTTATTGTAAGAAAAAATGGTACGCGTAAATTACAAATCAAGCGATACATATATGTGATCCAATAGTGAAAAAGTTGGATCGCGAATCAATGTACTGGTGAATCTTCAAACGAAGTAAAAAGGGAAGAGAATAACAGTATCAAGTTGATCACAAACGTGAAGGCGAGTTTTGATTTTTGCATTAAATCAGGATCTCGCAGCGACATCAGAAGCTTCCTTGGTACCGTTAATGTTACTTGATGGAATTACGTGAGCTTCTTTTGTCTGTATATGGTAAAGGTCAATGGTAGCCAAAGAACCAATTTATAGAACTTGTCATAGTTTTATTCTTGGCACCGACCACAAAAATTTGTATGAATTAAAATTTTGTGAAAATCATCCTGGCGATAAGCACCAAACCATTTATGAACTCAATTTTTGTGAAAATTTTATTGGCGGCGAAAAGATATTTGGCTTTTCATCAATAAGTGGGAATAGTAATTGAAACATATTTGATCTCACACCCTCTGATTAAATATATTCTCCATGGGTAATGTACATCATGTCCTTGAATTTCTTAACTTTCATCCTATTTAGTTATTTGATATCAATTACAGGACACGAATATGATTCGAATTGACTGGTATAAACATAAGTTAAAATCAATCAGATCGTTATCGTGTGAATTCGTTAAAGTCAAAATCAATTTATATAAACCCGTTAAATTCGATCGGTATTTGACTTTCGACTTGTTTGATTTGAATTGTTTGACTTTCAAATTGAAAATTTTAAAGTCAAAACCCAAAGTCAATTAAAGTAAGCTAGAGAGGAGAACACCCCGATGATGTATTTCCTCACTAAAAGTCTTGATATGATGACAGCTTGTTTTGCATAGTTATTTGAGAAGAATCAAGTTACGGGACATTTAAGAAGCCAAAAGCCAGCAAGTGTTCGGACGATGAAACGGACGCATGCATAGCCGTCCAAACGACATCCTTCACCAACTTTACTGAGATCGGACATTGTGTCGGACGCACCATCTTTATCTCGGACGTCCGAAACCTTGACGAGAAACAAACTATGTACTATAATAAAATAATTGGTATTCTTTTTTAAGTAAAATCACAAACTAAGTTATTAAATTCGACTTATTTGACGAATAAGTCAAACATAAGTCTTTTTCCATTTCATACTCTAGTTCTAACATTTAGTACATCATCCCACAAATTCTATATCATCTCACAAATTCAAAATATCACATAATAGAAATAAAAAATAATATAAGTTCATAGATAATACAAAAAGAAAGAAAGAAAAAAAAAACATAGCCAAATTACAATCACATCATTCAACAAAATGTGTGTGTATTGTGTGTGAGTGTGTATATATATATCAAAATAATATGCTAAAATATCAAAATAAATAAATTATTAGACTATTTAACCAGTATTCGACTGGTAATTTGAATTGGAAGTTAAAGTAAAAGTGGAGTCGAGGAGTCATTTAACTAATAGTTAAGACTTTTTTGGTAATTAGTACAACTTTAAACCAATTTTAGACATAAATATTAGTCCCCAAAATTTTAGTTTGTATAAAATAATAAAAATGTTATTATTTAGTAATATACCAATTCTAAAAGATTTGAAGAAAATAAATGAATTTTCTCAATGTTATGTTTGGATCGATAGGATTGGGGAAAGATTTGAAATCCATCCATTTGTTGGAAAGATTTACAAGACCAAAATAAATGAATTTAAATACAGGATCATTATGATCATGTAGAGGAGAATTCATGAAAAATAGCATTTGAATGAAAATTATTAAAATACTAATTTAACTTAATAAATATAGATATAAATTACAGAATTATAATGGTTCAACTAGCGTTTATCTATAATAGCGATCTTACCTTAATATTGAATTTATAAATTTGAATTATAAAATCATAAGATCGGGTATGATCGGGATTCTAACAACTGTGGCTCCTAGTTGTAGGAGTTAGTAATTAATTGGGCATTAATACTAAGCATGACTATCACATGCTTTACGTTCATTTACGAGGATGACTAATCTCAAATTATTTGTGTGGATACAATAATATAAATATGTAGGTATTTATTAGATAATAATTAATTTACCAAACATGACTCGTGTAATATGTTATATGCGGACGAGTTGGTTAAGTTAGATAGTTCAAATAATTATTTTTATTTATTTTTTGATTGTATTTCTATTCCAAATCATATCATTCACAAGTTTAGTTTTACCCCTATATTTATTCTTAAGAAAAATACTCGGTTTTAATATATGATTTAATACTTTTAAAACTAAATTACTAAATATATGAATTCAAATGTTTAAGAACTAAAATAAACGTACATAAAAAAGTTATAGGACTCTAATATATTAATCAAATTTGGACTGTCAATTACTATCATCCTATAAAAAGTTAATACATTTTGTATAATAAAAATAGAGTGCATTAGATTTTAGGTGAAAAATGTATAAAATTGGACTAACATTGTATGATCATTGGATATGGATTCATTATATAAAAATTCCATTTTGTCGTTGGATTGTATTCAAAGTTTTTAGAATTAAAATCTTATATTCGATTTAAAAAAAAAAATTATTAATTGGAATCAGATCGTAGATGTATAATATCGTAGGATGGTATCGAAAATATAAAAGTACAATTTTATTTATTTTTAAAGTTAGTTTTAATAGAAACTTATACAAATAAACATAGAATGTTAATATTCATCATAAATAAGTTTCTTTTAACTTAAATATATAGTATTTGACATTATAAACTTGTAATGTAAAAATTTTAATCACCATGATTATATATTATAGTTAATATATGATTTTCTATACATAATGGAGTTATTTACCTATATATATATATACTATTATATATGTGCGAGTTGTTTCTCCCAATTTTTATTTCTCCCCTCCTGGTATTTCTCCCCATTTTTGTGATGACTAAAGTACCCGCCCTTAATAAAATATAATTACAATTCCCAATAGAATTACATATATAAGTGTTTCTCTCTTTTTTTGTAATGTCTAAAATACCCGCCCTTAATGAAATATAATTTCTAATAGCTAATAGGAAAACATATTTTAAGTGTTTCTCTACTTTTATTTTTTTGTTATGCCTAAAATATCCACCCTTAATGAAATATAATTTTCAATTCCGAATACGAAAACATAATTAAATTACTTATTATTTATTCTACCTATTTTTTAGGATACAACCACCTCTTTTGGCATAAATACATAATAAGATGAAAGATTTTTATTTGCATAAAAATATTTATTATAATTAAAATTTCAAAAAATAAAAAAATGAATCATATAATTTTTAATTCCCAATATGAAAACATAATTAATTAAATTACTCAGAATCTATTCTACCTATTGTTTAGGATACAACCATCTATTTCGACATCTATACATAATAAGATGGAAGACTTTTATTTGTATAAAATATTTATTATAATTAAAATTTCAAAAAATAAAAAATGAATCTAATTAAAATGTAAAGACTAAATTAATCAAACAAAAATCATGTCTTATGTATAAGAAATTAAACATATTAAACTAATATATTTTTCATATTACGGATAGGTATAATATAATATATTAATTATATCATTATAAAAAATTGAAATAATAATTTATTCTTTTGTCTTACTTTAAAATGAATCGAATGTTCATGAAAAAAATCCTTTATCTTATCCTAAAATATATGAAATGTTAATAAAATAAATTGTTTTCTCCTTAACTTATTACGGAATTTTGGCATAATTACATAATAAGAATGTATATGATTCTAAGATTAGAAAAATCATTTATATTTAAGCAAAGAATAAAATAAAAAATATTATATTTTGTAACTGTTATGTATGTTCAAATTGTTTATATTTTTTAGTCATAATAAAAACAATATTTTATAACTATTATAAATATTCCAAATTCGCTACAATTCTTTTCTTTTCTCTAATTGTTAATTCAAGTATGCCCAGTTTGGGAAATTTAATTAGATCCTTCCCCTGCGTGCTTTATATATAAGGTTAGTTACACTTCACCCCTTTTTTAGTGTTATTGATAGGTTAATACATAATATTATCTATTGACCACTAAAGTCTTTTTTATTAAACGTATCAACTAAACATGTTGGACATTTTACCCCTATTATAGTCTAATATTTTTTTTGTTTAATTTTGTCTGATAAATAAATTTTTCATAAACAGAATATTTAATTCATGTAGAATTTGATGAAAAGATACATTGAAGTTGAATTTGGCATTTTTGCTAGCCTTTTTGGTTAGGATTAATTAAAGAAGATGACAAATCTAGCTGATATTATTTTTTAAGCACAACTTTCCCTAACTGACGGTCAACTATATTGGTTTCACGACTCTTGATTATAGTAACTTCTTTAACTAAAAATTTTGATTAACATGAGAGATATATCTATGAGTATAGAATTTTTGAGTATGTTCTAAATTAAAAATCACAAAATTAATAATCATACAAATAAATAATTAAAATTTATATAAACTGAAAAATTATGGAATATATATAACATTGTTTCCTTATTTTTTAAGTCTATATCACGATTAATTTAGATTTGTTTTTTTTGTCCTACACGAAGAAAAGAAAATTCTGACCAAGCAATGAAAGTAAAGTTCAGGAACAAAATAAAAAAAAAACTATAATCTTTAATTGAGATAAAAGTATTTGTTAATTTTATATCTCTTTAATAGTATTTCTATTACTAAATCTTTATTTTTGATAAAATCATTTTATAGAATATTAGTTTAGATGAACTATTGATGAGGGAGAAAATAAGCTCAATCCATGATACAATGCATATACCCAAAATATTTTGAAATAATGCTTGTAATAATATCTAAATAGTTACAGGTATACAATGAATTTAAATGTCAAATTTGGAAACTACAATACCGGTTGTTACAGTATATGCTACAACAACAAAGAAATATTGGTTTGGACTAACTATTGATAAGGTAAAAAACGATAAACCAATTGTATGATTCATGCTCAAAATAGTCTAAAAAAATTATTACAAGACCTATAAGAATACTACATATAAATTGTAGGAATGACAATATAGAAAAAAATAAGCGAGTAAGCACTCTAAAAGACAACTTATTATATATTATTCAAATATAGTCATACTATTAAATACTCTAAAATAATTACAGATATAGATGGATTTTATATGTTGATTTTGGAAATTACAATGCAAATCTTCACTATTTAATAAAATAATAAAGACCAGATTAAATATCTTGGTATATAATAAAAGAAATTAATTGAAAAAGTACAAAAAATAAAAAAATGAATCCATACACTTTTATTAGCCTTCATTTTGTTTATATATTTAATAATACAAATTTAATTTCATACTAAAATATTATATCAAAATATAATTTTGGAGTTAACCATATTCGATACCATTCAGGATAAATGGAAGAGTTCAGAATATCAATATTATCATAAAGTTAAGAAACATGAAAAATACCAATGTATTCTCTACGTGGATAGAAAATTAATTTACACAATATGTTAAAAAAATTAATTAGAATAGAAATTATAGAAATTACATGTTATTTTGGTTGTTTTTAGAATTAAATATTTTTTATTCGAGTTGCGTGCAATCATCTAGAGTAATGTAGACGATTTTTCATTAATTTTCTTTACATTTCAAAGTAAGATAAAAGAATAAATTTTTCTTTTCACTTTTAATTATGATTTTAATATACTACGTGATACCTATCCATATTATACAGAGTATATTAATTTAATTTGTTGGTTTTCTTATACAGGAAAAATATTTTTTATTTGATGTCTTTGTTCTTTATATTTAGTTTATTTTTTCTTATTTTTTGAAATTTTATTTAATCATTTTTGTCATTATTATATATTATTTAATCTCCTATAAATATTTTCATTAATAAAAGAATTTGACACGCTTTATTTATTAAATGATATTTGATATTTGATAGTGATTTTATTTTTTACAAATGATAAAGAATCTATAGATATATCTCAAAAAAGTTCAATATTATCGAAAAAGTCTTTGTCTATAATTGATTAAGTTAGTAGTGGTGTCACTATTAGAAATTATAACCTATGAACCTAAAAGAAAAATAAAAGCTATTTTATTAGTTATTGGGGTTAACTACATTTTATGCCATTAAAGATGAATAAAGAGTTTAGAGTGTTAATTAAGTATTGAAGTTAATATTATCATAATTTTAAGAGATAATATAATAATATATTCTCTATATGTAAATATATTTTACATAATATGTTAGCAAAAAATTAATTGTGATACAACAAATATATAAAATCTCACTTAAAGTAATAACGTGTAATTTTAGTTATATTTAGAACTACAATTTAATTAGTATTTCGTGTATTGTAGAGTAAGATAAATGATTGTTTTATCTAACATTCGTTGTCTTTTATAGCAAGACAAAAGGACAATTTATTATTTCAATTTTTAATAATGATTTAATATACTATACAATACCTATTTATAATATGGAGAATATATAGTTGATTTGTTTATTTATCCTATACATAAGACATAATTTTTGTTTGATTTATATATTCTTTATATTTTAATTAGATTCAATTTCTTTCTTACTTTTCGAAATTTTTATTAATAATCATTTTTTGTAATTATTATCCATATATCATCCGATTACCAAGTAATATTTTTGCTATTAATATAATTTTAAGAAATTTCATCTATATAATGTTTGATACTTGATACTAATATTATCTTCTTCTTCTTTTTTTGTAATGACAAAGAATATGCACGTATATTTAAAAAGTTTAATACTATGAAAAATATCTTAATCTTTAATTGTTTAATTATTTGGTAGTGACATTATATGAAGATTATAATCTAGGTATCTAGAAGAGAAATATATATATAAAAAAAAAACAATTATCATACTTTGTTCTCATAAAAGAGAAAATTTGTTTAATTTTTAAGAAAAAATGAAATTTATATGTAATTTTGTAACAAATAACAAAAAATATTGAAAAATTAAAAAAAAGATAGGTGAAAATAATTACAATGAAAAAGAGCAAAAATATTAAAAATATATTTAAAATATATAAATCTTGTATAAAAAATTCAATAGTTAAAAATTTCATACTTGGTTATCATTGCACTAATTACTTATTTATTTTTTAGAAATAAAAATTTTCAATACAATTAAAAGTGTTACAAGTGACAGATCGTATTCTTTTCAAATATATATATATATATATATATATATTTATATATATATGATGGAGTTGATGATCGTTAAAGGAATGCACAAGTAATTATTAAGTATTAAAATTTGAGCACAAAAACACCACACAATTTGACCAACAATAAGATACTAGGCATAAAATATTTTAGATTCAAGTGTACCTTATTTATTTTGTTTGCTAAATATAAAGATATATTGTGAGTTCATAAAAATTGGAAAAAATTGAGGGAAAAGTAAGAACAAAACATGCATACAAATACTATAGTACGTGACGTATTGTAACCCGGATCCACTACAAATACTCAAGTTTTATATGAAGGGCCCGCTACAATAAACCGGCCAGTTCTTTTTAGCGCCTTAGAGAAATCAAACTGCACGTGTCAAAATTTCACTGGATGTATCTACACCAGATAACATAACCACGTGTCTGAATTCGAGAAGTTTCGCTAAATTGGCACGTAATATAATGGGAAAATACTTATATACAACCCGTCTTTCGCTCCACTTGTAGATTTTGCGATTAAAATTAAATCTTAAAAAAAAATTTCTTACATCAATTAAATCTTATAGAATCTTTATTACATCAATTGATATTATAGATTTCATAACATTTAATCTATAATACAGAGTCCGCAAGTAAAATAAAAAATCAGATCTATCTAAATATTTCCCCATATAATGGCCATGTCACTTCCACATCAGCGGATTGTATTGCCTCCTGGATTTGACGTACCCATATTTGCTTTTGCCACTCTGAGATTTGCCAACTGGGGGAGCCACATATACCGGATGCTATAGCGACTTAGGAGCAGTGTTTTGAAAGCCGGATCGGATCTGTCGGTTCGACCGGTCGGATCACGAATCGGAAGAACCATCGGTCCGGTCCAATTACTTATCCGGTCTGTCCAAAAAACCGGACAGAACCTGTACATCGATAAAAAATCGGGAACCGGTAAAAATTGAGAACCGGTAAAAAATCAGTTTTTTAAATTTCAAAATAAAAAATGATTTAAATAAAGAAAAAAATTAAAAAATCGTGGAAATAAACTCCAAAATAGCAAAACATTGAACACAACAAAGACTAAACTATTAAGTTATTATTTTTTCCATCTTTTTTATACTTATTTTTGTATAAATTTCACTTTTCTTATTAGAAATTTGATTAGTAATTTTGGGTATTAGGACTATAATTATCCAAAAATAGTGTTTCACTTATACTTTAGATTTTATATAAATATATTTTAAATCATTTTAAATTATATTACACTTTGATAAAAGAAAAAAAAAACCTTAATTAGTGAACCGACCGGTTCAACCGATCGGACCACGAACCGGACAGGCCACCAGTTCAATGGCTGGTCCGGTTTTCAAAACATTGTTTAGGAGTGCATCATGAATTTTTTTTAAATAATTATTATTCTCATTAGCTAAAAATATTCCATTATACTTTGAGGAAAATTGTATAATCATGCAATTCTTTATTATTTTCTCGTTTCTCCATTCCCTCCATTAAATCACATCAAATCCTCAGTACCAAATTTTTGAGTACCAACTCAGTAATACTAATAATAAATTACCATGTGGAATTACAATAACTGGTATTCTTTCTATGGTCTTGTTCAATCTTTAGTGCCAAATCTGTCTACACATTAACTCATTTAATAGTACTAAGATGACATTGAATAATTAATACTGATTTATCTTCCATTAAATAGGCAATTTCATGTGCCATGCCATTGGAAAAGATTATTAAATGGAAAGTCGAAACGCATGCATGGATATTCCTTAGAAACACATAATTCTGGTTAGAAATTTAATTTTTGATTTTACTTGTAAATTTTATAATGTGAATTAAATCATATATAATAAATAATATCAACCGATAAAACTCAAGATTTCATAAAATTCAATTATAATCACAAAACTTACGGTGAACCCATCTTAGTATTTAATTTTCCCTTCCGGTTAACAAAATACTTTGGGGGATAAGCATTAATTAGGCTATGATCAATTAATCCCCAGAGAACATAAACCGTGGACGATTCTTGTTCTCCCTCACGTACGCTAGCTTCACTCTTCTTCTTACGTTTCCCGACATTTCTTAGATGCCAACATTTTTATTTGTAGTGAAGAAATTGTAAAAACCTACAAACCTATGACGTACCAAACGTACAATCCCTACTATAAAAAGCATGCAAAAACAATTATCGAGAATACTTGAAGGAGAGTGTATATATATCTATCTATCTTTTTTTCTTTTATTTTCTTCTTTACAAACATATCCAACTATCCTTTTTTTTTCTTTTTTTTGGGGGATTAAAAAAAAAAAAAAACACAAACCCATCTATTTAAATACTAATATAACTAGCATTTTTGCTTGAAACTAAAAAAAAAAAAAAAAAAAAAAGTAATTTATTGCTCTATATGAAAATTGAAAATGAAAGGAACAATATTGTTGTTTTGTTATAAAGTGTTGTTTTTCTTTCCGTTGCAACAACGTTGCATGGCAGCAATGTTACGTACGATCACCGCGCCGTCATCGTGGATGGAAAACGCAGAGTTTTAATCTCAGGATCCATTCATTATCCTCGAAGCACTCCTCAAGTTCGTATAAAATCTTTTTCTTAATTATTTCTCGTAATTTTACTAATTTATATGAGGTGATATAATTTTTAAAAAGAAAAAATTATTTAAGTAAATCTGGTCTTGTAGATTTTGTGATCAGAGTTAAATCTTATAGAATCATTTAAGTAAATCCGGTCTTGTAGATCTTGTGATTAGAGTTAAATCTTATAAAATCTTGCTAACATCAGCTGATGTCATTTATTCTATATGGTTTAATCCATAACATTGGACTTACAAGTAGAATCAAAATTCGATTCTACATAAATATTTTCCTAATAAAAATATGCAAAAAAAAAAAAAAAAAAACTTATGCTAGTGAAATTTGATGAACACATGCAGATGTGGCCTGGACTATAATTCAGCAGGCAAAAGATGGAGGTCTTGATGTAATTGAAACTTACGTCTTCTGGAATTTACACGAACCCGTTCAAGGCCAGGTCTTTTTTTTTTTTTTTTTTTGGCTAATGCTTATTGAGTTATTTCGAAAGTCATTGATTATTATGTCAACTTATAATTCTATATTTATTAAATACTTCCATTAAAAACAATGTAATTGAAGGGTAATTCAGATGAAATAAGGACGAGTGACAATCGTAACGAAAAGTGAAATTCATAACAAAAGCTTAAGCAAAGCCATGAGTGAATTTGTTTTTGGGAGAGCAGTTTGCACTATTTTGCATGTTTGTGAATGCGTTATATATGTTACAAAATCATTAGAACAATTAAGAACATTTCTTAGACTAATTTTTCAATGAAGCTTCAGTTAATAGTCAAAGTACATAGTAAATAAGCTAATCTAAAACTTTAGTGATTAGAGATTTAGAAATTTTAATTCTGGTTATTCTAGTTGAAGAAGAATTTTAGACACATTTCATAAGTTGCCAGAAATTAGAATAAATTATAGAACTAGTGAATATATAATTTTGTCTTCTGTTAGACTTTTTGGTGTTACACTTTGTGTTACACCATCTAGATGAGTGATTTATATACCTCATTTAATATTTACTCATAGTAAGGGCATATATGTTACCGATCTAAGTGGTTTAATACAAGTGTAACATAAAAAAGTATAACAAAGGATCTGCAAAATCCGAATATATAGGTAATGGAATTTAAATGACAATATTTTTTAAAACTAATTATGGATATATTTAAGATTTTTGGATGACACCATACTATTCTTTACTTTTTTTAATGCTAAAATTATCAAGAAATTCTTTGCAGTATGATTTTAGTGGAAGAAAAGATATCTTTCAGTTCCTCAAATTAGTTGAGGAAGCTGGAATGTATGCAGTTCTTCGTATCGGACCTTATGTTTGTGCTGAATGGAATTATGGGTACACATCTATATGTCACCCCCAGATAATTTTTCTTTTCCTTTTAAGTATATTTTCTTGGATTTTATATAAAATCTAGAAAAAACTTGTTGAATTATGTTTTTTATATTGTTTTGATAAAATATTGAAACAGTGGATTCCCTCTTTGGTTGCATTTTATCCCTGGAATTCAATTCCGAACAGACAATCAGCCATTTAAGGTACGTTATTTTTTATATATATATATATATATATATATATTTTTTTGGTTTGTGCTCTTGCTCATTTACTCATTTACAAATTAATCAAAACCCGTAATTTAATAAAGTAAAATTCTTGTTTTAGACCGAAATGCAGCGATTCACAACTAAGATTGTGGACATGATGAAGCAAGAAAAATTATTTAGATCCCAAGGAGGGCCTATTATTCTATCTAGAGGTCCATTTCTTTTTTTTTTTTTCTTTAACGTAAAAAAAAAATATATGATGGTCTTTTAAGTTTTTTTTTTTTTTTTTTTTTTTGTGGTGATAAAAGTTTTTGTAGAATTAACAATTTAACATGCGAAAATCCTCATTGCAGATTGAAAATGAATATGGAAATGGAGACGTGGGACCCTTATATGGGGCTGGTGCCAAGCCCTATGTTGATTGGGCTGCTGGAATGGCAACTTCTCTAGATATTGGAGTACCATGGATTATGTGCCAGCAACCTAATGCTCCTGATCCCTTGGTCAGACATTTTTTAATAATTCATAAATCCAATAATAATTTCAACTTTTCTGCTTATTAATTTTTTTTTTTTGGTGCACTATGTTATTAGTAAAATTAATATGGGCTAATTAACATCTGATCTTTTCAATTTTTCTCAGATTAACACATGCAATGGATTCTATTGTGACCAATTTACTCCAAATTCTAACCGTAAACCAAAAATATGGACTGAGAACTGGACTGGATGGTATAACACTCTTGCTTCTTAATCAGTTCATTGGGATTGTATTTGTTGCTTCTTTCTTTCTGACAAATTTACAGGTTTCTTGCATTTGGAGGTGCGGTACCCAAAACATGCTATATCCAGACCTGCTGAGGATGTTGCTTTTGCAGTGGCAAGGTTCTTCATGCTGAATGGCACTTTCCAGAATTATTACATGGTATTCCAATGAACATATATAACTAAGGGAAATTGATTTGATCTGGATCATTCGAATGTAGTCAGCATCTAATTACAGGACCCCAACTGCATATCAATGTTCGGATTGGACGTGAGCTACATCCTCTGATTGGACGCAGTCCGCATTCGAACTTCTGAATGAACCAGACCAAATTTATTTAGATAACTATTAGAGATAGTATCTTTTCTATGAGATTTTAAATCCAAATTCAGTCTCTATTGAATTTTATTAACATTTTTAATTAATGCAGTATCATGGTGGAACTAATTTTGGTAGAACAAGTGGTGGACTATTCATTGCAACAAGCTATGATTATGATGCTCCAATTGATGAATTTGGTAAGTGGGCTAATTCAATGATTTATATATATATATATAGCCCAATTTATTTATTAAATATTTGCATTCCCTTTTTTGCGGACAATTTCACTTTCTTACTATGATGATTATTACCCCTCACATGCATATAAACTATACATGTCTGCTTATTGTAGGTGTAGCAAGACAGCCAAAGTGGGGACACTTAAAAGATCTACACGCTGCCATAAAGTTGTGTGAAGAAGCAATGGTGGCAACTGATCCAACAATTAGTTCTCTCGGCCAAAATGTGGAGGTAACTGAATTCCAATTAGCTATTGAGTTAATCTTTCGCACATTGTTCGCGTAGAAATTTTTTTATACTGTGAATGCAATTTACATACACAAAAATAATGTTTGAAATTCAAAACATGATTACGTGGGCTGTAGGAAAGATTAATCCACCTCAATGCTTTACAGTTTACAGTCTCTAATTATACTTCTCCAATTAATTATCTTTCCTTTTTTAGGCCAGTGTTTACAAAACTGATTCAGGGCAATGTGCTGCTTTCCTTGCCAATTCCGACACCGACTCCGACGCAACTGTCATGGAATTGGCACTCTTCAATGGCAATTCCTATAACTTGCCAGCATGGTCTGTGAGCGTCTTACCTGACTGCAAGAATGTGGTGCATAACACTGCAAAGGTATGCGACATTCACAGTTAATTATGTATTATTCAGAAATGAATTAAGGTAATATTAATTTCTCAGTTTTTCTGATTAAGATCATTTTACAACCCTTTTGGTGACAGATTAATGCGATTACAACTCTTCCAAAATTTACAACTTCTGCTCTAACATTCTCTAATTGGAATTAATGAACCTGTTGGGATCTCAAGCAAGAAGGCATTTGGGAAACTTGGTCTGGTAGAGCAAATAAATATTACTGGTGATAGAAGTGACTACCTGTGGTATTCTCTAAGGTATTATTATATTGAAATAGATATGATCTTGTGTCTCATTTGTAAAATTTATGGTCGAAATTAAATCTTATAAAATTTTATTTATATCAACTAATATCGTTTATTTGGATTAAAGATCAGATCTATTTAAATATTTTTCTTCATACACACACATATATATATACATATATATATAAGTTTCTTGAATTTCTTTTTCTTCTATTTAAGTTCTCTGATTAATTCTTGGACAAAAGCAAAAAAAAAAAATTTTTTAATTTATTTCTTGCAGCATTAATATCCAAGGAAACGAGCCTTTCCTTCAAAATGGAACTCAAGCAGTTCTACATGTTGAATCACTTGGCCATGCTCTCCATGCTTTTGTCAATGGATTGCTTCAAGGTAATCAGAAATCAAAATGCCTTCTCAAAATGGAGTTTTTCTAATTAATAAGATGATTTTTATTTTGAAATTAGGCTAACTGATTATCTTGTAGGGAGTGTGAAAGGCAATATAGGCAATGCTAAAGTCACTTTGGAAATTCCTACCTCCCTCAACAAAGGAAAGAATACCATTGATCTTTTGAGCTTCACAGTGGGGCTGCAGGTGCAATCTTGATCTTACTTATAAGCACACTTGGAAGCAAAGAGACCATTTTTCATTACTCTAATTTATTCTGGATAACTCTCTTCTGTTATTATTCTATATTCGCGTTAGAGAATCTCATTATGTTGAAAGTATTTACAGTACAAACTTTTAAAACACATGATATTAATATATCATAATATCCAAAGCACAAATAGTTCATTAATCGGACGTAGAATTTTCTTAAAATGTATATTAATTAAGACCAACAACCTGGTTTATTACTCTCTTATTTAGCAGTGTAAGTATAATCTGATCTAAAATCTTTATGAATTCCAGAACTATGGAGCATTCTTTGATATAAGGGGAGCTGGAGTTACAGGTCCAGTGCAATTAAAAGGCTCCATAAATGCCTCTATAGTTGACCTCTCCTCACACCAATGGAATTATCAGGTGACTTTTTCTTAGAATCATAATTTCATCCTATCTTAATTTAGACTACTTATATTTTGAATGGTTCTTTCAATTGCAACTCCTCAATCAAATAACTAAATTTGCACTTAAGATTGTTTTCTCCTAAATCCCACACAGAGCCCAGTAATTAATGAGGGAACAAATTAAATGACTTTGTCTGGACAGACAATTTTTTTATTATTTTTCAAATAATATTTTACGATCATTTCATTACACATTTTTTAATTACCTTTTAATCTCACATAAGTCACATTCAAAAAGTTGTTACAGTAGTTATTTCAATATTATTTCAATTAATATCTGGAATAAATTGAATAATAATTGTCCAAACGAAGCTAATTTCCTTGTTTTGAGGATAAGAAAGATGATTTCCTGCCTATTGCTTAATTTCATCTCCCTGAATGCAGATTGGTTTGAGCGGGGAAGCCATGGGATTATCTAGTGTAGGCGCTGCGCATTGGATATCAGGATCGAATTTGCCCAAGAATCAACCATTGATCTGGTACAAGGTAATCAATATAGGATCCCATATCAAAATGTTTTTTCAAGGATCTTAAGAAATAAAAAGAGTATACTAAATAGTATTTAATTTGTATCAAAAATTATAAACTTATCATTAATTAAATCCTACTATGTTTTTTTTTTTTTTTTTCGCGTAATAGGCAAATTTCGATGCCCCTGGTGGCTTGGACCCTGTGGCATTAAATGTCTCAGGGCTGGGAAAAGGTGAGGCCTGGGTGAATGGACAAAGCATTGGGCGCTATTGGCCTAGTAATATTGCTAGTCAAAATGGTTGTCAAGACTATTGTGACTATAGAGGCAATTTTGATCAAAATAGATGTCTCAAGGATTGTGGAAAACCATCTCAACTTCTGTAAGTATATACATATAAGAATCAGTATCATGTGTTTTGAAACGTCCCGTACCCGTTTTACATCGAAAGTGAGAGAAAAAATAATATTGAATATCATATGTTTTGTACGCATACACTAGGTCTTACATTTTCATACACCGTATTTAGGATTTTCTTTTCTTTATTTTTTCTAATTCATGAGGATTGATTTTGCAGTTACCATGTACCCCGAGACTGGCTGAAACCTAGTGGAAATGTCCTTGTATTGTTTGAGGAAGAGGGTGGTGATCCAACTCAAATATCTTTTGCCACAAGACAAATTGACAGATTATGCTCAGTAGTTGATGAGACTCATCCACCTCCAATGAGCACATTTGCATCAAACAATATCACTGGAAACACAACAGTGCCAAAAGTGAATCTTGGGTGTCCTAACCCTAATGGTGTTATTGCTGAAATCAAGTTTGCTGGTTTTGGAAATCCTAAGGGAAGCTGTGGAAGTTTTAGCCAGGGTGATTGCAATAGCAACCAGGCTCTGTCCATAGTACAAAAGGTTAATAATCCATCTCAATATATACTTGGTTATTTTTTTCAAAACAGTTTATATTTATGTTTCCTAATAAAATATAAGAGAATTTCATGATTATCCGATTATACTTTAAATACTTATATAGTATAATAGTTTATATTTTAAAAAATTATACTATACAAAGTTTAAAGCACAACAAGATGGTCTCTTAACTTGACTGTAAAACTTTCCTAAAATACATATCTGCATTCATTTAATAATTGGTTTTGCAATGTTTATTGAGACAGGCTTGCCTCGGGAAAAGACAATGCAGTATTGATGTCTCAATTGATACGTTTAGTGACCCTTGTCCTGAGAAAACAAAGACTTTAGCTGTAGAATTTACTTGTTCATGAGGGTTGGAATACAAGCAATATAACAATAGACCCTTTCTAGTGAGCAGGAAATGGAATGTAACATTTTGTTGTATATATTGATACTATATAAATATATATATTAAAAAAAAAAAAAACTAGCCTACTACTATTGTACTTTATAACTTGACTTCATTTTTTTGTATTTTTTCTTGATTGGTATGAGAGACCATGAAATCCAGCAGAACAAATTAGTTACACCTGAGGTTGAGTGATTAGCCTAAAAAACGAAAAGAGAACATTTTTACGCTAGGGAGGTCCAACAGCTTCAAGAATATATGAATATAACTAACAAAACCTTCAATTGAACACAGAGTATGCAAGAGTATGCATGGGTATCCAGTAATAAATGTATTCTAAAACAAAAAAAAAAAGAAAAAAAAAAGAGAAAATCTTTTTTATGATTTTACTCGCTAGAAAAAGACACGTACACGTTTGTTCTTTGAAAAATAAAAATGGGATCCATTGTGGTTAAATGTCTAAAATTAGCCATTCATTTCTTATACTAGCCTTGTCGTCCATGTTAGCTTTTAATCAAAACAACTTATTTTCTTACCAATAATTTATATTGATTGATTTAAGTTGTTCATAACGAAAACTATTATGTAGAAATTTTAAATTTTCAAGTACAAATTATGTGTAGCAAAATGTAGAGCTACAAAAAATAATAAATTTGACGCAATTTCAAGAAGGATGACAAGGAATATGGGAATATATATAATAGAAAATTAGAAATGAAGAAAGCATAATTAATTAGGAATAATCGTGGGCATCCAAAATCCAGTGCACATTCCTAGTGACAAAATCACTCCAAAATACCAATACAGATTATTCATAGCTTATAAGCCAACAAAGAAAGACAACATTTATTATTGATCACGAGTCACAAAAACAACACAACTCATGCATACTCACTTTTAGTACACTTATTCATAACACTATTATTAATGTTTAGAAGATCAGATTGAAGTAACCATGGAGATGGTGGAGGGCCTTTGGAACCTACATAATTTGCAAAGAGGTGAATTGAGTGATGGAGTTTGATATAAAGGCTCCCCACCCATGAGTGGCATAGCTACCCCCATCTTGACTTTGCTTTCATAGCCCGGCTGATAAGTCTTTCCAAGAACTCCCTCCACAGAATCAGAAAGTTTAAAGAACTTAAACTGTGTCTCCAAATGAGCAAATGCATCATCAGAAGGTATTTGATAATTGTGTACTTTGTTTTCTTGTTCTCCAATTGGTGTCACCTTTACATCCACCTGCAAAAGACCAGAAATTGTAGCTCTAACCGTGTTGAAATCATCAGTTCTTTCAATAACAACGATCCTTTTTCCTGTATTAATTCTCCATTCGGCCAAGTTCTCCATTTAATGGGATTTTGATCATTTGATTATCCCATTTGACTATTAGAGAATCGACCTTGTCATCCCATTTTGAGACCCTTTTTGCTGCGAGGATGAGTGTGTGGGTGTCGAACATTATTGAGAGCGCTTGAACCCATGTAAAGTCGCGGGTTCTTCCCGCTGGTCGAGTTCCTATGAAGTGAGCGTTGATTTGGAGGTTGTCGTCTGAGACAATGGCGAAATCGCTTCCTTTTGATCCGTGGAAGTAGAACATCATACCATCACCCCCAACGAACCGAGGATCGTAGCATAATGAGCCGTAGCCATCGCATTGAGGTTTTCTCCCTGCCAAATTAATTAAGAGAAAGAACTAGTATAAACAGCCATAGACATTGCATTGAAATTCATGACTACCTAAGGTTCTTGGTTGGAGACTCTACACCTAAACCTTCATATTTGACTAAGATTTAGTTTGGAAGTTTAGGAGAGGAAAGAAAGTTTAAGTTATGAAAGAAAATAACAATGTATAAATGAAGGGAAGAGAAGGGAAAGAGATTGAATTTGATGTTGTTTGAAAATTTATGAAAGAAAAGAAATGATTTAAGAAATATATAAATAATAAAGTTTTGTTATAGAAGGTTTTTGGCGGTATAATGGGCATTTTTAGGAAAACTTATAAGCTTCTTAAAATTTTCCTTTGCTTTCCAGTTTCCATCCATTTTGGATGGAAAGTTTTAGTGGACTGTAGCAGTTATATTCCATTTTTGACTCTCTCTTTTCATTCCTTTCTTTCCTTGACTTCTCTCAAACAACATAAAAGCTCATTTTTCATTATTTTTTTTTGGGAAAATCGTCAAAATAGTCCCTCAACTTTTGCACTTTAGCCAGAATAGTCCCTTAACTTTTTTAGCCAGAATAGTCCTTCAACTTTTATTTTTTAGCCAGAATAGTCCTTTAACTTTTATTTTTTAGCCAGAATGGTCCTTCAACTTTTTTTTTTTTTTTTTTATAAATTTCACATGAAAGGACTATCTTGGCTAAAATTCTAATAAAAGTTAGAAGACCATTCTGGCTACAAAAAAAGTTGAGGGACTATTTTGGCTAAAGTGCAAAAGTTGAAGGACTATTTCAGCGATTTTCCCTTTTTTTTTTCTTTTCTTTCCAAATCTTTAACTCCCAAATGTAGTGTAATGGTAGGATTCATGATCATTTCATTGATGTTGAGTGACCAACATAGAATTACTTGTTTGGATCAATAGTATACTAATGCCACTTGTTCATATTAAAATCTTCGTTCTATTTTAAATGTCACTTTAATAAAAAAAATTTATTCTATTTTAAGTGTTATTTTAGAATCCAATGAAGCATTTATCACTTTTTACCAATTTTGCTTTTTTCTCTTTCTAACTCTATGAATTACTTAACTTATAATTAATGTTGAAATTATTTTAATTTATTACTAGTTAAAAGGACAATTTAGTCATATACAATCAACTTTACTTAAGATTTAACCTATTTAATAATAATCTTAATTTCTGTATTGAAACCTAAAGTAGATCCACACTTAAAAGAAAATGATGGTAATACATTCTAAGGTATAGAGAATAGTGATACCATAAATATTGACATCTAAACCACATCCTTAAATGTTTCTTGGACACTGAGGGACGAACTCTGGGTTTTTGTATCAAAATTTCTATATATGTACGCATCTAATAATAATAATACTAATAATAAGCATATTCTTATTATTATTATTATTAAGTATATTCTATCACGTTGTTTATTTTATTTTCTATCTCATTATATTAAATTTTTTTTATTAAATTTATAATTATATTTAAAAGAAAGTTTATAAGTTTAATAGATGAAAATAGAGAATGAGATAAGAAGTTTAATAAAAGATTTTAGTGGTAAAAAGTAGTGCAAGCAAACTTACACTTGCAACTAGTTTCGCACTTGCTGCTACAATCAATGAAGCATCCCTTCATCTTATTGTCCTTAGGCTTCCTATGAGGGCACTCAGATGGGCAAGTCAGAGTGTTCGACAAACATGCACTCTAGGTTTGCTGTGCAAAAAGCTCGTTCTTGTCCCGTCCTTTCCACCGGCGACACCTCATAGTAGTCGGTGGAATTATCATTTGAAGGTGGGGGAGGAAGAGTCGGAGGCGATTGCGTTGGAGGAGGAAGCGTTGGAGGCGGTGGTGATGACAGAGGTGGAGATGGAGGCGGGGGTGATGACAGAGGTGGAGATGGAGGTGGGGGTGAAGACAAAGGCGGAGATGGAGGGGATTGTAGTGGTGGAGGTGGTGATGACAAAGGTGGAGACGGAGGAGATTTTGATGGGGGAGGAGGAGATGGAGGTGGAGGTGAAGATAAAGGTGGGGTTGGAGGCGCCTTGGATGGTGGAGGTGAAGTTGGAGGGGGAGGTGAAGGAGATGGAGGTGGCGGATTTGATGGCGGAGTTTGAGATGGAGGCGGATGTGATGGCGGAGTTTGAGTTGGAGGAGGGAAGAATGGTGAAGGAGGCGGCTGCATATTTTTGTCACCACCATTTCTGCCACCATCATACACATACTTTGCCATTGTTGTCTCCGCCATTGTTACCATTGTTGCCACCACCACCATTTTGGCCACCATGGTTATCATTATTGTTAGCTCCACCATTTCTGCCATTGTTATCATTATTCTGACCACCATTATGATCGTTATTCTGACCATTATTGTTGTTGTTGTCATTGTTCCGGCCATCATTGCTGTTGTTGTCACCCTGATTACCCTTTCCATTCCCTTGCCCCTGTCCTCCTCCCTTGCCATCATTGCCGCCACCATGATCACCTCCATTATTGCCTCCACCATCAGCGCTGGCAGCTTCCAAAGAGATGAATAGGAGGAGGGCAACAACTAGAATGCTCCATAACCATCTTCTACTACTAGTATTCATCTCTTTCTATATTTATTTTTACATGCAATACTTTTTTTTTTGGTCTACTTTAGCTACTTGTATGTTTTGTAGTGTTTGTAGTGCATTATACTGGAAGTGGTATAAAGGTATTTATAATGGTCCAGGGCCTTTGAGTCACTTGGCTTAAAATATTCCCAGTTTGCTTCTTCTGGTGATACTAAACAGCATAGGAACAGCTTTCTTCCCATTTGATTTGCGTAGAGCTGCAGGTTAATTTGGAAAATATTATAAACCATTAATCAAATGAAGATTCCTTCAATTTATCTAAATAAAGAGAAGTACCGATAAAAAAAGTTTTATTATTCACTCTATAATATAGAATGTATTTTTATTTTTTAATCATTTCAATTATTGTGTATAATACTCACTCCTTTTTTTAATAGTACAGACTTTTACCTTGCTTATGAGTTATGACTGAATTGTGTTAATTAGCGTACTTGCTAGGACTAGTTTTGGAGCGCTTTGAGTCTATCAGGAGCAAGATTATTCGTTGACTTCGAAAACATTCTTAGGGCAAAAGAAATGCATAAGTCGTTGGATGATCATACGACTTCTTTAATTATTCTCTGAATCTGAACCTTAATTCCTTTTACTATTGGCCAAGTTAATTCCTTTTACTATAGAATGGCCAAGTAAAGATTTAAATACTATTGATTACTGAATTGTATTCTAAGAATTGATTTTGGAGTCGTTTGAGTCTATGAGATGAAGAGCAAGGTTATTCGTTGACTTCCAAAATCTTAGGGCAACTAGATGGGCTAGGGCTGATTCGTCTTTGCATTTGCCTTTCCTTATTGCCCGAGTAAAGATTTCAAGTATTAGTATTAGGGCGGAGATTTAAGTAATCTTGGTATCCAGCTCTACGATATTAAATTTTTTGTTACATATTTTAATATTATATTCTATATTTTATTTTGTAATAAATGACATTAATCTTTTATTTAAAATTTATCCATAGTAAAAATGAGAATATACGTGTTATCCCATCTAATTACGTGGATCAAATTTATCTAAATTTTTTTTTAAAATAGCAATAGCAATAGTGTTCAACATGGGATGAATTGCACATTCTTTGACTTGCTTTGCAAAGTTGTAATAAGTGACTCGCATTCTTTGTAATAATTTAAGCACATCATATTCCCCTGGATATTACCTGAACGGGTCACGTTCCCGTTAATCGAAGTCAAACTAGTACACGTGGCTTCTCATAGATAAATTGACATTCTGGTATCAAAGAGCAGTTGACTCTGTAATTTGGGAAAACATATCGTTCACCTTAGGCCACATAACATATATTTCTATTAATGAAAACAATAGTAATATGCATGATACAAACTATCATCAAAAATTATTTACAACAATAATGCATATATACAAAAATAATAATATTACTAACGTATTACATATCGTTCAACTTAGGCCACATAACATATATTTCTATTAATGAAAATAATAGTAATATGCATGATACAAGAATAGCTAGAACTATCATGAAAAACTATTTATAATACTACATCTATATAAAAAGTGATAAATTATTAATATATTATCAGATTCACGAAAGAATAAATAAAATCTGATTCAATATTTAAAATAAAAAATTAGTGATTCAATATAATTTTACTATATATAAGTAATTAATTTTGATAGTTAATCTTAAATTTATAATTTTATAAATTATTTTTCTTATAATAAATTTGTATCTCGTCCCAAATTTTCGTGATGCCTAAATTCCAGGTCAGCTAAACATATGATTAGAAAACCTTAAACTTGGAAACAGCATTGAACACGGGAGGCCTGCGTTCCCTTTGCTGCGATTAAAGGTGAGGTATTAAACATAGTTTACTTTTCTTAGTTATCTTCAGCTATAAATCATCTTAAACACAGGATTTACATAGAATACGAAAAGAGTACTTTACAGTCTGTACCATATTGCCGTACCACGTTTCGTGTAGTTGTTTTCGTTGCATTTGGTTGATAGAATAAAACGTTTAATTTGTTAAAATCAGAAGTAATTGTCCTTGACAAATACTTAGGTAGATCCGATCTTTAATCTCATTTGTAGATTCTGTGATGTGGATTAAACTTTAGAAAATCTATGACATCAGCTGATGTAAGCAAGATTTTTTAAGATTTAATCATCTGACCACAGGGTCTACAGGTGAAATCAAAAACCGAATCTACCTAACTATTTTCCACTGTCCAGTACCCTTCTTCTTCTTTTTTTTCCCTGGTCATCATTTTACTAAGATTTTTCTAGTAAATGATTTACTTTCTAGCATAATTTTACAGTTACATTAGGTATCAAATTAATGTGTATAAAACCGACAATACAAAAATAACTCGCATTTATAATCTACGTTATTTTACAAGTCACAAATACTATTATTTTGTGACAATAAACTTTCATGCACGGATTCAAAGTATAGAACTCTTATGTTTTACAACTTAAAATCAAATTGATTTTTTTTTTCAAAAACAAAAAAAAATTCAGTTGCTACTAAGATGTGACCGATATAACACATCTTGACTGGTTCTTTAACTTTAGATCGAAATAATACGAAGTGATGGATTGGTCATCAATTTATATTATAGGGCTACTTTTTCTAATTTGAACCCTAAAAAACCAACGAGTCACACACTAACTCACTAAGCATAGGGCCTAATTTTATCAAACGGTTAATCAAATTTATAATGGTTATTAAACAACTATTAAGACATTCTAATAGTTACTCAACAACCAATCACCACTTAACAACTAAACAACTAAGACAACTAATGAATTCAAGTGTAAAAATTTGTGCCAACTCAACATTAATGCCAAATCATTAATAGTCTTGGTAAACAGACGTTATCGTCGACAACTTCAACATCATCTCAAGAATCCCACAACTTGTGGTTAGTTTTTACTCTTGGGATTCAAAAATTTCTGCTACTTAATTTTTTTTTTCAAATTTTTTAAAAGCATATTTTTCAAAGCACAAATCCAAAAAAAGAAAAGAAAAAGGAAAAACAACTCTCCAAATTCTTATTTTCCATCCTTCTAATTCTGAAAAGAAATAGACTTCACGTTTCCTATTTTTCACAGATGAATCTACAATTAGGGAAATCAATCGACAAAGATATGTGTTGTTTTAAGAGGTAATGAAGGAAGTTGAATGAGAGAGGGCTTTAGAAACTATAGAGAATTTTATTCTATTCATGGTTTTTGTAATTGGAAAAAAATTTAGATGCCTTTTTGGGTTGTGTCAAAGAAAATCTTCTCCAAACTCATGGGGTTCTTGCCAAGTTCTATGAATATATATATATATATATAAATCTTTGTATGTATTCTTGGTTTATATACAATGACAATATATTCTTGTGAAGTTACAATGACAATGAAAGTAGTGATTTATCGTTTGAATACATAATGGTTGAACTTTTATTTAAATATATTACTTCATATTTAATATTTATTATATCATAGTGACACATTTTTATTAATGAATTGGTGATCTACATTATATAAGTAACAAATTTGATGCTTATCATGTGTTGACAAATGCTCGAAAAAAACATGTAAATTGATTATGGACATATGGCCATTACACTTGGGCTTAAATTACGTTGTGGACAATATATCAATCTTTGTGCATTCTATAAATTTATGCTTAACCCAACTTAAGAGATAGTGAATCTTTTAACTTTAAATAAAACATAAACTATTCAAATGAACATATCTAAGATAAACTGTACAACAAATAGTCATGAAAATTAACCATGAAATTGGATCCTACTTATTCATTGCAAAGGTTGGGTTAAATGAAAAATAGAAAATCATAAATTTCACAACTCCTACAAACATGACATATATAGTTTTCATCCATAAAGATCAAACTTCTTGCTTTGGTAGTACATCTGGATCAAACTTCCTCCCAAAAAAAAAAAAGAAAAAGAAAATTACATGTTTAAAGATTTAAACAAATTTTTGCAGACTCAACAACTCTGTCTCAGTATTCTTCAATGTGCAAAACTTCAAAAGCTTTCTCTTATTATCCTTTAACTTCGATACTTCAAGTGCTTCACACTCATTTCCATCTCTCTGAACATATTACAAGTTCCAGAAATCACATTAAAATCATAAAATAATATTTAAAGAAAGAATAATAAAATACACATTAAACAAACTAGTCATCACTTCACCTAAGTTAACAATCAGCTAAGTGGCATGTTAGAATTGCAATGATAACAATTTTGGTAGTTTACTTGATCAACCGCTTAATGATGATTTTCGTAATCATTTTCCTGCATACATGACTCCAAATTATTAGAATCGAATGCTTGACAGTACGACAAAGTGAAATTTATTGAATAGTAAAGACATACTATACGTATAATTATAAAAATAACTAAATTATTTAAAGAAACGCACCTGCAAATTTACATGAGTTTTCTATTTTCTTTTCTTTATTTTTCTCTTTTCAACAGCATTTTTTAACCTCAAATTTCTTTCTCCCTTCAGTTTTTTCAATTTAGAACCAAATTTTTATAAGCTAAATTGACTTGTTCTTTGTCACAAGTAACTTGCAACCCACTACCTACATTTGAAAAGACATGATTTTGATGTCTACGAACTTTAGACCTGGCTAAACCCAAATAATGCCAAACAATATGCTCAGATCGTATCATCCCCGACAACCATACTCATCAATGAAAACGAATCTCTAATCAAATTGCCAAGTCTTACTGCCAATGAAGATAATAAAGTACTATTTTTCTGTGTATCATATCCTTCAATAGGAATATCTTACTTTGCCCATTTAGTCCAACATCTTAAAACATAACGTTGTGCAACATTATTGAAACCCAAATTCATATGCATGACTCTTAAAGTATGACGCCCCAACCATCTTAATGTCTCGAACATATGACGACTAGGTAGATCAACTTTGACGGTATGAGTTCGTTCATTTTTACCTCTCTTAACTTTGTGGTAACTATAAGCACCATCAATTGATGCCTCCACGTCTTTTTCTAACACACAATGTAAAAATTTATTTTGAAATTTGAAAAAAAATAATTATTTTAGTGTACTCCTTGGCTGCATGTCGAGTCAAAATTCCACAATCATGGATCGAGAGTTTAGGCTTTCCACGAGTTTTTAAATCATCACCACTCTCAGTATCTTACACATTTCTAGTACTTTTGACTCATAGTGGTTCACAAACTCAGTAAGAGCCATTAACTTGCAAGCCATTTCATTAAAACACTATTTGCATTCTCACTTCTTTGAGTAAACTTTATACCACCAGAAAAAGTATCATGATTAAATGAGGGCTCCATTTCTGTTTCAAATTGTACAATCTATTTAGTCAATCATTATCTTGTACATTACATCTTCTTGTCATCTTTTGCCAAGTTAATTCAAACTCCTCTTCATATTCACAATTTCACAAAATTTTTATACTTTTTCAAATTTTGTTGACTCAAGAGATGCGAATATTTTGTTTAGTATTTTTCTCAATATGCCACTCACATAAACGTTGACAAGAATAAGGAAACACTTTTTTTACAATAACCGCTATAGCAACATCTTGATTCGTAAATATTGTATTAGGTGAATTCCCTACCCCGACTCCAAGAAAGAAGTGTCTCTTATTCAAATGAAGATGCACTCTCATTATGCAAAAAAGCACATCCAAAATTAACATTTTTTCTATGATTGTTAACACCAACAAACAGAGCACAAATCATATTATATTTATTTGTCCGTTATGTGGTTTAAAAAAATCATCATATCACCAAAACATTCATAATGCATTTTAGAAACTCTATCTCTCCAAAATACACTACACAAGTGTCCTTCTTCATCAAGTTGGTGTATACGAAAAAAATTTGCATCTTCAACTTGTCATTTATTAAAATGATTAATTAAAGATTGAGCATCTCCAACATTAATCAAAATTTTCCTTCGAGGATCTTGCTCTATAAAACTAACATTTTCAAATCTACCATGTTCTTGTACCATATAGTTATAGGCTACCTTTGATTTTATCCCAAAATCAATGAGAAAACTAATAATTTTTCTAGCGGTTTGATTAAGGTTTTGATCAAAAGAAATAAAATGTCTTTCTTTCAGATGTATCATTGGATGAATATGAACATCAATAAAATTATCTATCAGAAATTTAAGTAAATTTAATGTGAGTTTCACAACTGCATCTATATTCTTGTCGTTCTCTTTTTTTCTCTTTGTTAGAAACCCGCACTTGAGATACACCTTCACTTAAATAAAGAAATTTGCAGCCACTCAATTCACTTTTCTGCCAATATTTTTGTCCCTTCCTTACTCCAAAATCATTTGATATCGCATAAATATTGTATTTATAGGCCTCATCCTCACACTGAAAACCATGCCATGTTTTAGCTCATTAATAGTATGTCTCACTTTGCTCACTTGTCTTGTTTTAGAGAATCACCAAAAAATGAAAAAAGATTAAATACAAATTTTACAATAACGTATTACACCCATTATGGAAATCAATGATATAACAACTAATAGATAAATAAATATTGACAAATATTGAAAAAATATTGGTGAGAAATAAAATTCTGATGCAAGGAACCTGTAATTTCTATTATTGCTTCCTTATTATCTATGATCGACATTGCCTCAATACTTTGGCATTTTGGAGATTCATTCAATCGAATGAAAAAAAGTAGAAAACCCGTAAATGAATTGATGGTCTTTTTCCTAGTGAAAGAGTATAGATGAATTGATAAAGAAGAGATTTTTCTAAAACCTAATGAAAATTGGAAATTGTAATGGTAATTGACTTCAGTTAACAAAAGAAAGAAAATATTTTTTGATTGAAAGCTTTCCATTTTAATGTAGTTACTCAACGGACTTTCCTTTCTTTTTTTTGTTGGATTGCCTTACCTAACAGACTTTAGTAATTGAGTTGGTACAAATTTTTACACCTAGATTCGTTAGTTGTCTTAGTTGTCCAGTTGACAAGTGATGCTTGGTTACTGAATAACTATTAGAATGTCCTAATACTTGTTTAATGACCACTATAAAATTTGTCACATTGTGACACTATACGTCATAAAAACTAATAATTCAAAATCACAAATGATAATCTATGACTTTCATTTACAAGTCACAAATAATTTTGTGATTTTATAGACGGTGATTCTCATTTGAGAGTATATTATAAAATCAAAATACGAGTCAAATTTTATTTTTATGTCTATAAAATAAGGTTCACTGTCTATAAAATCAAAAAATTATTTGTGATATGCAAATAAAAGTCACACTATCATTTGTGATTTCTAATATCATAAATTGGTTATATTATTAATTTTCAAAATAATACAACTCACAAATATGAGTTTTTCTTGTAGTGGGAATATTATAGTACCCTTGACATGTTCTTGATCGGATTTGATAAATAGTGTATTATGTTATTCGTACTCTAGATTGAATTGATTGTATTACCTTCTTAAATTTGTATCTTCTTTAATCTACATGCCAAGAAAGTGTTATGAAATATTCACTCAATAATGGAAACATTATTTATTTAGAAGGTATTTAATTTATGGATTGAGGGGGAAAAAATGAGAATTAAGGTTAATGATATTTATTGATAGTGTTTGGTTAATTACTATAAAAATCATTTTATATGAATGAAATTATTAAAAAATGCCTACTTTCAATCAAAACTCCTCTTGTGATTGTGAGTTTCAAATTGATTAACTTATAAATATAATGACCTATTTCTTATTCAAACCAAACAAGTAAGACCCATTTCTCATTCAAACAAAACAAGTAAAAGGGAAAATCATAAACTCATACCTATAATAAAATTTATGAATTCCATTCTAATTTCAATTCTCAAATACAAACCAAACATTTCCTTAGTAATACAAGCTTTAGGAGTTCATTAGATTTTAACATGGAAGTAAAAAAAAGTCCCTAAACAGAGAGAAAATGTGTAATCAATGAATATATAAATTACTATCCAGAATATTTTGCTATACTTTAACACAGTCCTAATAGCCGGTCAGGGGATCGTCATTAGGAGTCTCCTGTCAATGGCGTGGGTTCAAACTCCCAGCCTTGACTAGGAAATTAGTAGTTTTTAGCTTGTAATAGTAGTAGGGAATTTACTTTTTATTTTGTATTACGTAGTTTATTTATTTCACATGATGTAAGTTTATTATGTCTTGTGTTCTAGTATTTATTCTATTACATATGGACATTTGTAATTTGGTTCATTCGTGTTTTAATTATATCCATCTATGACTGTGGGCATTTTACTCTCTTAAAAAAAATATCTTATTGGTCGTATTTAAAATTACGAAACTCAAACTTAACTCAAAAAAATTATTCAATTAAATATATTTGAAAACTCGTTGAAGTTTTTATTCACACAACATATTTGGAAACTTATTATATTTGCAAGTTTTAAATGTACACAACACAAATCTGTTGACTGCAACATAAAGCCCAACACATTATTTTGCTAAATCGAGTCCATTGAATACAACTTAACTGATTTTGTGAAGTTTTAAACTCTGCCTATTAGGTACGACGTAAGGGTACAAACAGTTCAGTAACTCGGGACCTGTTCGGTCAAATTGCACATCACATTCAATAATGGAGTAGGGAAAATCCTTACTTAGATTCGAGTGGGTCATAGATCTCTTGGTTCAGTTAAATTTACATCTATTCCCTTCACCTCTTTTTTTCAAAATAAATTAATTTTTTTAAAAAAAGAAACAAATATGGATTTACCTGGATCAAGGGATCCACGACTCCACTAGTAGATCGAATCCAAGTAAATATTTTCAGTAGAGTAGCTAGAATAACTATTCGAATTTGAGTTCGAATTCATATATGTAAATTTCAATAACTTACAAACTTCAAAATACAGTTTTTGTTATTTTTATTTTTATTTTTTTTATACTTATTGGTGTGTAGTTTTTTTTTTTTTCTTTTGCATCCCTTATTTAATAATATATATTATTTAACCTAGTTTAAAGTGTGAAATCAAACTCGATTAAATTAGAGTTCCAATCTCATAGAAATTACTCGATCGAACTCAAACTAACTAAAAATTTATCAAAATCAAGCTCTAATATTTCTACTCGAGTCGAGGTTCGTTTTGCATCCTAAAATGTAACCAACCTTTGATGAATGAGCACGAGTTGTAATAATTCCTTTCCCATTGATCATAGGAATATTATCATTCAACGAAAACGAGCAAAACCCAGCCCCACACCCACCTCCAAAAAGATACTTAGGGTAAATTCGATATTTGGTCTTATTTGTAGACACAATAATATAAATTAAATCTTATAAAATAAATGAAATAAGTTAATGTGATAAGAGACATTTTATGAAATTTAAAATTAATAACACTTTATTTTCTAAATTAGGTGGGTAATTACACTTTACCACCATGAATTATAGTAATATATACTTTACTCCTTATTTATACTATTCATTTATTACCAATATTAAAATTATTAAATTAATCTAGTTAAATGACTAAAATATCCTCGGTACTGTATTTTGATTTTTTATATATTTAAATTTTGATAGTGATGTGATAATTATTTAAAAATAAATAAAAATAAACTATACAATATATCAATATAATCTATATCAATATATTTTTTGGTCAAATTTTTAAAATTTTTGTATTTTATTTTATATTATTTCGATTTGAATGTACTATAGTAGTAGAATAATTCCCTAAATGAGTTTATTTTTTATAGAAAAATTTTCTTTAAAAATATTGTATGAAAATATATTTTCTTTAAAATTTGGTGATTTTTTTGAAGTTTCTTAATACTTTACGTTTTTAATATTTTACTTAACTTGTACAAATTGTGATGTAAAATATAATATAATTCAATAGTTTCGCACATTTTCACTCTCTAAAGCCAAATATATCAATGTGTTATTATATTTTATTTTTTCCTAATTCTTTTATAATTGTCGAAAATCAATTAACTACATGAAAAATCAAAATATAATACTAAGCTATTTTAGCTATTTAACTAGATTTTATTGATATTTCAAAATTTCTAAAGAATGAATATCATGAATGAGGATAAAGTGTATATTTTTATAGTTTAAGGAGTGAAGTATAACTACCAACCTAGTTCAGGGGCAAAGTGTTATTAATCCTAAATTTTAATCCCAACCACAAGATTTACAAATAGAATTCAAAATCAAGCCTACCAAAATCTGGTCAAAGCTTATATTTCCTCCATTCCACCCCAGCCCCACCTCCCATCCCAGTCTACCCTATAATTTCATTGATTTGAGGATACTATTTTGCATGTCACTTGGTAATAAAATTTCTCTTCGAACACACAAATTAGTAAATATTGACCAATTATTTGTAATACGAAATGACTATAATAATCGTTATAATGACTAATTATTTTTTATTTATTTAACGATCAAGAGCACTCACTACTCACCCCACGATAAAAGATGAGCAGTAAAAAAAAATTTCCCCATTAGGAGCTTCTCACTAAGGCTGTAAACGGGTCGGATCCGGCATATCCAGACCCTGATCCGATTAATATTACTAGTTTCGGATCCGGATCCGAACGGGTCTACAAAAGTAGATCTGTATCCGAATCCTTCGGGTCTTGTCGGATCCGGATTCGATCCGGGTCTTAATAATTTTTTTAAAAATTATATGTAAAACTATTACAATTTATCAAATTTTTTCTTTTTTTTTTAATTATACAAAAGTATTGAAGTAATTCATAATTAATATTTATGCATATATTTTATATTAAATATAAATTAAATGGGCAATTTACACAACATATATGTATATATACATATAAAATAACACTAATATACAATAATTTTATTATATATTAAATATTTTAATCGAATCCGAGTTTTAATCAGATTGGAACACCAAGATCTAGATCCAACCCGTTTATTATAATTGCTAAACGGGTCCGAATCAAATCCGAGTAATCAAAATTTGTCATAGATCCAGATCCGAATAAACGGGTCCGAATCGGGTCGGGTCCGGGTCTAGACCCGACCCATTGACAGGCCTACTTCTCACCGTGAGTCTGTGACTGCCTTTCTTTCCAATTTCCATTACCACTTTCTAGTCAATTCAATTCGGTATCTCTTTGCTCCTCCAAACTCCTAAAAAGTCTAAAGCTCAAAACCTAACAGTACCAAACCAAACCTTCCCAGGTGCCAGCAAGCCAGCCACGTACTCCCAGATCTCTGCCCTTCTTTGCTATTAATTTCCATCTATGTAAAAATGGGTTTCTTATTTTTCAAAAAAATTCGCATCAGATAAATCTCCGCCGTACATCTCTCTTTATTCCCTCCTATATCTCCTCTCTGCCTTCCACTAGGGTTTTTTTTTTTTTCGAATGATTCATCTGTTTAATTTCTAAACAAGTAATTTTACTTCAATAAAAATCGAATCTTTTTATTTTCCTTAATTTATTTTTAATTTATTCATAATAATTAGTTTCGATTCGGCGGCCGCGACCATATATTTCAGGGTTTCTTGGAATTGCAGCCAAGGTTTTTGTTAAAATGCTTACGTAAAAATTCGATCTTGATGAATGTTGTTATTTTCTTCAAACAATAGTACTAAACAATTTTTGTCTGTATTGCACGTCATCAGGTGTGAATTTCTAGATGGGAACTTGTCCATTTCCGGAAGAAATTTTTTTTAATAAAAAAGAATCCATTTTTAAATAATACAATTTGCTTGCTGATTGCAATTATTGAGAGTAAATTGGGGTTATTTATTTAATTAATTATATGTTGCTTTCGTTGAAAATTGTTGTGATTAATCTGCATTATTCTATCTGGGCTTTGTTAATTTCAAGCAAAAAAGGTAAAAGGGTATCACTATTATTGCTTTTCTTGAATTTCAGGAAGAGCTTTGGGAATCATTTTTGGGCTGCAATCTCCTGTTTGAGATGTCAGGGTGGAATCTGAATGGCATCAGTTTAATCAATTGCTTCTATCATTTCGCTGAATGGCATCCGTTAGAATAGCAGGCCGCTTTTCGGGCCTTCGAAGCCCACATCACTTTGTCATCATTTACTAATAAGGTTAGTATCAAAACCTCCCCTTTATTGAATGGTATAGTTTGTGGGGTATTCTGAATTGATGGGCAAATATTTTAATTTGTGAATATGGTTTTTTTTTTTCCAGGATTTTTTTTTTTTTGGATCAGAAAACTTGTTGATTTTGTTGTAGCGTGTAGACTGGTGGGTGGAAATAACTTAGTGCTATGTTTGTTAAGGGAGATTCAATTGCGGAAACCGCAGAAATGGGTTGTTGTGGTTGTTTTGGATTTTCGTTTGCGAAAAAGCCAAAAAAGGTTTTGAGGTCCAGAGGAATATTTGTGAATAACACTTCACGGGAGTTCTTGTTGGATGAAGAGGGGGAAGAGGAGGAGGGGGATGATGAGTTTTATAATGGCGATGTAACTGATACTGGAAATGAGGATGACGATCAGTTCCAAAGTCCGGTCAGACGATCTGAGGAGATTCTCAAGTATAGACTTCAAAATTCATTGATTTGCAGAGAAGTTCCTGTGAAGGAAACCCACAAACTTGTACGGTCTGAAGTAAGTAGTTGAATGACAGTTTGGATATCAAATGTATCTAGTGCGAGTCTTTGCTATTTCATGAGTTTTAAATGATTCTTGGTTGCTTTTGTTAAGGATGAAGATGGGAACAAGATGATTAATGAATACGTTCGTGAATATAAGATAGGTTCTGGAAGCTATGGAAGGAAAGTGGTGAGCTTACTAGTCTTAATATCTTAATGCTCATCTTTTCTCAGAGGCATTTAATAAGTTATTCTGTGGCCTTATGCCCTACAAAATGTCACAGGTACTTTACCGTAGCAGTACTGATGGAAAATATTATGCTATAAAGGTAATGCCTGCTGTCTGCTTTCTTGACTGTTCTGGAAAATATTAATCTCTTTTGAGGTTTATCATCGCAATATGTTCAGCGTGCTTAAAGAATTTTACTGTCTTCGAGCTGGCCCAGATAGAACAAATTGTAGTTCTAGTTTGCAATCGTTTACCGCATTAATTTGCGAAACGGCATTTGATATTTGATAATCTTATTGATCAATGTGTTTTGTTTTATGAGCCTTTTCCTACTGTTTGGGAAGAAAGGTGAAAAAGTATTTTAGCCAGAATTACTGAATTATAACCTGACTAGCTCTTTTAGTTTCACTATCGAACCATTTCAAGGGAAGAAATTGGGCCTGGCCTTTTTAATGTGCAGGACTCTAGCAATCATCCTGTTAATACATTTGTGGAAATATCAATTGAATGACAGGAATGACGAATTCTTTGCAAATAAGTTGCTATAGTGGAGAAGAAATTTGTTGACTTTTCTTTTGGACGCAGGCTTTTCATAAGTCTCATTTGTTAAAGCTGAGGGTTGCACCTTCGGAAACTGCTATGACTGATGTCCTTCGTGAGGTACTTTGTCTTTCTTCTATGGTTCACTTGCAGTGTCACTGTGAGAGTTCTTTTATGATTTCGTTGCATTTCTGGTTTAGATTCTATCGTCTTGAGCTTTCTGAATGTCTCTAGTTCTATTGTCATGAGCTTTCTGAATGTGTTTAGTTTTTCTTTTTAACTAATATGTTTGTGTATCATATGTAGTTGACACCTGGCCTTAAGAGTATAAATTAAAGTTTATCTTTTGCTGTCAACTATAGAATAGCTGGTGTAGCATCGGTTCATCTGCTGTTCTTATTGGCTTTGTGGCTTTAGTTGTCGATATTTGCTGGATATCCACGATTATTACTTGAAGAAGTTTGTTGATATCAATCAGCTAACCATTTCAGATCATCTGTGATTAAAAATTGCTTCTGTCAATTCCTATGTGTTGCAGGTTTTGATCATGAAAACCTTGAACCATCCCAATATAGTTAATCTCGTTGAGGTGATTGATGACCCTACCACTGATCACTTCTACATGGGTATTCTTCAATACTTCCTCCACACACACCGCCCCCCCTCCCCAAAAGAAAAAAAAAAAAAAGAAAAGGAAGGAGAAGGAGAAAAGTCTGATAAATTTTGCTGAAATAAAGCACATGCTCTTCATCTTGCTCCCTCTTGTATGAATTTGTGAATCATAATTACTTTAAATTGCGATATGATTTGTTTGTTTGACTTATCTTGCTGAAATCGCAATATGATTTTTGTCTGACTTATATAATTATTTCTTATTCAGTTTTGGAGTATGTGGAAGGCAAATGGGTCTGTGAGGGTGCTGTTGTTTAGAAGTCCGCCTGGTGGTCTCGGAGAAAATATCTCACGGAAGTACTTGCGAGATATAGTTTCTGGTTTGATGTATCTCCATGCACATGTAAGAAAAGGATTTCTTATTGTTTATTCAATTCATATTCATTCTTCACTGTAAGCCATGTTACTAATTTGGTCCAAGCATTACAGTGTTATTTTGTCCTTGTGTTCAATTAAACTTTCTTCATAAAATTTACTTTTGATGTTTGCAGTTGTACATATTACTTGGTTAGTTGTTACTTCCCCCTGCTGTTGATTTTGGACATAATTTTTTGGGATAATACAAGGTTTCTTCATTTTATCTGAATTAGTGCATAATTTATTTGTTTCACCACTAATCCACGGGGCATGAAATGTCTATTAATCTTCTTTGTGGTAGTTTAAGCTCCATGCTAACCGAAATAGAGCTTCTTAGCGTATTTGCTTGTCATCTTTAAAAATGGTTTAGCTACCAAGGTTATGAGGGAAATCATTTTCTGTTTTAAGCATTCTACTTGCACCAATATAAGCTGTTCTTTAAAGGAAGGTTATATTTGCAGAGATATTTTATGGAGATATATAGCAAAACATATTTTTTTTCATTTTATGGTGTCCTAGCTTGTGCTGTGGTCAACTGTTGCTTTTACCTGGTTCTACAATGCTTCTGGTTTTTCTTCATTTCTCCTCCTAGGGGAGAAGAAAGAAAAAACAGTAACAAGTTCTTCCCCTCTGACCAATTTATATTGAAGCTTATAGATTGGCCCCAATCTTTGTGCAAGTTGGAGCCTAGGAATTTTTCTTTTTTGATGGTATTCTCTGGTTTGAGATGGTTTATGCAGTTCTTATTTCTAATTATGATTGAATCCTTATAATTTAATACAAGGTTGAAGCCTTATAATTTAATGATTTCCTAAATCATCACATGTACTTAACTTCCTATAATTTGCTGAGGCAAATCAGCATGTATTTTTTCTCCTATAATGTCTTATATATGCAGCTTAACCTAATTCTTTATTCTATTGTTTCATTTGCTTAACATTAGGTTGTTCTAACTTTTTGCATTCATTTTTTGTTAACCAATTCCACAGAATGTGATACATGGTGATATTAAACCTGATAATCTCTTGGTCACTGCTTCTGGAACAGTGAAGATTGGTGATTTCAGTGTCAGTCAGGTTTTTGAGGTATTGAGCTGCTTTTTTTCCAAATATTGTTACGTTAAGTTGATCCTCATTTAAAGATGAAATATGTGCCTGGCTGCACACTTGCATGCGGATGTTGGTATATTTCCCTCTCCGAAAGATTTCTCAGTCTCTCTAAATTGCCAGCACCTTTCGTCCTTTTATCCTGTGTACTACATGTTCTATTATCACCAAATAACCTCGTATTTTTGTTATGTGGTCATTGAAGCAGTTGCAGAACATGCCAAAACATATCTTCTGGTGGTCTTGTGCTGATCTAGAAACTTCAGTTTTGTTTTTTCAATGGTGATTCACAAAATCAATGTAGATAGAGTGAGGAATACAGAATTATGAGAAAGCCAGGTTAGGGATAAGACGTGGAAAATGGACGCCTTAATCTCAGAGTCTTCACAGTACAAGTATATTGTGCTTCCACTTGGGTGGTTATTTGTCCTCAACTATATTTGCACAGGTTGGGCTGTGTGTACCTAGTTCTCATATTGTTTGCAGTGAGCGGACCTCATATTTGGCCTAACCTTCAAGTGTGCATGATCAATGTACCTAATTACCCAAGAGAGAGAGATGCACCTTCCTGTGGGAGTGACTTTTGACTAATTATTTGTTGTTCTATTTTTATACTGGCTTCGACTCAGTATTCTGCTTCTTGTGGTTGATGATGTGCTTTTTTTAATCTGTTTTTACTCCTAGGATGATAATGATGAACTTCGCCGCTCTCCAGGGACTCCTGTTTTTACCGCACCAGAGTGCTGTTTAGGTAGTCATATGCTTGGTCCATAAAGTATAATAAACCAAAATCTTCAGTTGTGCATAGTTACAAAAGTAGAATCAGCCCAATATAGTCGCATTGCATTTTTTTTTTTTTTCTATAATCAGGTCTAACCTATCATGGGAAAGCTGCCGACACGTGGGCAGTTGGAGTTGCATTATATTGCATGGTGTTGGGAAGATATCCATTTCTTGGTGACACCCTTCAGGACACGTATGATAAGGTATATAATTGCTCCTCTGCCTTGCTGCAATATTTCTTCTGTAAATTTCCCGGAAAGGAAAGGAGAACTTGTCGTTCTATTCTATGTATGCCTTCTTCATTTGCTAGTTTTTTAGTTGTTTCTAACTGGGGATTTTGGGCCTTTCTCAGATTGTTAACAACCCCTTGAACCTCCCCGATGGGATGAATCTCCTGCTGAAGGACTTAATTGAGGGGCTTCTCTGCAAAGGTTTGTCTGTATACTATGATCTTCACATCTTCATGAGCTTATGGCGCTTATCAGCAGACTTCTAGACGCATACTGCCTTTCCCTTCTTTTGCTCTCGCTTTTTCTTCTTAGCTCGTACAACGCAACATTCTTTGTCCTCCTGCTTTCCTCATAGAACTTGTCTCTGCAGACCCAGGACACAGGATGACACTAGAGGCTGTTTCAGAGCATGCATGGGTCATTGGCGAAGAAGGGCCCATCCCTCAGTATTTGTGTTGGTGCAAGCGGAACAGATCAAAAGAAGTCTCTAATGGGAGCAGAATGGGCCTTCTCTCTTGACAACTCGAAAGCATTACTGTTACCGATTTTGTATAGCGGTAGGGAGTTTATGGTTCCCTCCTCTTATCAATGACGTGAATATGCAAAAACCGAATGAAAGCAGTTTTATCGCAATGCAGTATAGTGATGAGGCTGTAGAAGACTTGTTTTGTAACTTGTGTTAGTTTTTGATACGGAAAAAAGACCAATTTATAATCCTTATCTTTATGTTTATGGTATTGACCAATCTAGTCTCTAGTTATCACAATAGATCAGCAATTTGATCCTTTATCTTAAAAAAAGATAAAAATTAATCAGTTTAAGACATTTGATAGAAATTATGTACAAATTAATGAATCAAATCTTGTGATAATAATGTGATCGTTACTACGGTAGATGTGTAATATTCCTAAGAATGCATGTATGGTGCATCTCATCCCATTGCTTGAGGAAGGCGTAGCAAGTAGCAACCAAATATTTGACTCGGAATCTGAAGTGAGTTCTCTTTTCTGAGTCAATCTAAGATAAATTGTCAAAACAATGAAGAAAAACAAATGAAAGATTGTACATTATTAATAATTTAAGAGAGGATCTATTTGTTAATCTCTTTTATTTGTTTTTGGAGGTGAAAAATATTTTGCAATAGACAACGAAGTACAGGTCAAGTGATAAAATACTTTTTTTATAACATATTAGTTATGAGTTTGAATCACTAAAAAAATTTATTAGTTACGAATTCGAATCACTAGAAGTCAGAGGAGAGACGGAGTTTAATAAGCAAAACAAACAACAAATTGACTAGGGGAATAAGATACTACTAACAAATACCATAACACTGTTTTGCTGACTCAAACTTCTTGTTTAACTTTATAGATTGTGACAGTAAAATATAAATGGCATTTTGGCAAGCATAAATTATCAAAAATCATAACACTGCGCAGATTCCGAACTTCTCGTTTCACTTCAACTAAAAAAAATAAGGGTTAATAACACTTTATCCTGAATTATGGGGTAGTTACACTTTGTCCTATTGAATTATAAAAATATATATTTTGCTCTTTATTGACACTATTAATGTATTATCAATATTAAAATTATTAAAATAATGTAGTTAAATGACTAAAATACTCTTGGTATTATTTTTTATTTTTTATATATTTAAATTTTGCTAGTGATGAGATAATTATTTAAAAATAAGTAAAAATAAATTATATATTATTTCAATATAGTCTATATCAATATTTAAAATTTTTGGATTTCATTTTATATTTTTTTCAAATTTGAATGTTTAACTATAATAGTAGAATAAATCCCAAATTGGCTTATTTTCTATTAAAAATTTCTTCTTTAGATGTATGGTATGAAAATATATTTTCTATAAAATTTTGTGATTTTTTTGATATCTCTTAATATTTTACACTTTTAATATTTGATTTAACCCATATAAATTACGATATCGGATATAATATAATTCAATATTTTTTCACATTTTCACTCCTTAAAGTCAATGATGTCAACGTGTTATTATATTTTATTTTTGTTTCTAATTCTTTTATAACTAATAAAAATTAATTGAATATATGAAAAATTAAAATACAATACCAAAGGGTATTTCAGTCATTTAATTAGATTTCTTGATATTTTAAAATTTTTAAAAAATAAATAACGTGAATGGGATAAAGTATATATTTTTATAGTTTAAGAAATAAAGTATAATTATCTCCTAGATCACTGGCAAAGTGTTATTAACCCAAAAAAAAAAAAAATGTAGACAACAATGAAATTGGGTGAACTTGCATCGAAAAACTTTTGTTCTTTAAAAAAAAAAAAAAAAACTTGCATCGAGAAATGAACTTATTGCATAATTGTTGTGTTTAGGTTGAACGATTTGGGAAAAGATTTAAAATTTATTCATTTGTTGGAAGAATTTATAAAGTAAAAAAAAGAAGATGAATTTCAACCTATTTAAATTAGAAAGTTATTTAAAAAATTAAAATTCTTTATTTAATACTTTTTAGTTTGGATAAATTTAAAATTCACCTATTTCAACCTTATAAATCTTTCTAAAAAAAGATGAATTTTAAATTCTTTCCAAATTCATCGATCCAAACACAGTAAATATGAATTTCGAGGGAGAAGAAAAAATATCTAACTAAGCAGGGACTACTACAGCAAATAGACACACATTTCTCTTTCAGTCTAGGCACTCTGACAGGGACTAGCACTGCAAATAGACATACTTTTCTCTTTCAGTCCAATCCATTCAGCCGTTCCCAACAAATAATCTAATAATTCTCTCTTTTTCCCACAAATAACCGCTTCTTTTCCCCCGTCTCCACAGAGACACACACAACAAGGTGTATCCGAAGTTTAAGTGAGATGCTAGCCGGAAACCATCACCGGCGTTATCCTAACTCAGAAAATATTTTTCCACCATTTTCTTTAGAGATGAAATCTCTCTCCTGAGGCTCTGACCTTTCTCCTTCCGGGAAAACTTCAACTTTCCGGCGAGATCCGAACTTCTTCTCTTGTACCCGGTTTGAAATCCAAATTACTTTGGCTTTTCCATTTTGTATTTTTTTTTTTGTATATGTTGGTGCCATTAAAGTGATTGCATGTTCTTTTCTGAGGAAATCAGCTGAGAAAATAATGAAAGTTGTGGAATTTTTGGTTAAAGATTGAATTTTTATTGGATTTTTTTGGCTTATTTTGGTGCTTTTGTTCATATGGGATTGGTTTATAGTATGATAAAGTTGAAATATTGGTTTTATTTGAAGATGAGGTGTGGATTTTTCATGAGTTTTTAATTACGAATAGAGTTGAAAGATGGAGAAAACTGGTTAAAAATCTGGAAATTGAATAGAATAGCTGATTTGGAGATTTGATTATTTAGCTCATAAAGTTGAAATATAGGTATTACTTGAAGAAGGGCCTCTGATTTTTTCATGTGGGAGTTTTTTGAGGTTCTTAATTGGTTGATAGAATTGAAAATAGAGAGAACTGGTTAAAAGTCTGCTGATTTGGGATTTTATTGCCTTTTGTGAATTGGTTCGGATACAATTAACATGGTTTTAGAAACACATATGTTGAAGAAATTGTTTTCTTCTTATAAATTTAATGAGGCCAATCCTAATTGTTTGGTGGGGGGAATAAAAGGAAAAGAAATGGCAATGAGGTTGAAGGGACAAGACGATGATGATCAGTGTAATTTTGGATCAAGTGATTCTCTTCTCCCTGGTCTACATGATGATGTCGCATTGACATGTCTTGCTTGGGCATGTAGATCAGATTATCCCTCATTATCTTGCTTAAACGTGAGGTTTAATTCACTAATTAAAAGTGGATACTTATATGAGCTGCGGAGGCAGTTGGGGTTTGTGTTAGGGTATGAGCATTGGGTGTATTTGGTATGTGATCCAAGGGGATGGGAGGCATTCGATCCCTTTAGAAATAAATGGATGAGGTTACCTAAAATTGCCTGTGATGACTGTTTTAACTATTCTGATAAGGAGTCATTAGCTGTGGGAAGTGAATTACTGGTTTTTGGTCGCGAGTTGTTTGAATTTGCTATATGGAAGTACAGTTTGATTCATCGTGATTGGGTGAAGTGTGAAGGAATGAATCATCCTCGCTGTTTATTTGGATCAAGTAGCCTTGGTTCTATTGCTATTGTTGCAGGGGGGACTGATAAGAGTGGTAACATTTTGAAATCTGCAGAGCTTTATAATTCTACCACCGGCAAGTGGGAGATGTTGCCCAACATGCACTGTCCGCGAAGGCTTTGCTCTGGTTTTTTCATGGATGGAAAATTCTATGTGATCGGTGGGATGACTAGTCTCACTGACTCGTTAACTTGTGGAGAGGAGTTTGATCTTAAGACTAGGAAATGGGAAAAGAAAATAGAAGGCATGTATCCAACCGTCAACAGAGCTGCCCAGGCACCACCTCTTGTTGCAGTTGTTGACAACCAGCTTTATGCGGTTGAGTATCTAACCAATATGGTAAAGAAATATGACGAAGAAAAGAACTCATGGGATGTATTGGGAAGACTCCCAGTCAGGGCTGATTCTTCAAACGGATGGGGTCTGGCTTTCAAAGCCCGTGGGAAGGAACTTCTCGTTGTGGGTGGCCAAAGGGGCCCAGAAGGTGAAGCAATTGTGCTGAATTCTTGGTGTCCAACATCAGGGGTCAAGAATGGCACTTTGGATTGGAAGGTCCTTGGTGTAAAGGAGCATGCTGGGGTCTTTGTTTTCAACTGTGCTGTCATGGGTTGTTGAGAGAATTTTCCCTATTGATTCCTCAGCCTGTGGATCTCTGATATGTGGCCTTGGTTTAGGTTATTTCTTTAGGCATAAGTTGATTTACCAAAAATTTATTTCATATCTTGAGATGTGGGACTAGTTTTAACATTCTTGTACCTAAATGTGCCTCATGGTGCTCATTATTCTGTTGCCTTATATTTTCCATCTAGGATGTGTCTTCTTTTTATTTTAATTTTTTTATTGGGCACAGTAGAAAATTACATAAATTTTGGTTTCTGGTTAACTGGGAAATGGCAACAGAAAGCAAAGCCTTCTTGATTAGGGTTTGAGTTTGCTTTTTTTCTCGTGTCTGCTGCTTTTGTGCTTTTTTTTTTTTCTCCTCTTCGGATGAATGAAAACTTCATCCAAGTAAAACTAGCTCTGTTCCATTAAAATCTTTTGTTCTTACTTTCTGAAATATAGTATCTGATTTATTGTTTATACTTATCGTTTGTGTGGAAACTTAGATTTGGCACTCGTATTTCCAGCATGCCATTCATATTTGTCCTCATTATAGACTAGTGAAGTTATATATCTCCGAGTTATACAGTCACCAGCTCAAAGCAGAAACAATGGAGTCATGGACTTAAATTACCTAAAGCAGTCATTCTTGATTTTTGGTTTATTCATTTAATGGATTTGCCTTTAATATCAGTTGAAATGACTTTCATTTCTATATGCTAGGGCTCTGATATTGCTGTGTTTTTAGTCTGAGGAGTAATTGACTCGCAAATGCAAACATTTGTATGACAGGTCACACCCTTTCTTCATCATTTGCTATATGTAGAGGCCACTGGCACTGGCCAATGTACTCATTTTCCTACTATTTCTTTTCTCTTTTCTCTTCTTTTCGAAGGCACCATGTACAGCACAAGTATCTTCTTTTCTTGAAAAGAACACTGTTCTTTGTCGGATGTTCGGTCAGATTACAGATGGAATAGATTGAGTACTTTGTTAAAGAATAAATTGAATAAGTGTAGAATGCTGGCCTAAACACCACCTCACTTCATAAAAAGAAAACTCTTCCCCCGAAGCAAAGACTATATATATATATACACACATAGTTTGTAGATCATACATTTTGAGTTGGGATCTTTATGCAATATCCCTTAAAACTTGATTTGGATGGGAAGAAAATATAAGGGCTTTGTACAGAAAAACCAAAACGTTCTCTTAATTGGGAGTTTAAAATAAATGAAAATATCTCTAAATGCTTCGATTAAATTATTTCTTTCCTTTCTTTCCCCTCTCTCCCCGCCATAAGGAAGACATGAAGAGAACATTGGATCGTTTTAAAAGTGGTAGAATCGGATCGTAAATAAAATCATAAGATCTTAACAAAAATGTAAAAATATAAATTTTTATTTATTTTTAAAGTTAATATTTAATGGAATAAAATAAACACAAAATTTTAATTTTCATCATATAAGTTTCTTTAATTTAAATGTGTGGTATTTGACGTTATAGACGGTAATGTAAAAAGTTGTGCATCATCATAAATTTAATATTATTTTTTATTAAAAATTAAAAAAATTAATATAAATAGTCTAATATCATGAAATATAGTGTTTGAATAAAAATTTATAAAAAACTTACTTAACTTACTAAATATAAGACATATAAATCACAAGATTGTAGTGGTTCAACTAATATTTACCTATAATAATTATTCTATTTCTAAGATCGAGATCAATTTTATAAATTTAAATCATAGAATCATAAGGATAAGATCAAAATTCTAACAATTACATTTCTATCAAATTTCTCTCGAAATATACAAACAACCTAGAATAAAATTGGTGTTTTTTGTTCTTTCCTTTTTTTTTTTTTTTTTTTTTTTCCCACTGATAGCTTAATTTGCTTCTTCTTTCCTTTCTACCCTAACTCCAAACTGAGGGTAAATACATTGAAGTGCAAAATTTTTCTACACAACACAATGAGTTGGTTTAGTACTTTTCCCTGGCTTTTTAGTGATTTGTTTTGTGTACTTGGTTCTACATTCAACCTTTTATAAATGGGAAAGGCTGTTTTGTGTACTTCTGTTTACTGATTTTTGGATTGCATGTGGGGACTGACATTTACTGATTTACCCCACTCTACCAGAGTCCCCATGTAGCATATGCCAGTTATTATGGTAAAGGAAAATATTTAAATAGACTCGATTTTTTATTTCACCTATAAATTTTGTAGTTTGGATTAAATATTAAATAATTTTGTTTACATCAATTGATTTCATAAATTGTCTAAAATTTAATTCACACCTCAAGTTCTACAAGTGGGAAGCAAAAATCGAATATGTCTAAGTCTTTGCCTATGGTAAATATGTGGGGTTTAGCCAAGTCATCTTACCCTTTATAGATAAAGCCTCTTCAAGAAGTGCTTGCAGCGCATAGTTGCTACTTTAGCTTTATGTGGCTGTTGGATTTAAAGACTACTATTCCATCCATCATTTGTTTAAAGGAAAGGAAAAACAATCCTAATAATTCCTCACATTTTATATTTATATTTTTTTATAGTTCTTTATATTTAAAATAATATATTTTAGTTTCTCACAAATTTAAAACACACTATTTTGGTCATTTGATACAATTATTGACATATTTTAATATAAAATACTCACATGTGTATTATATCCGTTATATTTTTTATAGATAAAATTGACAACATATAAATTATAAATACAAAACGACACTCTCTAAAAACCTCCACTACCACCACTCCAAAACTCTCACCTACCATCATCACCTCTATTTCTCTCCCTTGCTACATCTCTTCCAACATCTCCTACTCCAGTAACCCCAACTCTATTCTTTTTGGGGACAATTTAGTATTTAAAGTCATGTATTACTAATTTTGCCCTTAAAAATATTACATGTGATACTGCATGTGATTATTTTGAACCAAAATATATCCGTAATTGTGTCAATGGACTAAAATGATACATTTTGAATTTGTGAGGAATTAAAATGCATCAATTTGAATGTGAAGGACCAAATAAATACAAACATAAAATGTAAAAGATTATTAAAGTCATTTTACCTTTAAAAAAAAAAAACTATTCTAATAGTTTCTTACATTTTATATTTATATCTTTTATTTTTTAAAATTTAGAATGTTATATTTTTCTCCCCTCATAAATTGAAGAATGTATTGTTTTGGTCCCTTGACAGGCTTATACTACTAACTATTTCACTAAAAACGTGATTAAATTAATACATCAAAAAATCAACAATGAGGTCTTTAGAATTAATACATCATGCTAATGACTCTTATTCCAGAAATCAGATTTAAGTTTTACTAACACAACTGGTAAGGATTTGATTGTGCATTGCACAAAAGCGTAATTGACGAAGTACTGGATTTTCGCTTTGAACTTTTAAAAGTAGTTAGCATTGGAAAGCGTAATTAAGGCAGGTAAGACTGGTAGATAACCTGAAAGCTGAAAACAGAATAAAGATCAGTTTTACGTTAAAGTTGAAGCTTTATTGCCCCTTGCGTGTTTTGTAACGTATTGTTGTTTGATTTGTGATTACTTCTTATTCGGAAACAGTGTAAACAATTCATAACAAAATTTATAACACTTTGAATTCGAGTTTGAATTATATAATATTTTAATATATTTAAATTCGAGTTTCAAATCTCGACCAAAATAGAATGCCTGTTGGAAATTTGATTTAGTTTTTGACAGAATACCTGTTAAGCTGTTAGCCCAAAACATATTCAAACTCCACTAGAGCACAAAATACGGCTCGATCCAGGTTGAATATGTTTGGACTTAAGCTGACTCTCCATCAAGACATGCAGCACCTGAACTATTGCAGATTTTAGGCCTTACTTTTGAGTTGGTGGATTAAAGAATGCGAGCTTCAAAGATCTTCGGCCTTAATTTATTATATTGATACTGTAAAATGCTTTTATGGAAAATGTCAAAGATATAGAATTATTATATTATGGTAGGTAAACATTTGATTGATGTAATTATTTTAATTGTTCCTCTAAATTATATAATTACCTTATTAGTCTAATTATCTTAATTAGCAAGACTTACCATATTTATACGATTTAGAATATTCTCTTGTAAACTTATATAAAGACACCTTATGTACCAATTATATTTGAAATCTGATTTATACATATTGTAACGACATATACTTTATCATTTCTAACATGATATTAGAGCCTCCGCTTGAAAATATATTTTGAGATTCAGCTTATTTAAGCATTTGTAAATATATTTTGCTCAGATTCTATTTCGATTTTTAGTTTTCAACCTTTGAGTTTCCTTGGTTTCAACCTTCGGGTCTCCTGATTTTTGACCTTGCTGTTCTCCTGGTTTCAACCTTCGAATTCTTTGATTTTGAGTCTTTTCGTTATCTCATTTTCGACTTTCGGCTTCTCTCGGTTTTGATTTTTCGGATTCTTTCGATTATTAACCATCGGGTTCTCTTGGATTCAGTTTTCAGGTTTTCGATCAGTTTCGATTTTATTTCAGTTTTGGTTCTTGATTCTTTTGTCTATTCGGTTTTGATTTTTTATTCTCAAATTTTGTTTCAAACTCAATTTGGTTTTCCATAACCATATTGATTTTGAGAGGGGATGTCAAAGATATAGAATTATTATATTATGGTAGATAAATATTTGATTGATGTAATTACTTTAATTATACCTGTTCCCTTAGATTAGGTAATTACCTTATTAGTCTAATTGTCTTGATTAGCAAGACTTACCATATTTATATGATCTAAAATATTCTTTTATAAATTTATATAAAGGCACATTATGTACCAATTGTATTAAAACCTAATTTATAAATATTGTAATATATTTTCTCGTTTCTAACAGAAAAAATGCTACCATTATCTAAAGCATACGGGCCTTGATGATCAGTCAAACCAGGTTTACACTGAATTTCCAGCAAGCATTGAACAGCAGTTAGAGAAGAAACTGCAGAAAGATGAAAAATCTGCTCATTTTTTGTCATAAATACGTCTTCAGATTTGTGTTCAATGACTTCTTGCCATGATATTAGCCCATATATATATATTAAACTACAAAGACGAACATCGATGTATAGCTCGATCGTAAGAATGGGTAAGTAGAGATCCAGATCATCTTTAAAATAATAATAATAATAATAATAATTAATAATGCTTGTACTAAAATCAACTAAATTCCTTGACCATATCCTACTCAACCTATTGGCAGATAAAGATGAATTAATCAACTTCCATAACCTGGAGGAGGAGGTAAAAGATAGTGGAAGAGAGTGACAAACCAAAAGCTCAGTACACACACTCTACGCAATTTGTTTTACATAGATAAATAAACAGATCCTCCATAACCTAGAGGAGGATCTTCCACACCTATTGAAACACAAGAAAGATCAACAAGGCTTCAAAGCAAGGAGTGGTGGGCTACAAGTTCAATCCGCCAACTCTCGTCAATTTATTCTACACAAAAAATTAAAAATTACAACAAAAAAAACACACACACACACATTTTGAAACAAGATACGAAATTCAGCAAATGTTTTATGAGGTTCAGTCACCCAACCACTGATGAACAAACACGCCTGAGTTTCTGAGACTCTTAAAAAGGTTCATGCAATCTCCACAAATGGCATCATTGCAGTCTAGGGTCTCTGAGCAGTGGAGGAAAAGTTCATGAAGTCAACAAGGCATATTGCTCCAGTTTTGAACAATTCACCAAGAAAGTTCAACTTTGCTGTTCTTGCATTAATCCTGAGGACCACAAAATCATCATCTTCCACTGTTTCTTTGAACCACTGTGCAAAATCAAACCCTTCTTCGTCCGTTGGAGCACTCAGGTACTCATCAGAGTCAAGTTCTGGAGCAGCATTTTCTTCTGCAAGGCCTGGATGGTAAATAAAAGTGATACCAGGAGTTTTCACGTGAGAAGATAGGACTGAAGTGTTATGATCTATCAAAAACACACTGAATGCTCGATCACGAATTGAACTATAAGGCCTGAACAGCTCTGTAATACTCAAGTTTGTGGATTCCTTCACCAACATTGATCTAAATTAATCTGTTCCTCGTTGAAACATTCAAAAACTCAGGTAAATAAGAAACCTTCCTCTCAGTATGTAGTGATTTTTCATCCGGTAGGGGCTCTATGAACTTCATAAAGGGCCTGTTATTTGTGATGGCAGGGCATTCATTTGGAAGTTGAATTTGCTCAAATAAAGCAACACTTCCAAATCTCTTTTTAAAGATAACCAGAGCATATGAGCCAGCACCACATACATGTATGATATCAGAACTCTTTAAGTATAACGAAACTGGTGTGGCAGACCTAATCAGGCTTCCAGAGTAGAAGTCATGTGTACCAACAAGCACAGCACCAACGCCACCTGGTTGTAAAACACGCTCAATCTCGAGCACAAGAAGAGCAGGCACGGATACCCTATCAAGAGCTCTCGAGAACACAAAATCGAAAGAATTGTCCTCAAATTCAAGCTCACAAACAAATCTCCTCTTTAGAAGGGAGAAAGATGGGTGACTACCCACACCAACAGCGTGTGGGAATCCCAACTCCCGCAATGCTAATGGTATAACTGGCAGAACCCTCTCCAACGCACAAAGTTCTCGAATTCGGATCTAGCAAATTCTTCTGAGACAGCTCCCTGAACACATTCTTGGCCAAATTTTCTTCGACCGTCTTTACTAAGCATCCCATAACCCCCAAAAAGAGAAAATGCAAGAGCCGAAAGGGGACTCGAATACTCGCTCACATTATAGTACTGGCTAGAGCCAAAATTAAATGGACATTCGTCAAAATTCAGCAATATTGGCTCCATTTTTCCAGCCTCATGGGCAATTTGGATAACCGAAAACACAAGCACAGCAGACCCTAATGCAAATGCTTTAATAATCATACGCCTCATTAAAGACCCACGTAGCATTTGCCATTTCAAGACCTTCAAATCCATCTTTGCTTTCAAAAGATAAGGCCTTTCAAAGTATTTCTACCTCAAATCTAGCTAAAACCAATCAGGGATCAAATTTGCAGTGCAGTTCAAGAGCTAAAGTTGTGATTTTTGAAATTGCAGTTCACAAAATCTAAATATTATAGAAAAACAACAAAAAAAAATTTTGAAGCCAACAACGTTTGTAAAAACAACAATATAATTAGCGAGCACAAAACCTGGATGAGGTGTGATTTCCACCCACGAGTAATCCCATTGACATTTGGAATCAAACCAGACCTTTTTTGGAACCCTTTTGGGCATTGAATCAAACGTTTCGGTACAATCTTCAAATCCAAATCCATACCTCACATTATACTAAATTGGGTTTTTTTTTTCCCTCTATATCTACATATGAATAACTTTTCAAAGAATTTTTCTTTCTTTCTTTTTTTTGAACAAGGGTTTATGGGATTTGGATATGCAAGAATTAACGAGGCAAGTTAGAGAGAGAAGATGAAGTGAAGTGAAGTGAAATTGAGTAATATCTTGACTGGTGGGCGAGTGGAAAGTTTAAAAAGAGTTCGAGTTTTCGAAGGTTCTTGGCCTTTGTCGGGTATTATACACGTGTCAACTATTTTTGAGGGGAGAAAGCGGCGGATTCGACGAGGATTAGGCATTACCTAAGACCAATCATTCGACGAAAATGATATTAAATCAATGTCACGTCATTAATTGTTTTACTCCGGAGCGTGTGTTTATGCGGGGACATTATTATTTGGATTAGGGAAAGATTTAGGTAAATTTGATTTTTAATTCTATTTGTAGATCTTGTAGTGTGGATTAAATGTTATGGAATTTATGATATAAACTGATATAAACAAGATTTTATAAAATTTAATCTTAATCGCAAGATTTACTGGTGGGATCAAAAATCGAATTTATGATAATATTTTCTTTTGAATTAAATCTCAACTACTCACCCTCAATAGATATGACACAATTGAAATGATTAGAAATAAAAGAGTTTCATTAACTTCCAGTCATTTAACCTGGTGGGATCAAAAACAGGATTTATGGTAGTATTTTCTTTTGGATTAAATCTCAACTACTCACCCTCAATAGATATGACACAATTGAAATGATTAAAAATAAAAGAGTTTCATTAACTTCCAGTCATTTAACAATTTGTAATAATCACTCCACATATAATATTGAAATAACTAAAAAATAAGAAAGTTTCATTAATTTCTAGTTATTTTTAACGATTTGTAATACTCACTCCGTAATGTAAAGTGAGTAACAAATTTTTTTATTTATTAGTTGATATAATATTTAAAATATTAATATTTGGAATGAATACAATAATACATAATTTGATAATGAATTGAATGTGAAATATAAAGTAGTGAAAAAATGTGTAAAAAAATAATTAAAAAATATTACTTAAAAAATAATAATATCGCAACTATGTCTAGATAGTTAAGTCTATTCATTATTTAAAATAATATTTTATAATCATTCATTAAATATATTTTTCAATCACTTTATATATATATATAGTATTTTTTTAAAAATATACAGTACTTATTTTAAATAATATTTTGACTAATATTTTAAAGAATGATTATCTAAACAAGCCAATATTAATTGTCCAAACATAGTGCTATCTTTCTTTTACTTTTGTTTGTAAAGGGAGTATATTTTTGTTTTGTTTGTACAATTTATTCCGAAGCAACTTCAATTATGTGCATGATTACCTAAGCCAATTATTTGAGGAAAATGATAAACCAAATGTAATCTCATTAAATTAATTGTTTTATGTACAATTGTCTATCTGTAAAGTAATATTTTTGTTTTGTTTGTACTATAATTTCTTCCAAAGCAACTTCATTAGTGATGTTTACTGATTTGGAGATATAATATCACATGCAAGTTGTCGGTAGATTTAGTACTGACTGATTACGAGGTAGGTATTAGAGAAATGAAGGTGTGAAATGGAAGATATCCTTCGTGGGTTTGCATGTGTTTCAATAATTCTACGTATAGAGCTAGTTTTTTTTAAAAAAAAAAATTTTAAAAACGAATAGTTTGCTAAATTATTTGTTATTTAAAATACTTTACAATGTCCGTTTGATTGGATGTAAAATATTTTTCCTTAAAAAACATTTTACATGAGAAAAATTATTTTTTATATAATTTTTCAGTGTTTGATTGATAAAATAAAAATATTTTAAAATATAACTTTTTAAATTTTTAAAATTTTTCATCCTTAATTAAATTTTATGAATATAAGTTAAAAAGATTTGTGACAATTGTAATGAATACTTTATAAATGATTGTGGTTAATAAAAAATTAATTTTGTTCAAAATTAAATCATAATATAATGTAGTGATAAAATAAGTATAATGATAGTTACATATTGTGGGACCCACAATAAAGAGAAAAATAATTGGACAACAATAAAAAATGAAAAAAAAAATTAGTAAATGAAATTATAAAAGTAAGTATTTGAAATTTAATATCATTCTTGAACTATTTGAAAAATAATGTATACTCAAAAATTTAGTAAGTTATTTTCAGTCAGAGGAAGAAAACTTGAAAAAAAATTTACACCAAAAAATATTTTTCGGTATTTAGTATTAAAAGAATTTCTAAAAAATATTTTTCATAAAATATTTTCAATCCAAACAAATAACCCCTGAATCTATATCGTAGTGGAGTATTTGAAGATCATGGTTTGCATGGAAAATTCCATTAATTTCAGTTTTATTCATGCTATTATATTTTCGGACATATAAGTTTGCACTTTAGATTATAAATCTACAATGTAGTGTAAACTTAAAAAACTCAATGACAATTAACATACAAATTTACAAAGCTTAATTAATGCTAGTATGGTACACTTTTCCCTCATTATATGTTAGAAATTATTTAGAGCAAAATTTTTCTCATCAGTCTCGATAATTTCTCTTCTAGTAATGTCAAAAAAAAAAAAAATTGGGTAAGAAGTAACTAATGTCAAGCGGAATGTGAGTAACAATTTACTAAAAGAGATTATTTATATAAAATAACAAAATCATTGATGTGTCAATTGATTCGTAAAAAAAAAAAAAAAAAAATCAGACTAAATATCTAAAATCAAAGATTAGTAAATTAATAAGATTTTGACACCTTTGTAATTGTTGCTGGTATTCAAGTTAGATTCTACATGACCAAAAATTCTTTTGTTTGCACTTCAAAATTTACACGAATCCTTTTTTCCTCTTTTTTTTTTTTTTGTAATTTAGAATGAGATTATATTGGATATTACATAGTTAAATTTAGAATAAGAAATCTAGATGTCATTCTCTTCTGATAGTTATTTCTTTTGTAACATTACTCTACTAAACTAAAAACAGGGATGCAGCCCTTATTCTTGAGAAAAAGATAATTATGCCATCCTCTTTCAATTATTCAATCTTGTTATGTATTCATCATTTCCCGTCGCTGCAAATTTCTTGAAAATGCAAATGCATGAATTATTTGTGATAAGAAGCTAGGTCGCTATCTAACATTATGGGGCGAGCACGATGAGTTGGGTCGCTATATAAAAACAAAGACAATTTTGGATGGTAATAGGAAAATGTCGAAAAAAGTTTATATGAATTAGATTACATCATTCACCTCGATGATGTTAAATAATGTGTTTCAACATAAATTAAGAAATTTATGACATTATATCATAAATTCAATTGATATAAGAATTTTTCAAAACATGAACTCAGTCGACATGAATATACATTATATTCTAGGTAAGCCAGTTTAGATCTACAAAATTATATAATTGTAGTGGCAATACCTTTCTTAAAGTTTTTATTATTTTTTTTTTAAATTTCTTTTTATGCTTGGAACAACTATTTTGTAGTATAATTCTGAAAGTTGTAAACTAATAAAAAATACGTATTACAATGAGAAATGCTCGAAATTATTCCTGTTTTATGTATCTTCTACTGTAATTGGTAGTAAAGTACATATAAGGAAGTACAAAAAATTTACAACTTCAGTATGTAATGTAATCCCTTTTTCAGCGGATTGCAAAGGAACAGAATCACCGGAGCCACTTATCTCCATTGGTTAGCCAAGCTGTTGGTGCAATTGCATTGGCTCGATCCGGTTGGATAGTTATTATTCAAAAAAAAAAAAAAATTTATGAAGTTATAAATTTAAAATTATTTATTAAAATCACTTTGACGGACAAGATCATAGTCAATCACTAATTGCTCGATTTTAGATACTAAATTGGATTTCATTTATTTTTTTCGGATCTAATGATACATCAGTGACTTTGTCACTTTGCATGATGCACTATATTTAAAAGGCAAAAATACCATTGGGATACGAAAAAGTTGTTTTAATTTAGAATTCAATGATTTTTTTTTTTTTTTTGAAAGCAAAAGAAAAATATGTTTAGATTTTAGATTTATAGTACAAAAATTTAGAATCCAATAAATTTGATGTAAAGGCTAAGAGACATACTCAATTTGACTATTAGCAACAAATTTGCCCGAGCAATCGAAACCTAAAAACCAACGCATTTACCCCTAGGGGTGTTCAATTATTTGGTTGGTTAGTCAATTTTCTGGTTGATGACTATGCTAACTAACATTAGGCAAAGGAATAAGCTAAAGGATTTTAGGTAATTAATCCAGGAGTTTGGTTTATTTGGTTTGATTAATTAGTTGTTCTTTGTTAGGTTTGTAAAATCGACAAGGTATGTAGGTTTCTTTATCCTTTCTAACAAGAAACATTTCACGCATTTAGACATTTTTCTATTTCGAGTTCTTTCATTATAAATATATTTATATTTGATCCAATATTAGACTTATTTGCCGTAATGCAAATCTGCCACCAGCCCTAGGCATGAACGAGATTTAAATGTTTGGAATTGTAAGTTCTGAAAGTATTAATTGTTGAATTAATAAATTTATTTATATTTGATAATTAACTGAATTCAATCTCTGAATTAAATGTGTCACTTCATACATGTATTAATTTATTATAAATAATTGTCATATATGCGTAGAAAAGAAAATAAATAATTAAGGATGGTATAAATATATATGAGAAAGAATGTGTGTAATAGGGTATGTATGTGTGTGAGAGAGAGAATTTGTGTGTGATAGAGTGTGTGTATGTGAGTGAGAGAGAATATGCATGTGTGTGAATACGAGTATGAAAAAGTACAAGAGAGAATGTGTGTGAGAAACTAAGTGTGTATGTGTGTGTGTGAGAGACAATGTATATATGTGAGAAAGTGTGTGTTTTTGTGTGTGAGAGAGTATATGTTTGTGTGTTATGAGAGTGTGTGTGCAAGTGAGAGAAAGTGTGTGAATATGTGTGAGAGAGAGTATGTGTGTGTTAAACTATGTGTTTGTACATTTATTTAAAATTCAGCAGATTGAGTGAAAATGTTTTCACTTAAAATTTTGAATACAAATTAAGCAGTGCTTAATGTATTAAGTGATAAGAGAATTCTGTTATCAAACATGTTGAATTCAAAAATCTCTTAATCAATTAATTTTCAGCATTAAGTTGAGTTATTAAACAGGCCCTTAGGTGGATTCGATTTTTTGCCCCACCTGTAGATCTTGTGGTCAGGATTAAACTTTAAATAATCTTGCTTACATCAACTGATGTCATAGATTTTCTAAAATTTAATCCATACTACAAGATCTACAAGTGGACTAAAAACGGGTTTATCTAAATATTTGCCTAAATGTTTAACGTCATGGAAGCACACAAGTTATGACTACATGATTGCCAAGCCAACTCATGATGGTTAGTTTCTAGATACTTTGGTTTTCATCAATAGATATTTCACACTATTAATTTAATATTAGATGAGGATGCTGATTAAAATAAGAATTCAAGATGTGACATAAAAGAATTAATAAAACACCTTACCCCTAAATGTAAAATACTTAGTTAGAATTAATATTGGATTTAAAACATGTAAATTTTATGTAATTTTACTTACGTAATGTCATTTATTGTATAATATTTAATCCATACCAATTGATTTACAAGATCAGGTATCTAAGTATTCACCATAAGAGATGATATAAGAGGTAACACCGAAAATTCAAACAAAATAAAAGGTCTACCCATTTTAACTAAATGTATTTAGGGGTGCAAATAAACATAAATAAGTTGAACACTCTAATGTTTAAATTTGTTTAATTATTTTAACAAGTTTGAAATTTTGTTCAAGTTTGACCTGTTTATCTTTTGAGCCAAACTCAAACGATCAAGCCGTACTCGAATCGACCTCGACTAGTTTAGAATTTTAACATAAAAATTTCACATTTTTAACTTTGAGAGATCGAATCAAGTTCGATCGAAATACAAAAAATTAATGACTACTAAGTTTAATTTGTTCAAATTTAGTTTGATTAATAATGAACCAAGCATAAACAGTTTGATTAATGACGAACCAAGCATAAACGAGTTCTTACTAAATTGAGTTCAATTCGAGTATTGAAGTAGTTTGGGTTCATTTACAACCGGGAAGGATGGATAACCATTTACCCAGCCAATTGTCACACCCACCCAATTCAAAAGTTGGTGAAGAAAGCATAGAGGCCCAATTCCAAAGGCCTAGTATTTTCATCCACATCAGAAGCCCGTATTAGATCCAGAAAGGCCCAAGAAAGCTTGATTTTCGTTTTTCCTAAACTTAACTGTCGGTTGTTTCGTGAACTTTAACAGAATCGAACTCACCACAAAGAGAAAACCTAAACCTCCGATGGACGGACAAGAATTATCAAATCAACCCGACCCGATTGAAGCCCCATCCGAACCAAATCCGAATACTGACCCGGCTAATCGATACATCGGAAAAGCGAAAGCGTGACGACCAGGAAACAGAGCAGCACCCATTGTGGAAGACGAGTCTCTGCTCGTTTTTCAGGCGATCGAATGGTTCGTGCAGTCACACAACGCGTGCAGGTACGCCCATGGCGAGTCGGAGCTCCGGCCCCGACCCGACAACACTTGGGACCCGACATCCGAGCGAGCTAAGAAGATGGCGAGGAAAGATGAGGGTGAAAAGGAGGGCGGGAATGACGTCATGATGACGGAGGCCTTTTCAGATGGGGAGGAGGGTGGTAGTTCTTCGGCGGTGGCTGCGGCGGAGGGTGGCTTGTCCAAGTGTTTGGTGAATCTCCCAATGAGGTGGATTTCGGATAATTTAAGGAATTTTCTTAATGAGAATGTGAGTTGGTTTTTTCAATTTTCTTATTGGACTTCGAATAATTGAAGGAATTTTCCCTTTCCATAACTTATGAAAGAGTTAGACCCTCAAAATAAAGTTTTGTTGAGCAATTTTCCCTTCTCCGTTAACCTTTTACTCAACAAAGAGAACCCTGCATCTTTTGGGAGTTGTAGATATAATTCTTTAGTCAGTGGTAGTTTTAAATTTTGTATTTTTTTTTTTTTGTGTATTTTGATAGTACAAATGTTTTCTGTACTTGAAAAATTGTATATTTTGGCAAAATAGTATGGTGGCTGCTGAAATTTGAGCAAGGAAGATGTCCTCTATGTCCTTTGTAGTTGTTTGATCCCTTGTCAAACAAACGAACAAACCAAACCTTATTCCCACTAAGTGGAGTCGGCTGCATGAATCCGTCAAAATTGAGAAAATTATTCTGTTTAAGTCATTGTGAAATATAGTATCTGAAAAGTATTCTGTTTTAGGTTTGCCTTTTGATGTCTTAATCTTTCATGTTTTGCTTTGACTTAAGCTATATCTAAACTGTTCCCTTTTTAACTGATACTCTTCAAACACATTAGATTAGAGGTGTAGCTTCGCTATGTTGTGATTGAACTTTATGTTTGCACTTTTTCCAGGGAATTTCTTTTAAATCAGCTAAAAAGAAGAAAGGCATGGTTGTAGGATTTGTGAGTTTTGAGAGTGCAGAGCAATTACAAAGCGCACTGAAGGTATTTTTTTTCTTTCTACATATATATTTGAGAGTCACTGAATAACTAACAGAAAACAAAACCTCAAAGTCTGCATTCCAAATTTTGACGGGACAGGAGTTAGATGGAAAGTCTGTTGGCAACAAGACTTTGAAGGTTGGAGATGTGATACAGCGATCAGTTGATAAGAAAAGTAAAGTGGCTTTGCCCAGTGTTGAAGAGAATGATCAAAAGAGTGTGTCCATTAATGGAAATTCGGAATTAATTGATCTTGAAGATGGTGAACCAACAGATGATGGTTTGACATCCAATAGTTCAGATTCAAGGGGTAGAAGTGCACGTGATGCAGTTACTCCTCTTGCAGATATGCCCTATGCTGATCAGTTGGAGCACAAGAAAAAGTCTCTTATTCAGACCCTCAACTACACAGAAGACTGGTCAGACTTACTTAACTTTCACCTTTTCTTAATTTGCTTTTACCGTTGTCCTTACTGTTAAGTTGCTTAGGTTCTTTTTCGAACTTAACTTTTTCAAGTTGCTTCTGTACGAACTATTACTTGTTAACCTTCTGGGGATTTTAACCTCCTGGTTTTGTTTCGTGGTTTTTCATGTGTAGACTCGAAATGCACGTAAAGCTTGTCCCAATGGCATTCCACTTCCAGAATGGGTTCTCAAATCTAGAGAAATAGGTGCTGATATCATTGTGCCCGAGAAATAGAATAAGAGAATTGTAGAAAATTTTTATGTTGTTGTATACATCTGAATTTACTGCAGTGTCAGAATGATACAATTATTGATCTTATGAAAAATTGAAATGCATCTTTTATCATTATGTCCTCTCCCTTTGTTCTGATTTCTGAATCTAAGCAGAGGAAGCTGTGCTCTGTAGCTGCCTGATCCATTGTTTTGGATGTGCAGGTGGTCTTCCCTGATTTCAAATTGGAGGGGATACTTGAGTCACCTCTTGTAAATGGGTACCGTAACAAGTGTGAGTTCTCTGTGGGATACTCTCTACAAGGCAAACCAACTGTGGGGTTTCTGCTTGGGAATTTCAGGTCATCCACGTTAAGACTGACTTTGTATTAACTAATGTCATCCGCTGTCTGTTACTTATCACCATAAGTTGACATTTTAATTTAGGGAAGGTGTAACAGCTGTTCAGGAACCTGTGGATTGCCCAAATGTATCTAGAATTGCTAGTAGATATGCCGCAATTTTTGAGGAATTTTTGAGCCAGTCAAGCTTTCCTATTTGGAACAGATTGAATAATACCGGGTTTTGGCGTCAACTAACAGTATGTTTTAAACAGTATTTCTGGTTTTGGGCATCGCTAGTGAAGTTCACAGTTAATGGTTGAAATTGGTCATTTCTTCTGCCATTTGGACTTGTTCAATAAAGGAAATGATATCATGTTTCTTTGGCTCCTTTTTTTGTTCTTGATGCTGATCACCATAATAAGGTTCGAGAGGGGAAGAAGCCAGGCAATAGTGCTGAGGTCAAAAACTCTGATACAACTGTTTCAGAGGTTATGCTCATGGTTCAGGTTTTTATCTTATTAACCTCTTCTTTAAATTTCATGTTATCTGTTTGCTAGTTGCAAAGTTCAAACATGGCGTTGCTATTTTATAGTAAAGCTAAATGTGCATCTGCTTTGCATCATTTTTGGTTTTAGAAAACATAGTATTACTCTGTCATAGCAAAAAGAAACTGAAGACTTGCTTTAGAATCAAGATTACGAATTAAAATCTATGAAGATTTATAGTGCTGAAGGTACTACCGCTGATACAACTGTTTCAGAGTTACACTCTTGGTTCAGGTTTTATCTTATTAACCGTTCTTTAAATTTCATGCTATCTGTTTGTTACAAAGTTCTAGCCTGATGTTGTTATTTTTATGGTAAACCTAAATATGAATCTGCATTTTATCATTTTTAGTTTTATAAAACAAAGTATTTTTATGTCATAACAAAAAGAAACTGAAGATCTATTCCATTTGTACTTTAGAGTCAAGATTACCAATTATATTCTCTTCTTACAACAATATTGAGTTAATGGTCTACAAATTCATCTTGCATTATATGTCTGATAAGTTTTTACTTGGTTTGATTTTTCCTTTTATGATAATTGGTAACTTAGGTTTGCACTGCGGGCTTTGATGATGAAAAAGTAAATAATGAACTTCAAAGAATGGCTCAAGAATTTTCTTCCAGAGCTACTGCAGAAACTCCATGTTTGCCTCTAACAGCAATAGTTATCCAGGTAATGCAGAACTGGATACCAGATTTCTTATTATAAGCGAATGGTTTATTAGTTGCACAGCAACAGAAACATGTCAATAAAATGTTTGACCAGCAATAAAATATTTGATAGTAAAATTATCCTAATAGCTAATCTTTCTGACACCGTATGTCAAATTGAAGTAAAATAAAATAGTTGCTAATGAATCGGGATTAAAAGAAGTTCTCTTATAACCTTGTTCTGTGCGCCAGACTCATCAGAATTTATGGTGTCACCTAAACTAGTTTTATGTTTGATGACGTTTATACGTCAAGTTGATAGTAAGCAACTCAAAATAGACCCTGACAGCTGGAATTTGGCAGACTTTTGGAATACATAAACTTTGAATCTTGCTGAGATGCTTGTACGATCACCGATGTGAGCGAGATTTCTGTGCTTGGTAAACTGAGATTGTATGAAGCATGAGCATGGATAGTACTTATTCGGTGGAAATCATCATACAATAAATGTGCGATTAGAGAACTTCTCTGCAGAAGTCTGTTGGCATGTTTCTCTTCAGTATAGGAATCATAGAGTCCTTACTCTTTTTCTTTTCTGCTACAGAAAAAGAAGCCAATATCGCATATCTGTTTCCTCAGATTTAAAAACATCATTTTTTTATGCGGAATATGTATATCTCTGTTGTGCATTCCTCTCTTGTAGGATCACACAAGGGGAATATCAAATGCAGCACCAGCTGATGCACCTCTGCGGTCCCTTCCCATTCCCAAGGAATGTTCTGATTCAGGACTTGTTGCACATGATGGTGTTGAAGCTAGAATTCATGATTACATAAGTAATCTTCAGTTCTCTATATCTCCAATGGCCTTCTTTCAGGTGAGGCATCATTTATTATCACGCCATTCATGCTCTCTCTCTTTCTCTCTCTATCTCACACCCCCACCGCCACAGAAAATTGTTTTTTCAAGTTATTGTTGTTTCCTATACTGGCATCCTACCACTTCAGACATCTTGCAGGTTAACACCCTTGCAGCTGAGAAGTTGTATGCTCTTGCTGGGGAGTGGGCTGGCTTGGGTCCTGACACCTTGCTTTTTGATATTTGCTGTGGGACAGGAACAATAGGCCTTACCTTAGCTCATCGTGTTGGTATGGTAATGCTCCTGTACCTATTCAATGAGTTTGATGGCAAATGTTTTATTTATTTTCATATATCACAGTAACTTTCGTGAAGTAATGGATACCATACTGTCAAGGGATAGATGGAAAAGACAAAAATGCAAATCTATTACATGGCTTACATGTTATGTGATCTATGTATATTCCAAGCAGCAGCTCCACTTTCATTTGTTGTCTTTAGGGGAAAAAATTGTGAAAAGTCATCCCCTGTTGTTTTTCGAATTCTTCTGCTTTTGGATGATATCATTATTGAGTGACAGAGCTTTTCTTAGGTTGTTGGTATCGAAATGAATGCTTCTGCAGTTTCAGATGCAGAGAGAAATGCTGATATCAACGGTATCAAAAACTGCAGATTTGTCTGTGCAAAGGTCAGCTTGGCTCAATTTATTTATATATAATTCCTTTAAAGGTCTTTAGTACTTAAAAATCTTGTTTGATATTGGTCGGAATTGACTTGAGTATTGTCTAGGCCTAAACATTGGTTAGTACCTGGAATATCAGCCAGTACTCTTACATGCTAAATTGCTAATTTCACCAACCAATAGGGGCTACTACTCAGTGATTAAAATTGGAAAACTTTTACCATATCACATGTTTGGTAATATCTCTTTACAGTGACAGTTGATGCATGGAATTGATGAATATTTTTTGTTGGTCTTTACATTACAACATCTATTTGCATTGACATGGTTGTATATGACATCATTAATAGCTAATGAAATAGCAAAGTTAAAAGCAATACCAGCTACTTTTTATTCATATACCTGTACTATGCCGTACTCTTAAAGGAAGCATGTATGGTGTACATGTTTGAGTCATTGGAAAAATAAAACTGGAAATTTGGCTTTAATTTTGGTTGCTGTTATAGTGTAGTACTCGAAAAATGGCTTTGAGGGGTTTTTTTTTAATTATTTATAATTTACATGCCAAAATAGAACTGTTGTTTCTTAAAACTTTGTATCTATTCGTTTCAGGCAGAGGATGTAATGGGGCCTCTCCTGAAAGAGTACCTGACTTTGTCTCAGAAACAAGAGGAAATTGTAGAACTGGCCAAGGACAAGACTCAAAGAAATCAAAAGTTCTGAAACAACCCTGGATTCTGCAGAAGGTGCCCTAGCACCTGAAGAGAGCTCGTGTCTTGAGCAAATTGAACCTGAAGAGTGCTCATGTCTTGAGCAAATTAATTCTCAATGTGAATCTGGGTCTTTGGAAAATCGAAAAAAACCAGCTGAAAGCAAATACCAGATCATTTCAACCTCTGACAATGGGACCACCCCAGTAAAGCAGTTTAAAAATATTGTTGCCATTGTAGATCCTCCACGCGTTGGTCTCCATCCAACTGTGAGTCATGCAGCGCTTTCTGTGTTATAGAAGCATATAGATTAGTTTTGGAGTCCATCCTCATATTGCATGCATTTCGACGATAGAGTTACTGTAAACTAGAGCTTCAGAAGATAACATTTATCTATGCTGCTGCAATTAGGTCTGGACAGTGTTGTTGGTTGTCACTTTTCTACTCCCAATTGTAGTTTCGTGCAAAGCTTAACCTCCTAATTAAATAAAACAAATGACTTTGCTGTCATGAGTTTCCTGTTATCACTAATAAAAAAACTGGCAGATATTCAATGTCCAATTCATGACTGTTTGCGGTATGCGAAGGATTGAAGGTGACTGAGTCCTATTTTGCCATGAATGTCAATGAAGGGGGAGGAAAGATGTGGTATATTCAGAATTTCTTCATAAATAACCTATTTGTTGCATAAAAGACAGAAAATTGGAAAATCCTTGATGCTTTCCCTCCTACTCAAAATCCAATAAAAGTAGCTTTTGATGCCCTTGTTCAAGTTCAGTCATTCAAACCCATGGCTCTTGACCCTTGGCTTGCTACTCGTTTCTTCGTAGTACTTTTTATTTATCTCGGACTTGGATGCTTACAAGATTTCAGTAGTACTGCAAGAAGGCTAGACCATTCTAGTTGTGGGCAATTGGGGGTTCTTGATGTTGTCAATACTTTTAGATCTGTTTACTTTTGATATTGGTCAGTTTGTTACAGCTTACCAAAACTTACCATGTGGAATGTTTTGAATTCAAACAATTTGAGTTACTTCAACTGATCTGTAAACTACTCTTGCATGCTTCAATTGTTTGAAGACATGGCTTGTCCAATGCTTAGCACTCTTCAGTTTTGGCTTTTTGTAGCTTCTCCTATATTTCTTTGTTGAACTAGGTGTTTTACTCTGTCAGGTCATCAAAGTTTTGAGGTCTCATTCAACTTTAAGGAGGCTTGTGTAAGTATATCCATTTGATGATTGGTACTTCTGTTAGATATTATTTTTAATGGACCTTCATTCAGTTATTTGCTTGTCTTCAGCTATATTTCATGCAATCCTGATAGCTTGGTTGCAAATGCTATTGAACTCTGCACTCCATCAGCTGATAAAACTGAGAAAGGGGGACAAAAGAATAACCGGGGATGGAGAAATATGAGTAGTGCTGGTCTTGCTCGTCATAGGGCTAAATCCATGCCCTACTCTGAGCCTTTTAAACCTGTCAAAGCTATGGCTGTTGATCTTTTTCCATTACACACTCCACATTGCGAACTGGTGATGCTTCTGGAAAGGTAAACATAGCTGCTTCACATTCTGAAATAAATTATAGAGTTCAAAATTACTTTGAAATTTCAGCTTAGGAATCTTCTGTATTTACTTAAGCTAAGGCTGACAGAATACTTAATGTTGTAATTTAGCATAGTGGAAATTTTATCTGGCTAGTGCAATTTTGTCCCTGTTCCTTTTTTCCTGTGGTAGGGTCACATGTGAGGTCACCCCAACAGGCATCTTGCCTTGTGACATGCCTTCGACATGAATTTGCATCTCCTCATGTCATTTAGACCTGATTTTTTTGCTTTTAAATCATAGCTTCACTCAAAATTTGGCAGAAAGGTGTCCATTTGTGTGGGTTGCCAGATTATTGACAATTTCTCCTTGCTTTGATACTGAAAATCACAGAACTGGTTTGCATTTATGTAATATATACATTCAATCAAACCTGCATTTTGTGGTTATCATGGTTACATTATTATGACAATGCCGATGTCTTTTTCATCAGTTGCAAAGTGGTTATACTGTGGAAAGGCTTCCTCTAATTTGCCTGTATAAATCCTATTGGAAAGGCTTGTACTTGGGCTCTGGTGTGCAACCTTATTTCAACATGGTACAATTAGATGTCTTTGCTTTCTTGTGTTGACCTATCTGATATGCAAGCAGAAGTAAATGACAAACAATGAATTGAGTTTTTGTTGATATGCATTTTCTCTATATTGACAATCTTTGGTAATCATTTGAAGTGTTTATATGTATTGTATATATACTCTCCGCTAAACTTTCCCCATGAATAACGTGTTGAACGTGCTAATCAGTCCTGTTGAAAATCATAATTTCTGAAGTTTCTAACGAGCTCATTATTGGTTGGCATTTAGGAAAGATCTGTTAGGCAAAGTATCAGGGACTTACAAGAAGATTCTGACACTTTATGGAATGACATGACAATTAGAATGAGAATAGTGGCTAAGAAATATTTGGAGAGTCAAGATTAAAAGTTATGTCTCCATAAACAAGGAATCTTGGTGGTGGAATGAAAATGTAGAAGATAAAATCAAAATCAAGAGGGTTAGTTATAAAACTTTATATAGCTGTAGAAGTGACGAAAATATTGAGAAATATAAGCTTGCTAAAAATGAGGCAAAAAAGGCTGTAAGTAAAGTGAGAGATGGGCTTTTTGAAGATTTTTACCAAAAAGTAAAATCTAAGGAGGGGGAGCGAGATATTTATAGAAGTGCTAAAGCAAGAGCTTATAGGACGGAGGACTTAATCCAAGTCAAGTGCATCAAGGGTAAAAATAATAAGGTGCTAGTAAGAGATGAGGAAATTAAAGAAATGTGGGATACTTCAATCAATTATTCAATGAAGGCAATGGAAACGATATTATTTTGGAAGAGTTAAATAAGTTTGAGGAGTGGAGAAGCGTTATGTATTATCAAAAAATTCAGAAATTAGAGGTGGAGGAAGCTTTGAAAAAGATGAAGAAAGGAAAAATAGTTGTTTGTCTCGATGATATTCCAATTGATGTATGGAAATACTTAAGAAAGAAGGACATAAGTTGGCTTATCAATTTGTTCAATAAAATATTGAAGATTAGAAAAATGTCTGACTAATGGAAGAAGAATATTCTCATATCCATATTCAAAAAAAAAGGGGATATACAAAATTGTGCGAAATACAGAGGAATTAAATTAATGAGTCGTACAATAAAACTTTGGGAGATGGTGATAGAAGGTTGAGAAACGAGATTAAGGTGTCAGATAATCAGTTTGGTTTCAAGTCAGGGAGATCGATTACTGAAGTCATACATCTCTTAAGGAGACTTACAAAGAGATACCGTGATAAAGAAAAAGATTTGCAGATGATTTTTTTTTACTTTGAAAAGTCATATGAGTCCCTAAAGAAATTATGTGGAGAGTTTTAGAAAAAAGAGGAATCAGAGTAGCATATATATAATCAATAAAAGAGATGTATAGTGATGTGGTTATAAGTGTTAGAACACCAAGGGATGTGGTTATAAGTGTTAGAACACCAAGAAGGTTGACACGATATAAACACAAGTTTACACCAATATTCAACTTTAAGTCTTTATTTATTTGCATTGGTTGTAGATGAATTTACAAGGCACATACAAGAGAAAATACCATGATGTATGTTGTTTGCAGACGACATTGTTTTAGTAAATTAAACCAAAGATGGGATTAATGCAAAACTCGAGATCTAGAGAGAAGCATTTGAGGCAAAAGGGTTTAGATTTAGTAGATCAAATACAGAATATATGATATTTAAATTTAGCAAGAATGTACGTAGAAATAGAATAGGGGTTAGTATCGAAAATCAAGAGATATTCATAAGTGAAAAATTAAATATTTAGATTCAGTGCTTTAGAATGATGGTAGTATAATTCGAGATGTCGCACATCGGATATAAGTGGGTTGGACTAAATGGAGAATGGCAATATTATGTGACTGCAAAATTCCTTTACGATTTGAGAGTAAATTTTATATAACTGCACTAATTTGGTGAGCGATGCTTTATGGATTTGAATGTTAAGTAGTGAATTACACATATGAGCAAAAGATGAGAGCAACAGAAATGCGAATGTTAAAATGGATGTGTGGGTGCACTAGGATGGATAAAATACGCAATGAGTATATTTATGATAAGATTGGAATAGTACCTATTGATGAGAAGATGAGAGAAACACGCTGAAAGTAGTTGGGTCGTGTCGAAACACGCTTAAAATGGTTAGGTCATGTGTTATGACGGTCAGTAGAAATGCCTGTCAGGCGAGTATTAGAGAGAATAGTCAACATAAGAGGGGTAGGGAAAGATCGAAAAAGACTTGTGGGTAACTTGTAAGAATGATATAGCTTATTTAGGAATTGAGGAAGATATGGATTATGACAGAGGGTAATGGTGTGAATAAGATATGTACCTGACCTTATTTTGGTGGGAATAAAGTTTGGTTCCTTTGTTAAGGAAAGATCTAGGTAGACCTGGTCTATGGCCCCACTTGTAGATCCTGCTAGTATAGATTAAATGTTATGGAATCTATGACATCAACTGATGTAAGTAAGATTCTATAAGATTTAATCTTGACCGCGAGCTCTACAGGTGAGGCCCAAAATCGGATTTGTGGTAGTATTTTCCTTGTTTGTTATCATATTCCGACCTCAATATCCCATTTTCTTTTAGTGAGACGTCTTTAATAAGTTAGGTAGTCTATGATTATTATGCTTTCTTATGCCTTTGGAATCTTAAAGCTCTCTTGGTGAGCTAAAGGGGACCAGGACAAAGGAATAGGGAAGAAAATTTATAAAAAAATAAAAAAAAAATTTGTCTGCAACTTTTAGGTTTGCAATTTTCATGTGGCATATATCAAAACTACCAGCAAAATGATTCATCAGTATTAACCTAATTTCGTTGTAAGCCTAACAATACCGGTTGTCTTTTAGAACTGAAGGAGCCTTTGATCATGAAAATTCCTTTTACTCGTTTTTGCTTTCTCTTCTTTGTAACACTGAAACAAACATGGCCAGAAGTTTTATTTTGGACTCGAACAGTTACTTGGGTCTTGCATGTAGAGTGGGAGATTACTTTTTACAAAATAGTGGGTTATTATTTTTTGATAACTGGATGATTTATTTTACATGGAAAGTTTTTATTGGTTCAAGAGTAACTATTAGACACGTCAATATCAAGTCGAGTAGTTGTTCTAATCTAAAAACAAAAAATAGAGGAGGGAGGGGGTTGTTTTGGTTTGCAATGATGCTCAACTATTTATATTCTGCAAACGGAGGGTAACATATGTAAAAGGGTATTATTGATCAGCACTAATATGTTGGAAATCAATCCTCATCCAAAAGATTGTATGGTTATCTTTTCTTTTCCCTTGGGAAGAAGTTAAAGTTATTCGTCGAATGTATGCGGTCCAGGATGAGAAGCATATTATGTTGGAAGAAAAAGTAGGCCGACAGCTTCAGTTTTTATTTATTTTCACCTTAATCATTTGAATTAGATTTGGACTTTCGGATTGCAGGAGGAATGTGATTGAGATAAACAATGCTTACCTACGGCAATATGATGGCTTCTTTTGTCCTACTTAATTGCTTTCTATTAGCTTTTTCCTTTACTTGGATTAAACGTCTGTCATCAAACCTTTGGCCTACCCACTTGTATCAACAAAAGGTTTCTCGACTTGGCTTTTTAAAGAAGTATTGTTCAAGCTTTGAAAAATGAAGAACATAAATTATTGTTTAAATTTATGGAAAATTTTATAGTTTTTTAAGAGATTATTTCGTTGTGCTTTAAATGTTAATATATTATAAATATCATGTATTTTAAAAATTATACTGTATAAGTTTTTAAAATTAAAAGAATAGTTCTCACAACGAGACTTTTAAAACTTCTTCAAATTTTAAGGAAGAAAATAAATTATTGTTCAAATTTCAAATTTATCGTTTCAACCCCTTACAAGAAAGTGAAAATTCGAAAGGATCTCCCGCAAATGGAACTTTGGCTTGGAAATTTCCATATGTTTCTGTTTATATGCAGTCATCTCATGATATTGCCATTAAATTTTTTTGCCAAATATCAGAATTCACAATCTAATATCCGGTGTTTGTTGATTTGCTATTTTTTGATCTCATGAATCTTTAGGCCTTTCCATTCAAGTAGTCTATGATGCTCTAATTGACTTGAAATCAAGAACAAATGAACAGGAAAGAAATTGATATCTATTATGTGTTCTGTGCGTTGTGGGATTGTAATTGACGAAGTAATAAAACTAAGTTGACTTGAGCTCCAAAAGGTAGCCAAAGTGCTCGTATTGTGGAGGAGTGAGACATATTAATGCCAGTCCTGCCAATACCACAAACATATTGGAAACATGACCATTGACTGCCACTATCCATAATGGATGGACTCAGTCATCTTCTTCAGTTGGTTCCACAAGCCTAATAAATTCATGGATTATTCTACATTATTGTGGTATAGTGGTACTGTTATATTTTAAATATTTGTATAATATTAAAAAATATAAAATTTTATTGATTAAAATTAATTGGTGATAAATAGAGTGATTCGTATATTTTATTAATTGAAATGTAAGATATTTGTATTTTAACATACAATATAACATTATATTTTTTGAAATATTTTTGAAAATTCCTACTACTAGTCTTCAAAATATAACAAAATGACTCCTAAAAAAGGGGTAAAATTTCTCTAAAATTCATATGTAAACTGTAATTTGTACTAGAAGATACAATGTAACATTAACAATAATTTGTGTACAACATTAAAATACATCCTACTAATCAGCAAACATTTTGGTTCTTTCAAGTTAGACTGTTATATGGTAGTATTAAAAAAAAAATGTGAATTGTAGACTCGATTGATTGTATTGAAAGAAAATAATAATATTACTATACATCAAAATGAATTTCATGCAATTTACCCCCCAAAAAAAAGAATTTCATGCAATTCTATATAGACGACATTTACACCATTCCAAGTGGTCGACCCTTTTATCAGAAGTAGATCAAAATTTAATACCCCTTATAAAAAAAAAAAAAAAAAAAAATGGTGGAAGGGTTGGGCCCTGGTGATATCGTAAATGTTGGTCTGGAATATATTGGAATTGGATTACACGTGTTCATCAGTTGACTGATGTTATTGATTACGAAATAGCACTGCCTGTTACTTTCAAGAAATAGACATGTCTAAATAATTTGAAGCACCATATCTTGCTAAGGATATATATACGATCTATGACTCCAATGCTGATGCCTCCAATCGGCATAGAAAGTGGAAAAAGGAATGTAAGCATTTTGAGACAATAATTTACCATTACAAGTTATTGAATTAACTTAAATTCAAAGTGTTATAATTCATTATAATACGAATTTCACATAATTTTTATATGAAATTGACTCAATGATAGTGAATCACGCTTACTCAAGAGTCAAATTCAAAGTTTTACAATTAATTGCAGAATAAATTTTGTATTAATTTCTGCACTGAGCCATAACATGGGACGTGACTTCTAAAATTCTACACAATCAAACGGTTTTAGTCTGCTGTAAAGTACATTGAATCTTAAAAACAGATGAATAATTTGATATCTAGTCCAAGTCAGAGTGTGTTACACCAATAACATTGCATGGCCACCTTATTACAAGAACACCTCATGCTTTGCTGCAGTAGTGATGAGTGAAGTGTGCCCGCACTTTGGGAGTGGGAAGTAATGCCTTCGCCATAAATGTAAGCAAGAAGATCAAACCAACTAACTTCGTTCATTCGTCATAATAACATTTCCATTAATTATTTCTTCCACTTTCTGTCACATTCACTCATTTCAAGAATATAGCAGCAGTAGTGTATCAATATCTTTATTACTTTAACTGTGTCTCTATCGATCTCATCTTTCTTTTTCTCTCTGTTTTGAACTCTTCTTTTTGGGTCTGTGTTATTAATGTTTAGGATTCTGGGAGGAGGACAAACAAGTACTTAGTTTAATTGTCTACATAGGATGATGAAGAGCACTGAGGAATATAAGAGTAGTATTACTGCATAGACAAGCGTGTGAAAGAAAAGTTGTCATTCCAATGTCTAAGGTACTACTAAGATCTGATTTAGCCTTTTTTTTCTCTAATTCTTCTATGTCCTTAATTAGCTGTTTCTTGGTTAGAAAAGAATTTAAAACTTGAAATGAATTTCTGGGATTTGATGAAGTTCAGAAAAAAAAAAAAAAAATACAACAAATCTCTGGCACTTAATTAGTTACTTACACTTCTGAACTTGAAGGTAATCTTGAACACAACTTTCAGAATTTTATTGGGATGAAACATAGATTTTTTTTATATCTCTTCTATCTCTTTAAACTATCCCTTAGGGACTCAAAGTTAATGACTCGAATTATGACAAATACGTCTTATTATTTAAGTTACATTTTGTTATCATCAGGATATTTCCTTTCATTCTTGAGGAAGAGATGGAAGACAAGGGAAGGGAATTGGGGACCATCATGGATGAATAGTCTTGAATACTAGTACTACCATGTAGGAGTATTAATTGCCTTTATTTGGTTATGTACTTTCTTGCTACTACTAGTTTATTGCTCCAAGTATGTTCCATAAATTGTGCATAACTTCAATTATGTGGCCCAACTTGTTTAATTTATGTTCCTGTAAACAAAACTCCATCCCAATTGGTTAATTGATCGGTTTTTAGAGCTTTAGTTATACACATCTAGTAAGTATATAACCTGTAGGTTATGTTCATTAGACTTTTAGGATTTATTACATTCCTTTACTGCATCTACTATTTGAGTAGTTAAGAATTTTTCTGTCAGTTTATCCAATTCTTCCGGAGTTGTCAATTATTGAATGCATTGATAATAGCTAGTAAAATGACATATAGATTATCTTGAATGATTATCAGTACTTAAACGAAGTCTTCTTTTCAGGATGAAAGTTCCACTGGAATAACTGAAGAAACCGCAAATGTTAAACACTGGAGGAAACAAAATCTATTTTTGGAGATACCTACAAGAACAATGGATGATCCCTCCCGTCAAGAATTTGTTCAGATAATATTTAAATGCCTCCGACTCCAACTCCTACACCCAAAAGAGTGAATTTCATGTTAACTCCTTGCCCTCCTGATTTGAGAACAAATACTTCTCCAGGTCCTTCCTCGTCCAGAGCAAAATCATCCATCAAGAATCTCCTGCCAAAATTAAGTTTCAAGAACCGAAGTTCAAATTCGGAGACAGATACAGAGAAGGCTGCTTACTTAGATTCTGCTTCTTCATCAACAGCATTACAAGACAAGCCGTCGATATCAAGGTCTCGGTCATTCTCAAAGATATTTACTCCTCGGATTAAGAGGACTTCGTCTTTACCTGTTACTCCAATTGCGCATTCTACTTCCGAGGCTGTACCTAATGGAAGTTTATGCAGCTCTCTGACATTGAATGTAAGTTATTCGTACACTCCTTTTGTAATTCTCGTAGATAAGTTGATCCGTGAGTAGAAAGATTTTAAGGAAAGGCTTTATGATTAAACAATAAATTTTTGCACTTTAGGTTTTCTGTCTGTGAATAAACTATGTTATGCATGCTATAAACTAGAATATGTAACGTAAATTTGATCCTGATCAGGATAATCATTGTAGTCAAAAATAATATTCTCATGATACTGATGAGTAAAGTTTTTGATTGGAGAGGGAGAGTGTGTGAAATTCGGGTTGTTATGTATTATTTTCTTCGTACCTTTTACAATGGGAGGTACCCTTATTTATAAAGGTTCTCCAGTGTCCTGACCTCTGAACCTGTGTTCAACCAGGCCTTCAGGCCTCTTGACCAACCGATCTGGCCGGTCAACCCCTCAGGGATCAAGACACTTGGTCGGTCCCTCAGACCTCGGGATCAAAATGGATCCAAACAATCGGGCTTTATAGCCTAATTTACATAATTGTCCCTAACAGGTCCATTACATGCCATGTAAACTGGCCATATGTTAGCTTGTTATTGGTGCGTCATTTCTGGTATCATCAGATACTATACTAAAGTCTATTGTCTAAACTTAACTGAGATACAGTCCACTGGGACATTTTTTTTCTTGCTAATTGTAAAAACACTCTTATGTCATATGCACTGATGATTGTAGACAAAGGGACCACAAAAGCACATTTCTCGATCACTTTCTCTTCCAGCTATCAACAAAGAAAGAAACATCAGAAGAATGGACTCATTTTTCAGGGTGATTCCTACTACTCCTCGAGTAAAGGATGGGGATTCAGTAGCTACAGAGACACGTGTAACAGTAAATACTGGTAATTTAGTTTTCTTTCCTATATGCCATGTCAATTAGGAGTTTCTCAAGTTGAATACATTACTGAAAATGAGTTTAACAGTTTTGGATCATTGCTGCCAAAGTCGGAAATTTTTATGTCAATTTACATTTATTACTTTCCAGAAATAATGTTAGCCTTGTTTCACAGAAAATAGTGAAGCAGATGGTGAAGACATACCTGAGGAAGAAGCTGTTTGTCGAATTTGCTTTGTTGAATTATGCGAAGGTGGAGAGACCCTCAAGATGGAACAGCATGTAGTTGCAAAGGAGAACTTGCTTTGGCTCACCAAGAATGTGCTGTAAAATGGTTTAGCATCAAAGGTAACAAGACATGTGATGTTTGCAAGCAAGAGGTTCAAAATCTGCCAGTCACACTTTTGAGGATCCAGAGTGTTCAATGTCAAAATACTAGAACAAGTAGAGTTCGGAATCTGGAAATCAATGGACACAGGCAAGTTAATGTTTGGATGTTGATTTTCTCAAATGCAATAGCCAACTTACCTCGCTAAACCTCTTCTTAGAATTCTTCTGGGTGATTACTCGAAATTTTCCTTTAATATGATGCCAAGAGGTTCAACCATTGGAGTTATTTCACTTGTCCTTTGCTGTACCAATGCAGTGTTTGGCATGAAGTGCCCATTCTAGTCATTGTCAGCATGCTCGCCTACTTTTGTTTCCTTGAGCAGCTCCTGGTAAGATTATCATATTTTAGCTGTTTGTCAATCATAGAGCAGGTAGCATATTAAGCAGTAGTATATTAACATTTGTATTATCTTCCAGGTTGCGAAAATGGGTACCGCAGCAATTGCCATATCGCTACCATTTTCTTGTGTACTTGGTCTTCTGGCATCCATGACCTCTTCAACTATGGGTATGTTACATTTGAGGATGTAGTGACAAACTTTGGATGTCTGATCCTCTTATATAAGAAAAGAAAAATATAGAAAGGAAAGGAATAGCTACTTGCTAGGCATGAAATTATACAAAATTGCTCGTTTTAGAACTTGTAGCACCTAGTTTATGCTCGAAACATAGAATGCTGTTCACTTGTTGATTTTTTGACTTTGAAATGCTAGTTGAAACTTCCATTGAGTAATTTTATCCATTTCCATTTTACTTTCTGACATTAACTTTTTCTTGTTTTGGCAGTGAGGAGTAGATTTGTTTGGGTTTATGCGTTGGTTCAGTTTGGTCTTGTGGTCCTCTTTGCACATATTTTCTACTCTGTGGTACGGATCTCCTATTCTAATAAACAACAGTACCGTGAAAAAAATGAGTTCGGATTCTTTAACGAGTATCTAATTACAGAATTTTAGTTTTACTGGTTAAAGAAGGATGTATAGTTGCTCATTGCTTTTATTTCCGTTGTATACCTTTTTTCTACTACTGACAGTTTTGTTCACTGTTCATCATTCTTTTCTTTTCTCACCGTCTACTGTCTTCCCAGTATTCTGTTTCACTGAAGTTAATCAGACCCTTTATTTCTTAGCACAATAGGAGGAACATGTTTACATTCATCTGATAAAACGCGGATATTATGTGTTGGTGTTTAAATACTAGTGTTTCTGATATCTATAGGTTCATGTACAAGCGGTATTGTCAATTCTTCTCTCCACATTCGCGGGATTTGGAGTTGCAATGAGTGGAAGTTCAATTGCTGTTGAAATCCTGAGATGGAGAAGGCAACAACAAACCTTAGCAAATCAGCAGCATCAGAATGCCCAAGTCATGTTACATCCTGCAGGTCGATGGCCTCATAACTGGCCAATCAGCAACGACATCCCGTGTCGGTCCTAACCTTCAGCAATCCTAGCTAGAAAATCCTGAATCATTCAGTGGGAGATGATTAGTGGATTTCTTCTTTTAAAGACAGATTTCACGGCTTACCAACAAGGGATTTTGTATAAATACATAGTTGAAGCACTAGATGGTTCAGTGTAATTGGTTTTTACTTCATCAAAGAAATGAGAATTGTAGGAATTGAGAATCTTGTGTGTTTCATATGCATAAGGAATCAAAGGAAATTTGTTCTTTGTTATCTTTTTTATATTAAGAAATGTCACATTCTCTGCTACATTTTCTATAAAACTGTGAATATGTGAACATAGCACTTTTACAATGATCAATCTTTGAAAATAACTGATCTTTCAACATATAAGGTACTTGTCCTAAATGAAGAAGTTACAAAGAAGGCTTGAGCTGACTAAACAAGTCAAATTTCTGAATATCATCCTTCAAATACTATCACATTGTGTTTGGATGAATAGATTTAGATTTATATTTAAGAAAGAATTTGAAATGACTAGATTTTGAAATCATTAGATTTTGGAGTGGATTTAAAATGAAAGATTTTTAGTAGTTGAAATTTATTTTAATTTTAAATAAATTTAAAATTTGATCAACTAATATTTTATCCAAACAATAAAATAAATTTAAAATCAAATCTACCTATTCAAACGTCCTATCAATTATCAAATAGTACTAGTATTTTCTAATACTTGTCATTGTCCAAGTCTATTTACAACTTAAGGCTCAAGAAGGGCTGACAAACAAGCAATAGAAATTAGGAACCCATGAACATCCGCAAAACTCCTGTCAGTGCTAAAAGAAAATCATAAGCAAATTAAAATTTTCTAACGAGTTTGATTCATACATTAAGCAAATTGATTAGATTATCAAAAAGTTTATATTCAACTGCACTCTTTCTCAATTAATGGGTAACTTATAAAAGTCACTAAAATACTAACTTTTTATTATCAAAGCAAGCTAAATGAAGAAAAATCTGTCTGAAGTGAAAGGAGCTACTTATGAATTCAACAAGACTAATACCAGTAATAGCACAGGCACTTCCTCCTCCACTCTTCAACTATCTCTTCCATTCTTCTACCTCTTCCTCTTCGTCTTTAGGTGATACTCCGTAAAATTATCCATAATCGTTAGTCTATTGCTCTTTCTCCTTCCCATCCTAGTGGTAATAAATTGTTTGTTCGAATGCACGCCATGTGTTTGTGAAAATTCTTAACTGAGCTTTCTGTGTTTTTCAGGTGTGCAAAAGATTGGCTTTGTGAAGATACTGCAGCAAAGAAAAAGGGATTTTAAAGGGCATGCAAGTGTGAGGAAAATGATGGGTTTTGTGCACCCTGCAACAGAGGATTATGCTCCAGAAGCTGTTGAAGCTATCAGAGCTGGAAAGGTCATTGCCGTGCCTACTGATACCCTCTATGGCTTTGCTTGTGATGCTTGGTATGGTATGCTGCCTGCCCTGCGCATCCAGATTCTCTATTTTCCTTTCAACCCTTTATTCTTGGTAATCTTAAACTGAATGCAAATTTATGTGTTTGCTATGTAGAGTTATATGATTCATATTTGTATAGCATATCAAGTTAATTGTTTCCAGACATGTATTTTTATTAGACTTCACAAGCTGATGATTTAGTTTTGTATCTTGGCTTTAAGCAGCTCCGTGGAAGCAGTTAACCGGATTTATGATATTAAAGGTCGTAAATATACAAGTCCACTAGCAATTTGTGTTGGAGATGTCAGGGACATAGAACATTTTGCTGTTACGGATCATTTGCCTCCTGGTTTGCTTGATTGTCTCCTTCCAGGCCCTGTAACTGTGGTACTTGGGCGAGGTTTGTGGCTCAATGCTCTGTTTCTTTAAATGTGATGCCTTATTTGGTTGATGTAAATTAGGTTTCTTGTTGTTCCTTTGAGCCTTAAGAACTAGAGGCTGAGCACAAATGATGAGTAAAGCTAGAAGTTTGAGAAAGAGCAGCTTGTTCAAGTTTACTTCATTAAGAGATAATAAATGGATATGATATTTTTCCTCATTATCCAAAAAAAAAAAAAAAAAAAAAAAAAAAAGGATGTATTGTTTTTCGTCAGCTTTAATTGTTAGCTTTGAATTTATTACACTCTTTGGAGCATAACTTCAGAGATTTCACAGGGGAGTCGAGTATCCTTGTGAAGTCTCTGAACCCCGGATTGGATACCATTGGGGTTCGAGTGCCTGACTGTAATTTTATCAGGCTCATTTCTCGTGGTTCACAAAGTGCACTGGCGCTTACTAGCGCAAACCTCAGCGGGCAGCCTAGTAGTGTAGACATCAAAGATTTTGAGAACCTCTGGGAGCATTGTGCCTACATCTATGATGGTGGTGTTCTTCCATCAGGGCGTGCAGGATCAACTGTGGTGGATCTTACTAAGCTTGGAAAGTATAGGATTCTCAGACCCGGGAGGTTGGTTTCTGATGCTCTTCACTCATATGAGTCTTCTTATTGATGTTCCTTATTAACAAAATGTATTCTTTTACTTCGATCATGATTTTGATCTAATTTAAGTTTTTACAAAAATAATTCTAAGAAAGTGTTAGTGAAAATGTGAGCATTTTAGTGTACAAGAAAGCATTTCTTCAAGTTTGTTAACCATTTTACTCATCTCAAGCGCCTTGCGCATTCTGCATTACTTTTTACCAGAAAATTTACACTTGAAATCTCTATTCCTATCTTACCACTCCAACATAAGAAATTGAAAAGGCAATATTGACTTCAAAATGTGGTTTAGGCAAATTAGGTGCATAATCGTGATAAAATTCTTGTTTTGGCAGTGCCAAGGAGGAGACTGTTGCAATCCTTCAGAGACACTCTCTGCTAGAAGATCGAATTTGTATGTGACAAGGTCTTCAAAGTTTAGCAACAGTCTTGTGAAATTATTCATTTGAAGGACATGATTTTTGCTGAGGATTGAAAAAATTTGTGATGGATTCACAGCATTCTAACATGTATACAGGATGATCAACAGTTGTTTTTCTCTCCATCAAAATACTTGAAATGCATGGATGTAGAATGAACATTAAAAACTCACTGTTTTCACGTGTACCCTTTTACGTTTTCTTGTAAACTAAGGTCACTTGTATGTTGATGCAATGGTTATTATTTTCTGAAGACCTTAATGTTCTAGTAAATACCTTATTCAAATCAAAACTAAAAATTATAAATTTTGGATTCGACTCAAAAATTTTAATAAATTAAATATCTTTGGAAGTTATCAAATCTTGATCAATTCAAAAAGTAATAATTTATGTGTAAAAGCTATATATGCATTCATAGTTTTTGTATCTAACAATAAATATTTCAAACGCCCATTTTTATGTTTCGAGTTTATTGATTTTTCAGTTTCCACATCACATGTTTGCTTAATATTATTATTAGTTTAAAAGTTAAATTGAAATAATCCAATTCGAGACATCATAGCTTAACCCAACTTAGAGAAAAAAATTAGAACTCAATAATAACACCATATCAACCAGGGCCAAACCAAGCATATAGTGAGGATGGGCAATTGTCCCCCCTCCCTTCAATTATGAAAAACTTACAAATTAGGTTAGTAAAATATTGACTTTTAAACTTTATCTCTTTTTTTTTCCCCATATTTTTTTTTTTAATTTCCTTTTTCTTCTCTACATTATTCCCTTGAATATTTTAAAATTCTATTTATCATTCATATTATCAACATAGAAATAAAAAAATAATTTTAAATAATTATTTATCAGTACATACCAAAACGACTGCACCCTAAGTGGGATGCTGACTTCACCCAGATGGAAAAATACTACCATAAACTCGATGTTTTACCTTCACTTGTAAATCCTGCGGTCAAAATTAAATATTATAAAATCTTATTTATATCAACTTATATTATAAATTTTATAATATTTAATCTACACCACAAAATCTATAAATAAAATAAAAAATCAAATTTACCTAAATATTTCCGTATATAATAACCATATCAGCCAATGCCCTAACCTGCCTAGTATTGGGGGCCAAACTTGGTTCAAGACTTAGAAAGGGTTTTACGGTAATTGTGAACCTTTTGCTTTTCTCTCTCTTCGAAACCAAACGCAAAATTCGCCACCGTTTCAGAGGCTTCTACAAACCCAACAAACAGAGAAAGGAGGGAAAAGTAGTCATCAGACTAAAGAAGAAGAGAGATGAAGATAGAAGAGGTACAATCCACCACAAAGAAGCAGAGAATAGCTACTCATACTCACATAAAAGGCCTTGGACTCGAGGTTCCCTCTCTCTCTCTTAATTTTTTTTTTTTTTAAATTTTTATTGCTTGTTTTAGGGTTTAAAGGGTTTTAGTACTCATAAAAACACACACAAACACACCTTTTTGATGTGTTTTTTCATTGGCTTGCATGATTAAAAAGATTAAATTTTTGTGTTATTTGGTTCCTTCTCATATAAAAAGATTGGATTTTTAAGCAATTTCAGCTTGTTTGGGTTTACTTTCTGGATTCTTGGTATGATTGCATTATTGATTAAATGGGTTGTTTTTTTTGGTGGTGGTGGTGATGACAATTATGTAGCCAAATGGCAAAGCAATGCCTTTGGCAGCTGGGTTTGTGGGGCAGGCTGCAGCTAGAGAAGCTTCTGGCCTTGTTGTTGATATGATTCGTCAAAAGAAGATGGCTGGGAGAGCGCTTCTACTTGCTGGACCTCCTGGTACCGGCAAAACAGCTCTTGCCCTTGGCATTTCCCAAGAACTTGGGAGCAAGGTACTCTTCTTGCATGTTTTCGTTGTTATCATTGTTGTTATTTTTCTGGCGTTATCAGTTTCTGCTTATCATGCTTTTAATGAGTTTAAATGAGCATAATCTGCTCGTTGAGTGTTGACACGTAACAGCCCTTTTCGTTAATTTTGAAACAATGCAGGTTCCGTTCTGCCCAATGGTTGGATCAGAAGTATATTCGTCTGAAGTAAAGAAAACTGAGGTTTTGATGGAAAATTTCAGGCGGGCTATTGGTCTCCGAATCAGCAGGAAAATAAGGAAGTGTATGAAGGAGAGGCAAGTTATACCCTTCTTTCATATCAAATTTGAGATTTAAGTTTTCTTTGTACCATATTGGCATATCAATTCTCCAAATTCGTATGCGTTTTGAGTATCTTAGAGAGTTTCTTGGTGTTATAGGTCACCGAACTATCTCCTGAAGAGACTGAAAGTGTGACGGGAGGGTATGGTAAAAGCATTAGTCATGTCATAATTGGGTTAAAAACTGTCAGAGGAACCAAGCAGTTAAAGCTGGACCCAACAATCTATGATGCCTTGATCAAAGAGAAGGTGAGAGATTTATGTCCCTATAGCTTTCATTTAATACTCGTTATTCTATCAAATGCTGGACAACAACTCAAGAATAGTGAAATAGTGCAGATGCGTTTTTTTATTTTTCTAAACTGTCCTGATCGGCAGAACTTCAAGCTGGAGCATTGCTTTCTCTTGTTCCTCCTTGTATTGTGCTCACATTTTGAGGGTAGCTAAAAGGTATGTGCCATAAACATCTTTCCTCTCAACCTGCAGGTAGCTGTTGGCGATGTTATATACATTGAAGCAAATAGTGGAGCAGTTAAAAGGGTTGGCAGGAGTGATGCTTTTGCTACTGAATTTGATCTTGAAGCAGAAGAATATGTCCCATTACCCAAAGGGGAGGTTCACAAAAAGAAGGAGATAGTGCAGGTTTGCCTTCAATACCATGAACAGAATCAAGGAATTGCTAATATTTATGATCTTAAAGTATTCCAAGAAACCAATTTGAGGTGTTCTTGGCTGCAAGCCAGGCAAGATTTATTTTTATGCATCAGAGCTGCTGTGGCTTTGCCGAGTTTTCTTATAAAATTGGACATCTGATAATCAGTCCATCTCTGCATCCTTAAACGTTAATGTCGTAGGCTATGTTCCCCTTATCAGAACCTTTATCTTGAGCGTAACTCAAGTTTTTTATTGTGGATTTGGAGTCATGAATACCAGAGTACTCTTCTTTTGTACATAATACTCGCTGGTTGTGTGCATAAATTCTGTGAATGGAGAGCTAGTTAGGAAGTATTTTCAGGTAACTTTTTCTTCTTTCCATCTTCTAAATGTATTACTCTTTTCTTATCAGGATGTTACATTGCATGACCTTGATGCTGCAAATGCAAGGCCTCAAGGAGGACAAGATATATTGTCTCTCATGGGTCAGATGATGAAACCAAGGAAAACAGAAATTACTGACAAGTTACGGCAAGAAATAAATAAGGTACTCAATATTAAAGGCCCTGTTTATTTTTGCTGTTTCACGGTTTTCTGGGAATCTGTAATTCAGTATAGTATGTTGTCTACAAGTAACATAGTTTGAGTGACTGACCGACTGGATAGTTCATTCTTGAACCTAATGTTAATGCCAAAAGTTCCTCAATGGCTTTCTATAGTTGATAAATATTTCATTTATTTGGGAAAGGTTTTTTTTTTTTTTTGCACAGACAGCTAATGCTTGGATTTAGAATTTTCTGTTATTTGTTATTTTCATCAACTTCATCTCACACAAGTTGTCAATTACAGGTTGTTAACCGTTATATTGATGAAGGTGTGGCAGAGCTTGTTCCAGGGGTCTTATTTATTGATGAGGTTCTTCTATTATCCATATATTATCAAATAGGATTTTGGATGTTATCTTTCAATGTTCTGACAATTCAAAGCATCAATTACAGGTCCATATGTTGGATGTGGAGTGTTTTTCATACTTGAACCGTGCTCTTGAAAGTTCTCTATCTCCAATAGTGATTTTTGCCACGAATAGGGGAATTTGTAATGTCAGGTATGAATTGGTGAAGTTATTTAATATTCTCCCCCTTTCATTTATGTGATTATTATTTCTAGAATCTGTTCCAATGGGATGTTAAGAACGTAGTCTTAGATGACTTCATTGTTTTCCCACTTCGTCCTTTGTAAGTAATGTAAGCTTATGCTTGGTGCTTTCTGCAAAATCTAAGCTCTCACAATGAGATACTATGTAGAATCCATTTTGTTAAGATCTGCTTATAGTTTATCCAAATGTAAATAAGCATATTTGATATAGATGATTTTGTGGTTAAATTATACATTACCATTCTGATATTGTTGTCCACCATAATCATTGTATTCCTTGTATTTAATCTTTGATGAGCTCGATAGTTTTCCATTCACATATCTTGGAAGAAAAATGTGATTAGTCAGTGATTGATAGACAATTTATTTCTATAAAATTTGGTATTCACCAAGACAAACTATTGTACATACTTCAGTTGTGTATTCACTAATGATTACCATATTTCTATGCGTAAGTTTTTTTTGTCCTTTGGTATATATGTTACATACGTAGATGAGCAGATATTTGATGCGTGAGTGAACAAGCTCCATCTGAAGTGTGTAACAAATGTAGCTTTGTTTTTGCTTCTAGATCAATAAGAGACAGATCCTATATTTAGTTAGCCTGTTTTAATAACTTGGCATTAGACTTCATACTATGTTTTGCCTGTTGAAGAGCTGTAAGCAAACTTTCATTAACAGCCAGTATTGTTTTTGGATTTAGCTCCGTGGGGGGGTGTATACATCACATGGTGTTTTCCTGCTTCCTAATAATCTGATTGCATGAAAAGGCCAGACATCCTACTATAGCTAAACTGAATTTTTTTTTTTTTTTTGGCACAGAGGAACAGATATGACAAGCCCTCATGGCATACCAATTGATTTACTGGACAGATTGGTAATTATACGAACTGAAACGTATGGTCCAGCTGAGATGATAAAGGTTCCAAGGCCCTCTTCTGTAGCACATCTATCTCTGCAAATATAATTTTGTATCTGTTTAACATTGACAAGTATTTATTGTGATGTTGGCCAGATATTAGCTATCCGTGCACAGGTGGAGGAACTAGTTATAGATGAAGAAAGTCTGGCTTTCCTTGGAGAGATTGGACAGCGTGCATCTTTGACGTGGTCTGCATTTTGAAAAAGTTGGTTGGTATTTGTGTTAATCTCGAGTATTCATACTCGGTTGAAAATTTTCCTTTTTCCTTAGGCATGCAGTTCAATTGTTATCGCCGGCCAGTGTCGTGGCTAAAATGAATGGTCGTGACAATATATGCAAGGTATGTACCAGTTAATTGCTAAGTATCTTGTTATGTTGCCTGAAATAGGAAATTGGGGTTGGAATTGGAAATGGAGTTGGACTTGAATAGGAGTTTCTGATTTCCACTTGCAAACTGAAAATTAATATTGCTGAAAATTGAACAGGCGGATCTTGAGGAAGTGAACTCTCTTTATCTGGATGCGAAATCTTCAGCTAGTCTTCTTCAGGAGCAGCATGATAAGTACATCTCATAGGGAACGAACTGCATGGACTCGCGCTTATACTCTTAACCGCAGGAAAAATGTTGTTCAAACTCCTTGAGGCATTGATTTTGAGATTGAAGACCATTCTAGTCGCCATCTGCGTGCGTTTACAATGCTTGATGGGCATCTCAATTGCTTCATGATGTATTCTAATGCTTCACGGCAGATTTTTAACATAGAATATAGAAGAAGCACATTCTTCTTTTTTACTTGTAGCAGAATTTGTTGGTCAGTTAGGTTGATGGACACACTATCTGCAAAGTGTGAGTAAATGGTTTGTTGAAAAACTTTTCTTTCGATAAAGATCTATTTTGTGCTACTATAAAACTTGGTCAGTACGACTTTTGGTTTGAATGAATGAGGGAGTCGTATGTAATGTGGCATGATCCTCGAGTTGAATAAACAATAAAGGAAACTTGACTGCCTTGTTATTTTATAGTGATTCAGCCCTTTTACCATTGAATCTTGGCTGCACAGCCAATCTAGCAAAAGAAAGAAGAAAAAAAAAAAAAAAAAAGAAAATTACGATAATATTATCTTTTATATTTTACATTTGTATTTTTTAGTTCATCCCATTTAAAATAATTCATTTTAGTTTTTTATAAATTCAAAATATGGATATCATTTTGGTCTTGTGATTTAATTATTGGTATATTTTAGTTTAAAATATTTATGTGCATATAAAATGTAACATATTCAAGTATAAAATTGATAATATATAACTTTAAGTAATATATTGTCTTCAAAAGAAGAGGATTGGAGTTGTTGCGTAGAGTTGGCGGAGAAAAAGTAGGAAGGGAGGGGAATAAGGTTGGTGATAGTAGATGAGAATTTTGGGGTGATGGTGACGGAGGTTTTAGGTAATATTGTTTAATATTTAAAATTTGTGTGTTGTCAATTACATCTACGAAAAATATAACATTCGATACACATGTGAGTATTTCATATCAAAATATGCTAATAATTGTATCAAATGACCAAAATAGTATATTTTAAATGTGTAAGGAATTAAAATGCATCATTTTAAATGTGAAGAACTAAAAAATATAAATGTGAAATATGAGAGATTAATAGGGTTGTTTACTTAAAAAAAAATAAAAAATAAATAAAGTTGGGCCAAATGTATAGAATATTGCCACGCCTGATCTAAATGCGCGCCCTTCTCTATACCTAAGGAAAGCTAGATGGGTAGAAATAATACGATCGCTTCGCAGCCTTTTTGCATTGCGGTAACACGTTTCTTACGTGACCAAATTAAACTTTTTGTATATGATCTATAAGATTTTTTTTTATAAGACTTATTAATAATAAATTCGAAGGCAATAGAAGCAATGAAAGATTGCATTTAAAAAAAAAAAAATTCAAAAAAAGTTTGATACAGTGATAATTAGAGAGTTATTGAAAAACAAAAAGAGTGAAGTCAACAAGATTCAGCACTCAGTTATATACTTCTATCGAATTTACAAAATCAAAGAAAGTGATCTCAGCCGAAGATTTCACCTTCTTGTAGAAAATAACATCATGGCGCAAGTTTATTTTATCATTTTGACATATAATTCCTGCTCTCTTTTTATTTTTATTTTTTTTTTCATTTCAACATTTTACTTTTTGCATGATATTTGGTACAACATGAAATATCATGACATTGAAAAGTGAAAATCTTGTTATTACGGACTTTATTTATGCACCATCAAGATTCGGGACAAGCAATTTTATAGTATTTCTTTTTGTTAACGTCTAGATTTATTATAGTGATTGTCTAAATTCATTTTATAATTACATTCTTGATTAATACCTAAATTTATATATAGTTACCTTATTAACTAGTATTTAGGTTCATTGTATAGTTTAGATTAATTATAACTATGAACATATAAATATAGGATATTGTATCATTGATCAATACACACAATTTCTCTCAATTTTGTTTACCATTTTAAATGGTATCAGAGTTATATTATTAATTTTATAGTATTATTTTGTTTTCTAAATTAACTTTTTAAAGTACCAATTCGGCTGCCTTTCATAGTACTCCTTTTCAGACTACATTGTTTCTTGAATTTTCATAAAACTGCGATGGACATTCAGACATTCATGCTATCTATGTCTGACCTTGTAAAGATTGTCAATCAAGTTTTATCTTATCAAGATGTAGAAACGTCGAGATTCTTTATCTTCGTCATCTTTTTCTATCACATTAGGTAATAGTTCTTGACTTATTGATTCTACTTGTTTCAATTATATGACATCGTCGTCTTCTCATTTTATTGACAAATAACCTATACTTAATGCTCCATTAGTTCATACTGCTAATGGATCTTGTTTAAATATTAGTCACTATGGTTCTATCTCTATCTCAAATTTGACAATTTCTAATACTTTTCTTGTGCCAAATTTATCCTATAATTTACTTTCAGTGTGTCAACTTTGTAATCTTGATTTTGATATTTATTTTAAAAAAAGGTTGTGTTATCCAAGATACTAAGATTGGGAGGCAGGTTGGAACTGATCCAAAAGTTGGACGTCTATTTATCCTGATCTCTTTACATTTACCTTCTTCACCTACTATGGTGCTCAAGTTAGCCATGTCACATCACTACAACTTTGGCATTTTCATTTAAGTCATGTATCTTTATCTCGTGTTCGCCAACTGATTTCTACTGATTGGTTATTTAGGTCATATAAAAAATAGATCATTTAATTGTGTTTCATGCCAACTTGGTAAGTAACATGCTCTATCATTCACTTAAGTGACTCTATTTCTTCCAAACTTTTTGAAATTGTGCATTCTGATATTTGAGTCCAATTTATACTCCTGTTATAGGTAGATCTCGTTATTTTGTTATCTTTGTTGATGACTTTTCCCATTTTACTTGGATTTATTTAATGAAATGAATATTCTAATTCTTACAAATTTATCGTGAATTTAAAAATATGGTTAAAACTCAATTTTCTAAAGTCATCAAAATTTTCCATTTTGATAATGCTCGTGAATACATTGATTCTTCATTTTTGTCAATTCTTAAAGATGATGAAAGTATTCCTCAAAGATCTTGTCCAGATACATTTCAACAAAATGGTGGAGCTGAAAGAAAATATAGACATATTTTAGACACCACTCGAACACTTTTGCTTTCTGCAAATATTCCTGAACTATTTTGGGGTGAAACTGTAAGTATCTTACTACTGTATATAATATAAATCGAGTCTCATTTTTAGTTATCCAAAATCAATTACCTTATGAGCGTTTGCATAGCAAGCCTCCTGAATATCAATCACTCGAAATTTTTGGCTGTACTTGCTTTATTTTACTTCAACCACGTGAACGTATCAAACTTGAGTCTCATGCTCACCTTCGTTATTTCGTTGGTTATGGTATTCAACATAAAAGTTGCCATTATTATGATCCTCTGCCTAAATGTCTTAGGATATGTTGTCATGTTCTATTTTGGAAACATAGGTTATTTTCTAGTATATCCAAATTTTACATTCTTTCATCTAGTTCTCCACGTCTTTTCACAGATGAATTAATCAATCTTTTCCCAGATAAATTATCTGATGCAGGTACTTCTAACGTTTTAGACATTCTAGATAATCCGATTATGGTTTTTTCTCGACCTGCTGTTCAGTCTTTGGATTCTATTGAGCCTTCTGCTATACAACATCCTCCTTCCCCCACGACATTTCACTACTCGGATAAGGATTTTTCCTTCTTATTTACGAGATTATCATTATTATCCTACTGTTACTACCCTATATGAGCCCCAATCTTTTCATAAGGTTTCCTCTAACCCTTTGTGGTAGAAAGCTATACAAGAGGAATTAAATGCTTTGGCACGTGCCTGTACATCAGATTTGGTTGACTTATCCCATGACAAAACTGTAATTAGCTGTAAATGGGTGTACAAAATCAAAACTCGTTTTGATGGTGTTGGTCCCAAAAAGTAACCTAAGAGGGGGGTGAATTAGGTTGTATCTAAAATAAATATTTTTATGTGCTTAATAAAAATACAAATTTTATGCACCAAATAAAAACTTAAGCACAAATGAATACAATATAATATTCAACAATTTAAGTTTAAAGAACAAATAAGAATATTGAGATTAAGAGAATCAAACCAAACTCCCAACCTTCTCAAATTTGGAGCTTACAATTACAAAGAGTTTCTTACAAGGCAACTACCAAGTTCACAACTTCAATGAAGTTTAGCCACTAAAAGTCTCTTCAAAGTAGGTGAGACAATAACCTCTTGTACACAAATGAGGATCACTCTTGCTCACACTAATTTCCTTTAGTTGAGCCAAGAGTTTTACACTCACAACCTTCCTTTGTTACAATCGTTATTTTTCCACTCCTACACTTGAAGAACTCTTACACTTCTAAGCTCTTTTCACAAAACTACCTACACTATTACAACACTTGTACCTACTATTTCTCCCAAATAGCTCAATAATTATTTGTAATCAATGTAGAAGTCTCTTCTTACTTAATTCAGGCTTAGTGGTATTTATAGTTGCCCAAAATCTGCTTCCAACAACTTTTCAACGGCTATTTTCTGTTTACTGGAAAACTAGCCGTTGGACCTTTCGGACGGCCGATAAGTGTGCGTTCGAACGAAATAGCCGTTGGACTGTTCGGACGGCCGCTGCTAAACCCTGCGTCCGACGTTGCGTCCGTTCTCTGAGGATATTCGTTCGAACGCATCCTCCTGCGGACGTCCGAACCTGCGTCCGATCGAAACAAAGTTTTCTGAAAATTTGATCGGACGTTGTTCTTCGTCCGAGACTTGCTTCAAATTATTTGTGTCGGACGATGCTCTGTCTTTCAGACAATCATTTGAGTCGTGGAGTCTTCTGGTTGTTTAGTTCGGATGATCATTTGCGTTTGAACCTACCTGTTTTTCTACACACTTGTTTTCAAATCATTAGTACAATTTGGTTATCATCAAAACATGATTATCATAACTGGGGTTTAACAGATGATTCTATTGAGTGCGTCTTGTTGCCAAAGATTACACTCAGAGTACGGCATCGACTATGAGGAAACTTTTGCTCCTGTTGCTCGTTTTATATCTGTTTGTGCACTTGCTGCCGTCACTGTTTTTCGTCATTGGTTCCTTTATCAAATGGATGTCAAAAATATATTTCTCAATAGCAATCTCAAAGAAGAAGTGTATATGTGACCTCTACCAAGTTTTCATCATCAGTCTCAAACGTTTGTCGTCTGTATGTCCGTCGTGCATTATATGGATTTAAACAGGCTCCTTGTGCTTGATTTGCTAAATTTGATTCTACATTGCTTGGTTTGGTTTCTCTTCTAACTCTTATGTTTCTACTTCTTTATTCGGTTAACAGTTAATGGTATTATTCTATTACTTCTCTATGTTGATAATATGGTTATCACTGGAGATGATATCGCTAGTATCTAACAATTCAAGCAATCTCTTAGTCAATATTTTGAAATGAAGAATTTTGGTTCACTCATCTACGTTTTAGGTCTTGAGGTACCCTCTAATACCAATGGTCATTACTTGTCTCGAGCTAAATATGCATCTGATCTCCTAATTCGTATTGGTTTAACCTATTTTAAAATTGCCTTTAATCCTATTAAACCAAACACTCATCTCACTCCATTGGATGGTCATGGTTAGATGATCCTACTCGCTATCGTCAATTGGTTGACAGTCTTATCTATTTGACAGTCACTCACACAGACATTACTTATGTTGTCCATATTGTCTGTCAGTCAGTTTATGAGTACGTCTCGTTCAACCCAGTATGCAGCAGTTCTTCGAATTCTTTACTATGTCAAAGGCACTATGTTCCATAACTTAAATTTTTCTGCACATACTTCACTTGAATTAAGTTCATACTCTGATACTGATTGGACAAGAGATCCTACTAATCAGCGATCTATTACAAGATTTTGTTTTTTTTTCAGGAGATTCCTTGATCTCTTGGCGCAACAATAAGCAATCTGTCACTGCCCATTCCAATTCTGAATCTAAATATCGTACTTTAGTTAATACTTTACAAGAACTAATTTGGCTTCGTTGGTTACTTGAGGATATGGGTATTGTTCGTCAATCTTCCACTACTTTTTATTGTGATAATTGTAATGCTATATAAATTGCTCACAATGATATCTTTCATAAACATACAAAATATGTTGATATTGATTGCCATTTTGTACGACAAGATCTTATCCATAGTGTCTTTCTACTCTGTTCTGTGTCCTCACTAGATCAAACTGTTGATATCTTTTTTACTAAAGCTCTTATCCCCGGCTGATTTCACGATTGCAGTTGCAAACTTCAGTTGGTTTCTTCACAACTGCCTTGAGTTTAAGGAGGGTGTTAACATTTAGGTTCATTATAGTGATTGTCTAAATTTATTGTATAATTATATTCTTGATCAGTGTCTAAATTTATGTATAGTTACCTTATTAGTTAGTATCTAAATTATTGTAATTATAAATTTATAAATATAGATTATTATATCATTAATCAATACACACAGTTTCTCAATTATTTCCGCATGCAGCTCGTGCATTGAATAAATATTTGCATAATATTTTTATCTCCCACCTCAAAAACAAAATTATAAGTCGAATAATAGCTGTCTAACCCGAGTTTCACTGTCTACTTTCACAATTTCACACTCTTAACTAATATAAGATCAATTTTTTTTAAATAGACCAACGTAGGTATTTGTGTATCGAAAAAACAAAAGTTACCAACCTTGTGTGGGCCCACACTTTTTGTATTTCTTAGGTTGTTGGTAAACAAACACTGTTATGGTTTTTCCATCAAAAAACAATAAATATGCGCCACCTCATCTTCCCTCGTGGTCCACGTTGTTGGATATAGCGGTTAATATCCGCTCTAATTGGGCGCCATCCTGCAATAGAATATCCTGAAATGGGGTCTAAAGATACCTCGAAATGCTGCAGTTGCATCCCCGTATTTCTAACTAACCTTACATTTGCGCCATAATAAATTTCTTTTTGTGGGCTACCCTTTATTTTCACAATTTGACCTTTTTATTGCTCAAAATTTCCTAGAACATATGATTGGAAAAGTAAAACCGGGGAGTATAGAAAAGAAAATTAACCAAATAATGTGATTAAATCGAAATATTAAATTTTGAAATAGGAAATATTTATTCCAATTTTATTAATCATTAGTGGGAAAAGCACATCCTATGGGTGTGACTTTAAAAAAATTATACAAAATTTGAAAAAAAAAATAGTAGTGAAAATTTAAAAAGTAACATAAAAAGGAAGTTATGAGTAGTCACTCACATATAATAAGAATAAAAAAGAAAATACATAAAATGACATCAAGCAAAATTAGACTCTTATTTTTTATATATAGTATAGATAGATGACTTTTTTTTAAACTTTTTTAGACGACAACCAAATAATATTTTATTTACCTTTTAAATTTAAAGGTTCAAAATCCATAAAGTTTTATAAAAAATATGATGAGTGTTGTGCATTAAATATCAAAATACTTGTAGTTAAACCAAAATATACTTCAATGTTAATGTGTTTTTTAATATTAGTAAATAAACATAATTGAAAAGTTTTTTTTTTTTTTTTTTGAATTACACATATGAATTTCTAGTATACATTGTATAATATTAGTTTCTACTTGTTAAACTAATTACACGAATATAGATACCACACATAATTTCATGAAAAGTAGCAATTGAAGATCACTATAGGGACCAAACTATACTAAAGTGGAAAATGAACTAGATTTGATTAATTCTCTTACCTAAACTTTAATTAGATTGCCTTTGCAACATGCAAATGGCATTCATTTGTTTGTGCTCTAACATTTAGTCAAAACAATGTCAAAATCAAAAGAATCCAAAACACAAGGGCACAACTATAAATACGTTAAGGTAAATATTTAGGTGTATTCGGTCTTTGATTCTATTTGTAAATCTTGTGGTGTGGATTAAATTTTTAAAAATTTATGACATTAAGTTAAATTTTTTAAAATTTAATTTTGACAATAAGATCTATAGATGTGTCAAAAATCAGTTTAAGTATTTTCCATACATTAAACAACGTTAAAAATTCCCAACATTTTATAGTATTTACATGGCCACCGATATTGAACACAGTAGATGCTGTACTAACTGAAAATTTTCCATTTCCTTTGGCTGTCAAAGTTTGAACTGATAAGCTACTAATATAGTACTATAAGTATAATCCATTCCGCCAATTTTTTTCTCTGAAACCCATTGATTATATTTCCTCCTCGAACATATCCAACCACCAAAAAAAAAAAAGAAGTTGTCTTTTTTCTCCCTCTCAATTCTTCCGCCTCCAACTGAATCATCCTTCATACAGGTAATTAGTAGTTACTTCAGTTTCTGTTGATTTATTTTTTGTTAGTACTTGTCCTTAGTTGAATTCTACTGCTGAAATTATTATTCTTGACCTTGATTGTGTCACCGGGGGGGGGGGGTGTATAAGTTAGAGGGTATGTGAATTTCTTTGTTTTAATGTTGATTTAAAGATGGAAATAGGAACCCAATGTAAAGAAATTAGTGGGTTTTACATGTTTAATTGATTAGTCAACAGTTCTGTATGTATCAGAATTTTTGTGTCAGCTAAAATTTTGGTCTTAGTAATGGAATTTTTTGGATTTTGATGGTTTAGGAGGGGGAAAAAGGTTGAGACTTTGGAGGTAAAATGGCAACTGGAGCAGTTCCAGCTTCTTTTACAAGCCTAAAGAGGAGGGAAAATGGATTGGGTTTTGCAAAAAGTATGGAATTTGTTAGAGTTTCCAACAGAGGCACAAAGGGTTAAATTTCATCGAACCCGCAAGGTTTCTCCGATCAGAAATTCAAATCCTGGTCAGGAAACTGTTGAGCTTCAGCCTGCATCAGAAGGGAGTTCACTATTAGGTATAATTTCTGTATATTGGACTATGCTGGATTGAGCAAATTGTTTGGTTTTAATTGCTGGAAGCCACGTTAATCTACTTGAGAATTGGAAATTTAATATGAAAGTTGAAATTAGATGTAAAGATTTGATCTTTTTTAAATGTTCTTCTCATAGAAGGCAAACAGAGAGCTGGGAAAAGTGTATGTGTACATGTTTTTGGTAATGGTAGTTGTGTTTCGTCTGCATCAAAATCTGATGACGACTTTCTTAATGTAGTTCCTAGACAAAAATATTGTGAATCTGTGCACAAAACCATCAGGAGGAAAACAAGTACCGTGATGGTTGGGAATGTAGCCCTTGGTAGCAAGCATCCAATTCGAATTCAAACCATGACTACAACAGACACTAAAACCTGATGTTGCTGGAACAGTTGAGCAGGTTCTTTTTTCTCCTTATAAAGTTCTGGGAATTGCTTGTCCGCAGTTTTTTAGCTGATGAACTTCTATAAAGTTTGGTTGAAGCGTAAATTCTCAGGTTAACTGTTACTTGTGGTAGGTGATGAGAATAGCTGATAAAGGAGCAGACTTGGTCCGAATAACTGTGCAAGGGAAGAAAGAAGCAGATGCATGCTACGAAATTAAAAACACTCTTGTTCAAAAGAAGTAGGTCTAATGTACTGATTTATATTTGTGATGAATGTATATATGCAGTTTGTATGACCTTCCTAGATCTGATTAAACTCTGTATTTTTGCAGTTATAATATCCCTCTTGTGGCGGATATCCATTTTGCTCCTACTATTGCCCTTCGAGTTGCTGAATGCTTTGACAAGATTCGAGTCAACCCAGGAAACTTTGGTACTTTTTCTAGCACCCATTCCCCAATTAATTCTTTCTTTATTTAGGGGCCCAATATGCTGCAAAGTCACTTTGATCTGATGAGACTGTTATTTTCAGCTGACAGGCGAGCCCAGTTCGAGCAGCTGGAGTACACAGAAGAAGAATATCAGAAGGAACTCGAGCATATTGAACAGGTCAGATTTCTATGAGCATATTGAACTCGATCATATTACCGATGCTTCTTTTCTTGTAAAGAGGCAACGATATAAGCATATAAGCATTCTCTATGACAATCTCCTCTCTCTCTCTCTCCCCCACTATGGCTTGGGTTCAAGATGATTAACATATATGAAATAGAAAATAGGGTGTTGAAAAAATTGTGCTTCTAAACTTTAAAAGCCTGTCTTATTTTAGTTATTTAATCCGTCAATCTAACCTGCTAATCACATCAACATGTTTACATAAACAATTGACTATTCTCAACAGAGGTGACTGAAATTGGTACAACAGCTCAAACAAGTTAAAGAAACAAAATGACTTATCTTAACCTTAAGGTTCTTTTTTCTTATGTATGTTGCTGCTTAGAACAATCCATTTGCTGGTAGATCGAGGTGCATTTAGACTGCCTTGTTATTCAAAGTGATCTATTTTACACTTTTGGTGGTTTTAGGTCTTCACTCCATTGGTTGAGAAATGTAAGAAATATGGAAGGGCAATGCGCATTGGGACAAACCATGGGAGCCTTTCAGATCGTATAATGAGCTTTTATGGAGATTCACCCAGGGGAATGGTGAGCAATTATTCAATCATCTAATGTCCATGTCTCTTGCACTTGGTGTCTTTCCAGATGCAGTGATTGTTTATCTGCCCTATTACAGGTTGAATCCGCATTTGAGTTCGCGAGAATTTGTAGGAAATTGGACTTCCACAATTTTGTATTTTCAATGAAGGCAAGCAACCCCGTTATCATGGTTGAGGCTTACCGACTTCTTGTAGCTGAAATGTATGTTCAGGGATGGGATTACCCATTACACTTGGGAGTCACTGAAGCTGGTGAGGGAGAGGATGGACGCATGAAATCTGCTAATGAGATTGGTATCGGAACACTTCTCCAGGTACTAATTCTTTCCCTTCCCTAGATGTGGGGTCATCTAAATTGAATATAGATAGTCATCACCTGCTAATCCAAGCTGATGAATCCAGTTGAATATAGATAGCTGTTTTGATTTTAAGCTTATCTATTGCTAGTGTTTGTTCTAGAGGATTTGATCTAGAAGATTGTGCAACAGCAAATAAACTTGGACGTATTTGCATTATTTCGTTACCTATTATTGATGCCACTAGGTCTACAAGAGATATAGATAGTAAAGTTTATTGTTTACGCAGGATGGTTTGGGTGACACAATCAGAGTTTCCCTTACTGAACCCCCAGAGGAGGAGATAGATCCCTGTCGAAGGCTAGCAAACCTTGGTACAAGAGCAGCTGAGATTCAGCAAGGAGTGGTAGGCTAAAACAAGAAAAAAACAAGAAAAAATTTTCTAGTATCATGAAGTCTTTATATTTGACCTTTGAAATAGTTGACAAGTCAATGTACTATTGGCATGCATCAGGAACCATTTGAAGAAAAGCACAGACATTATTTTGATTTTCAACGCCGAACAGGTGAATTACCTGTGCAAAAGGAGGTCAGCAAAAATTAAATAGTTGGTAATGTATATATTTTGAGCCTTGTTTGTGTTATCTGGATTCTAAACTGATTAGCTTTAACTGGTAATCAATAGGGTGAAGAGGTGGATTATAGGGGTGTTCTCCACCGTGATGGTTCTGTCCTTATGTCTGTTTCCTTGGATCAGTTGAAGGTTGACTCGATATCTTAGTCTTAGCAATTTTATCGAGTTGTCCTCTATGTTCTTTACGCTTGTTCATTTGACTGCTTATGATAATTTTTGTTTTCTTTTCTTTTTGCCAGACACCCGAACTTCTATATAGATCTTTAGCAGCAAAACTTGTAGTTGGCATGCCATTTAAGGTCCATTCGTAATTCCTTTTATTGTGTCAGATATACATTATAAAATTTTTAGTGAAATTTTATGTTGTTCACAGGATCTGGCAACTGTAGACTCAATATTATTGAGAGAGCTTCCTCTTGTTGATGATAAAGATGCTGTAAGGACTGCTCTTTTGGCCTTTTAGTCTAATAATACCAGTATTCATTGTTTTGTGCAGTTTTACTCTTAGTATCATATACCTTTTCTAGGAATTTGCATCAGCATGTTATTTGGTTCTAAATTTTGATGTATCTGATTTTATCTTATTGCGACTTCTTGTGTTCCTGTCTCATGACCAGAGACTAGCTCTTAAAAGGTTGATAGACATAAGCATGGGTGTTATAACACCTTTGTCAGAGCAGTTAACAAAGCCTCTACCTTATGCCATGGTTTTGGTTACTCTCAAGGAATTATCAAGTGGAGCACACAAGCTCCTCCCAGAAGGCATGTTTTCATCTCTTTGCCCGTACAATGTTATTGCGTCGGTAATTGGGTTATATTAACGACCGTTTCTTCAGGAGCACGCTTGATTGTGTCTGTACATGGTGACAGTGGAATAGTGAACCCAAAGAAGATTTGGACATCCTCAAGAGTGTTGATGCTACAATGATTCTTCATGACCTACCACATTCAGAAGAAAAGATTGGCCGAGTTCATGCTGCTAGGAGGTAGAGTTCTATCTGATTATATAAAAACATATAACAGTTTCTGCTAGTCACCTTGTTGAGACTGGTAAAAGAATTAGAATCCACAACAGTCTGCAGCTGTCTGCACAAATAGATGTAAATACATCACATTGACAGTTGGTCTGTTGTGCTGGCTACTGGGACACGAGCAGACTTTGCATAATGGACTCTTTGTTTCTGAAGTCTCAATCCTACCTTGTAATCTATTGTCTGAGATTGATTGCTAAAACACCTAAACTGCTGCAGGCTTTTCGAGTATCTTTCAGAAAACTCCCTCAGCTTCCCTGTGATTCATCACCTTCAATTCCGTAAAGGAATTCACAGGTATTGTTGAACTTAGATTGGTCGATTGAGATTGATATGGGCAAGGTTTTAAGCGAACCACGTTTTTCCTACTTATATTGGCAGGGACGATTTAGTGATTGGAGCTGGGAGCAATGCCGGAGCCCTTCTGGTGGATGGTCTTGGAGATGGAGTCTTATTAGAAGCCCCTGACCAGGACTTTGAATTTCTACGAAATACATCATTCAATTTGCTACAAGGTTGCAGAATGCGTAATACAAAGACGGTAAGGAATTCAGTTTGGGAACTATTAGAACAATAGACAATATATATCTATGACTTGTCATCCTATGCTATGCTGCTTATGCATGTGCAATTTCTGTTCCAGGAATACGTGTCATGCCCGTCATGTGGACGAACCTTGTTTGACCTTCAAGAGATAAGTGCAGAAATAAGAGAGAAGACATCACATTTGCCTGGTGTTTCAGTAAATACCAAATCCCTTTGCACTGAGTAGCTAGATCTTATTAATTAGCAACTCCTACTCTTTAGGTAAACCAAACTACTCCTGTATATTCAAGTCAATTTGTTCCTGCAGATTGCAATAATGGGTTGCATTGTGAATGGACCTGGAGAGATGGCTGACGCAGATTTTGGTTATGTTGGCGGTGCTCCTGGAAAGATTGATCTTTATGTTGGGAAGGTACCCCTCTTTCTTATCAAGAATGCTCTAGTTTAGGAAGCAATATAACTGCTTTCTATGAAATTGAGATTCTATCCTCTTTTTTTATTATTATTTTTTTTATAGCGAGTTTATAATGGAGAAACGGGATAAATTACAACATGAAACTCAAGAGTTTATGATGGACCATAGATTTGAAATGATGAAATTCTTGGACCAATATCCTTTGATAAGAGGGAAGCTAAGTACAAGATTTGCTTTTCGTGTTTTAAATTACAGTGCATTGACATGGGTATTCATACCACTAATAATACCTTATGACATAAAACTCAAGTTTCATACACATGATGTTTGTACCATACATGGACAATGTGATAGTTCAAGATGACCAACATTTGGTGAAACCCTTTTTAACATAAGAACTACTCATGAATTTGATGGTCCCTTCATTTGATCAGACGGTGGTACAACGAGGCATTGCTATGGAGAATGCAACCGATGCTTTGATCCAGCTAATTAAAGACCATGGACGCTGGGTCGACCCTCCTGCAGAAGAGTAAGGCAAGTATGCATTGCACCACAAAATCGAGCAACAGCCAAAATTTATCAATATTGTACCCAGGGATTCACCCAAGTCAAGGGGCCTAAAAAGGGTAGCAGGGTGAGGCAACCTTTTCCCCCGCAACTCTTCTCCGTAACTGCAGATGATAGATACTATTTTGTTATACTAGTTCGAGAAGTATAATGTAGCATTGGAATTCTTGCATCAATGGAAAAGATCTTAATTGATATCCATGTAAAAATAGTCAAATAGTCATATCAAATAAGCCAAATTTGTATTTTTTGATGGAATGTTATTGGCAGAATATAGTCATGGAGTTGGACTTATATAATACTCAACCTTTACTAAATGAAGCTTCAGTGAACTATTGTTGTACTCCAGAAGAAGTCCAAGAAACTGTTGACTTCATGATGGACTGAAATGAAATGGTGTTTAATCTAAATGGCTAGTCTACAAGATTTTACAAATATAAAAAAGTTAAATAAAATGAAAATTACATATTCATGTTATTTTATGAAATTAAAAATCTAGAAGTTTGATAACAATTGAAATTTTGTTTTCAGCTAAATTACAGATTCATTTGTACTTCGGTGTTATTCTGCTCACAGCGGTAGAGAAAGGAAAAAATCGAACCGAATTTGGTTAAGTAAATAGCTTATTGCACTACTTCGATCAATTTAGTTTAGTGGGAGGAGAAAAAGGAAAAGGATCAACAGTAATTTGAAACAATATGGATTTTGGTCATTCTATAATCAACCAATTAATGGAAAAGGAGAAGAAAAGGCGAATAAACAAATATGCTTGTTGGGTTTTCCCCAAAAAAATAAGAAAAAATGGCGTTGGTGAATAGGAGAAAATTCTTAAGATGATGAAACTTATGAAAAATTCTTTTATGGATTCAGTCTATAGTAAGTGAGATAAATCTCTTGATCCATATTTATTCACATTACTTTAACTCATTAAAAATAACTTTTTTAGAATGATGTGAATGAATATAGATCTATCCCACCTACAATAAATTGAATCTATATAAAAAAATTTCGATATATAATACTATATTATTAAATTCTTTGATTTTGAATTAACCACATTAATTGATTCCTACACTATTATATGTAGCGAATTAACTTAAAAATCTGCCGTGAACATGGCATGTCAAGTTGTCACCATACCAACCTAACATTTACTGTAATACTTTGGACATTCAATCATTCACCAATAAGATAAAGATGGGAGAAGGAAAAGGAATTGGCAAATTGGTACCCGTGAATGGGGATGCCACCCCCATGTCAAGTTTTGTCACCACTCGTCACCGTTCGTTAGGCTTCAAATCCACACGAAAATGTACATATTAGGACCACCACATTTGAAACTAAATAAATTCGCCATCCCACCACCACAATGACAATTCCCACATTTGAAACTCAACACAATGACAACTCTCTCTTAACCTTAACTTAACTTAATATCTTAATGCAATTATATAAAGTGACAATTTTATTAATGAGTCGTTAAAGTTGATGAACGAAATACAATTAAAAATTAATGATTGAATGATAATTTTATTATGTGAATTAATTTTAACAAGTGATCATTAATTTATAAATTTGCAAATTAATTTTTCTTTCCCTCAACCCATTAAAATCGCCTCAACGGTCAAAACTGCTAGTATTTCTCTCGCTCTTCATACTCACGACTTGCACCCATTAATCAGGTAATTCGATTCTCCAAACATATGACATTTGGTCATAAAAATTGAAGAAATAGAGGAAACAAGACTCTTATTTCACCACCAATTATTAGTTCCCAGATAAAAAAGAGGGAAAATTCTACGGTCCCTTTTAGAAAATTATACTTTTGTACTTTAAGAGTTTGTACAAATCCTTAAAACTCAAAAAAATTATTCCCGAAATTAGAATTCCAAAAAAAAAAAATACTACTATAAACAAACACACTGACCACCAAAATAAATAAATAAAAAACACACACTCGGATTCAAGTTCAACTATATAACATTTAATACAGAGAGTGGACAGTAAAGAATTTATACTTTCAATTTTTATCCATCATTTAATATTTAAATCTAGTAATGATTGGTGCATTATATTTCATATTCAATGCAATGAAAGTATTGCAGGAATCATAAACTTCAAGTTTAAAATTCAAGTAACCAACCTTATTTGTTAAGGAAAATTAAGTAATATTAACAAAAACAAGGGGGATATTTATGAAACGTTAGTATTACATCTATGGTCAATTAGTATCATATCGTTAGCGTTGGAAGCACAGAATTTTCCAAAATTCTCCAATTAGACAACATGTGGCATGTGCCCACTGTAATTAAAAACAAATCTGAAATTGTGGACAGCACTAATAATTGGTAAAATTTATCTTCTGACTTCTGCTTAATTTATATTTATCTACATTATTTAAAAAAAATATTATATTTTTAATAAATTAGAGTGATGTGAATGAATATGAACTTATTCTGCCAATATACAATAAAAAATTTTTACATGTGAAATATATCTCTTAATTTATATTTATCTACATTACCCTACAAAAAATAATTTAATAAGTTATTGTGATATAAATCAATATAAACCAAAAAAATCCACATATCCATATAAAAAAAATTTCCGTGTACAATAAGAATCACACCTAGGTATTGCAGTCTTTCCCTGGGTGAGTATTGGAGTTTTTAAAATAAAACAAAAGTTCATCCCAAAATGTTCATGATAAAACAGTAACACCGAATTTATCCAAAATCCAATTCCTAACATTCATGTTCCAATTAAATATTTAACATTCATACAAGCTAGTAAAACAACAAGTAGAATTTATCGAAACAAAATATTAAATTCCACTTGTAAAATAATCAATTAAATTGCTAAATAAACAAAATGATCAATATCTAAATCTGAATCCAATTATCCATAAAAAATGAAACAAATCATATCCTCCTCCCACTCAAATCTCCACACTTAATGCCACAATAAATAAATAAATAAATATAAATATATATATATAATTATACTATCTCCATCTCAATATATTTACAACATTTAATTTTTTTCTTAAAGAGTTTATTTTATTTTATTTTTTTAAATTTTATCTTCATATCATGATATTATATAAATTTTATTTTTATTAAAATAATTTTATAAAAAATCAAATAAATCTAGATGAATTCGTGATTACAAAATTGAATTGTGGACGGGAGTATATTTTATCCGAACTACCGTTCTAGAGAATTTCCCGCCTGGCGGCGTACCCGAACTGGGTTCGTCGGATATTCTGCTGCCGCTTCTTGTAAACCATTGCTCCGATCCCCACGATACAAACTCCGGCAATTACTCCGACGGCAATCCCGGCCTTCTGACCCTTACTCATTCCTCCCGACGAGTCATGGTGTCCCCTCTTTCTCTCCCGAGTCCTCGTGACTTATATCGCTAGCGACAACCGGCGCCGGTGCTGGCGACTTCTCGTTCTTCGGTTCAGTAGAATTACTTCCTGGTGCAGGAGCAGGAGCAGGAGCAGGAGCGGGAGCGGTGGAGGGAGAAGACTCAGGAGCCAAATCCGACGGTGGAGGGGCCGGAGGAGAGTCCAGCGACGGCGACGGGGATGGAGTTGGTGATGAGATATTGGATGACGGAGAAGGGGCGCCGAGTTCCGGAGCCGGACTGGGTGAATTTTCCGGGGGATCTGCGGAGAAAGAGGGTGGGGTATTGAAGAGTAGTATGAGAAGAATGACAGCAAAAATGTGAAATTTTGACATTGTTGATATTGATTGATCGATGAACCCTTTTGCTTATTTATTTATTTATTTATTATTTTTGAAATCGCAGAAAAAAAAGTGAGAAAAAGTGAAACAAAGTATTGTACTGTATATAATTGGGCGAAGTAAGAAGAATGAGAGTTTAGGGAGGAGGAGGAGTTTTTGTAGTACTAGAATAGTAGAGTTATATAGAGATAGAGACGGATTAGGATACGATGAGATGTGCACTTCAGGGTTCGAATCTGTAGTTTGGTACTGGAGAGGGGTGGGTTAAAAATAAATAAATAAAATCTGATTAGAGATAATTAAAAAATAAAGATATTTTATTCTATTCTTTTTATAAATTTGCAAATTAGGCCTAATTTTTTTATTGTACGGTATTTTCATGAAGAGTGAGAAAGTGAATAACATCAGACTAAAAGATAGACTGTATTCATGAACTAATTAATATATGTATTGTCGATGTATAAATTTTTTTTATATCATCGAATGTGAATGTATACCACGTATTTGTTATTTAAATTTTAAATATTAATTTTACATATGTGACATGTATTCACAATTTCACATATGATAATGGACAATATTTGATTAATTCAACTAATATGAATCATCCAAAGAGAGAAACAACTATGAATTTGAATCATAGATCCTCGCTCATAATAATACTTGCATATATCAATGTACATGCATCACTTAAACACAAAATCATAGGGATAAAATAATGATTCTCTTTATTTAAGTGTAAAATAATGATTCTCTTTATTTATGGCTCATCTATTTATTCCGCTAAATGAGTGTAGACATCAAAATTTTAAATTATAATTAATTATATAATTAAATAATTGTCTTCATTAATTAATTTGAATGATAAATTCAAGTCAAGGCCCCAATAATTTATAGAATGTGATAAGTTAATTTTCTTGGATTTTGGTTCACTCAAGTAGATTAAATTAAATTAAGTCAATTAAAGAATTTTGGACTATGTCATGGGCCGACCCAGTGTTTTATTTTAAATCCTAAGTGACTTAAGTTCAAAGTAAATCATTAGGGTAGGAAACCCTATTTTTTACTTATAACTAGAGGTACCATCCCTTAGACAAGACACATTGCATTAGAGATTTACTGCATACATCAAGTCTTTAAAGTCCCGTTGAAGCTCTGCGTGTTCTTCGATCGTCAAGTCCTCGAAATCATGCAAGATATTCGTTTCAAGTTGTCAAGTGCTAATTAAGTGTTCAAATCTTCAACTTTTTTTTTTGTAGATCGAAAGACGTCTTTCCACAAAATCTACTCAAGTTTTCCATTCAAGTTTCTGACAAATCTCTTTCGAATAATTATATCGCCGCAAGAAGATCCATCATCCTTAGATCTGCAATTTAGATGAGCAAGAATCAAAAGAGTATTTTTCATAAAAGAAAATACAAAATCAGAGTTATTTACCTTTAAATTAATTTATTATTATTTAATCCTGAGTTTCTATATCTTTTCCATACTCAAAATTTGTGTGAACAAATTTTTAGCACATCCAGTGAGACTAACTTTGCCTTTCATCTCTTCTCTTAAAGTTTCTTGGCTGCACAAGAAAACCAGTCTACCCAAGAAACATCTCGTTCGAAACTTTTTCTACGGAGTCATACTTTAGACCAATGAGTCATATCTCTATACTAGAGTTAAAACATTCGTTGCTAGAATGGCCCAACAAAAACTTGCAAGTATAGATACGAGTGAGCGGCGCTATGCAATCTCATTAGAGTCACTTGAATCCAACCAATTCACGACAAAGGAAGGCTTCCATGGTATTTGCGATGGATCCTCTACTGGGGGCAATGCTTTGGATTCATTCACAGACAATCTTCCAAGTTCCAAGGTACCAACTGGAGATTTGCATGAGATCAACTTTAAAGGCATCACTTTTAAATAGTCCAATGTTATGTCATCCATGGTGACGAATGCTTCACACCTAGAAGAATAAGTGAGCGATATGTCCAAAACGATCGACGACTTGAAAAGGATCGTTGAAGAGAAAGATCTACAAATTGCAAAGCTAACGTACAAGTTGGAAGTTCTTAATGGAGCGGAATCTAGCCATAAAAATTATGATGCATCACACACGAACCCGGGGGCAAGAATGTTGAAAGAAGTCCCCATAAGTCATATTTTTTGCAAAATGGTGGACAACATACATCTCTAGCTTCTTGTTCAGTGCAACAACTAGCTAATACTGTGAGAGCTCAATTTAGTAACCCATCACAATCATCAATTATGTTTTCCAAGCCTCATACGAAGAGGATCGATAGCCTGATGATGCCAGTTAATCACCAACCTCTGAAATTCTAGCTGTTCGATGGCAAAGGCAACCCAAAGCAGCATATTGCACACTTCATAGAGACATGCAATAACGCTGGCATTGAAGGTAATTTCCTCGTAAAGTAGTTTGTGCGGTTCTTGAAAGAAATTGCTTTTGACTGGTATGCAGATTTAGAATATGAATCAATTGACACTGGGAAACAGATGGAGCATGAATTTCTGAATCGTTTTTGTAGTGCACGTCTCATAATCAACATGATAGAACTCATTGATGCAAGGCAGTGGCAAAATGAACCAGTCATTGACTATATTGATAATTGGCGCACTTCGTGTCTTAGCTGCAAAGACAAGCTTTCTGAGCCTTCTATTCTTAGAACGCAATTGAAATATTCATTCAAGGTATGCATTGGGGACTTTCATATATTCTTCAAGGAATCCAACCAAAGACATTTGATAAATTAGCAACTAAAGCTCATGATCTAGAGTTAAGTATTCCTAAACATGGCATGAGTGCCTGCATCGAAAATCAAAAAGACGATAAATTAGAGAAATTTGTGAAAGATAAAGTCAAAGAAAATCTTTCCCAATTTGAAGATAGTATACAAGGACATCGTGTAGATATTTCCTACAACGCAGAAGTTTCAGAGCGGTATCATGGTCAAAAGTAAAGTCTGCACTGCACTCCTTGATAAGAGCCAAAATTGTCTAGAAGGCTCCATGACACAAGCATAAAATGTCTTCAAGTTCAAAATCCTCCAAGCACTCCTTAACAAGAGTATAAATTGTCCTCAAGCCTCCTTGACACGAGTTTAAACTGTCTTCAAGTTCCAAATCTTCTCAAACCTCCTCGACACGAGTTTAAATTGTCTTCAAGTTTCAAATACTTCTCAAGCCTCCTTGACACGAGTTTAAACTATCTTCAAGTCATTAGAAGCCTTCTTGACACGAGTTAAAACTGTGTTCTGTAAGATTTTAACTATAATTAAGAGATTAAAATTAACGATAAAATCAAGAGGCCTTTTAGGTGTTTGGTTTTATCTCAATAACTGTAAAACTTATCTATTCGGTTACTTAATGGACGCACCAGATTAAAGTCAGATATATATATATATGATCTTCCCTCTACCTATTAGGGTCATACAGAAACAAATGTAAAAAGAAAAAAAAAATTCCATCATATTAGAGTGTGTGACAGAAATAAGGCTAGGAGGGAGAAATCAATTTTCGTTTGCAGTTCCTCCAGTAATCACAAATATGACTGATTCTAACTCTGCATCAGGTATGTCCACTTTTGCATAAGAAAGATTATATTGTTCTACAGATCTTGAGCAACTCTCTTATGCAATAATAATTTATTTGCATAATTAAATAAGAATTATTAAAGTTTACATGTGGTAGGTCAGAGCCTTGGATTGAAGTTTATGACTTGTAAATCAGTTATGTCATATATACAAATTCTTGATTTATTTGTTCATTAAGATTAGGGCAAAATTCTTATAGTTCGAGAATTTCAAATAATAGTTCTGTATAATTGCATCATGGTCATGGTTTAAAAAAAAAAATAAAGAGGTTCATTTGGATAATTCAAGTACTTTGGCTATTTTATTTTATTTATTTATTTTTGATAAGGAGTTCATATATATCAACGTTGTTTAATGGTTTTGTGTGAATCGTTATACTTGAAGGCTTAATTGACAATCACTAGGATTAAGTTTGAAAATCTTTGAAATCTGCCTAACCGGTTCACTTGTATTCCTGTTTATGCTTGGATAAGAATTGGTAAAGCATGTTTGCTTGGCTAACTGTTAAGTCATGTCTATTACAGTGTATTGGCTTAATAATAAAAATAGTCTTCTAAACTTGAATGTTTATTTAATTTATTGTCCATGTGATGCATAATTTGTTGCAGTCACCAAAGTGGCCAAAATTAGAAATTTTTATGGACATCATCATATAAAATTGTCAATGTCCATATATATTAATGAAGTGCTTATAATGAAAAAAATGGATAAATTGATTCCCACTACTCATTAGAACTTCAGGATTTACCCAAAGGTAAATTATTTATTCAACAAATTGTGAGAATTATGGAGACAAAAATTAATATTTTGTTAAATATATCTGGATGTCCAAAGACAACATGTATATTTGATTAAATATTTTATTTGTCTATTAAGTTTAATGGCATTTAATTTATGACAGTATATCATAATATCTACCCAAATGAGAGCTATTATATATACCTGATTGCTTAGTCATTTGAATTCATAAAGTCAATTCAATATTTTGAGCATTTGTGTATTTTATTTTGGAGCCATTTTGCTCCATTCGCATGCTTCATCTGTTGTCGTATTCAATGGTTTGAATTTCTCTGAATGGTGTGAACAAGTTGAGTTCCATTTAGGCGTTTTTTTGGACCTTGACTTGGCATTACTAAAAGACAAGCCTGCTGCTATTGCTGATTCAAGCAGTGAGGAAGAGAAGTTATACTATAAGGCATGGGAGCGGTCAAACAGATTGAGTCTTAAGTTTTTGCGAATGACTATTGCCAACAACATTAAGACAACAATTCCACTAACTAAAAGTGCAAAAGAATATCTTAAATTTGTGGAAGAACGTTTCTGTTCTGCGGATAAGTCACTCGCTAGTACTCTAATGGCACAACTCACGACCATGAAATTCGATGGGTCAAGAGGAATGCAAGAGCATATCATCGAGATGAGCAATATTGCAGCAAGGCTAGAGACCTTGGGAATGGCGGCGGAAGACTCCTTTTTAGTGCAATTTATTTTGAACTCACTACCTTCGAATTATGGGTCATTTCAAATCAACTACAACACTATTAAGGATAAGTGGGATGTTAATGAATTGGCCAGTAAGCTTGTTCAGGAGGAAGCGAGATTGAATAGTCAAGGAATAATTCACTAGCCATTCCATCAACCTTGTGAGTCAAGGAGCTGGGAAAGGATATAAGGTGAAAACCAACAAGTTTAAGAAGAAGAAAAATATGTCTACTAATATTGCTCTATTGAGAAAAAGGAACGGATGGCAGATAAATGTCACTTTTGCAAGAAAGTATGACATTATTAGAAAGATTGCCAGAAACGTAAAGCTTGGTTCACAAAAAAGGTAAAATCTATTTTGTTTATGTATGTTTTGAATCGAACTTAATTGAAGTTCCTAATAATACTTGATGGTTTGATTCTGGTGCTATTACTCATGTATCCAACATGATGTAGGGATTCCTTACGATCCAAACCACAAACCCAAATGAGGATTTTCTATTTATGGGGAATCGTATGAAGGCTCCAATTGAAGGCATAGGGACTTATCGTTTGGTCTTGGATAATGACTATCATTTGGACTTATTTCAAACCCTATATGTACCTTCGGTTTCTAGGAACCTTATTTCTGTTTCAAAACTTGATGCCATTCTGGGTTTAACATTAATTTTGGACATGGTTGTTTCAGTTTATTTAAGAATAATAATGTTATTGGTTCTGGATTTCTTACTGATGGTTTATATAAACTGAAACTTGATAATAATTTTGTTGAATCCTTACTTGTTGTTCATGATAATATTGGTATTAAGCGTAGCATGCTAAATGATAATTCTGCTTACTTGTGGTATAAACGTTTGGGTCATATATCCAAAGAAAAGTTAGAAAGATTAGTAAAAAATGGGATTCTACCGAATTTATATTTTACTGATCTCAGTGTATGTGTGGATTGCATTAAAGGAAAGCAAACCAAACTTACTAAGAAATGTGCCACAAGAAGTACCCAACTTCTTGAAATAATACACACTGATATATGTGGACCTTTTGATGCTCTATCTTTTAATGAAGAAAAATACTTTATCACCTTTATCGATGATTTTTAACGTTATGGTTATATCTATTTGCTAAAAGAAAAATCTCAATCGGTAAATGCCCTTCAGAGGTATACATCAATGAGGTTGAAAGACAGTTAGATAGAAAAGTAAAAATAGTAAGATCAGATAGATGTGGTGAATACTATGGAAAACATACTGAATCAGGACAATGTCCAGGTCCATTGGCAAAATTTCTCGAAAGTCATGGTATATGTGCACAATATACTATGCCAGGCACACCTCAACAAAATGGTGTGGCTGAAAGGCGTAATCGAACTTTAATGAATATGGCTAAGAGTATGATGAGTAACTCCTCATTACCTATATCCTTGTGGAGGTATGCACTCAAAATTGCCGCATATCTTTTAAATAGAATTCCTAATAAAGCAGTCTCTAAAACTCCTTTTGAATTGTGGACTGGAAGGAAACCTAGTTTAAGGATCCTACATGTTTAGGGTTGCCAAGCGGAAGCAAGAGTATATAATCCACATGAAAGAAACTTAGATTCTCGAACGATAAGTGGATACTTTATTGGCTATCTAGAGAAATCTAAAGGATACAGGTTTTAATAAATATTCCAAATCACAGTCCAAGAATTGTGAAAACTGGTAATGCTAGATTTCTTGAAAATGGTGAAGTTAGTGGGAGTGCTTCAAAACAAGTTGTGGATATACAAGAAATTAAAGTTAATTTTTCTACACCAATAAATGTTCCTTTATCTAGAACTGCTACAAATGTTGTTCCAATTGTTAATGAATATCCTAATAATACTGGACAACACTTAAATGATGAAGCACCCTCAGAAGAAACTAACTCATCAAGGTCTAATGGAAATGAACCACGATTAATGCCATTAAGAAGATCTCAAAAAGAGAAAAAATTGGCTATTTCTGATAATTATATGGTTTATTTACAAGAGTTAGATTTTGATATTGGAATCAATAAAGATCCAGTTTTTTTTCACAAGCTATAGAAGGTGCTGAGTCTGATAAATGGTTTGATGCCATGAAAGATGAGATGAAATCCATGGAACAAAACAAAGTTTGGGATCTTGTCAAATTACCAAAAGGATCTAAATGAATTACATGTTGGGTGCAAATGGATATTTAAAACCAAGCGCGACTTGAATGGTAATATTGAACGATATAAAGCTAGACTCGTTGCCAAGGATTATACTCAGAAAGATGGCATTGATTATAAAGAGACTTTCTCACCAATCTCTAAGAAAGACTCCTTAAGAATCATTATGGCATTGGTGGCTCATTATGATTTAGAGTTGCACCAAATAGATGTGAAAACAGTCTTTCTTAATGGAGAGCTTGAGGAAGAAGTTTATATGGACCAACCTGAAGCGTTTTCAGTTAAAGAGAAAGGTCACATGGTGTGTAAACTTAAGAAGTCAATATATAGATTTAAACAGGCCGCACAACAATGGTATATTAAGTTCAATGATACCATAAAATCTTTTGATTTCCAAGAAAACATCGTTGATCGATGTGTATATCAAAAGATCAGTGGGAGCAAATTTATTTTCTTAGTTCTTTATGTTGACTATATTTTACTTGCTACAAATGATTTGGGCATATTGCAAGATGAGACACAAAAAATTTTCTCTCAAAGAATTTTGAAATGAAAGATATGGGAGAGGCATCTTATGCGATAAGCATTGAAATATTCCGTAATAGATCACAAAAATTATTGAGATTGTCTCAGAAAAACTATATTGAAAGAATTCTAGAGAGATTTAATATGTATAATTGTTCGGCAGGAATTTCTATACAGAAAGGGGATAAATTTAGTCTCATGCAATGTCCAAAGAACGATATAGAATGGAAAAAAATGAAATCAATTCCTTATGCCTCTGTTGTGGGCAGTTTGATGTATGTCCAAACCTGTACGAGACCCGATATTAGTTTTACGGTCAGGATGTTAGGCAGATATCAAAGTAATCCTGGGATAGATCACTGGAAGGCTGCGAAAAAGGTTCTACGGTACCTACAAGGAACAAAGAATTACATGCTCATGTATAGGAGATCTAGTCAATTAGAAGTGATTGGATATTTGGATTCAGATTTGGGTGGATGTCTTGACAGTAGAAAATACGACTCACTTTTGGCTATTCATTTCTACTTGTTGAAGGAGCCATACCATGGAAAAGTGCTAACATCTGTTATTACATCATCTACTATGGAAGCAAAGTTTGTGGCATGTTTTGAAGCCACAATTCATGCATTATGGTTACGGAATTTTATTTCGAGACTTGGTGTAATACCCAACTTTTCTGATCATTTCACATATTCTCGTACTTGATTTTATCCTTTTAAATACTCATTAATATTATTTTCAAATATTAAATAATCATTTTACCCTTTTTATTCATTTTCTAACATTTTCGGGTAAAAGTATAATTTCTCAAAACTTGAGGAACTAAAGTGTAGATTTTAAAAACTTTATTAAGACTTAACGAAGTCATCCTCCTGGACATTCTTGTTATTTCTAAACAACATCTAAGCATCCTAAACCCCATGCAAACTCCTACAAACCAAATTTCGATATCTTAGAATTAGTTTGAAATTTTTACTTCCAAATCAAATTGATGATCCAGGAATATTTTCGTAGACCTTTAATCCAATTTCAAAAGTAAGTTTTACTTCCAGATTTTCATGAATTTTATGTTAAATTTCAAGTTCCCCGAAAATTAATTTGTTTAATTTTGTTGTTTTGTGAATTGATTTTATTACCAAATATGTTTATGAGCTCATGAGACTTGATTTATGGGTTGAAATGACTTTTTAACTATTGTTTTGTGAGATTTGAATTAGGGTTTTGACAATTATTAACCTAGTGATATATTCAACATTGTGAACCCTAATTTTAGATTTTTATCTTATTTTCACGAATTTAAAACAATCCTTACTTGTTTGTGTTCGATTATTGTCTAATTTGAGAATTTGGGTGATACTCAAAAGTGAACCCCTACCTTGATTTTTATCCTAACGATATAAAACTCTCATGGTTTAGGTGATTTGGGGATAGAGTTTTAGACCGTCAAAATTAGAATACGTCTATGAAATCGATTTTCGAGATAAATAACGTTTACACCTTTTTATCGAGACCATACCTTGTATATAGTTGGTTTTGCAGCCTTAAAATAATTTATATTAAGGTAAGTATATTTATTTTGAATAATGTTTATAAGGTAAGTATGTTTATCATTTATGTGTTCGTTAAGTAATGTATTATTTGTTTATTATTGTACCATGTGTTAATGAATGATTACCGTGAAGAGTTCAATGGGTCACTTTAATAGACTTGGCTATGAGTGAGTGAATGAAATGATATACCGAGTACTCTGTTTCGTAAATGTTATACCCAGTCTATCGGGAAGACAAGTGATTGATACTCCGTTATACCTTGTCTACTTAGGCGGATAATAGGTAGACCTGAATCCAGTGTTAGGAAAACTTTTGTGAACCATGAACTCATTGATTGGCATTTGCATTTTAAATATGGATAATGTCTCGTATCGTATATTGTTCCCTGCACTGATTGTATACATGTTATCTATAATTGGGTTTAAATATTATTTACTAAACACGATGTGCTTACTCCTTTATTATAATTTCTCCTTTGTTTGCAGTTGAGGACCAATAGGAGACGTTAGCAGGTCTGAGTCGAGTGCTGATCAGGGAGGGGGTTATCGTACAGATCCCAATTACTAGAGCTAAAATTTTTCTGTTTACTATTTTAGTGTGAGATTTGTTCTTATGTTTAGGCATGTGTGCCTATGGACTTGTTAGATTCGTCTTGTGATTGAATTTCTGACTGTTGTGGGATTGTGATTTGTTGTTTGTATATGACTGTGATTTGATTATTGTGGATTGTTATGTATATGGTTGTTGAATATATTTTGTGGTCTTATTTTGGTTGATCTCAAGATCTAATGACAGATATTATAGTTTGTATATTGCTCTTTTACTGTGCCTTACATGTTTGGAGTGATCCCGATGTGCGACGTGTAATTATCCCGTTTTGGGGGCATGACACTTGGGGTAGTCGATACCATTAGCAAGCCGCTGAAAATTTATTGTGATAATTCGGCAGCAGTATTTTTCTCCAAGAACGACAGCATAAATTCATATTCCAAAGATACAAAACATATGCAATTAAAATATCTTGCCGTTAAGGAGGAAGTTTAGAAACAAAGAGTGTCTATTGAGCATATCAGAACTGATCTGATGATTACAGATCGATTAACTAAAGGCCTGCAACCGAAGACGTTCAAAGAACATGCATAGAATAGGTTTTGGTTACATTGATGAAAATGTTTTATGATAATTGAGACACTTTGAGCTCTAATAATGTGTTTCTGATATAACTTAGTGCATTTCCTTTTTTCCATGATTGTGTATACATAATTTGTTTGAAATTATTTACAATAGGAAAATCTTTATAAGACGTTATTGTGGACCGTTATGTAATAGGTGTATCACTGAAAGACAATATTATGCTGTATTGTTAATGTTGTAGTGTATGGAAGGAAGTATGTGATTTAAACAATATACAAGCGCCATAGCTCACATTTACGATTCATCATAGTATGGTGATCATGATGAGAAAAATCTTGTTAATTATGTGCGCTTATTAAATATTTGTGCCATTGATGCTTATATTTTCATCGGGCCAAGTGGGAGAATGTAAGATTTTAACTATAATTAAGAGATCAAAATTAAAGATAAAATCAAGATGCCTGATTTTAGATATTTGGTTTTATTTCAATAACTGTAAAACTTATCTGTTCGGTTACTTGATGGACGTACCAGATTAAAGCTAGATATATATAAATGATCCTCCCTCCACCTATTAGGGTTATACAGAAACATAAGTAAAAAAAAAAAAAAATCCATCATAATAGAGTGCATGACAGAAATAAAGCCAGGAGGGAGAAATCAATTTTCGTTTGCAGTTCCTCCAGTAATCACAAATATGACTGATTCTAACTCTGTATCATGTATGTCCACTTTTGCATAAGAAAGATTATATTGTTCTAAAGATCTTGAACAACTCTCTTATGCAATAATAATTTATTTGCATAATTATATAAGAATTATTAAAGTTTACACGTTCAAGTTTCAAGACAGTGAAAGCCTCCTCCTTGAAATAACACAAGCATAAACTATCTTTGAAATGGCAAATCTCCAAGAACATTACTCCATGTTGCACGAGCTTAAACTGCTTGATACTCTCATCCAAAGAGTATAAACTGCAGACAAAAAAATGAGGTCCAATACCACGGAGTTCAGTTGAAGGGATGACTTCATCGTAAATGGTACCATGAATTGAATCAATTGAGATGGATAGAGTTTTTATTACTAACTTTAGAGTATTCGTCTTGTAGCACAAAACCTCGAGAAAGAAGCATTATCGTAGTAGTCGTGTGAAGACTAATGCATGAACTGGGTCATTGTTCTTGCCTCCACAAGCATTTTTTTTTCATAAATTAGAAGATGAAGTGTTCCAAGTAGCTTTGTCCTACTTGATGTTTGACGAATGTAGAAATTTGAAGACATTGCATTATTTGTCATGGCCATGACATAGTAGCATGTGCACTCCTTGTTTGTAGAAGATAAAGAATGTTCAATCCTCGCTTTTCTTTATTCAGCTTAAGCGAGCACTATGGAGGATGAAGTATAGCCCCAGCAGTTGCACCTAGAAGGATTGGAAAGCAGAACTCGTCACTTGTTGAAGATACGAAGTAATAGGCCTTCAAGAGGAGCCAAAATTTGAAGGTTGAAAGTCGAAAGCAGCTATTGAGAAACTAGGTCATTCGACCGTATCCTCTTTGTGGCAATTGAAATCAAGCCAGCTATCTTCTGTAACTATAGATTCTGTGTCAATTCAATGAACAATTAGAGTATGATGGTAGAACTCGATGATTCCAACGATGTCGAGAAGTTGACAAAGACCAAATCTTTAAACAACACCAGATGCTTGATACGGTTCGGTGATGAGGTTGGTTTTCATATGAGCCAAATATAAGGCCATGGATAACATAAAGAATGATAGCAGATTGCAAGAGCAAAGTCAAAAGCAGAAGCTATTTAGACAAGTGGGTATATGGTTCAAAGACTCGGCCGAGTCGTAACCGGAGCGAACCCAACCGGTACGAGTTCGAAGATACGAGACATATCGGATACACTGAATCGGAGTCAACTCGATCGGAATCGGACGATTTCTGACTAAACGACTCACCGAGTCATGAATTCGGGAAAGACTCATCCGAGTAGGATGAGTTGACTCACGAGACGAAATCTCCAAAAATTTTCAGCCAAAAAGAAATTAGACAAAGATGATAGAAGTAATATATTGAGTTGACTTTTTAAAATGGATCTCTGCCATTTCTTCCTTTTCTTCTTCTTGTCCCGTTGCCTTCTCTTTGCAGTCCCAAGTGATCCTTTGTGTTGTTGCCTTTGAATCTCTTCAATTGCTGCATACCTTTGATGTTAGATTTGCAGGAAGAAGGGGCTGATTCTTTGCGCAGTCAAAGGAGACGGCAACAGCAGTGAACATAATGATTTGGAATACAGCTTCTTCCTCAAAGCCAACCAATATAGCTGTTTGGTTGTTTACCCCTTATTGGATAATTACTCTTTATAACCTTAGTTTTGAAAATTTGTAGAAAAATACACTGGTCTATTATTTCTATTTTCCTTCCCTATGTAGTGTTATATTAGTACCATTTTATGAAATTCAGTTGACACAATAAATAATTTCATAAAATGAGAAAAGAATCAATAGGAAAGTAAACATATAATACTACCTCTTAAACAAATCACAAGTAATCCACTACTAAATAAACTACATAATAAATATTAGTAAGAAATTTTACAATCCCGTCAAGGTACCATTCTAATATGTTTTAGAGAGACACAATACAATATTATGTACTTAAAAAATTCATAGTGCAAAAGCATTTAAACACAACAAAATTATTATGTTACAAAACTATAAAATTTTCTAATATTATAACTACTTTGATTTATTTATTTGGATTCTAAAATATTTGATTGGTTAATACGATTATGGTCATCTAATATGATATGTTGTTATATTATTTAGTTTGATAATTATATTTATTATGAAAATATATAATTTGTTTAGACATTTTCTATAGTAAATTTTTTTGTATAATCCGCATACGCGAGACTGATATGATATGGAACGATACGTTCTGCGACTGTCCCAGCGACCGCGACTTTAAACCAAGGTTCCACTGCGTAGTCTTCTTCGGAAGATTGAGGTTGCGTGTGTTAAGTCCACCTATTGCAATTCTGAGTTCTTGGGATCAATTTATCAATTAAGCAAGTAGCTGGTGAGTGCAACAACAAGGCGAAGATTGCAGCAGCATCTGGAACTTGGTGAAATCTAAAATTTTCAAGAATATCCTCGATAGGCGTGGCATGGTTCAAGAACTTTGAACAAAATCATGTATGGAGTTCATAACTGAAACAAAAAAAAAAATCTTTTTAGGATAAATACGAAGACATATAACTATAATTACCTGCAAATCTTGCCGAGGAGATGAAGTGTTGAGGCACTCCCTACATCAGCTTCGTCGGGCTGCAATTCCTTCAAGACTGTGAGGAATAAGAAATTGATGTCCGGCATCCCCTATAAATAGGAACTAGAAGGCGGTGGACTTGCGTGAAGCTGAAGTATTCTTTCATGCAATGCAATGTGAATGACTTCAGTAATTTTCCTAAAGTTGGACTGCTGTATTTTGGGAAACTAAAAGGAGGAGTATTTGGAAGTTTGAAGGGAGCAAGACTGTGACTGGCTTTTGTTCGTGGCTTGTGACTATGGTCTTCTTCTCAATCTTCAGCAAGAATGCAATTAAACAGGACTTTCTAATTTGTTGTTAGGAGCAGCTAAAAAGTGATTTGAAATTTGGAAGTTTCCATAAGTTTTTGTGGTCTAAGCATTCCAAGCCAATATTGATATCGATTGGAAATTTAGTATCTGTTAAGCAAGCAGTTGAGAGATTAAAAAAAAAAAAGGAAAGTTAAATTCTTAATGTTCTTGCATCTTGGTGTGCGGCTAGATGTTCAAGAAGACTTTTGGCTGTGATCCCATGCATTGAATCTCCACAAACCGTAAGGGATGGTGTTGGATTTATGCTAAAAACTTGGGGCTGTTGAAAGCAATTGGGCTGCTTTTTATGTGGAAATAAATTTCATGAACTTCAAGCATGGTTTCGATCCTTAAAAATGAATTCTCAACTGATCCTTGAAGCGGGGACATTTATAAACATCAAAATTTTAAATTATAATTAATTATATAATTAAATAATTATTTTGATTAATTAATTTAAATGACAAATTCAAGTCAAGGCTCAATAATTCATAGGATGTGATAAGTTGATTTTCTTGGATTTGGGTTCAATCAAGTAGATTAAATTAAATTGACTAAAGTCTATTAAAGTATTTTGGACTACGTCATGGGCCGGCCCAGTGTTTTATCTTAAATTATGGGTGACTTAAGTTTCAAGTAATCTATTAAAGTAGAAAACCCTATTTTTTACTTATAAATAAAGGTATCCTCCCTTATACAAGGTAAACTATATTAGAGATTTACTACATATGTTAAGTCTTCCAAGTCCTTGAAGCTCTGCGTGTTCTTTGACCGTTAAGTCCTCCGTCAAGTCTTCAAAATCTACTTGCAAGATCTTCATTTCAAGTTGTTAAGTGCTAATCAAGTGTTAAAATCTTCAACCTTTTTGTAGATCGAGATTCGAGAAACGTCTTTTCTCAAGATCTACTTAAGTTTTCCACTCAAATTTCTGACAAATCTCCTTCCAGTCACTAAATCATCGCAAGAAGATCCATCATCATTAGATCCACAATTCAGAGGAACAAGAATCAAGGGAATATTTTTTATAAAAGACAATACAAAATCAAAGTTATGTACTTTTAAATTAATTAAATTAAATTTTTTTATATTATTTGTTCCTTATTTTCAATATATTTTCCATACTCAAATTTTGTGTGAATAATGAGTTATACCTCATTATTTACTCAAATAAAGGTTTAAATTTTATTTAAAAAAGTAATTTTCAGGCTAGAAAGGTTTAGATTTTACACCTCACCTTTTATTAACCAAAAAACAAAAGAAAATGCTTAGTTTTTTTTCAATAATATTAGATGAAAAAAACGTTGTTATTTTGTGGAGTAGAATGACAAATTACTTATAAAATAAAATCAGATATCAAACAACAACTTACCCTATATTTTATATTAGTTAAAATAATTAAAAGATTAAGAAAGATTATGAGATGAAAATTTTAATTTCATTTAATCTTGAGAGACAATTTGCAGATAAAGTAAATATAAGGGACAATTTGTTACTGTCTCGTTTACATGAGGCAAACTGTAATTCAATCATTAGAAAATTACACTAAATTACCTTTTGTTACTCCACCACCCCTCTTTCTTTCCTTGGCTTAGCACATGAAATTCTTACATGGATCGAGTATATGCTAGGTGTTATGAACGTTGATCCATATTCATTCACATATCCTGAAAATGATTATTTCAATTAAGTATAATAATATGAATAAATATGGATCAAAAGACGTACTCGAATCCGATCCATATAAGAATCTTCCTTACCAGTTGCAATACTTTTGTACTTCTCCAACCCCTCAAGATATCAAGGTCAATATAAACTATCTTCTTGTGTCTCTGTTTCTTTCAATGGGATTTTTACGTTCCATTTACCTACCTTGTTGAAAATAAAGATGTATGTAGAAATCATTGTTTTACTGGATTTACAATCTTGAGACCATTTTGAGTTTGTGATGTTTTAATTTTTTTTTTCCCATCTAATTGAATGAACGCAAACTACCAAAAAAAAAAATATATGGCACTAGTATGAATCACTTGTGCTAATTCGTGTACATTAAATGATTACTAATTCTATACCTTGAGACAACGAAAGTTTATAAGGCTTACTTTGTTTTATTTTTATTTTATTTTGGGTATGTAGAACGAGAAGAACGAGTCATGGTGGTCTTTAAGAATTGATACTTGGTGATGGAGGTGTTTCTGGATTCAAATAAAGACCTTGAAGCTTTAAAATATTAATTAGCATTTAAAAATAAGTTTTATATTGTAATTTTAATTCAAATTTTATGATATATATAAATTGAAATGGTCTATCGGATTGAAAAAAAGTTACTAGTCGACTGATGTCTTTGAACCATTGTATTGCCTCATCGCTCAAGTCATTTCAAGGTTAGTTTTTAGGGCTGCCTGCACTTCTAATTCTGTTACTTTCCTGTTGAGCAAGAGTATTGCACTTTGTTTTGTTTCATCATTAATAGTATTTGATGATGCTAATTAGTAACACTTGGCACTTCCCCTAAATTGTTCTAGAAGTGCTTACGTGACAATCTCATTAAGGATAGTTATGTAATTTAGCTCCAGTTGAGCTAAAAGAAGGTAGCCTCATGCCCCCTCATGTACATCTATAAATAAGGGATTTGGGTACCAAGGAAAGGGTCGCTTATTGTGCCAATCTTTCCATAGTAATACCAATCACAAATTCTTCTCAGCTTTTCTACTTTCTCTCTCTACCTAGAATCTAATTCTAGCTTTGTCAATTGGCGCCGTCTATGGGAATCGAACCCACGACCACATATCACCTGAAAAGGAAAAGGGGTTAGCTCTCGACTGAGAAGAAGGACAAAAAGTGAGAAAGAAATTAAGGAGGCACGGAAGACCTTACCATAGGAGGTGATAAGTTGCTTTGACAGCGGGACGTTTTCGGAGCCCTCCCCAGGAGTCCTCACTTATGACCACCGGACCGGAGGGCCGGCCTCGAGGGCGTCGATGAAAAGGCGAGGACCACTGTCGATGAGGGACCCTTCCTGAGGCTAGCAGTCTCATCTAGACCTCTTCCTGGTAACCCAAACTGGCTCAGGCTCGGGGTATGCAACCGAACTCAGAGCCAATGTGACCGGGTTCTCAGCACCTGAACTCTCTGAGGTTCTTCCGACCTCAATTTGGTCTGGGGGTGCTGAAGCTGATGCAGTAGCCCCAACACTTCCCGAGGGAGAGTTGGTGGTGGTGGTGAGGATCCGCTGGCAGTTGATGATGACGGCTGGCTGGAAGAGCCCGTACCAGTAATAGGTGCAGCAGTTACTAGCCCTCTTAGAAATGCTCCGAGCTCTGTACGATGAAGCAATTTAAAAAAAAAAAAAAAGGGTGATGACCTTTATGAGGGTCGTAAGCTCGGAGGGACATTATGGGCAGGGAATAGCCCCGTCCATGCTAGAATGTTGTTGGACAGAATGGCGGGTTGGTTGTTAAAATTTATTCTAAGGTTGGACTCAATTAGCCTCTTGGCATATATGGAGTCCGGGGAGAGGCGTTTTTGGTTTTGAGGTTTTCTTTTATGAGGTTCCAAGGGCCCCGGGGCATTGGAGGGTCGAGGTAGAGGACAAAAAAAATGACTTTTTTCAGTCGTGGATAGATGAAGGGTTACCCGAAATGAGCTGTTTGCCTGCGATTCGGGGGCAAATGTAAAAGAATCCCTTTACAGGGGATAGCTTCAACATCATCCTAAAAGTGTCTAAGGATAGGGGGATGTCGTATAATTTACAAAGGAAGAAAAATCCGGCAATGAGCCGAAAAGCGTTTGGGGTCAGCTGGGATATACAAATATCCCAGTGGTTAGACAGATGGACGAGGAGTGGTGCTATCGGGAGCCTCAGCCCTGCCTCAAGCTGCTCCTGGTAAACTGTTATGCCATCTAGTAATCAGGAGGAGGTAGATGGCCTCGGTCCTCGGCAATAGGGAGTTTGATGTGCACGTTCTTAAGAAGCGGTACCTATCCCTAAGTATTTTGATGTCCTCGGGGTCAAGGGTGTTTGATATATCTAATGTTTGGAGGTTGAGGTGATCATTCTGTGGAGGTTCGGCAAGGATAGGTTCGGGGGGAAAGTTTAGAGGAACTGCTGCCAGGAGAGCCTCTTCTGAAGGGTTAAATAGCCTATCAGTGGCGTCTACCTAGGAAGAAGGGACCGGCGTGCTAATGAGAAAGGAGGGACTGAACGTACCGGTCATGATCTTCTATTTGAAAGGCAAGTGAGGTTTGGGGGACGCAGAGATCTTGGAGGAGTTCTTGTGGTTTCCGGCAGAGACGGCGATCTGCGGTCGGCAACTGGGGAAATCGGATACAAGGGTGACAGGAGGACGGTAGTGAGGAAAGGAGAGGATGTGAATGATAGGGAGAGTAAAAGAGCAAAGGGAGTGAAGAGTGAGCAGAAAAAGATGAAAGAAGAAAGTAAAAGTGAATAAGGGAAAGAGAGAGATTTGGGGGAAATGGGGGTATAAATAGGTGGAGGACCTTCCAGAACATTATAGGAATCTGGAGGGAAAACCATCAAATTTGAAATAAACGAGGCGTTTCAGCAGGAAAAACGAGGCGTTTAAGCGGGAAAAACGAGGCATTTTACAGCAAAATCAGAGCTAGTAATGCAGCGTAATAAATGAAATCCAGCGCATAGGGATTCAGCAAAAACGTTACTGCGGCCATGTCTTGTCAAGGGACCCACGGGATACCTCAGCCTCGGATTGGTAAGACAAGCGCGGGGTGCTCCAAGATTTATGTACCTCGACTGGGTATAAGAGGGTTGGTTGCAACCATCCGGGGACTGCGGACAGTCGTTTTCGGCTCGGTCCCTACCGTAAGGATATGCACCAAGCCGAGGGGACTATTGATGATGCTAATTAGTAACACTTGGCACTTTTCCTTAAATTATTCTAGAAGTGCTTACGTGAAAATCAATCTCATTAAGGGTAGTTATGTAATTTAGCTCCAATTGAGCTAGTAGAATGGTAGCCTCATGCCCCCTCATGTACATCTATAAATAAGGGGTTTGGATACCAAGGAAAGGGTCGCTTATTGTACCAATCTTTCCACACTAATACCAATCACAACTTTTATACTTTCTCTCTTTACCTAGAATCTAATTATAACTTTGTCAGTATTTATTTATTTTTATTAATTGTTTTTGTTCCAGTTAAGTACGTGAATCAAATCATCAAGCTTTGTATCATCAGAGCTTCAAGGGAGGATCATCAAAAAGTCTGGGCTGCGATTACCATGGTCACGAGTGTAGGAAATTGCCCTGTGACTTCCTACTTACTTGAAATGAGTGGTGCGTTGTAACAGCTTCTACAATCATTTCCTTATTGAAACTTCTCCTTTTGCTAATGACAGCTTTGTCATAAGAAAGCTAACAGTCTTACTAATAACATCTATCATGAGAATCATATTTCTGTGTTTCTTTACTTTGTTTAATGTTATCATTATATGTTATAGGAATTCATACTCATTCTCGTGATTTGGCAGGATGGCCTTTTGAAATAAGCTGTTTGACACAGGGTGTGTTCGATAGGATTTGAAAATATTTTACATAAAAAGTCTATTTTTCATACAATTTTTTTGTGTTCGATTGACAAAATAAAAATATTTTGAAATAAAAATTTGTAATGGTTTTATCTTTAATTTTATGAATGCAAGTTAAAAAAACTAATAACAATGGTAATAAAAACCTTACAAGTAATTGTGGCTAATAAAAAATTAATTTTATACAAAATTAAATGATAGTATAATATAGTAGTATAACATGCATAATCTAATTATAGTCTTGTGGAACCCATGATTAAGAGAAAAACGAATAGACAAGAATTCAAAACGAAAATAAATTTAGAAAATGAAATTATAAAAGTAAGTATTTGAGATTTAATGCGACTCTTGAATTATCCGAAAAATAACTTTCTCTAAAAGATTCGGTAAGTTTTTGTTATTTTCATTTAGAGGAAGAAAAATTAAAAAATATTTTATATCAAAAAATATTTTCTAATATTTAATACTAAAAAAATAAAATATTTTTAATTCCAACGAACACATTTGAAATTGGGAAAGATTTAGATAGATTTGATCTATGGTCTTACTTGTAGACCGTGTGGTGCAAATTAAATATTTTAGAATTTGTGACATCAGCTTGTATAAGATTTAATTTTGACCGCGATATTTACAGGTGAGACCTAAGACCGGGTTTATGGTAATATTTTCCTTCCTAATTTCCTTTCTGTATTGTTCTTGCTGAACATGCGCGATGTTTATTTCACTAAGTCAATTTTGTTAATATTCTTTTTGAAATCTCTCTTTTAGATGCCAGACCCAAAAACTCGTGAAAGTTCTGGCCTTTCCAGCTAGAATTGTAGTGGGAACCAGTTTAGCATCTTCATTATGCCTTCATCTTTCGCTCTACTTTTGTTCTCGTAGGCAGCTACAAGCTTTCATTTTCCCCCAGGTCAGGTTTGCAAAAGATGTCTTGCAAAAAAAATAGCACTGACATGCTCATCCCATCATACCCCTCCTATTACAAATCAGCACCAAGATTTTCCACGTTACAGGAAGTATCAATGCTTTCAAAAAAGCTGCTTTGAAGTGTGATGAGTTGAAGTTTGAGCATTACAACTTAATGGCTCCAGTCCAAACAACAGATGATGTCATTCGGCATATGCAGAGCTGATTGAAGATTAAAGTCTTGGAGCACTAATGTCACAGGTATTGCCTTCAAATTATATCAGTTCTCTTTCCAATTTGGGAAGCCATGCTCTTCTACATGTGGCCCTCTTGGAGTTACTAGCCTGTTTGTTAATCTCAATTCTTATTTCCATTGTAATTTTTTGGTTGTCCTTTTACATCATTCATGCATTCCATTCCTCAATGCCAAATTTAAATGTTTGAACATCAACATTAGGTATTAGACACCAATTTTTATTTTCTTGTCAATGACTCAGTGTTTTATTTGAAGAAATGGATTCCATCATTTAAATTGAATTGCACTTTTAACTGTTAGTTCTTCTGGTCATAGTGCCCAAAGAGGATTCATTTTTCCATAATTAAGAGAAAAAATTGTTCCCTTTCCTAGTTTCTCTTAATTTTAGTTTTTTTGTTGTTGTACGACACTCTGCTTGAACCTAACTTTTCTCTTCTTGGGCATTGTTTTTATTTACTGGTGAAAAGGTGACATTTTACTTTACCCGTCATTGCATTGTTAGGTATGGAAGTATGGGTAGTTGGTATCTTCACATTATAGATTTAGCTATTTGGCAACGGATTTAGCTTTTTGCCAATGAATTTTACTTTTTAGTGCATGTTAGGCTAAAGACACCTAAATTAAGTAGTTATACATTTGTTGTTCAAGAAGGCTTATTCTCAATGAATTTTCGCTCGTACTCAATTAAGTGATTTTTTCCAGTGTACAAACTGCAACACACGTAAGTCGCATGTTGTACTTGCTCTCTGAATATTTTCAAATCCTATTTCTGATTTGTTTCTTTCAGATGATGAAATAGGAGCATATGGTGTGCTGGTTCTGGATCTTCATCTCCCTCAAGGTTGTGTTGAGGTAGCCATTTAGGTAAGGGAAAAGTTTAGATGACTTGTGGAGCATATTTGCGGGGTGGGGTTGATCTTTTAGCTTTCATGCTTTCCCTATTATTATTATTATTATTATTTTCATTCTATTGGAAGATGATGATTGGAACGGAAGCTAGGTAGCTCTGGCGGCAGGTGAGAATTTATAGGAAATAGTTCATTGGCTGGTATTAATTACAATCCCAGATGAACCAGTCTGTTACTGATAAGCTGGAAAGAGTTGGTGAAGGAAAAGAAAAAAGGATATTCTGGACTAATGCAATATTTGGTTTGCTGATACCCCATTCCAAGTTCCATCCAATCGTAGCAGCTTCACATTACCTACTCCAAGCTCGTCATGGAAAATTCCGTTGAGATTCTGGAAAACTGAAAGTAATTTTGTTTGGCATATTCTAACATGTGGGAATCTGCATTCTGTTCAACATGATCTCCTGTTGTCATCTTTGTTCTCATCCAGAATCTTGTGTAAAATGTATTCCCAAATTGATTCACATTTTCATTTTGGGTATTCCGTAGTACTCAAGTTTGGGATATTTCTTCTTAACATATTGGCCAGTAATAATACAAGCATATATTTCCGTTAGTTTCGGCTTATACTTCTTGTAGTATGAACTTGTAGTTGTTCTAAAATGTTATTCTGTATGAGGTCCCCTTTAATGTATTCCAGGAATGAATTTATGGCTTATCCTCTACCATTGGATTCTATATCTCTCATTAGTCCATTGAATATATCTCATGCCTGGGAACATGATGGCTTGACAAGTATTATGACTTTGTGCACTAGGAAACAGATTTTCTGAAGCTTACAGAAACTTGTTTTAATTCCTTTATTTCTCTGTGACTTTATTGCTGATAGCCCATCCTGTCTCTGATAAAACACTACTCCAAAATAAGAGCATTAATGAATGAGCTAATAGTTATATTGATTAACCTGGATGCACACTGTAATCTCAAAGAATAAGAATTTGATTCATCTCTCTCCTGCTCGTGTAGTATCTGTTATGCTCCGACTGGTCTTAACTATTCAGGTGATGAAAAAATCTTTGACTAACTCTAGAGCAATTACATGTTTTTCCAATAGTTTCTTTTCATTCAATTCATTGACAATTTAACTTTTTAGGTCCAATACACATTCTATCCTTGCTAGCTGCTACGGGAATTCATGTTTCTCTTTTCTCTTAGATTTGTTACATTACATATGTCTGTGTGTGGTTTCAGTAAGAATTCTTAGTGGTTGCATTTCATATTGCATTTGCTACACATTCTGGAATTTAGGGGCTGGAGTGGTTACTAGAGTGGATGAATGAATGGAAGTCCCTTCAAGACTTCTGTGCAAGTGCATGCCTCTGTTGTCTGCTCTGGATGTCAAGGGCCTATCAGGTATGCATGGAAATGGTGATATTGCATCTTTCATTTGACAAGTTGGTTTCCTACTGTCGATGTTAATTGAAGTTCAAGTCAGTCAGAACAAAGATCATGTTAATGTTTATAGTAGTTGCACCATGAAATGAATACTAGTATTAATTTTTAACAAAGGCAGATTCAAAGTCCAAGTGCTGCCAATCCCTTTGCCCTCTCCGCAGATTTGATGCTAGAGTTACTCATCCTAATATGTAGTACACATGCTTCTTGCTATGAAATATTTTTTGTTTCCTTTTTTTGATACAAAAGAAAAAAATTATAGCCTTTGGTGTTGATGCAAGAATGATATCTGCGTAACAATCTTCTAATGTAGAAATAATTGATACAACCCATAAAATGTATAACCTGCATTACACTATATATGACTAATTCCTAGTGCACAAATAGTAGCTACAACTTGAACAATATCATCTGCGTAATGATATATGACTTATGCTAGAGTAGAAATGATAACTACAACTCAAGTCATATATATCAAGTAATGTATACCAGAAGGAAAATCAGAAAACAAAGCTGGGAATGCTGCTGTAAGACAGGATATATGTATATAAAGACATGTAGGCGACGTCCAATTCATGTTAAACTTCAGGTTGAAGCTGATGAGCAGCTCTGGCTCGGGCTGCATTGGTTTGACGTGTGATCACCAAATAGTAAACAACCAACCCCAGAAGCAGCCCAAACACCAAGCCAATTGGAATGCTAGCAATTTTACCAGCTCCTAGTCGTTTCGATGTGCTTTCATGCACTGGAGCTGACTGCAAACTTGTGGCTTCAGGCAATGTCGAGCAATCTGGTGAAGAACAAGGCCCATTGCTTCTCTGAGCTTGAGTCTCTGGATTGAAGAAGTCATATACTTCTGGTGAGAAAGCCATAGGACTCTGGTATTCTAGCCCATGGGGTGCTCTTTCTTGAGCTCTCATGATGGTAGTCAATGAAAGAATGATAAAGAGAAGCAAAGAAGCTAGGGTTGTCATGTTCATGTCTATGGGTATTACTCTCTCTTCAAAAGTTAGAAGAGCAGATACTAGTACTACTATGATATTCTTTTTGAGTATGAGATTTTTGATTGTTTAAGGTGCTTAATTTGGCTTTTTATAGGATGTTTGGCACTGGTTGTTGCTTGCAGATGAATTATTGCAGAAATAAATAGCTGAAAAAGAAGGGAATCAAATGATAGACCTCTAATTAATGGATTCTTGGTTGAAATTGTACTGAAAATTGTCAATTAAGTAATGTAGTACGTTAAATTGACGATAGATTGTTCTTTTTGTTATACCTTATTATGTAGTACTACTAGTTTGTTTCCCGGTGTGGCTCTGAGAATTATGTTTCTACTCTGAGTGCTTTTTTTTCTTTCTACTATTAAAAGATGATTTATAGTATCTTTACCTACATATCCTTGATAACTCGAATTCATGATAAAAAAACGTCCTATCGGGATTTACACTTTGTTTGTTAAATAGAAACTGAAGGCATTGGGTACTCATTTGAAGATATCGGCTATATGTCTGTACTATTACCGGAAATTTCACTGCAAACTTTTGGCATTTCCTACCTATTAAAAATCATTAATCACAAAAAGAGACTCTAGCGAAAACCTTCTTTCATGATTAGGATCATCAAACTCAATTCATCAGAAATAGACAAAGAAGAACATGAGAATATTTATCCAAATTGATGGACATTATGATGCTTTATTTCCTTTTACCTTGCCTTTCACTGAGAAAAAGAAATGTTGTTTAAATTGTCTTTGCTTTGCTTATAGGCGCAGCAAAGTTCATAAGACAGCACTCATATGTAAATGATGGGATGAGGTTAATTAACATTACAAATGGCAGTGTCTTTATTTCAGCTGTTTTATTTTGACATTATTGCGGATGCCACAAGTGCATGCAAATAGTAAAGAGAAAGTAATGTTACATTTTTCGGTCGCATTCCTGATTCCTGTTCTGCTCTTTAATAAGATCAGGCCTTGCAACATGCATGCTATCTCCTCTAGTATACTTGAATTTGTTTACTGTTAAGTTTCATGTTGCTATCTTTGATGAAGGATAAGAAGCACATTCTCCACCCAGCTTTTCACCACTCTCTCCTACCCACTAGTGATTCGAACCTATGACTAATAGATTACAAGAAAAATATTTTATCACTTAAATTATACTCCTTTATCACCCAATCTTTTTCGTTCTCCCTAAAAAGAACCCATAATAATGGGCTTTCCAGTTTTTACTGCTACTCCCATGTGTCTTGTGTCTCGTTTAAACTCTTATTTTAGGTAGGTGTTATTCTCTCTGTCTCATTTTAACGGCTGTTTTAAATTGGTGTAGAAAAATTAAAAAATAATTAAATTGTGTCAATTTTAGAAAATATAATTTAAAGTGACTAAATTACCATTTTGCATTATTATTTATCAATTACATAACTATAAGAGACATTAATATGACAGAGTAAAGTTGGGAAAAAAAAAAAAAACTGATTTAATACTATCTTAAATTTCTAAAATAACATATTAAGATTTTAACATAATACAAATTGTTTAAACTGGCTGATAAAAATGAAACAGAGAAAGTAGTTTCAATTGAATCTCGAGGTTCGTCTTAATGAAAGAATGTTGAGCATCACAAGAAGCATGGTCATGAACTTTACTGTTCTAATTATGGATTTTTTTATTTTTATTTTTTGAGTGCCATTATGTTGCTTTCTCACAATTGACACTCTGGAGTCAGCTAAAAATAATTCATTAATTTAACTCCCCAAAGGTTTATGACTAATTAATTTAAGGCTGTTTCGAGTAATAATATAATAGGAATTTAATCTTGTGTCGAAAATGATGGATGAGTAGTGATGTAGGCTCAACACATAGATAAAACTATAAAATTACACGAGTACATGAGTTGGGCCTTCTGTGATGTCCATTCCATATTAAAAATAGGAGAAAATATTATATTGTTTATACTTTAAATTTTAAATTACTAACAATTTAGACTAAATATTTTAAATCTATTATTTCTGTTCAATTATAAATTACAATCCAAGTCGAGGTGTTATAGTTGATGTCAAAATGAAACTCATGCAGTCTTTGTAGGGGGTAAGATTGGATCAATAATATTGAACCGCTCGTACAGTGAAATGTTATACGTGACATGTTATTAGGCTCCAATTTGGGCTTTATAGGGACGCAAACTCTAAAGAAATGGTGAATGTCATATCCCGTCCCATATCGGAAATGGGAAGAGAATATTATATTATTTATACCTTGAGTTTTGGATTATTAATAAATTGATTTAAACATTTTCATTCTGTTATTTTCGCTCAAAAGTTATTGGGTCACTCAGGCCCGAGATGTTACACCTTGTAAACTAATTAACAAAACCATGACAATTAACACTTAGGGTCTGTTTGGTTAATGGGATGTTGTAGAATTGGATAACTAATTCCATCTCATCCTATGTTTCGTTGATTTTTTTGATATGGGACTGTTACCCTAATTAACCAATTTAGAGGGTGTTTGACAACATCATTAAGTGCATTAAATTTAATTCATTAAGTGCTTTTTCTATTCAGTGTTTGATAATGAAATTCTTTAACTTTTGAATGCATTAAGTGCCACTTAATTTCTACATAAAATTTTAAGTGAAAAGTTTATTATTTAATTTATTGAATTCTTTACTAGTATAGTAAAACTTTCCTAAATTTTCTTTATTTCAAAGTCACACACTCTTTTACGCACGCTTCCATATTCTATATTTATTCTTTCACACATAATCACACACTTGCACACTATTAATTTTCTCTCACTCATAAATACACATTTGCACACACTATATTTATTCTCTCTCACACATAAACACACACTTGAATATACTATATTCATTATCTCTCACACATAAACACACACTTGAATATACTATATTCATTATCTCTCACACATAAACACACACTTGAATACACTATATTCATTCTCTCTCACACATAAACACACACTTGAATACACTATATTCATTCTCTTTCATACATAAATACACATTTAAAACACATATTATATTCCTTTTCTCTCACACAAATACACATTTGCATATACTATATTCCTTCTCTCTTACACATAAACACACAATTATAATTTGTACACATTATATTCCTTCTCTCTCGCACATACACGCACACTTGCATAAGAAATGTTCCTTCTCTCTCTCACACATGCATTTGAACACACTATATTCCTTCTCTTTCACACATAAACACACACACTATATTCATTATCTCTCACACTCGCACACTATCTTCTCTCTCACACATAACACACACTCGCACACTATCTTCCCTCTCACACATAACACATAGTTACACATACTATATTTCTAATCTCTAGTACAAAATCACACTTTTGCACACATTATATTCTTTTTTTTAACATATAAACACACACTATATTTCTTTTCATGTATAGAAAAACAAACTTGCGTTTATTATATTCATTCTCTCTCACATATAAACACACACTTGTACATATCTAGATCTCTCTCACACACATATATACTTGTCATACCTATATTAATAAATTATTGGGAAATTCTACGATCCCTTTTAGGGAACCATTTCTTTAACTTTAAAAGCTTGTACAGTACAAGTATTTAAAGCACATGATGTTGTACTATACAAGTAGTTACAGCACAAGAGAATGATTCCTTAAAAATGACGGTAGCATTTTCCTAAATTATTTTTTTGTAGAAAAATATAAAATTAAAATAATCTCCTATAAAAAAATATAATATTATCATCACAATATATAATATATACGAGGTAAAATATTTTAATTCAATACTCAAATTTATCTGATTATCAAACAAATATAACTTTATGAATTTAGTAAATTAAGATTTCAACGCTTAATTTTCAGTGTTCAGAATTCATATTTCATATTTCAATTTATCAAATGCACTCTTAATCCCCCGTAAAAGGGAAAATAATACCGTGGGAGTGGTAGTATTAGTTATCTTGGGATGACTCCTAGATAGGATAACAAAAATTTTGACTAATTTATGACCCTACATTATACTATAACGTCATGTTGAATTATAGGAGTATTCATAGATCGAAATTAGGTCTATATGCCTAATTGCTGACCCAGCCCAATTTTAACAGGTCAAGAGAAAGTTACCTGATAGTTGGTACTTTTACATAAGTACTCGACCCAATACATTTATGATAATTTTTTGTTCCAAAATTCAAAAAATAAAAAATTTGACTACTTATTTACACAAATATCCTTATAATTCAGTTGAATAAGAGAAAAAGTGATTTAATAATAGAGTTTTAATATGTTAAATTAAAAAATTAATTTTTAAAAATAAAAAAACAGCTTATTACGCATATATACCTATAAATAAGTATAGATGAAGTAAACATTATTTATTATTAGGTCATAATACATAATTGGCTCAATATATATATATTGGATCGGATTATAATGGGTTGCCAATTATTAATCCTTTAATCTTAATACCCAAACTAGTAACATTAAACTGCTCGTATACCTAATTTTTTTAGTTCGACATTGATCAGGTTATTGTTTCGAGTTAGCGCGTCGATATGAACACCGCTAATTACTCTATCTAATAACAATTTATTTAATTCTCACATTTATTTTTAGCATATTATAATTACGTTAATATTATTTGTTGCATTACTAAAAATAAAATGTAAATTTAGAGGTATATTGGTCAATAAAGTAGTAATCCGACTCATCCGATTTCCAACCAAATGTAAGATAGTTATTATATTTTAAAGATATCCCATACAATTCAATATCAACTAGATACTAAATGATTAGACTAATCATTCATAAATGATTCATCCTAAAATTAATTGTACAAGAATGAGATACCCTGTCTTATCCAGTTCACGAACCAAACGGACCCTTAAAGAATCACGAAGGATTATAGAATTACATGAATTTTTCTAGATTTTTGAAGGGCACAAGTATAAAAAACGATAAGACTTTTTCTCTTTTCTTTTGTCAGACAAAACATTTTGTAATTCATCGAAGGGAGTCTTTACCAGATCTTTCGAAATATATTCAGACAAAGCCATAAAGGAACTGAAATTAATTTGTACGCCTGAATCCACCCTTTTGAAAATTAGGCTTACAGCCAGTACAGGGATTGGATCGCTATAAAGCCCAATTAGGATTCTTGATATTGGACAAACGGGAGAAGGCGACAAGGTCCTCTAGAGAAAATGGGCCTCCCAAAATCAGCCCAAGATAGTTTCCACTGAATTCCAGACACAATATTTCAAATTAAATAAACTATTTGTAGTAAGAAAAATGATTTAATAAGTGACAAATGGACAAAATATCATCAGCACAACAAAATTTATCATTGGTATCTAATTTTAGATATTTATTTAAATTTTATTATTATTTTTTTTTCCAGATTTAGTTGTACATTAGTGATTTTTGTCATTGTTATAGGAGTAATGTAGTATTAATTAACAATAGGGGTGTTCATAGTTTAGTTTAACCAAATAAATCGATTGAGCCAAACTAATTTGGTTTTCGATTTTTGAATAATCGGTAGGACTTAGATAAAATGAATAAAAAAAATTGGTTATATAGTTCGAATTTGGTTATTGAAATTCAATAACCGAATTACCTAACTTTTAATTTTATTACTTTTAATTTTTAGTTTTTTAGTAATCCAATTCTAATTTTTCATTCATTCAACACTTCCATTTTATTTTCTTTGTTATTTTTTAGTTTCTAGTCTTAGTTTTAGTAGTTTTAGGCTTTTGTTTATTAATTTTATTAGTTTTGTGTTTAAGTTTATACTCAAATTTTAAATTAATTAGTGAATTTCGATTACTCGGATAAATAAAAAATAAGTTTGATTAACCAATCAACCGAAAAAAGTTCGTTTCGAATTTAGTTTCGATTTTCTCGTACCGAAAATTAAAAAAGTAATAATTTGTGAATCGAATTACCAAAAAACCAGTCAATGAACACCCTTCATTGATAACATGGTCCTGAAATACATCCCAAACCAGCTCACCTATAAGTATTTTTCTTATGCAAAATTAAATATAGTTAGATACTCCGTCTAGATGACCGTGATTACCTCGAGAAACTAGATGCTTTCCTATAAATTGTTAACACCACACTCTATAATATTTGAACTTTGCCCCATAATTTAAGGTCAAAAGTGCACGTCAATGATAAAAACATCTAAAGCCACACCAACTCAGCTAGTATTTATCTTTGGGAAATGCCTCTCCATTAAAGGTCATAAACTAATTAAAAAAGGACAAGATAAGGTGGATTAGCTCAACCGATCATCATTAAAAAATGACCATTAATAGAGACATCCCTTACAAGAAAACAAGGAATTCGAGCTCCATTGACCTAACTTTTTTATTCATGTAGATTTATATAAAGTAAGTGATAAATTTGATAAATTTATTAATGTGTTATTAGATTTAAAAAAAAAAAGAACGAAATGTGATAAAATATCTAAAATTAAGAAGTTGATAATTTATAATAATTTTATCACGTAAAACGACATTAACAACTACTCTTGAATTTGTGTGTTTATAAATTAGATCATATAAACTTATTTAATTACTAAAGAATCAAAGCATCATTACACACTTCCAAAATGAATCACTACAAAAGCCAACTCACCATCATCTCTTAGAGCTGCTACAATAATGGTCCACATCCACAATATTTCGCATTTGTAAAGGGTGATGGTATATAATGGTTAAATAAGTTGTGGACCTAAAATAAAAAAAAGTTGTGGATAAGATGCTTTGAGGTAGCATGGAGATTTAAAAACACTTTTACTTTGGTTTATAGGAAATTGAATAGATGATACAATTAAGGTAATAAAAGGAGTGGAGCTTACATCACATACGACTATTAGAAGAGGCTAATAGCATTTGTGAAAAAACGTTTAATAGATTTACGCTACTACCCCTAGATAAAAATTCTAACTACGTATGCTACATGATTTAAAGATAAGAAAACCATTCTCTAACTTAGAAAATGGATTTTTTTTTTTTTTTACTTATCCAATTTAAACCATTGAAATGAGTTGTCCAACTATATATGTAACAAAAATCTTTTCAAAAAACTACAAAAAAAATAATTAATTTCAAATTATTACCAAAAATAGAAACCACTTCTGTGTTGGTAGCCTTTCAGTTTCCATGTGTCGTGTATAGTAAGCAATTCGCCCGTAAGTGCATTTCGCTTTGGTTCAAAGGAAGTATGATGAGGAATACATTTGTTTTCAGATGCCTAGTTAATTATCTACAACCATTTTACTAGCTTTTCAAAATGTCAGTAAAAAATTTAGGTCAGCACGAATTTAAGTTCAATCAATTTACACACTAACTAGTAAGATATATTTACATTTTCTTGTAATGCCTTGTCCTACATCAAAAGTAATATGTTAGACCTCTTACTGAAAGAATTTTCTTCTTTTTTTTTTTGCCTCGTCTTCCTTTTTTGGACCCTTCTGGATAAGGTTTATTTTCTAGATTAAATCATTTTGTAAAATAAAAGAAACATGAATAAATACCCACAAAAAAAACAAAAAAAAATTAACACCGATTTTTTCCCTTAAAATTGAAGAAGTGATAGTGACAGCATGGATACACAAAATGACAATAAGGGGCAAGAAAGATAAAGAAAGAAGTATGTACTTTAAAACACAAGTGAAAAAGGAAGATAACGATGACAACACATTGGTACATCACGTTCTGAAACAAAGTGGAGTGGAAAAGAGAACATCATCTTAATTAAGGGATAAACTAGCAAATTAGACACCCCCTTTTCCAACGACTAAAATTTATTTACAATTACATGGCAGCCCCTCTCAAGTTTCACGCACATTTTGTAAACTTGGGGACAATTCCATCAAACTTAATTAAGCATTGCTCCTGAAGGATCCCAGAGCTTTAATTGCCCATTTTAGCCGCTCGAAGAATGTACTGATGGTAGAATGCAGCAATTGCAGCTCCAACAAATGGTCCAACCCAGAATATCCACTGCAATTTAAATATACACATCAAAACATGTAACAATTAATGGAAAATTCTATATTTTATTTTGTGGGGTGGGGATTTAATTATGTATTCTGCTTACTTGGTCATGCCAGGCCTTGTGTGATCCAAAGATTACAGCAGCTCCAAAGCTTCTTGCGGGGTTGATACCGGTACCGGTAATTGGGATTGTAGCAAGGTGAACCATGAACACGGCAAATCCAATTGGAAGTGGAGCCAACACCTAACAAGTATATAGGGATTTTATCAGGGCAGAAATTAAAACTTTAGAGAAACTAATTTTTGGGGTATTCAAATCAAATTTTAGGAAGGTGAAATCTAATTTTTAAAAGTATTTAACTGATTTTTACTATTTATTAATAATAAATAGTACTACAATTTTTAAAATTTTGGAGGTCCGGTGGATCCGCCGTTGGAATCCATAAATGAAATATCATGTATGTTATGTATAAATTTGGCAAATGAAGGGAGATTATTAATGGGATAGGGGTATTTTGGTCATTTCACAACTATAACAATTGACTTGTGAGTTTGCATTCAAATCAATTGTCTACTTTAGCTGAAAAACTAAAATAGGTAAATGCCTAAGCATATTAAATGTTTAATACTCACCTCTCAATATAGAATGAGTATACAATCGTTAAGATAAATCAAAGAAAAATTATAAATTTCGTTATTTTTAATTATCTAACAATTTATGATACTCAATCCGTATGGCCGAAGAAGTTAACAAACACTTTTTTCAAGCATATGACCTCATGTTGCATGATGGAACGAGTAGGAGAGAAGAAATTAAAATGAGGGGAGGATAATTAAGGTGCATACAGGAATATGGGAGTCTCTGGCATTTCTCTTAGGATCAGTGGCTGAGAAGACAGTGTAGACCAAAACAAAGGTCCCAATAATCTCAGCTGCCATATCAATCCGACGCCGATGGTGTGGCCGGGAGCCACCACGTTTGCGCCTCCACCGTACCTGTTGTAGTAAGACCTTTGGAAAGCCTTCACCAACCCCACACCACAGATTGCACCCAAACACTGTGCTACCATGTAGAAGAAGGCTCTGAGCAGTGAAACCTTTCTTGCCAAGAAAAGTCCGAATGTCACAGCAGGGTTGATGTGTCCTCCTGTCAGAGACAAATTTCAACCATATGATTTTTCTGTTTAAATGATCGGAAAAAAAAAAAAAAAGATATACTCAATTTTTAACTTCATAAATCTTATAAAATAAATGACATATATAATTAAGAATTAATTTTAAATGTAAGATTTAGGTTCAAGACAGAATATATCCAAATATTTTTTTAAATAAATCTGGACCCAAGACTGGATTTAACTTTTTTAGTCGAATAAATATATTTAGAAGGTAATAATTGTATAATTTTATTTATTTTTATTAAAATTTCTTAACAAAAAAGTGCAACTTATATCTAATTAATGTTATTACATGAAGATTTAATATTAAAATAAATACTAAAAAACAATACGCGTTTGAGTTTTCAAAAGTGAAAACTGAGTATATTGACAAAAATAAATAAATAAATTGTGATAAAATAAATAAAACAAATAAATTTACTATAATGATCAGGTTTAGTTTCAACTCGATATGTATTTTTTATTTAGCTTGCTTGTCATTTGAGCAAACTACAATAAGTTTGAGTAATTTGATTTCCTTAAACATGTTATAATATTTTACCTTAACTTTATATGATCCAATATATATCATAGTCGATTTCTAAAAATTAACAAATAAATAATTTTTTTAAGAAGTCTTACTTCAAGGTTGAGCTAATAAATTAATTAAAAGATTTTTATAAATAAATTAACAAAAAATATTTGCCACGTTAACAAAATTTTAATTTGAATATTGTTAAATATATTTAATGTATCACTAATTTAATTAAACTTTGATTTTTTTAAATCTCTTTAAGAGATTACGAGAGAGAAAAATATAAGATCATAATTTTTACGAATGAGTTATAGAGGTGGGTTAAAAATTATTACGTGACAAGTTTTGATCGGTCATATAAACAAGTTCGGTTCTTTAAAATAATAGTAAATTAAATAAAAAAGAGGAAGAAACTTAATTTATTACCTGAGATACCGGCAGTGCAGTAAACAAGAATGAAAATCATGCCACCAAAAGCCCAGGCGATGCCGAGGATACCGACGCCGCCGCAATCATGGCCGCCGGCATTGAGGTCAGTCTGGCGCTGGTAGCCAATGACAGTCAAGACAGTGATGTAAAGGAAGAGAAGGGTAGCAACGAACTCAGCAATAAGAGCTCGGTAAAATGACCATTTTGTCAGCTCATCCAAGTCGAAAAACGGCTCCGGCGGTGGATCATGGTAGTCCTTGGTTGAGTACTCGCTTTGCTCCGTCACAACCACCGCTTCAACGTCTTTGGCCATCAAAAAACAAATTTTTTTTTTGGAAAGAGGTGTATGTTAATTAGTAAGAGAGAAAAGAAAGTGTTGAGTGGAGGGAGAGTGCAGGAAGAGAGTGGTGGTATTTATGGGGGTTAAGGAAAGAGAGAGTTTAATTAATTAATTAATTAGTACTAATTCTTAATAACTTAATTAATTAATGATTAAGAGTAGATGAAATTTTTCGCCGCCCAAAACAAATTGATATATAGAAATTCTTTGCTTGTGTGGTCCTACCATCATCATATTCAACACACCAACGGCTCTCTATATTCTTCCTCCACAACTTGATTGTGATGGGATAAATTATCAACTTATGCTTTCCATCTTTTTCTTTCTTTTTTTCCTTTTTTTTTTTTTAAAAAAAAGAAAAGAAATAATGCTTCCTCTACCTTTCTCTCCTCCTTATACTATCATTTTTTTTAAAATTTTTTTTTTGTCAATTAAAAATTTTAAATTAAACAGATACAAAGTTTGTCCTTCTTCTAGTCATGTAGTAGTGTAACTTCTGAATTTTGGTTAAATTAAATATATTGATTCTGGTCCAAACGACCATAGGCAAAGTGATGTTTATTTATCAATAGAGTTAGATCAGACGAGACTATTAAACTATCAAAAATAAAAAAATTTAAAATTCAATTATCGTTATTATTGTATAATCTTTAAATACTAATATAAATTGTTTAAATTTATGTCAATAAACTACCATGTACCTGAAAAGAGAGTAACCTAATTATCTTTTTCTTAAAAAAAAAATGTTGTTTATTTGATAGCATTTGTGAAAATTGGGGCAATTAGTTGCACTAGACGAACCTAGAAGTCCCTTGGAAAAATTGTGCTAGTGGTTTTTGACATAGTTACATCGGCAAACAATTGCTTAAATTAATGCTAGTTTCTTGGACCAAACCTTCTTATGTCTTTTTGTTCTTATCTCACATTTTATTTTTGGATGGAGGGGTGCTTATATAGACATGAACCATAGTATTGGGCTTCTTTTTTCCAAGAAAATTCTTAATCGATTGCAATAAATGAGATGGGCAAAATAAGTTAGATGTAAAAATGCTTAGGTGCCTTGAGTCTTTTTAAATTGAGACATCACAATTGTATAGTAAGTTTTGTTAAGAAGTACTAATAAATTGAGTTATGGAAGTAGCAAGCCTTGGTGGTAGAGGGAATAGGGGCAGGCAAACCACTGAACCTTACGTATTTCTGAGAAATTATAAATTTATTATAGAAATTTAAAATTTATTTCTTTTATTCCTTTAAATTTTTTCAAATTTATACTATTCCCCTAACTCAATTTTCTACCTCCGCTATTGTTAAGCCTTGATATCATAAAGGGAAGATCTATTATTACTACAAAAATCTTCTCTTTTTAAAAAAAAAAAAAAAAAAAAAAAAACTCACTCACTATCCTTAATAATTCAAACACATGATCAATTTAAATTAGACTGTACTTCGTTGTCACAAAAATTTAATTTATCATAATCATTAAAAACTTGTTAGTCCTATTTATTTTGCAAAACTTACCATTCTTGTTTTGATAAACGACCTTTTGGTAGCTTGTTGCATTCAAGGCACCACAGCATTTTCCACTTAGTTGTCCTTTATTATAAATTGCATATTCGTCTAATATGCGAATCCATATTAAGCAGGAAAGCAACAACACATAATCAAAGGATGTTCTACATAATCTCATAATTAAGTCCAGATTAGAATTATTAATGTTATCATTACAGTAGTCTTAAACCCTTATCCAATAAAAAATATTGCGTACAACCCTGATTTCATTATAATTAATCAAAAAGAAGTCTCACATTATTGGACGAATTTGTCTTATTTGTTTGATGATATCAGCATGCCAGATAAATTTATCTGGATTAAATTGGTAGCTTGCCAGACAAATTTATCTGGTTCCCTTTCTCTTTAATAATTTAATTTATGGTTACATGTGGTGCTGAATTAATGGGATTATGATCACGGGGCATGTTAATTATTTGATTAATGTTCTAGATAAATCATAATTATTCTAAACCATAATCTTTTTCATGAGTTTGTTTGTGAGTTAATCTTGCATATACCTTTCTACACTATCAAATGTTATATTGATATGCATGTGTATTAATTAAATTTTAAATGTCATTTTTGTACATATGATATGCATTCAGAACTAATGATATAAAAAAATTAGTATTAACTCTTTATTTATACCTAACATTTCCAGTTTGATTAAAGTGGTATATAATAATATGAACACAAAACAATGTAGGACATATAAACAGGCTGCTTTTTTATTTTTTTTCCTCCCAAAAAAACATGTGATATAAACAGACTAATTAAGAACCACCCATACATATATCATTGCTTTAAATTTGTGTATGCAAAATAATTAGGAGGTTAATTAAGGGTTTCCACATGGATAATCATGTCCTAATCTCTGTCTTAGTAATGATTTCGGAAGTCTATATTTCTCAAAGGAGTTATTGAAAATATTTCCTGACAATAATGAAAAATAATTTGATGTCAGTCGAGGCTAGAGACATGGTGATAAAGTTAGTGTGTAGATATTGATATAATTAATTTTTTCTATTTTGGTAGATATTGAACCAATTAATTTTTTCTATTTTAAGTCAGGCTTGCTATATTCTTTCAAGAAAATTCTTACACTTTTGTTTGGACTTGTTGAAGAACACCATGAAACATAATCCTCTAAATATGCTGGTGAATGTGGAGTGGATTTAATCACTAGTCACTAAATCACTGTCTTGGAGGGGATTATCAACCAAGACTAATGGTGTCTCATGTCCCATATGATAAAAATGCAAAATTCTATCTTTATGAAGCATAATCATTTGGTTGTGTTTTAAGTACATATATCATATAATATCAGATGTTTTAAAATTTTGAATGTATTTATATGAAATGATAAATATAAAGCAATAAATAAAAGATATTGATGTATTACTAAATTCGTAAAAGCATGAAAGAAATTCGATCAAAAATTTAAAATCAATAAATCTAAATTTGATAAGATCTTGTCACACGAAATGATTTTAAAAAATTATAATTATAAATTAATGACTTTATAAATGATAATCCTAAAAATTTATATTATACAAATAATTAAAAATACTGTATGATAGTTTCATGAAGGGACAGTAAAATTCTCACGTAAAAATAATATCAAAGTCCAAAACAAGGGTATCTTTTTTGCCCATGTGTTTTTGTTGTCGGGTAGATGTGTGAATTCCACAGTTCGATATCAATCAAATGAGTCTTGATATGTATCACACACAATTATCGACACAATATCATACATTCCTTAATAAATACTAATTATATTTACAGTAGTTCATTTAGTATTAAAAAAAAAAAAGTTTTAGACTGTAAGAAATCTAGATACATCATCCGGTTCAACATTAAAATCTCCTTTGATTTAATTACCACAAAAAAAAAAAATCATGTATGACTTGGACAATTAAATTGAAATTAATTACATATTCACTAAAGTATATGATTCGAGCCCTGAATTCATAACAGAACTCTCAACTGTCAATTACCATAAAATTAATTTATAAATTCATACCAAAACAAAATTGAAGTCAGTAATGTTACAAAAATCATCATTAGTATAGTATTGACTTTTTTCCAAGTATATTAATGAGCTTTTAATTAAAGAATTAACTGCGAGATTAAGGGTCTCAATTATTCCACTTGCCAAATTCCAAAATAGCATGACATACTGCCCATTTAATTAACAAAATTTTCTATGTAATTCAAAGAATTTCTGTATTGCTGATGTAATTAATTAAAAAAGTAGAAAAATTTTAAAGTAATTAGCCGACCATAGGCAGCTTAACCGACCACCCAATGATGAATATACACCTGTGCATGCTTATCCCTTTTTTTGGACATGTGGAATTTTCAATAATTATTTTTTCTCCCCCAGTTTAATTACGAAATTGTAGTTTGTCAAATCAATTATTGGAAATGTCATGACTGATCCAGTTTACATCATCACCAGATCTTGAGGTTGTTTTCCAAATTTTGTAGCATTAGAAAATTCGTGAATGCTGATTCAATGGCTGTTAATACACCACGTGTCTGAAGGTGATTGCTTGTTGACACAAGAGAATTAAAAATGAAATATTTTTAGCAAGTCTTAATTATGGATTAAAATTCTTGTTTTGTTGCTTAATTTTGGAGGAAAATACTACCATAAATTCGGTTTTGGCTCCTACCTGTAAATCTTGCGATCAAGATTAAATATTATAAAATTTTACTTACATCAGTCTGATATCACAAATTTAATAACATTTAATCTACATCACAAGATCTACAAATGGTGCCATAAACAAATCTACATACGTATTTCCCAAATTTGAGGGTTGGGATCAAAATTGGATCTTATTTAAGTGTATTAAGGATTGTCTAGAATGGTCTAAAATTTGGACTATCTCCACTCCTTGAATTCAAAGAAAGAGCTAATATCGGCTCAATTTGTGTTCAATTCCGGTTCTTATTCAATAATAAGGGATGAGGGTTTTGATATGCATATGCACAATGAGAATCTTACATATTACAATCAATAGAAAGAAGTTATATATCATAAGAAATTGGCAAATTCGAAAACTAACTCGAGAGCAGGAGTTAGAAATAGATGTTAGTGGGAACAAAGTGTAATTTAAAGCAGGAGTTAGAAATAGATGTTAGTGGGAACAAAGTGTAATTTAAATTATAAAACGTTTTCTCTATGATTTATTAATCATAAATTCAAGTTACTAGAGGGTAATAAAAAGAGAGAATTTTTTTTGTTATTTATTTATTTTTTCTAAGATGCTAATCTTACTTTTGAACCAAATTTTACAATTTAAATATTCATATAGTCCTTCCAATTAAGCCTCTTAAATGTACAAAAATGTTCCTCCTCGATCAATTACTTGCCGTGCCTATTAATTTAATTTAATTGTAATGCACATTATTCAGGTAATTGGTCTAGATTTAGTGAGAGCTCCAAATAAGGTTGGAAGAGTCACAACTTCGAAGTGCGTGCATTATTCAACCTTATCTTGAACTCTCTTATTAATTTTGGAACAATTACATACTACGAATTATTAAATAGATAATTGGAAACTATTAGAAAATTAATCGTTACTTTAGTTATAATCTTATTTAGTAGAATTTTACAGTCTTTTTTATAGAATCATTCTATTAATTTTAAGGGCTATATTATATAATTCTTTAAAGTATATAATATTATAATATATAAATTGTTAAAATACAACGAAATGGTTGTCTTAACATAACAGTGAAATTTTCCTAACTAATAATCACTATTAATTAATAACTGAATTACATAGCTCCTTAATTTTGGGCTGAGTGAATTAGTAAAATTCAAATTAATCCGATATTAAGTGGAATGATGGCACCATGCACGAAGAGGAATTTGGGAGGTGATTGGTTTGTATCGGGGTATCGAAATAATAATCATAAAATTTACAATTAATATGAATTTATATCATTTCTCAAATCTTACTTTTTTGATTTGAAATAGAAATGAGTTTCATTATATTAATAAATTAATCAATTTGAAATTTTCAAGTTACAAATAGGGAATAAAAGTAAACATTTCTAATAGGATCAAAAACATTTTTAGTCCCCAAAGTTTGGTCTTGTGATATTTTTAGTTCTTAAAGTTTCACAAAAAATAAATCATGTCCCTCATCTTTCAAGTATCAACTCAATTAGGACAATTGATATAAAAATAGTATAATTTTGATTTTTATGTCTCTATTCCAACAAAAAATTACCCTCTATCTTTTACTTTTTATTACCTAAACTAACAAAAACACCTTTTTCACATAATTTTGAACAAAAAAATAAATTATTTTTCAATCATTTGTACTAACTTAGTAAAAATTTAAAAGATAAGGGACGTAATTTATTTTTTATGAAATTTTGGAGACTAAAAATGTCAATGGGTCAAATTTTGGAGAGCTAAAATGTTTTTTTACCCTTTTCTAATACTTTCATTCATATAGAATAATTTCTAAAATATTTAATCAAATAATATTTATAAGTATTATTAATTTTTATTCTCGTATGGTACAATCTTTCCTCTTGTACCATAAACCAACCACCTTCTTGGAGACCTAGCTATGCACGAGAGATGTAGGAAACCAAGATGTTAAATCCAATTTGATATCTTAAACTACGTGGTCCTGTGCACTGTCACCATCCTCTCGACCGACACTAGAACTTATCTCCATGTCTATATTTGGTTTAGAAAAATATTTAGGTAGATTTAGTTTTTGACTCTACTTGTAGACCTTATAGTATAAATTAAATGTTATTAAATCTATGATATCAATTGATATAAGAAATATTATATAATATTTAATTTTGACTGTAAAATTTATAAATAAAATTAAAGATCGGATCTATATAAATATTTTTTTTTGATTTAAGTTGACCCTCACGACGGTGGTGATAGAATTAAGTAGATACTGTACGTAGTATAAGAAAATGTCATGATCAGATATATTCGTCGGCTAGACTTGTTTGTATCTTCCGATAGGATTAACCTCTAGAAGAGAGAGAAAATTTTGTATATAAATTCAATATATGGTTTATGACATAATATCATAAATTTTTTGATCTATATTAAATTACATCATATAATTTAATATGGATCAAATGTGATTTAATATGAAATAAAATATTTATGATACGGTGTCATGAGTTGAGTTCATATAAAAAAATTTATGACACGGTGTCACAAACGCACACACACATACATGTGGAAACATTGCACATTATACATCTTCATATGTTATAATACTAGTAGAGAAGGCATATATTATACATGTATTTAAAAAATAAAAATATGTGATAAATATTAATGATAGTTTAATGTAAAATTATTCATATTAATAAAGAATAAAAAATTTATAAAGTGACAAACGCTCAAAAAAAAATCTTTTACTTTGTATACGGAATACCCTACCAATTTGCATGCTGTAACCCCAAAAAGTTGGGGAAAAAAAGCGGCTCAAAGACGCACAAAATGGATGAGGACAATTTTAGGCGCTTGTTCTGGCAAAGCAAATAGACGCACAAGTAGCAAATCTTTATAACCAACTCAACGACTGGATTGATTGGATTTGGCCTTCCGGTAATGATCCATAGTTTGCAATTTGCGCTTGGATTATAATAATGGGCCTCGACTTTGTGAGGCCTATCTGGATCATGGATTTTATCTCCAAAACCCAATTCACAGGGTAGAACTTTAGATAAAAATTCTAACCCGTCGATTCGAAAAAAAAAACTCCCAAGTCTTACTGTAAAAATGAGATATTTGATTGGATGTGTTTGATTGGATGCTGTCACAGGTAGCGAGTCAAGAATTAGTAACCTCACAAGTACCCGACCTATTCCACAAACAGAGTTAATTATATAATTTTACATATTTGGACTTAATATTGATTGATTTTATATCCTTTCCACCTTATTTATAGGGGTGGTTTTGTAATTATTAGCTAACTTTTTATTTTTTAAACTAAAAATATTATCAAATACCCAATTATTTGAGCCACTAAAACAAATTGCTAGATGACTGGGTATCCTATGGCTATACGTATACGATCAGATATACTCCCAAGGCCCCTGTATCCATGAGATCTCTTGTTGTCTTACTGAAGCTAAGCCCTTCCCATTCTTTTTCCGTTCTCATTCCCAACGTTAGACCTAGGGGCCACTTGGTTCGTGTCTCGGAATTGAAATCGTATGAGTTTGATCCAACGATATCATTATCATTATCAATATCATATCATCTTCTTTGTTTTTTAGTCTAGTGGAATTAAATTAAGGAATTGAGAAAAACTCTCCAATCTGGTCAAAATTGCCTAACTCTTCAATCCAAGCCGTTCAAATTGCAACCAATTCCAATACCATATCCCAACCTCTCCCACCAAACAGTCCCGAGTCTCCCGTGACCTGTATAAAAAAAGAAAAAGAAAAAGAAAACTGTTGAATTCAAAAAGTTTTTAAAATACTATATGTGGCTGCAGCGTTAGGCAATAGAGCATTCATTCATTACTCATTTCTTATCGTGTTCGTATCGTGACTCATAAATTGACACGATAACTCGTTAAGTTAATTTGAGTTTAAATCTCAAGTTTCTGATCGTTTATAAGACTATTTTATCTGATAATGAATATTGTCCTTATAAAATATAGTACATTGCCTAACACAGAATTCATATAGCTGTCTCTTATACACATTTAGATAATTATAAGAGACAGATTTAATTATTAAATTGAATTTAATCTTATTATTCGTTAATTTCGTCGTTCAAAAATTGTCAACCCTACCTTTTCCCTCTTTTTTTCATTTATTTTTAAAGAGGATTTTTTTAAAAAAAAATTGGGTTAAATACAATAAACTCCCTTAAGATTTTATCAATTTTGCAATAAATCTCCTAACATTAATTTTTTTTTTCCCCACGTTGCCCTTTCTGGCACTCAATCTCAGCAAAATGACCAAAATACCCTCAACAGTCAAGATTATCCTCCCTCAACCCCTCGTGCTACACAAAATAACACACAATCTTCCATAACTTACAAATGGAAATACAGCATTCACAGACAATCACACACGCAACACTTGCATAGCAAAAATTGACACCAACAAATAGAACTATGAAGGAGAGTTGAAATTTATCACTGCCATCTATCTCATTTTAATTTTTGTTGTGAATCTCCCTATTTATGTTTGAATATGGTTGGATTTAAATGAATGACTAAAAAAATTTATAATTGAAAATTTGGGTTTGTCCATCTTCAAATCTGATAAGTGATATTTTAATTTCATATTATGCCTTGAAATAACTTGTAAAAGGTCCCAATCGAAAGGACTATGATCTCGTGTGTGTTTGTGTCTTTAATGTTATTCTATGTGGTTCTACAGCTAGCGATGGCTATGCCACCATGGCCAAAGAGTACAGAGAAAGAAGGCCTATGCCACCATGGACTGAGTAACGAATTTTTCAAATTGAGTGTATGAAATTGTCGATTCTTGCATTAAAAAGAGAAAAGAGGTCAAACATATAAATAACATAACTATATGAAAGTATTTGATTTTTCAAAAGATCATGCATTATTAATGTTAAATTTGTGCTTTATATATATTTGGAGCAAATTTTTTTTTTCCAAATAAAATATATAAAAAGTGTCGGCTTTTTTTTAAAGATCATACATATAAATAATAAAAATATCTTAAGTGAGATCGAGATTTTAATTTTAGTAATATTAAATGACACAAACCAAACATATAAATTGGGTAATTGTATCTAATTTGATATTAAATAAACTTAAATAGTACTCAATCAAATGGATTAATCTCATCAAAACTGCTGAGGTCACTATACAATTTAGAAAAGTAAAGTATTGAGGAGAAACTATAAACTAAAACTCTTGGGAAGAAGTTGACTTTGTTGACCCGGGGCTGAAGTATAATTCTACAAAATTAGTTCTCTTCTTCTTCAAGCCCAAAATGCAGCCCTAACAATTTTTTTAACAGTCCACCACTCCTTACCGCTGCTTTTCTTTATAAATTTTAGATAGCCATGAAGCCGGCGGTGACGGCTCCGATCAACGAGGCAGCCATACGAATGTGCTATTTCTTATGGAAAAACTGTGTCCATTATCCAGAGAGCTGAAAAAGATCGGTGCCTTGACCCGGTTTCTCTCTTAGATTTCACTGTTTCCTCTATTATTGTGTGAAAATTGATTTTAGACAAAATTAATGGGTATTTCCATTATAAATTTCCTTTTCAACCAATTCCAACTAGTGAGTTTCCTTCTCCTCACTGGATTCCGTGAATACTTGTTTTTGACCTCCCCATTCTCTAGGAATTTTAGTAGTTATTTTTGTCTTTTCACTTAAAATATATGGATAAAATTGTCTTTTTATTGTTAATCGACCTCACAGTTATATAATGCTAGCCGTGACTGATAGTTCAGAGGACAAAGAAAAAAAGAATATAACGTTAAAGAGTTTATCATAAAATATTTCAAATTTTATAGAAATTTATTGTATTTAACACTAATTTTTTTTATCAAATCCTTTGATGACTCTTTAACCATAAAATATTTCAAATTTTATAGAAATTTATTGTATTTAACACTAATTTTTTTAATTAAATCCTTTGATGACAAATGGAGTCGAACTCATAATTTAAATTATAAAAAAAATATAATTTTATTATTTGAATTATATTTTATTATCGAGCATTTTCATTTGTATTCTTTTGAAATTAAGGGTGTGTTCGTTTGGATTGAAAATATTTTCAGGAAAATATTTTTCAGAAAATTTTTTGGTGCCAAACACCAGAAAATATTTTCTGGTGGAAAATATTTTCCAATTTTCCTTCCTCTAACTGAAAATAACTTAAGAAATTTTTTAGTGTAAGTTATTTTTCGGATAATTCAAGAGTGACATTAAACTTCAAATACTTACTTTTAGAATTTCATTTGCTAAACTTATTTTCGTTTTTAATTCTTTTTCATTCGTTTTTCTCTCAATTATGGGTCCCACACTAATATAACTATTATTATGCATATTTTACTACTATATTGTACTATCATTTAATTTTTAAAAAAATCAATTTTTTATTAATTACAATTACTTGTAAGGTATTTATTACCATTGTTATAAGTTTTTTTAACTTGTATAGTATTCATAAAATTAAAGATAAAATCGTTAAAAATTTTTATTTCAAAATATTTTTATTTTATCAACCGAATATCGAAAAATTGTATGAAAATAGACTTTTTCATGTAAAATATTTTCTAAGGAAAATATTTTTCTCAATAAAATATTTTCAATCCAAACGAACACACCTAAGGAAATGACTCTTTTGCGTCTAATCATTTTCTCAGTAAATCCAAGTTACACCGGACTGCCTTTTGTCCACAAGCCGATATCTATATTAATTTCTTCCAACCCCTTTTTTTTAAAAAAAAAAATTATAAATTGGGCCCTCTGTAATGGAGACGAAGAATGGAAGTGAGCCGGTGAGGTTTGAACCAGGGGTTGGAAGTTAATCTCAACTCGTGGTTTTTAACAGGCAAACTTAGGAGAATTTAATTTCCATTTAAGAAATCATTTCGTTAGTTAATTTTAAAAATTTATAAAGTATAAATTTTTTAAATATATGATATTACATTATATATATTTTTAAATATATAATAAAATAATTCTATTACAAGTAAGAATTTTCACAAACTTTTATGCTTGATCTTCACCTTTTGGCGTAAATCTCAATTTGTGGTTTTTCATTTCATTTTATGGCCGAGCATATCACCTTTAAAAAAGAACATTTTATACCTTTTTCTTTCACTTGTATTTAAAAAAATACATTATTATTTCTCTCCTATAAGGGATCGATACAGTCTTAGTTCATTCACCAAAACTACTCCAGCACCGACAATTTTCTCTTGCTTTGAGCAATGTTTTCCCTTGCCAATGTCAGAAATCCACAAAGAAAAGTAAAGAAAAAGAAAAGAAGGAAAAAAGAAATCTTGAGAGTTCATAGTCAATCAGAGATTGGACATTTTATTTTCAATATCTCTAATCTCTAATCGAGATTATGATAGACAAATTAAAGCTGCATTACACCATTTTACTATGTACAATAGATCAAGGCACCAATAACTAGCCATGCCAAGAAACTTTTTCCTACCACAGATAAAAGTCAAGAAAATAAAGGTGAACTACCACACCATTTTTTATCCCAAAAAAAAAAAAAAAAATTCAATTCAAGAATCATCGTTTTCGTCGCGACCTTCGGCTCGATCTTCCCTGATAGTCTCGAGCTTAGGAGAATGAGAAGAAGGTTTCAATGGAAGAACCAAAGGAGATGGTGCAACCTCCATTATCCATGTCTTCATATGCATCATCTTCTTAGCCATTTTAATTTCCTCTTGTTTTTATTGCAAAACAAAATTACTTGAATTTAATCAGAAATATCTCTTTCTCCTCAAACAATTGAGAATAATAAAAAAGGGCCTATGAATTGAGAAGAGGGATTTATTGTTTTGAGTCACTTCGTTGAAGGACCAAATGATCTTGTAGGGGCTTATATAGGAAGAGAAATCACGAAAACAAAAATAAGGAAGCAACGCAACTTGCGGAAAATATCATAAATGTGGAAGAAGTTTGATGGTACTAAGACATACCACGTGGGATTAGCCCCGATGCCATAAATTTAGAATAGAAACAAAACGGACACCATTAAGTTTGGCGTGCTATGAATGAATGATTGATTAGGAGGAGGGGATTTCGATTGTTCGTTCCAAGAAACAACGGCCTGATCAGTCAATTTTCCCGCGAATTATGGCCCACGGCATGGCGGAGCTTCAATCAATTTGAATGGCAGCCCTTGAAACTTCTAGAATAGTTGATTTTATTTACTAGTGGGGTTGGAATTCAGTCAGCATACCTGTGAGTGGCTCGCGAGCTGCTAAGTAAAATGTTTGACTTGAGTTTGTTTTGATTGAATTTCAAAAGTTCGAATTACTCGAACTGAGTTTCGAGTTGAAGTTCGAATTCTTGATTATCCTACTTGTAACTTCGTCGATTTTTTCGATCTTGTATATATAATTATTTTTTAAAATTTTTTATATATATAATAATTAAAATACTAGTACTGTGTGATAAAATTATGACTTTACATCTTTAAATTGAACGAGCCCTAATAAAACTCATACCATTTTTAAAATTTAACAAATCGAATCCAAACTCTGTAAATCATATTCAATCGAACTCGAACTCAAAACAAAACACTATATGATAAACTCTTTAACGTCTGTCTCTTATACACATCTAGATGGCAATCGAACTCGAACTCATTTGAAAACACTATTCCTCTAATCAACTCATTTCACACTTGTTTACTAGTGAAACATCTTCATATTCAATCGAACTCGAACTCAAAACAAAACACTATTCCGCCTCTACTCAACTCATTTCACACTTATTTACTAGTGAAACATCTTTATTTTCTTCACTACAACTATCACCTCATGCTAGCAAGATGCGTATCATGTGGGAAAAATGGACATGTTCCACTTGTAAACATATTGATTATTGGTTGTACAACTTAATGTGTCTTTTATGTGGCGGTTGATGCAATTATGGACCTCTATAGTATGCCAAAAAAAATCTCAATTTGGTTTCTCAAATTAATAGGGGAAAAAAAAATCGAAGTTGGCTATACAGATTGAAAATTAGTGTGTTCTAGTGTTTCACCATTTGACTAGTCCTTAAGGTGCCTAAATGTATTAACATATAAATAGGTTCTTTATAATTTGAGATTTTACTGTATACTTTATTCATGTAATGTGCCACCAGAGCTCCCATTTTGATTGTTGTTTTGGTTTAGTTTCTAAAGAATTATATATTATACGTTCTAGTATGTCTCTTAACTTTATATATATATATATATATATATATATATATATATATATAGCCAAAAGATAGATGACTAGTATATCTCTTAATTGACTAGCCAAATGTTAGGATTTGGATGGATTTAGATGGAAGAACAGAGTATTAACATATTTTTTAATTTGATGGGCCAAATTTGAACTTCCTCATTTGGAGGACCAAATTGAGATTTTCGCCAACTACGGAGGAAGGACTGAAACGACATTAACCACTTAGCTGAGATTCAAAATGCGGTTAGCAATCATATGTACAAGGGAGGAGTACGAATTATGCAGATCCTTGTACCTATCAAAGTATATATCATCGAAGATTTGAGCTAAGAGAACACCTTGTCCAAGATGATGCATACAGCCTAAACACACACAGGAACAAGTGGCACCACGTTGAGAAACCCTGTTAAGTACTTCGACGATCTAGTTAGGACCAGCTTCGTACACGTAACTGCACACGAAGATTTTCACGATCTAGGTAGGGCCAGCTTTAGGTAGAAGGCACATGGATTTCCAGATTTTACGGTGGACAAGACTCGTTCATTTCCTGATCACCGTTTTTGGGTTTAGCAAACATTTGATGAACACAAGGAGGAGCTTTAAATGACCTATATTTTCAATCCACTTTTCCTTTCTTTTGGTGCTAACCTAGGTATATACCCTCTGTCTTGGTGTCTCAAACACCAATTACTCCGAGATAACCACAACTGTAATTGATAGATAAAACCTGAGACAAGTTTTTTACCTACACTCCTATGTTCAAAAGAGGAAAAGTGATATATTCTGCAAACCAAAATTTGCAATAGAATGCTAGTACAGACTAAATTCAAACCTTTACTTTTAAATGCACACTATCTGTGCATTAATGACTTTTACAATGATATTAAGACTTGCACAAGGTGTAGATTTACAATGTAGTGTGTGGGATTACCCTTTCCCAATGCAAAACCTCAACTTGTGCTAACCTAGATTCCCCCCCCCCCCCAAAATAAAAAAGCCAACGCTACAATTTGGTGCAGAAGAATGAGAGTTCGTCAAGAAAAGCCAACCTTAACAGACAATATTGGCAATTTGGCATGGAATTTCTTTCTTGTAATAAGTCTACTCTATGCTGGTTCACAATATAAAATACTAGACATACTCAAATTAAACCTTTTAAGAAGTGTCAGAACATATTGGGTAAACGTCACACATAAATTCTACTACTATACGACTAAATCTGTGGTGCCTAACTTATACATTGCAACTAGTATAGTCTTTTTCCCTACACGACTTAATCTGTGGTGCCTAACTTGCACATTGCAACAGTCAAATTGTCTTTTTCCCTATATCAAAGATCAGGCAACCAAAGCGATCTTGACAAAACATATTAGACACCCGATCAATCCAAGGGATGATTGGTCCAACCAATTTGCAGGGTGAACTTAACCGTAACTTGCATGCTATCAGTAGAGCACTGGAATGAGAAAATATTTGGTACTTGCAGTGGTACCCAACAACCAATCAGATATAATTATTCAGTTGTACCTGATCAGCTGTTGGATACCACTCAACAGTGCCAAGTGCCACCCCCCATGCACCATATTGTTCCACAACTAAAGCATTTTATTCTACTGATTGATTGAAGTGTGGCAAAATCCACACCACAAAATGATCCTACATATCCTCCCTTCATTGGTCAAGCCCCTAATCTGCAATAGACCAACAGCCCCAAAATGCAAGAAACTTCAAAATAGAGATCTACAACACAATTAAGCAGCCAAACAAAAGAAACAGTAGTTTAACCACAGCATAGATACAATCAATAAACCGCTAACTACCTTTTGCTGGAGAATTGTCTAACAGCCTTTCCAAACAAATTTTACTCCAGCAAAACAAGACCCAACAAAATCTTTCCCTAGAAAAGAAAGGAAAGAAATTCAACCAAGGAACCCGGAGAAAGAGTTGCACGCCAAAAGGGATGAAGGCCATACAAATGTAACGTAGTAGGAGAAAACAACCTGACACCACCTTGAGAGATTTTGTAATCATCCGCAAGGTATAAAAAAAGAGTACTTACATATGCTTGAATCATTGTAAATCAAGTTACAGAAAATGAATGATCTTACCAATAATCAAATAGCAAAGCTCAAAGAAGAGTGAAACGTTGCTTTATAATACCAAGGTAACATGATAAAAGGAATGGAAAGGTAAAAGATATTAAGCAAAGATTTCATAGAACATTTAGGAAAAAGACTGCAAGTTTTGAGCACAAATAGAAAGGACATATCAATATGACAAAATAGAGACAGTAATTGCTTCGGAAATATGCCTTCAGAAAAATTATTGGTATGGTGATTTTAAACGACACGACTAATGAAAACTACACCACCGGAAAAAACGGCATAATCAAATACAGACAGAAATATGTCAAAGAATTCATGAAACACATAGTACACCACCATCAAATGCCCACAAAGGGAATCTGAACACTTCATACGAAAGCAGCATGAAGCAATTATCAGAACTACACAGTCAAAAGAGGGAAACCAAGAAACTGTTGAGCAATTACGGCAGAATATAAAAATAACAATGAATCAAGCAACAGATGCTTGAGCTAGCAAAATAACAGAAACAGAGACGCTCAACATAATGAGCCCTAATTACAAAAATAAATAATTAATTAATTCCAACCAAGGTGAAGAACTGAAGCTCAACCAAGGCCCCTAGGGGTACAATAATATGATGGCACCAACAACATACAGTATCCGTATCTAAGGAACCAGTTGTACTATATAAAGGAGACCCTTTAATGACAGCATGATAAAGAAATTTCAGTGGTCATAGAACATAAAAGATACGGATTGTAAAGCTTGAAAATCCTAAAAAGTGCAACTTTACTTCTTGATTCATTTTTATGCTTGAAAACCTAATGTGGTAATTGTATTTTGATTAACTAAAATTAGCATCCACAAATACTTATACACCAAGCAACAGGAAGGGTTAGCAGTACCCAACTCACCATTATTCCATACAACATTTGTTGACCACAGACATTAGCAGCACAACTTTCAGATTCATTAGTTGCACAGCTCACTAAATTCTAAATTGTTGTGTCAATTTCATAAATGTGCAATAGATAACTAAAATTTGCTCACATTTTTTGAGTTTTGAACAAGTATGAAGCAATTGTATCTCATTTTACAATGGTGGCATTGCCTTTTCTCAAGCAGTATTTCTGATGTTATACCCCTAAATGACTGAATGAAGCAGTCTGTTATCACCAATAGAGAGATAGCAGGTTACTTCATCAGCCAATAGAATGTAAGTACTACACCTGAAATGATACTAAGGTTCACTAAAATGTGGCTTAGTCGCATTTACCAAGAAACTATCTGGGCCATACTCTTTGGCAAATTTGGTATTTTACCAAGTACTGTTATTCAGGAACTTCCATTTCATTCCATTTCTTCCGGCTATGGGATAAAAACATAAGCCCTATTGGGATCCAAAACCCCAATTATCCCTATTATTCTGAAAATAAAATCCCAAATATGTTATCTCAAAATTTTTTCTCTACAACAATTTCTTTTCTTCTTAATTACAAAGAGAAAAAACGAAGTAAAAGAAAATTTTAGAGAGAATTTGCCATCGTCTCTTAGTTGGGAATTCATTATCAAAGTGAAGAAAGATATTTAGGGGTCTCTATACATGAAGGCATTCATTGTTTTGTCCTCAGAAGTGGGAAGAAATCGAGAAAAAAATAAATATTTTACCTTGAAACCCTCTTGTAACCCAAATCTGTGTCTGTCAAAGCATTTCTTTACACACAAAAGAAAGAGAGGATCAAGTAGAAGTACTTATAAATTTTCTTTTCTTTTCTTTTTATTTCAGCTTCCAAAACTAAAAGCAGAAAAGATCCTTCACTTTCTCTTCTAAAACTTTCAAGCAACACAAAAGTCAAATGTTTAGTTTTCCTATTCTGTTCTTTTCTCTCATCACCTATGATACTTATACAAGTATTTGTAAGAAAAGAAAAGATAAACTACAATGATGAAAGAGAGCAAAATAAAATGAAAAAGTGGCATTCATTCAAGGTTGGTAGAAGTTTCGGAAACAACAGAAAAGAAAAGTATCTCTTACCAATGCATTCAAAATTTAATTATGTTTCATAGGCAAAGAATAATATTTCAGAGACACGATGGCATAATGCAAAATTGGCTACCCAACTTTCCTTTGTGCATCTTTTCTTTTATTCACCCTAAATTTCTCACAATCTGGCTATGGTTAAACTTCACATGGATGTTATACTTAGGACAAAATACTTCCAGACTTTACTGTAACAGATAAAGGAATGAGAAGGGATATAGATAGAATTTGAGAATTGTCATCTTCAAAAATCAGTTATATTAATTAACCCGTCATACGGGGTCATTTTAGGGATTTTGTTTTAATCAGAATTAAGGGTTAGTTAAAAAGTGGGCCTTTAAAAACGAGATTGGAAGCAAATGGGAAGACTGCTATTTGTCTTAAATGCGGTTGTTTGGTAGAGGCGGCTTCTTGTTGGACAGGGACACATGGCAGGAGAAGATGGGGTGTTCGATCCATGATTTCCATTCAGCTTTTTAAGTCGTTGAGGCACAGAATTTGAGGAGATGGGATTTTCAGTTTTTGCTTGGGAATATTCTCTTGTAAAAAAGTTCCTTCAATCTTAATCCCCTTCTATCCTCATTTCCATTTTCTCTGTTTCTGTCTGTTTACTGCAGAAATATTAAGCCTGATTGTAAGACTGAAGAGGTTAAAATTAATGAAAATTCCTATTTTTTCCAATTGAGCCTGAACTTTATAATTTTGGCAATTATTTGGTTGGATTGTTGGATTGTTACATTTGGTTGAATTTCTTTCTATCAGAGCAGGCCCTGATCCGTCTGGAACCTGCTGTGAATGAATACTAGAAGCAAGGCCATTGAAGACAGTTTGAAGAGGGTGGACAAGGAGGTGGTTGAGCTAAGTAGTGCGTTGAAGGGGTGTAATCAGAAGAATGAATCCTTGGAAAATACCATAAGGGTGATGGGTAATAGACAAGAGAGCATGGAGAATTCAGTAAAAGACCTTAATAGTAAATATGAGCATAGTTATATGGCTCAGTTGAATCAGTCAATGATGAATTTAAGTTTGGAGAAGAATGTGAATGGGGAGAGTAGCAAGCAGTCTGATTCAATCTTAAGTCCTTTGGGGGGCAAAAATGGTGAAAATTCCAGATCCACTAATTTCAGAAATGAAATTAAGGGATGGATGAAGATACCAAAGATTGATTTCCCTGAGTTTGAAGGAGATAATCCCAGGGAGTAGATAAGAAAGGCAGAAAGGTATTTTCAGATTTATGGAATGGATGAGGAACAGAAAGTGAAACTTCCCTATTTCAGTGGCTGAGATGTACTTAAAAGGGCAGGGCTGATATTAGGCTCCAAGGATTTGCCAATGGAAGAAGGGAGATTCCATGGATAGAATTCAGCCAGTGACTATGTATCAGGTTCAGTGATGAAACTCCAGAAGATGCCATCGAGGAGTTTAGCAAAATCATACAAAGGGGGACAGTTTCTGAATATCAAGAAAGGTTTAAGCTCCTTAAATCCATTGTTATGCCAACTTCACCACTGATGAATGAATCTTATTATGTCTCTTTATTTTTGAGTGGGTTGAAAGAGGAGATTAAAAATATGGTTAAACTGGTGAAACCACAAACTTTGCAAGAAGCTATGAAAGCTACTAAACTTCAAGAAAAAACCATTTCAGCCATTAAACAACTGCAAAAACCAGCTTCTTCTGTTAACACTAGCCAGAAGACTTTTTTCAAAACCAGTTCCTCTACTAAAATTGAACCCTCTTCTCAACCAAGTAACCATCAGAAAACCACAAATAGTTACTTGTCGGGCAAACCCAAGATTAACCCCAAACCAGTGCCAAAATTACCCAGTAAGTTTAGAAGGATGTCTCCTGCTGAGTATGCAGAAAAAAAAGCGAGGATTATGTTTTAAATGTGATGAGCCTTATGCATTTGGACATGTTTGTCAAAAGGCCCATTTGAATTTTATCTTGACTGAGGGAGGGGATGACTTTGTTATTGAGGAAAGTAATGAAGAAGAGAGTATTGTCATTGTAAAGACGAAGAGGAGTCAGGTGAACTGTTGCAAATATCATTGGATGCTTTGCTGGTAGCATAAAACAATAAGGATCAAGGGGAGAATTAAAGGGAGAGAGGTATCTATCTTGATAGATAGTGGGAGCACTCACAGTTTTGTAGATGAACAAGTGATCAAAGAACATAAATGGACGGTTGCTCCCACTACTGAAATGACTGTTGCTGTGGCTAATGGGGAGAAATTAACATCTAAAGGGGTTTGTAAACCTCTTATATGGAAAATGAAAAATTATGAATTTCAACATCCTGTGTGGACTCTTAAATTGGGGGAAGTGATATGGTTTTGGGAGTAGATTGGTTGGAGCAATTTAGTCCTATACAAATGCACTTCAAAAAACTGAAAATCAGTTTTATGCAAAGATGGGAGTGAGGTTTCTTTTGAAGGTGAAGAAGGAGAGCCTCAACTAAAGCTGATCAGAGGCAGTAAAATCAGGAAATGGTTCAAGAAACATCAGTGTGGAGTCATAGCTGAACCCTGTGCTACAGAAGAATCTGAGAAGATGGGAACAAAATTGCCAGATGTGGTTTCAGAATTGATAAAGGAGTACCAGGATGTTTTTAGAGCTCCACAAGGCTTGCCACCCCCAAGAAGCCATGATCACAGTATTCCCCTCAAAGATAGAGCTCAGCCATTTAAAGTCAGACCTTATAGATATAAGTGCAGCTGAAATAGAGAAATTGATTAAGGAGATGAGGGATAATTCAGCCAAGCAACAGCTCCTTCATCTTGCATCACCAGTATTGCTTGTGAAAAAAAAAAAAGATGAAAGTTGGAGATTCTGTATGGATTATAGACAACTTAATGACTTGACTGTTAAAGATAAGTTTCCAATGCCACTGATTGAAGAGTTAATGGATGAATTGTACGGAGCCAAATTCTTTACCAAGATTGATGTGAGAGCTGGATATCATCAAATCAGAGTTAAGGAAGAGGACATTTAGAAAACTGCTTTCAAAACTCATGAGGGACTCTATGAATTCAAGGTAATGCCCTTTGGTCTTACAAATGCTCCTACCACTTTTCAAAGCTTAATGAATGAGGTATTCAGAAATGAGTTAAGAAAGTATGTTCTGGTTTTCTTTGATGACATATTAGTGTACAGTTCAGATTTGGAGACTCATTTAACCCACCTTAAACGTGTTTTTGATCCGTTAAGATAAAACCAATTGTATGCCAAAATGAGTGAATGTTCCTTTGTTCAGAGTACAGTGGAATATTTGGGACATATTATATTATCTCAGCTGAAGGGGTGGCTGCTAACCCCAAGAAGGTGGAATGTATGGTTACATGGCCAAGACCAGAATCTGTTAAGCAGTTTAGAGGATTCTTGGGCTTGACTGGCCATTATAGAAAATTTGTAAGGGGATATGGAGCTATTGCCAAACCATTAACTGAGTTACTTAAGAAGGATAATTTCAAATGGAATGAGGAGGCTGATAAGGCATTTGAGAGAATGAAGTTAACTATGAGTACGACACCAGTAGCTCTTCCTAATTTTAAAGAGCCATTCACAGAAGAAACCGATGCTTGCCATAAGGGCATTGAAGCAATACTGATGCAAAGGGGGAGACCACTAGCCTATATCAGTAAGAACCAGACAAATTTGGGTTTGTCTATATATGAGAAAGAGTTATTGGCCCTAGTGACAGCTGTGAGCAAGTGGAGGCACTATTTAGAAGGGCACCATTTCATTATCAAAACAGATCATCAAAGCCTCAAGTACTTGCTGGAACAGAGTCTAATCACCACTCCGTTGCAGCAGAAATGTTTAACAAAACTGCTGGGTTTGAGCTATGAAATACATTATAGAGCTGGGAAGGAAAACACAGCTGCTGATGCTCTTTCAAGAAGGTTGGAAACAGATGAAAAGTGTATGGCTGTTACACAATTACTCCCTACTTGGATTCAAGAGGTGTTAGGAAGTTATGAGCAGGATGAAATTGCTCAAAAGAAGATAGGTGAACTACTCCTATTGCCTGATTCAATACCAGATTGGGGCTACAAAGATGGATTGTTGAAGTGTAAAGAAAGATTTTATATTGGAGGCAATGGTGGGGTGAGAAGAAAACTTCTTCAAGCCTTGCATTCATCCCAGTTTAGGAGGTCATTCTGGTATTCAGGCAAGTTACACATCTCAGACCATTGTTCTACTAGCCTGGAATGCTTAGAGAATTCAAGGAAGTAATTCTAAATTGTGATGTATGCATCTAGATGAAAGGATGAGTACAAACCCTATCTTGGATTAGTGACTGCAACCTCTTCCAGAACCACAGTATTCATGGTCACACATTACTATGGATTTCGTTGAAGGACTACCCGAGTCTGATGGGAAAGAAGTGATTCTAGCAGTGGTGGATAGATTTACTAAAAGTGCCCATTTCTTTGGGATTAGCCATCCCTATTCAGCTTCTTCAGTGGCAAAACTCTTCCTGGATCATGTATATAAGCTACATGGCTTACCTCAAGCCATAGTAACTGACAGGGACAAGGTGTTTGTGAGCAGTTTCTGTCAAGAATTATTTAAACTGCTAGGGGTAGAATTGCATCTGAGTTCAGTATACCATCCTCAGACAGATGGCCAAAGTGAAAGATAGAATCAGGTGCTGGAAACTTATCTGAGGAGCATGGTTTTTCAGAAGCCAAAAACTTGGAACAAGTGGTTACCAATGGCAGAATGGTGGTATAATACCTCACACCACTTATCTATACAAATGACACCTTTTGAAGCATTGTATGGATTCAAACCACCCCAACTGACTTTAGACCTTATTTACAGACAAAAGTGGTTGCAGTAGAAGATTTGGTGAAGGAAAGATCAATGATGGACAGATTACTAAAGGAAAATTTGGCCAAGGCAAGAACAAGGATGAAACATTATGCAGACAAGCATAGAAGTGAAAAGCAATTTGAAGCAGGGGATTGGGTATACTTGAAGTTACAGTTTTACAGACAAGTAACAGTAGCTAAGAGGAATAACCTTAAGCTAACAGCAAGGTATTATGGGCCATATAAGGTGATAGAGAGGCCTGGAGAAGTAGCTTATAAACTGGAATTACCAGAAGCAGCAAAAATTCACCCCGTGTTCCATGTTTCACTGCTGAAGTAGAAACTCAGTGCAGGAGTTGTCCCAGTTTCTGGAATACCTATTAGTGATTCAAATCAGGAAACAATTAAAAGACCAGTTGCTATTTTAGACAGGAGGCTGGTTAAAAGAAATAATGCTGCTGTGGTCCAATGGCTTATTCAATGGGAGGAAGAAGATAGTTCTGATACTACATGGGAGCTGGCTGATGAAATCATAGCTGAGTTTCCAGAATTTAATCCTTGAGGACAAGGATTATATAAGGGGGATGCATTGTAACAGATAAAGGAATGAGAAGGGATATAGATGGAATTTGAGAATTGTTCAAAAATCAGTTATATTAATTAACCAGTCATACGGGGTCGTTTTAGGGATTTTGTTTTAATCAGAATTAAGGGTTAGTTACAAAGTGGGGCCTTTAAAACGAGATTGGAAGCAAATGGGATGACTGCTATTTGTCTTAAACACAGTCGTTCGGTAGAGGCGGTGGGTTGTTGGAGAGGGACACATGGCAAGAGAACATGGGGTGTTTGAGCCATGATTTCCATTCAGCTTTTTAAGTCGTTGAGGCACAAAATTTGAGGAGATGGGATTTTCCAATTTTTGCTTGGGAATATTCTCTTGTAAAAAAGAAGCTCTTTTTCTACCCTCATTCCCATTTTCTCTGGCTTTCTCTGTTTCTGTTTGTTTACTGCAGAAATATTAAGCTTGATTGCAAGACTGAAGAGGTTAAATTAATGAAAATTCCCATTTCTTCCAATTGAGCCTGAACTTTATAATTTTGGCAATCATTTGGTTGGATTGTTACATTTACAAAACCTTAGCAACAAGTTATTTCGCTATTATATGCAAGCCAAGCAATATCTTTGGTTTGAGTACAAACAAACTCAAATTTTTTGAATCACAAATAAAAGATCACAGCAACATTCATAGATGGGTAAATCATTAAAAACAGTGAAAAGCTACCATCTCCACATTGAATTTCTATTATAACTTGATTGAACCAACATGAAAGCTCACTTACAGCTAATAAGGCTAATATCATATCCCCGAACTTGGACCACTACCAAGGGAGCTAGCCAAACACACAACAAATTCAACATACTAGCAATTGCCAGACAGATAATTATCCTAAAAAGTTAATATATCACCCATAAATAGAAATGAAATTTGCAAATAAATTAAGCAACTACATGAAAAAACAATATAGAAAGGTACAGTTCAATATTCTCATTTAACCACCTAATGAGTTCACTACTCACATTCCACCGCAAAAATAATCCATCCAAAATTATGATCATTGTGCATCAGAATAATAACTCAAATGGAGGACTACAGAAGTATTTAAATTAAAATTTCAGGTACTTAACTTTCAATTTTAATTGAGTATAAAGGAAATTCAATCCAGAGGAATTTCCACATCTCCATCAGCAATCTCCTGTTGCAAATCTTTAGGATCCTTCCCATCCACAGTACATCCAACAGAAACACACGTTCCCAGTATCTCCTTCACCGTCCCAGTCAAATCCTTCGCCATTGACCTCGGCCTCATGACTTTCGCGATCTCAATGACGTCATCCAAAGATATATTCCCGGAATGCTTGATGTTCTTCGTCTTTTTACGGTCGCGTTCGGGCTCTTTTAGGGCTTTGATAACCAGAGCCGCCGCGGACGGTACAACGGAGACCTTAGCTTGGCGAGAAGGTTTTGGACGGTGAGCTTGACGGTGACTCGGAGACCCTTCCAGTCTTTAGCGGTCTCTTTAGCGATGTCTTCACCGATCTTTTTCGGGGAGAGACCGAGTGGGCCGATTTTTGGAGCAAGTGAACTCGCTGCTCCAACCTCACCGCCGGTTACTCGGACGAAGACTTCTACAACCTGCGATGGATCGAATTTTGGCGGCATTTTTGCAGGTTGGGTTTGGCGACTTTGGCTAGGGTTTTTTTGGGAGGGGGTCTAGCAGAAGAGGGAGGCGAGGAAAAAGAAATGAGTGAGAATTTAGGGTTTATTAGCAGACTATGATTTAAAATTCACCAGATTAGCCCACTGAACTGGTATAATGGGCTTGAGACCTTGGGTCAATGGGTTAGCCCACTTATCTTGTGTTCTTACCACACTGTCATCTGTAATTACTTGTACCCTTACAAAGTAGTTATACTATTAAACTTCGAGTCTATTTGGTTCATGAAATGATTTGAGATTGAATAAATAATTTCATGTCATCCAATATTTTGTTAGATTTTAAATATGTGATTATCATTCTACTTAATTAATTTAATCCCCTTTCAGGGACTATTTGGGTATTACATATTGGTATTAATAATTCACTAAGCTGGATAAAGCATGAAATATCTAAACTACCTTTTAAATTCATATTTTCTTATAATAATTTCTTCTTTTTTTTGTACTTCAAAAAAGAACTATCATTATATCATTTTTTATTTTAGGTAAAAAAAATACATATTTTATTACATGATGCACATTTGTTCATTTATTTTAATTTTTTTTTTTTAGTTTACAAAGAAGCATGCCTTATTTTTATTTATTTTATTTAAATATTTCTTTTTTTTAATATCACATATATTTTCAAGTGCAGTAAATACTATTAAGTATGTGAAAATTTTAATTATATCAAAAAACTATATTCTTTCTAATTCATAAGTGCAAGCACTAGTAACTTTTCAAAATTAATTCAATATAGTACTTCTATTAAAATAAATTTGATCATTCTTTAATAATTTATGTATGTATTTCAATGTTTTTATTAGTATTTATTTTTAAATATGATATTGTATGATTGAAAAACTATTTTACATGTGAAAATTTTAAAGTAATTAAGAATAGTGGGGAATAGTAAGAGAATATTTCAATATATACAGTTTTTCTCTATCCATCATTTTCAACAAAAATAACAAAATGACATTATTATCAAAATATCCTATCAATATTCTAAACAAATCAAATACAATAGTATAATCCAAGGATGACACATCCAAAACTATCATCCGTAAATAACTTATTCGAAAATGATTTATTTGTAAACCAAACGGACACTTAGGGTATTAAATTCATCCGGCTAAACCCAATGGACAGGATAAGATCAAGGGGGACAATTATGATTTAATCGTCTTACTATCTAAATTATATTTTGTTGTCGGTTATAAAAATATCTTATTACCTAAACGTCTTACCTTTCAATGACTGAAATTTATAATCAATTAGTTAAGTAAGAAAAATATCTTATTATGTAAATTATACTTCATTATCGGTACATTCTAAGACTTATGACCAAAATATTCTTGGTCAAAAGAAGACTAGAGCGAAATTAACAAAACAGCTCTGTATCAAAAAATAAAAAAGTAATCCATGTAAAGTTTAAGAAAATATTATTAATTAGGACAATAATAGAGCCATTTTGGCCCATAAGACCTGGTATATTGGGTCACGGCTAAATAGAGAATGCGCGATTCTAGTATACGATCAAAATCTCAAGCTACATTATAAATGTGGTGAACGCGGCCTATTCGGAGCCCAATTCCATCGAAAATTTGTCATTATAATTGTCTACAAATTCATGGATTTTATTATAGGAATATATACTTTAAGATTTTTAGAAATCATTCTCTTGTGATTTAAATACTTATATAGTATAACACATATGTTTTAAAAATTTATACTGTACTAACTTTTAAAATCAAAAAAATAATTCTCTAAAAGATATTATAGAATTTTTCCTGTATTTTAATCTTTATGCAAAAATATATCAACATGAAACCCATGAAACATTTAGCATATCACTCCATATGATAATTATTATTTTTTAAATATTGTTTGAACTAATAAAATGGATACGTTGAAAACATGCACAATAAAAAACCAAAGGATGACAAATATTCAAAGAGCATCAAACTTTATATATAGTATAAAAGATGGATATAATACTGTAGCAGCTTTTTTAGTGGAATATGTATGAGATAAAAAAGTAATTGAAAAACGTGTATAAAATAATTACAAAATATTATTTAGAAAATTAATAAAAATCATTTCATTATCCAAACAAAGTCAACTTATGTTTTGGATATTTTTATTATTTTTCAAATAATATTTTACAATCATTTCAATGATTTCATACACATTTTTAACTATTTTTTTATCTAACATATATATCATAAAAAATGTTGTAACAATACTTATCAAAATAATATTTCAAAAATAATAAATATATAAACAAAACCAATTGATGTGATATAAAAATAATAACTATCTAAACGAAACCAATTATATTTTTCTATTAGAGGTCATGAAAGTAAATTATTGGTGCTAAAGGGATTGGTGTAATTTGCAAAGTCACAACTTCTTAACAGACAAAAACTGTAATAATAATAATAATAATAAAAGGACAAAATCTCGAATTGAATTTCATTTTCTTGTTGCAACGATATGTATGAATTAATGTATACTGTTGAAAACGCGACATTGACATGTCTTCACTGTGAGGAGTAACTTATATTACCTTAAACTTTATACTCTCACAAAAAGAAAAGAAAAAAATAGTTATCGCTAAATTAGTTGTTAACCCTATTCAAGGGTGTGTAACTTCCTTGTCACATATCCAAAATTATGTTTTTTACTCTTTAAAAAATTTAAAATTAATATTATAAGACTTTATCCAGTAAAATTTTATAAAAATTATTAAACTATCTCTCTAAAAATATTTATATAATTTTTGCTCTTCTCAAAATTAAACTATTAGATCCTGAATCCGTCCCTCCTCATGAAATAGTTCAATCTACACCCTTAATCCATTATTAAGTTACATATATGCAAGTCTTTTTTAATTATTGACAATCCATATATATTAGAGCAAAACCTTTTTTAGTGAGGAGCTGTAACAAATTAACATATAGCACATTAGATTTTAAAAAAAAATTACTTAATAAATAATAGAGGTAAAAGATAAAGTAATTAAATAGTTACCTAATCTTATATTTAACTACTCTTATTTTTTTAACATCTCAGTTTATGCACATCTCTTATAATTAGTTTTTTTCCAAAAATGTAATAAAATTAAACGTGCATTATAAACCACAATATAAGAATCAATTATTAACTATAAGTTAAGAAAATAAATATTTATTAATTATGAAATTTTTTAATCTATATATCATTGTTAGTAAATTAACTTACATAACTTGATTACATTTAATAAGTATTTATCAAAAATAATAATAATTTATTATATCACAAAAAGATTTAAAAAAGGTAGTTTAGATCAATTTCGTTGTTGTATCTCCTTCAAACTTAATATTTATTAGTAATTAATTATTCAATGTTAAATATCCGACCTGAACCGATTATATCGAGTCAGGAAAAAAATGATACTCAGCTCATATGCATATCGTACCTGGTCAAAGAAGGTTGGATGACCGAGTACTCAACTCGGTCTAATATTATATTTTTTAATATCAAAATTTTAAAAAAATATATAAAATGACTATTAATTACACATATACCGTTATAGAACGGAAAAAGAAAAAATTCATTAATATTATACCATAATACGCAAAATTACAGAGTTGACCCTGGATATGAACTAGGTCGGGCACATAGCAAATTTTTTGATCCACTACTAGATCAAGTAAGAGTAATACTCGACTCGCTACCCGACCCAATTTTATTAACCAATTTACATATCTTATTTTTACGGTTCGAAATAGATGGATTCATCAAATTTTTTGGGTTGACCGGTCAAAATGAACACTCTTATTATTAAAATTATGTAATATATATATATATATATATATTTAAATTATAACTAAAAGTAGGAAGAGACATTTAGCCTAACAATGTCTAAATAATATCATTCTTACCACCTAATTACATTCAATTAATATTTATAAAAAAGAACAATAATTTATTATATCACAAAAAGATAAAAAAATTGTAACATCAATTTTTCTTTTATATTTTCTTGCAATTTTATATTTATTGGTAATTAATTATTCAATATCAATGAAGATTATTCTTAAGTGGTTATATAATCGTAATACGTTAAAAAATTAATTTTAATATTTTGTCTTATTATTGGTGTCACCATTGACTGTATTACTTTTTGTTTGTTGACTTAAAGATATAACTAATATACTTGAAGGAAAAATAGTAAAAATTAATGTGAATTTTATCGTGTGAGATCAATATTTTTTTTCCAGAAATGTTATAAAATTAAACATGTATTATAAATCATCATATAAGTATGAATTATTAACTATAAATTAAGAAAATGAATACTTATAAAGTTAATTATGCCAAACTTTTACCTATATATAATTGTTAATAAATTAATTTTAGATAGGGGGATATATATATATATATATATGTATGTATGTATATAATTTTTATAAAAGTAGGAAGATATTTAGCCTAACTATGTCTGAATGATATCATTCTAACAATCTAATTATATTCAATTCATTTTTATCAACAAGAACAATAATTTTTTATATCACAAAAAGATAAAAAGGTGATAAGATCAAATTCTTCTTTTCACCTTCTTGAAATTTTTTATTTATTGGTAATTAATTATTCAATGTCAATAGACGTTATTCTTAAGTGATTATATAATCATAATACATTATAAACTAGTTTTAATAGTATGTCTTACTATTGGTTATTTTACTTTTATTTATTGATTTAGAGATATAACTAACATACTGGAATGAAAAAAAGTAAAAATTAGTGTGACTGTTATCGTGTAATATCAATATTTTCATTGCATTTTCTTGCAACTTTATATTTATTGATAATTATTCCTCAACTATTCAATATTAATAGACATTATTCGTAAGTGATTATATAATTGCAACATATTAAAAAATAATTTTAATAGTATGTCTTTTTATTGGCGTAACCATTAATTGATTGTATTACTTTTTGTCTGTTGATTTATAAATATCACTACTAGATTGTAAGGAAAAAAATAAAAAAATAAAAGTTAGTGTGCTTTCATAATAATAGTTTACAAGAAGGCCAAATGATTATAATTGTTTTTTTTTTTCTAAGAAGGCCAAATGAATATAGTTGAAAAACAAATAGTATGTTATGGATTATTACATAAGTGTTAATTTTTAACTGTACATGTTAAATATTAAATTATATTAAGTAGAATAAGTTAGGAAAATAAATATTTATTTATTTGAAGCAAATTACGTAGACAACTTAAAAGGAATTATTCCTAATAAATTGAAAGAAGTATAACCTAGCTATCTATGAGTAATATCATCATTGAAATCTAATTAGATGATCGTAATACTTTTGTCAAAAAATTAATAAAGGATAATTAATAAAGAATAATTGTAAATTTGATCCAAAAACTATTTTTAAAGTTTCAAATTTACAACATCAAGTTACATATATTTAATATGTTTTTTTGTTTATCTTTTCAGATCAAAACTATGTCGTTTAAACAAATACATGTCATGAAAATTTACGCGGTAGGACAAACTATCATCAAAATCATCCGCAGTTACAAGTCAATAATGCATCCATTCAAGAAAATAAAACTACTAATTCACAACATATTTTTTATAATCAATGTCACCCAATGTGTATTGTTTATATCTATATTACAAAATATTAATTCACTATTATTTTTATAAATTTAATCACTATCAATTTTTTCTATAACAATAATAACTTACAAATCCTTTTATTTTTAATAAGTTGTATTACTCTAAAACAATTTACAAGAAAGTCTTTTATGGTGGAGACATTTCAATGACAAGTAAACCTAAGGTTAGATTATATGTTATAATATGTGTAAAAGGTTTGTTATACTTATTTATATACTTAATTTTATAACTTTTATTTTTGAATTTTGCTTTCTTAATTTTATATTTTACTAACCTAAATTCCTGTGTTATGCACGAGATAAAAATATTATTGTTACTTTCTTTTATTTATGATTATTATTTTATATTATTAAAATATTTATACCATCAATATATATTATTTAATCTTTAAATTTTATATTTTTGTCATTCCTATGCATAACACGAGTAGTTGTGATAATGAGGAAAAGTGTAGACTTAACAGCTAAAAAGTCTATGTTGAACTTAGGCAGGATCATAGGAACAATTCACTTTATGGTTTACTTAATATTAGTATCATTTTCATGAGTAAAGCATGATATTCCGTTCAAAAATTCAACCAAACTCATTACAAACTACGCAATGTAATGCCCGAATTTTTCAGTTCAGTTTATTCTCCCCGCACCAAAATAATACTAGTATGATTTATGCGATAAATTCATCCAAGAAAACGACAAAAGAGATACGAGAAATTAAATAACTCATTAACTCAACTTTTCACGAGAATTTTTGGTGTGTCGCATTTGAGAGGACAGAGGGCCTATTCGCTAGATCCCAAGTGCTCCCTCGTGGGGCCCAATTCACGTGCCACCACACCTCCACCGTTCCTTAGAGCTATGCAGCCACGTGGCACCGTTCGTACTTCGATACACACGTGGTACATTTTTGAAGCTTTGGATTGGGGGACCTGAACCAGGTGAATCGCCCCTCGCGACAAAATTGAAATCAGACAAATTTGTCTTTCCTAAAATGCCCTCCTCTCGGTAAAGACAATCACTGTGGTCGGTCATCAATAACACAGTAAATATGAAGCACAGTTGAAAAATGTGTCTCTCAATGTGACTCTCCGTTTGAAAAGATAGTATTATTTTAAATAGATTATTAGCACTGATACTATAATTATTATGTAAAATATAATATTTATGAGATAAATATATAATTAAAATTATGTTTGATAAATTATTTCAAAATATTATTTAAAAATAATGAAAAAATAGATATCCAAATAGAGTTTGAGTTTTTTTTTTTTTTTTTTTTAGAAAATTTATTAGGGGTTAATTAATCCCCCGTGCTTAGTTCTGTAGATAAGATCAGAATATTAATTAAAATCATCCAATAAATGGTAGGACCACTTGAAATTTGGATAAGGAGATGTATAGGTTTATCACTAGGATAAATTATAGGATAAGTGCAATTTTATCCATAAAATCTTCATTTGAAAAAAAAAAATCTACTATTATTGCTTTGATATTTATTTATGAGTTAGAGTTGCATGATTAAAATTTCCTTGTTTTAAGGGAAAAATAAACATGTTTGTTGTGATTGATATAATATAGATGAATTTAGTAACTTGTTGGACATTAATTTATAGAAGATAAGAATAAATGAAACAAAACATCTTACTCATAAAAAAAAAAAAAAAAAATCTTAACTCTCTTTAAAAATCTTATACAAACATTAATTCCATACATTTCTGGATAAATGAAGTAAATGTCCAAAATTCATCATTTCAGTCAAATGTACATCAACAAAATTTGTCAAATCAACCATCGTATCTAGACCAAACCAACGACCATCATCCTCTTAAGCAAAACAAAGATTAACATTAAACGAAACCTTCTAACATTCAAACAGTTAAACACCTCCAAAGTTGATGTGACACTTGACGAATCTTGATATGATAATTTGGATTTGATTATGGATAAATTTTATCAATGCTTTTAGTTTGTTTGATTGTATGCAATAATTGAACAATGTAAAAACCAATTACAATTGCTAAATAGATTAAAAAATTAAATAAATTTTTTATTTATTCACATAAACTAATAGTGGTAGAATTGAATGTAACGAAAACAACAAAAATTCACATAACTTACGTATAATATCTATCATATTTTAAGTTTAGTCACTCGTAAATTGTAATTGTCTAAATTTGATAATTAAAACAAGATTTAATTCTTCAAATTTTCAAATTTAACACTCGTAGACTGTAATTGTCTAAATTTGATAATTAAAACAATATTTAATTCCTCAATCATCAGCCTCTATAAGAATTTAAGTTAATTCTCCTGGCCAACAACCCAATAAACAGTTGGCTTATTATTGAGAAATAATAATCAGAAATTAGAGTAACCAAATTAGTATAGCAAATACGGATAACATTTAAGGTGTGGTTTTTGGTTAATTGCGCGAGAAGTATTGTCCTTAGAATTTTATCCGGGAGTGGATAAAATGTTGACGTGGCATTTGTCGTCGGGGTACTATTGTAATTCAACCAGATTGAAGTTGCAGAGAAAATAAAGACGAAATACGAGAGAAGACAGTTGAGTTTAATGGATGAGAGAGAAAATGAGGAACCTTATCCATTAAGAACCCCCAAAAATCCAACCCCCTCTCCCTCTTTATATAAAGCATTAGATCGATCAACGGAGAGAATTCAGAAAAACAATATAAAACAAAAGTCCGGCAGAATTCCTCCCATAATGGCGGCATCGAAGAGCTACTTTAGCAGGGCAGCGAACTACCGATTCTTAGATACGCCGGCGGGGATAACTTCCGACGCGATGTTCGAGCTCGATGAGTCCGATGTGTGGTGTACGGCACGCTCCGGCGTGTCCTCGGAGTTTCGTAAGCCGGCTGTGAGTTCGTCGAGGAAACACTCGTCGTCAACCTCGTCGGCGGCGGCAGCGGCTAAGATAGTTGTCGGTGCGACGGCTGCGTCGTTGCCGGTGAACGTGCCGGACTGGTCGAAGATTCTGAAGGATGAGTATCAGGAGAATAGAAGGAGAGATAGTGGATATTCATGATTTTTCTATCTGTAGGACGGCGGTGGGAAGTGGATTCCTCCGCACGAGTTTCTGGCGAGAACGAGAATGGCATCGTTTTCTGTGCATGGGAATTGGGAGGACTTTGAATTAGGAAGAGATCTTAGTAGGGTTAGAAATGCAATTTGGGAAAAAACTGGGTTCCAAGATTGATATTTTTTTTCTTTTTTTCATTTTCTCCTGAGAGATTAAATACTTTATTTTTCTCTCGAATTTTGCGTACTTCAATTTTATAGGAGTGCTTTTTTTTTTTTTTAATATTATTAATCCAGTATTTTATTGATGACTGGTAATTAATGCGGTATAAGTAGTATGATTTTTTTTTTAAAAAAAAGGCGGATTATTAGTGATTGTAACTCTTTCAACTTTTTGAGGGAAAAATCAAGAAATATTTTGATTTTGCTTCCGGATGATTTCAATTTCATTTTCTGTTTATTACTGTTAATTAATATATTTATGTTAATCTGCGATTTGATCCCGAGTTTAAGAATGATAATTAATAACTGGATGAATTTGAAAATCAAATTCTTGTAAATGGGAAAGGAGTGAAATTATTTCATTTCAAGTCAAATGGGATTGATAATGCTAGACAATGGGGGCTATTTCCTGAACTTGTAAGTATGAAGATAAAATGTTGGGTTCACAAACTGGAGAGATTACCTTTGAAAATCATATTAAAAAAATGAAAATTTTCAAAACACATAAATCCATGCATTTTTTCTAACTACTAGTTATTGATAGTTTTTTGTATTAATCACTTGTTCATTTTGATTGGATTGTTGTACAAGAATTAAGATAATTTTTAAATTGTATCAATTTTATATAAATATATTTAAAATTATTATATTATTCTTTTATATTAGGGTGTATATATACAAATTGACAAGGCCAGATCCTAAATTTATCTTATTGAATGAAATGCCTTCTTTTTTTTTTTAATTTTCTAAAGGGTTAATTTCAGGTTACCCTTTTAACGTTTAGAATTACAATCACTTTAATTTTTAACGTTATTTTTTAAATATTTAAATCTTTTCTCTAAATTAAACTCAACATTTATTCTCATTTTGATAAAAATAACCTTATTATCTCTTCTTTGTCTATTTTTATTTTCATTTTTACTTGATTCAATTTTTTTCATCTCCTCTATCTTGTTCAGATAATTCAATATTTTTTTTATCATTCAATAATCATCACCATGTTAAATTTTATTAAACTTTATTTATGAAAAGAAAATAAAATATTTTGTGTGTCATGAAAAAGAAGGTACCATTAGTTTTAACCATTAATTTAGGAATTAAGTTTCTAAAAAATTACATTAAAAATTAAAGTGATAATTATTTTAAACGTTAAAGAATAAAGTAAAATTTACTCTTTTCCAAATTATATTACTACCACATGATGCATCAACAAATACACGTACCCTATCCATAGAACTTACTACTACTAACTTAGAAGGTGGAAAATTTTTAAGTGAATTGTATTTATGATAATACTATTATGGATTCATTAGTTTACGATCACTCACATAATCTCAAATTATTAAACTAATCTCCTATTGAGTAATATAAATAATTATGGATTAAAGAGTCTTTAATATTTATCATGAATCCGATCAACTTAAAAATTTCTTGAGTATGTCCCTTTCAAGGCTATATGCATTTTTTTTTTTATGGCAAATGTAGCGGAGAAACAATTTGAAATGCAGTCCATTGTACGTGCATGTTGGCTTTTTGAAGCCACCCAATAAATTTAAGTACGTGCACTACATTTGGTTCTTTTAGAGGGAGAGAGAGAAAAATGTAAAATAAAAAAAATTATTTGGTTCTTTATCCAAACCTCATCTAAAGTTATCTAAATAGTAAAAAGTATGTAAAATAAATAAGATTACAAGCTAGACATCCATTTCTATTTGGATAAGTCATGAAACAAATATATATATATATATATATATATATTGTTATACTGTACAAGTATTTAAAGTATAAGAGAATAGTAAACTGTAGAATTTTCTATATATATATATATATATATCATCGTTGTATTTGGAGAATAAGATAATCACAAATGGATCCAAGACTATAAAATTTAATGAGTGGATAGTTTCGTAAGTATACTATACTATCATGTTAAAATTAATATTATACAATATATTCAAAATATATAATATTGTACTGTATAAATAATTAAAATATAGCAATATAATAATAATATTCGTCCGAAACCTTAAAATTTTCACGTACTTTTTTTCTTAAAGTGCAACATAGTTTCTTCATCATAGATCAGAGATGATCTAGCCAGCTAATGCCAAATACAAGCCACTTAGCTAATAATATATAAGCTACCAATTTTTGTGGCCAAAGCAATATGTGGTGGAATGGCGTTACCCGCAATTATAAATCTTCTCTAGTCTCCGTCACTATCCTTTCAAATGCTACAACAATATGATGGGCTCTTGCATTATTATTATTATTAGAGATTCCTTTTTGGGGCCATCTTGTGATGCTAATGAGAAGCATGGTTGGCTGGATTAGCATTTGTAGTTTGTGGCTATTACTTTGTTTTTTTCAACTATAAGGACAGGACAGGACAGTTGCATATGAAAGAAAAGATAACACTCAAAGGAGACTCCTAAATTGAAAAATTAGTAATATCTATACTATACATTGAAATTCTATACTACAAAAAAATATAGAAAAAATTTTACAATTCTTTTAGAAAACTATCCCGTTATAATTTAAAAACTTATATTATACAAATCTTTAAAATCAAGAAATCGTAAAACTTCCCAAAACTATAACCATTTAATAAAGCTTTAGAGTTCAGTATATCAATGAATTAGTCATATCTATTTTGCCTTCAATAATCATTTCTGACTTCACAATGCATGTTTAATTCAAAGTTTACCACTCAAGTACTCATTTAACTTAAAGAAGGAAAGAAAAAAAAAGCATAATTCTCAATCTGGCTTTTGAAAGGAAGCGTGTTCAATTTTCAGCAATAGGTATATATGATAAACAAAAGCAAGTAGATTTGCTTGTGTGACCCTATCAACTAAGAATCATTAATTTGGTTTAAGATAAATGAATGGGGAACAAAGTTAGGAATTAGTCAATTGAAAACAATGAGCGCTGCCTGTTTATTTAATTTATTCGGCTTATTTAACTAATGGCTTATTTTATACAGTATAATGAAGAATCTAATCCAACAATAATAATAATAATAATACCCCAACAATGTGCAGTGGGAGGGCCACCATGTGTGACAATTCTCTAAAGTTTAAGTTGAACTAAAGTGATAAGAATAATTCAGCTAAGTTTTTAATTGATTCAAATCATAAATCTTATTTTATATCACAGATCAACAAGAAATCATGAATTTTAAAGGCACTTTCCTTTAATTACACATAATTATTACACAAAGATAAACAGGAACAACAAGTTCTTTAGGTTGGGTTTTCTTAGATAAATGGCTAAAGAAAAATGTTTTTTTTTTTTTTTAATAAGAATGACCGTATTACATCGTTTGGACAACAGTTATTTAGTATTAGTGGGAAAGACATAATTTATGACTGTATTTTTTTTAAAAAATAATAAAATATATATATGTGCAATTTTATTTTTTTTTAAAATATTTAAAAATAACAATATAAGTAGTTAAAGAGAATAGTGGGAAACAAAAATTATAATAATTATAATTATAAGGATGAAAGTATAGTTGATAAATAAATATGAGAGACACCAATTTCCCTCATTCCCTTTGCAGCGATTGTCCTACATAAGTCCATTTGATAGGACCCTAGTGCCTCTGTAAGATAATGGTGGATAATTACGAGGAAAATTAGGTATAAAAATTGAGAAATATTTAGATAAATCTAATTTTTCATTTTACTTATAAATTCTGTTGTATAGATTAAATTTTATGGAATACATAACGTCAATTGATGTAAATGAAAATTTACAAGATTTAATTCTGATCACAAAGTCTACAAGTGTGGTTAAAAATTAAGTGTAATTCAATATTTTTTCTAAATATTTAGGATAGGCGTGCTTTGTGATAGTGAATTTGTTTTTCCTCCCCTAATTATGCTGTGGTTGCTACAATACAACAGGGCCCGAATGTATTAATTTCTCATTGTGGATAATAATTGGTTTAATTCACAAAAAGCAATCGTTTGGATAGCCTTATTATTTAGAATATTATTTAAAAAAGTATCGTAACAAATTTTTAAGATGTGATATATATAAGATAAAATATGGATGAAATATAAAATAAAATAACAATCCAAAATGACACATTCTCATTAAATTATCCTTCATTTTTTTTTTGGTAATAAAGAGCTTAAAAGAGGGTAGATTATCCGAATAAGCCTTGATTTCTCATTTTGTAATGTAGAGTGAGTATTATTGTTGAAATGAATGAAAGTAGGAAGTACGTGGGTCCACTACGGTTCAATAATCTAACAGTATAGGATACTCACTTCGTAATGCATAGCAAGTAACAAAAAATTTTCTAAATTATCTCCTTTTTTTATCTACTTAGTAGGATTGATGTTTGGTTTATTTGTTTGTTTTATCTCCCTTTTTTAGGGCCAGTACAAGACACAGACGCATATTTCAGACTTGATCTATTAAAGATGGAATGCAATTCAATCGTGTTGTATTTGGATAGATAGATTTAGGTAGGGAGTGAATTTATGCTCATTTGTTGAAGGGATTTGTAAAGTCAAAATGGATAAATTTTAAATCTACCGAAATCAGAAAATTATTTGAAATCGTTCATTTCACACTCTTTTGATTTAGATGAATTTGAAATTAATTCATTTCAACCTTATAAATCCCTCCAAAAAATAGATAAATTTTTAAAAAAAATTCAAATCAATCAATCCAAATACAATTTCGATAAAACATATATACATATATATATATATATATGAAAATTTGATCAAATATTTAATATTAAGAATAAATGATTTAATATATTTTGACAATTAGTATTATAATTCATTTTTTTTAGTCATCGTAGAAGTTGGAACTTACAATGGGTTGGCATTTCGTATAATTTCGCCCGTGGTTTTTGTCGTTCCGTCCCTTTCTTACTTTATGGTGACATGGAAATGGAATCCGAGTGTCGACATTGACGCTTTTGTAAACTTTGAATTTTGTTGATTGAAAACAAAACTTGTATTTAATTTTGTAGATTCATGCTCTTTCCTTCAATCTCATTTTTCCATGACAACTTACATAGAAATTTATAGCCAATGGAACGAGCCAAAAATGAGGTGACACTGATATTTTCCATTGTTTTTAGTAAGATTTTGACAATGATATGAAACCAAAATAAATAGGACTCCCATTTTATGAAATTTTTGCATGAAATACTTTTTCTATTTCAAAATAACTGTCACCTTTAGATGGAACACAAAAATTAAAAAAATTATTAAATTACATCAATTTTATAAAAAGATAATTTAAAGTGACCAAATTATTATTTTATATTAATATTTTAACTACATAATTTTCCTTTTATTAATGTTACACTAAAGGTAAAAGTTAAAAAAATATCATTTAATATTTTTTTAATTTTTTAAAGTAACACATAATAAAACATAAAACAAACTTATTTACTGAAGCTTAAAATTATTTGTGTAGAAAAGAGATGATTCTAAGGTGTGTTCGTTTGAATTGGAAATATTTTCTTTGAAAAATATTTTACATCGAAAAAATCTATTTTTCATACAATTTTTTGGTGTTCGGTTGACAAAATAAAAATATTTTAAAATAAAAAATTTTAACTGTTTTATCTTTAATCTTATGAACACAAGTTAAAAAAATTTATAAAAATGGTAATAAATACCTTACAATTAATTGTAATTAATAAAAAATTAATTTTGTTCAAAATTAAATAATAGTACAATATAGTAGTAAAATATACATAATTATAGTTATATTAGTGTGGGATCCATAATTGAGAGAAAAACGAATGAAAAATAATTACAAATGAAAATAAGTTTAGCAAACGAAATTTTAAAAGTAAGTATTTGAGATTTAATATCACTCTTGAATTATCCAAAAAATAACTTACATTCACAAATTTCGTAAGTTATTTTCAATTAAAAGAAGAAAAATTGATGAAAAATATTTTTTTAAAAATATTTTCAATCCAAACGAACACACCAAGGTAATCATGATACGGGTGCATAAATCAAAACGCCTTTAACTAAATAACAGGATATATATGGATTAAGCAATTAAAGTTTGTGGGTGAGAGTATCAATGAAGATGGACCATCTTAAATTATTACATCGCCACGTTATATCGTTCTTTATTTTTATTTTTTAGCCTGAATATATGAATTGTAATGTTAAAAAGTAGATGCAGCTTACCATCCGTATCTTCAACAGTTCCTTAAATGAGAACTTAATTTATTTGCTTAAATATTGTAATAAGTGAGGTTAAATGCAACGAAGTACATATTGAATGATAAAATATTTATTGATTATGCATACGAGTTACTAATTAAGGGTACAAAAAGAGGTGGTTATATTTAAAAAAATTCATCAATAGAAAAAATAGTAGTAATATTTCTTTTTAATTATAGGCCTTTTGGCAAATCGATCGGGGTGTATATGTATTTGTGTATATGGATGGTGTAAATGTAATGACAGTGATTGAAGGATATTTGGTGACACCATCAAATTCAAATGTCAATTTCATCACTTGCAAATGCTATGGCCAATTTTATCCTTGTCCTGAAAAGGAAACTTTAATTTGACTACATGGAGGAATACATAACGTGCAAGAAAACTTTTGATCTATAACAATAATATCTCCAAGTTAATTTGACAACTAATATCTATATGTAATAGTGTAAGCATGACTTTGTCAAAATAAAATAAAATAAATAACAGGTAAGCATGCGCTAAACAAAGTTATGCTTATTATGGTGAGACATCTAGTATGAGAGTTTACTTAAATATGTGAGGTATATAACGATACATTCTACTATATTTCTCGTTATAAAATTATTTTGTTAAATTTAAAAGACTTATAATTAATATTTTAAAACACAATGTATTATATTATGTAAGAGTCTAAAGACAATGAGATGGTTACGTAAGGAATCGTAAAAATTTCTTATAGTAATTTCGAATGTTTAGCGGAAAAAAAATTGAAGTTCAATGCTTAGCATGTAGTATTTCAAAATTTTCAATTAATCCAGCATGCAAGATTATGTTAGTATAAACTGAATATGGGCTTCTGAGATGCAAGAGGTATACAAATATGCCACAACCCCCTTACTTTGAGTTTTGCAAATACATAAATTAGGCCCTCAAATATAACGGGCCCTCAGTTTTTTGCCAAGGCTTTATCTTCGGCTGGGAGACCATTTGGATTTGCTTGCCTTCAGGCTTCACGAGCTAGAATGGTATGCCCAATATACGATGTTTGGTTTTTAATTAGAAGCAAGCAACAATAGTCAAGTTCTTGGATTGATCAAATGTTATTTAGTATAGTATTATCTTAGTATTTTTTGTCTCGATGTCCCATAATGATGAGATTGAATAAAATCGAAGTAACAAGACTCACACATGATGAGGTATAATGACTAGGTGCCAAGATTTGATTTGTGAAAATTCAGCCCAACTTATGACATTTTTGGTGATCGACAGCCAATTACAATAGTTTATCTTCTTATCTTCTTTTTTTTCGCTCCTAAATCCATCTCTCACTTGGGTTCTATCCATTAGTAATTTAAACCTATGACTAATATGTCACAAGGGAAACGTCTTACCGTTTAAACTGCATTTCATTGTAGTTTTTTTAGATCTAAATAATTTGATATTGTATATTAGTTGAGGAAAATTACTCCATTCTTCTATCATTTGAACATTTTTCTCTCCCATTGACTTGTTTTTACCTCTCAACTCACTTTTGTCGATGAAAATTGCACATATTTTTTGTGGGGCAAAAGGCCATAGTGTTCCCTTTAACTTTCATAGGTTACTGAAAACGCCTATCAAGCTTTTTGTTGTGGCCAAAATGGTCACTCAACTCCCAAAATCATCTTCTAAAGCCCATTTCGTCTATTTTAGACGTTAAGTTAGGCATTAAATACAACATGTGAGCAACATGTGAGTTTTTTAAGGGTAAATAAGTCTAAACACTATTCATGGTGTTCCATTTCTGCCTTACCAATTACCATAATCAGATCGGTCATCTTCTTTTGGCAATTGCCATAAAATCTGATTAGTCGTCTTCTTCTGCCATTCACCATAGATCTGATCGATCCAAAATTATTTCCCTTAACAGTGGCTTGATTTTTCTTCTTCTATAACAATATTTTTCTAACTTATTTTTATCTTCTTTTTTTTTTTTTTCTCAAAACAAAAAAAACCTAGAAATATCTCATAAACTCCTTAAGGAAAAATTAAGAATTGAGGAAAATAAGCGGAAGAAATTTGAGAGAAGAGAATGAGAAAAAAATCAATTTTTTTTTTAAAATTCAAGGGGAGGAGAGAAGGAGACGGGACAACAAAGGAAAGAATGAAGGAGATGGGAGATGTGGTGGAGGAGGAAGATGTTTTTCAAGCAGCCCAAATGTCAATAAGGTTACCTTGTAGCTCCAAAGGGCCAAGCTTATTGGTTCTATAAGACTTAGTCTCCAGTCTAATTCTTTAGAATCCTTCATTTCTCTTTTTTACAGAGTCCTGTCCTTGACCCCTTCTCCTAAATTTGCTTTCTAATTTGTTGATTTAGAAGTACTTAAAACAATTTCATATTTCTTGCATAATCAACGAACAAGGGGGAAGGAGATGGGATGGCGGAGGTTGCAGTAATGGAGCATGAGGAGAAGGTAGGGCGAAACGGATGGGAGGGGAGACGTGACAGCAAAGGTAGGGCAAGGAGATAGAGCATAGTAGTGGAGGAAGAAGAAGATACATTTGGTGGTAGCAGCAATAAAGGGTTTGGGGTGGAGGGATTGAAGGGTTAAAAAAGAATATGGTGGCTAGGGTTTAGAGGAATGGTGGTAGGCTCAAAATATTGTTATTTTGACATTTTTTATCCTTTCAAATATCACATGGATGAGACATTTTTAACACTAACGCTCGCTTAACTATTAAAATGGATGAAGTAGGCGTTGCAAGACAAATTTGATAGTTAAGTTACTATTTTAGCCACAAAAATAGTTCGATGGACCTTAGGGGGGTGTTTGTTAATGCTGAATATTGAATTCTGAATTATGAAGTCTGAATTATAAGTTCTGAAAATAATATCATTAATTGCTGAATTAATAAATTTATTTATGTTTGATAATCAACTAAATTCAGTCTATGAATTAAATATGCCACTTGATACATATATTAATTTATTATAAATAATTATCATATATGCGTAGAAAAGAAAATGAATAATTAAGGATAGTATAAATATATATGAGAGAGAATGTGTGTGATAGGATATGTATGTGTGTGAGAGAAAATTTGTGTGTGATAGAGTGTGTGTATGTGAGTGAGTGAGAATATGCATATGGTTGAGTGTGTGTGAATAAGAGTATGAAAAAAATATAAGAGAGAATGTGTGTGAGAGAGACAATGTATATATATGTGAGGAAGTGTGTGAGAGAGTGTGTGTGCAAGTGAGAGAAAGTGTGTGTGAATATGTGTGAGAGAGAGTATGTGTGTGTTAGACTATATGTTTGTACATTTATTTAAAATTCAGTAGATTAAGGGTGTGTTCGTTTGGATTGAAAATATTTTCCTGAAATTTTTTCTGAAAAACACACTTCTCACACTGGCTGCACACACACTTTCTCTCACTTGCACACACACTCTCTCACATAATTCCTCACATCTGTCATTAAACTTCTAATATGTATAAGAAACATTTCAGTTTGCTAAACTTATTTTCGTTTTTAATTCTTTTTCATTCGTTTTTCTCTCAATTATGGGTCCCACACTAATATAACTATTATTATGCATATTTTACTACTATATTGTACTATCATTTATTTTCAATCCAAGGCATAAATGTGTTATAAGAGACAGACATGTAAACATTGCTTACCATTGTAATAAGTTTGTTTAACTTGTATTTATAAAATTAAAGATAAAACCGTTAAAATTTTTTATTTCAAAATATTTTCATTTTGTCAATCGAACACCGGAAAATTTTATGAAAAATAGACTTTTTCATGTAAAATATTTTCCAAGGAAGAAAATATTTTCAGTCCAAACGAACGCACCCTAAGTGAAAATATTTTCACTTAAAATTTTGAATACAAATTAAGCAGTGTTTAATGTATTAAGTGATAAGAGAATTCTGTTATCAAACATGTTGAATTCAAAAATTTATTAATCAATTAATTTTCAACATTAAATTGAGTTATCAAACATACCCTATGAAAGTTAAAGAGGCAGTATGGTCTTTTGCCATTTCTTGTGTAAATATCGACACCTTTCAAGTTCCAATCGAAGTCACCCACCTTATGCTGGTCCAGGCCCAAATTTAATTCTGGATCCGTGATATGTTAAAACCCATTACCGCAACCCAAGAAAATAAAGCGGCCCAAGACGAGAAACAGAACCGAGAACAGCCAGTCGTGTCATCCTGTCGTGTTGACCACCAAATCTCGGCCCTCTCTGGCTCTCTGCAACCCGACCACGGAGGAACCAACCGGCAACCGAACCTACTGGTCAAAACCGTCGTGGTCTGAAACTCGTGTTTTACATTCAAACCCCATCATCAATTAATAATTACGACGACTGTAGTCCTTCATAGTAGCTCAACCACACCGGAATCCTCTCTTTCTCTTTCTAGAATTTTCTCCTGATTATATAAATTCAATATTTTCACACTTCCAATAATGCCCTCGCATTCCAAGTCGTCGTCGTCTTCTTCGTCTTTCCCCTCCGACGACAACGGCAGTGATCAAAACCCTAGCTCTACCTCTAACCTCAATCCTCCCTCAATTAGATGTGTCGCTCGACGCTATCGAGAATCAATTGGCTTCCATTTCAATGTTCCAACCCGATACCTTGCTGGAGCCCGGGTCGGAGCCCGAGCACGAGTCCCAGTCCGAGTCGGAGTCTGGTGTGAATGACGAAATTCGAGAAGAATTGGTGAATGGATCGTTAAATGAGATCGAGGAGCTGCCGGAGAAGTCAGCTAGGGTTGAGGTGGTGGAGGAGGAGGTAGAGGAGGAGAAGTTGAAGGCGAGCTCCTCGAGAGTGTGGACGAATGTTTCGGAAATGGAGGAAGGGGAGGTGTCGCCGAGGCTCTCCGAGTAGCAGTGGGTATGCTGGTGAGAGAGGTAGTAGTGTCACCAGTGGAATTGAGGAGGATGTGAAAGATGATGACGATGATGGTAATGACGACGAGATTGTCGACGGAGTTACAGATTCTCAGGCTCCCTGGACTCCTGGAAAACGACACGGCGATGAGGTGAAAAATCCCCAACTTTTAACTTAAATCTGTGAAGGGCATTGGATTCTGTGTTAAAGAAGTTAGTCAAAGTAGATGATTTTTATAATTATTGTGGCAGTGATACCTTTGTGTAATTTGGAGGTTATCTGATTTTGGTATATATTAGTACTATGTATTTTTTATGGGTGTATGTGCATATTTATGTGTGAGTGATCTACTACCATTTTACATATGTATAAATTATCAAGTAATGTGTTGTTGCATGTCAAAATTCTTCACATGATTTGATAGCTGTTGATTAGTATGCTAATTAATTGATAATAGTTGTTCTGATTTTTGTTCTTCTAATAATAGGAAAGTAACTTTCAGGGATTTGACTTAAATGGCATTTTTTACGAGTATATAAACTGTAGGATTAGTTATTCTGAATTAGAATCTTTCACTGAATTGCTGAATATAGCTTTAATTTTGTATTGCTGGAATCTATCAGGAGTTCCCTTTGTTGAAGTTTGAATCTAACCTTCAAAATGACGTTTTTCATTCACTTGTGCTTGTTATTTTGGGCTTGTATGTATGCATGCTCTCTAATTCCAGGAACTCGAGAGGATCAGAGAAAAGACATTAACTATTTTCAGGTGACTGGAAATTTACATGCTTACTTAAATGAAGGTCTGAAAATGCTAATGGTTCCGAACTGAACATGACTTGGCTTAATGGTGTCTGACAGAACAAGGAGAAGAAAACTGATATTGGAGAGTTGGTGTAATTCAATGGTGATTCCATGTAGAAATGATACAGTTACTCATTATTTTTTGGTTGCAGGAAAATTTTTTCTTCTCGTCTTTAACTATAATTATTTTTTGGTTGCAGGAAATTAATTTTTCCTTCTCGTCTTTAACTAGTATTGATTTTGATTCTGGAATTTATTTGCTTTCTTGGCGGCATAAATTTGAGTTCATTTGATGCTATGCTCATGTGTTTGTTAGCAACAAAGATGTAACTGTTGTAGTGCATGTTTTTTTGGTTAATTTTTCTTACTTCATATCAGCAGTTGTAGTCATTATATTTTGATTTTTATCATATCTATCAGTTTTCATTCTGTTTGATAAATTGATGAAGTACAGGATGATGCTTCTATTTCATGGAGAAAAAGGAAGAAGCATTTCTTTATTTTGAGTCACTCTGGAAAACCAATATATTCAAGGTGCATGTATGCTGTACAAGATATTCAGATTTTTGACATAAAGTATTCGTTTTTATTTATAGAACTCATCCTTAATTAGTTCTTTTATTTTCTATCCTTTAGATATGGAGATGAACACAAGCTAGCTGGATTCTCTGCAACCTTGCAGGCCATTATTTCCTTTGTGGAGAATGGCTGTACAATGATAGCTACATCCTCTTCTGATTTTTGTTGTGGTTGCTCTTTCTACTTATCAATGTACTCTTACTGTTTTGGCAATGAACATTAGCTTAAACGGCAATAGTTATGCTTATTGACCTTTTTTTCAGGGGAGATCATGTCAAGTTGGTTAGAGCAGGAAAACACCAGGTCAGCAGAACTCCCTTCTGGAGAGATCTATTTTTAATTTATTCTTTTTCAAAAATTTAAAAGAAAGTTTCTTGTAGTTTTACAAGCTTCCTATGACTTGTTTGAAGGACATAATTTGTTTAGTACATTACAACATGCTTATGAATTAGACAAGCTGTTTGAGATGTAAAAGATAATTCTGAATTGAAAAAAAAAAAAGGAAAAAAAAGAAAAAGAATGGAGATTTTCTTTTTCCGATAATTGGAGATATTAGAGGACTTGCACTTGTTAGAGGACATCGCTGTCTTTGCCCAAGGTAGTCGCAATCATATACGTGCAAATCTTTATATGAGTTGATGCCTTAAGTGCTTTATTTCTTCTTGGCAATGGTTCATGAACCTAAGCAGCTTATTGCATATTTTCTGCAACCAAGTGTGCTTTTGAAGAGCTGAAAGGCTTTCTGGTTGAAGCTATTGTCTTGTATTTTTTCCATGTAAATGCAATTCTCGAAGAGTTTAACATGTCCAAGCATGAATTAATAAAGGGAAATTGCTGGATAAGTATCCTTGATTTTTCTCAACGGGTAAATGCAATTTTGTAACATACATAACATTTTGTGCTACACATTTCCCCTGACGTCTGTCCAGCTCTAGAATTGCATTTACCCGGATTTCTGTCCTTTTCTTTTCTTTCTTTTTTCTTTTGAGAAAATAAGCGACAGATGAACATCCTCTTTTTTCTTTTTTCTTTTCCTTTTTTGGTTTGTTTATTATTGGGATGTAGAAGTAGGTGTTTCCTTTGTTTCCTTCTCTAATTTGACCTTTGTGTTTCAGGTTGTTTTTCTTGTTAAAGGACCCAAATTTACCTTGTGTGCATAAGCTGTACAGAAGAGCCATATGAGTCACTCAGGGGCCAACTGGAGCTTCTCTATGGTCAGGTAGCTTTGTTCCCATTTGCAGGCTTTGTCTTTGTGATATACTCTTTTTAGAAAATAATTTCTGTGGTCCAGAAGTCTTAATGGCCTTTCTTGCCTATTTTATGCACTATTTGCTTCATTTGATAAAAATCTCCCAGCAAATTAATGTAGTTCTGAGTGTTCGATATGATTGCAGATGATACTTATTCTTACGAAGTCTGTAAATAGATGTTTTGAGAAAAATCCGAAATTTGATATGACACCTTTGCTTGGAGGAACAGATGCGGTCTTCTCTTCTCTCATCCATTCTTTCAGTTGGTTTGTTACTTTATTCTCTCTTCTCTCTCATGTTAATTTAAGAGCGATTCTTGGCAAAAATTTTCTTCAGTAATTGTTTTTGATTAACTTGGGTTGGAGTAATTTTTTGAGTGTAAGGAACAGGCATACAATTAAGCAGTTGGAATTGATAACTTATTTTTGCAATTTAAGATTGAAACCTTGTTGTGCTGTTAAACTGAAATACCGAAACAAAATATTCTACAGTTCTTTGGAAGGTTCAGAAATTTGGGTTACTTGCTGAATGATCTCAGATTATGCTATATAATGTACAGTACCAAAGGGAAAACCATATCGTGCTTTACAAAATTTTTCAACGTTGTTTGCTTTCCCAACTTTGTAAAGCTCACATTAACTCAATAATTCACCATTGTGATGAACTTTATCACTATAACTTCTAGGAATCCTGCTACATTTCTCCATGCATACACTTGTCTTCCCCTTGCCTATGCAACAAGACAAGCTGCTGGTGCAATCTTACAGGATGTGGCTGATTCAGGTGTCTTATTTGCAATTTTAATGTGTAGACACAAGGTTCTTTTTCTATCTCCTCTAACTTTCTCTTAGCTGTAAAGAGATGCTAGAATTATATTTATTGGTAACTTATTGGTCAGCAGACAATCTACTAATTGGAAGTAAATGCAGGTTATCTGTCTTGTTGGTGCACAAAAAGCATCCCTTCATCCTGATGATATGCTGCTTCTCTCTAATTTTGTTGTGTCATCTGAATCATTTAGGTAAGTCTTAATATCCAATCATTGGCTGATCTGTCATCTGTCTTTCTGCATTTTTACTTTCCCATTGACTATATTCTCATATCATTATTGTCTTTGTACAGGACATCTGAATCTTTCTCACCTATTTGCCTACCAAGATATAATCCCATGGCATTTCTATATGCATATGTCCATTATCTTGATGTAAGTCAGGCAACAGCAAATGGCTCATTACTTAAATTTATGGTGTATCTCTAACCAATTTTACTGATAATTGCACTAAAATATGAAATTGCTGAATTCACTACATTTTGCTAACTCTGCATAAGAAACTGTTTCATTTTGATAAATGACACAGAAAAGTTATCTGTCTGGCAGGTTGACACATATTTGATATTGCTCGACACCACAAGTTCAGATGCCTTTTACCATCTTAAAGATTGCAGGTTACCTGTTTGCTTACTGTTATATTCTTGAGAACTCGAGAACAAAATGTTACTTTTTTAGTACTTCCATTTTTTGGTGTTATTTGGTTTGTTTATTTGTCTCTGTCTAGCTTCATTTGAACAATTATCTCCTTTGAACTTCGAGATTGAAATATCTCCTAATATACGACATAGGATTCGTATTGAGACTGTACTTTTGAAGTCAAATGTACTTGTCGAAGTTCAGAAATCCATGCTGGAAGGTGGCATGTATGTTGAGGATTTGTCTCTAGACTCTGCTTCTCGTCCTGGAACTGTGTCCCCTCAATTAAGTCAATCGAGGCTTGCAATTGATTCCACTGAGAGGTTAAGGGACGTTTTTCATGGTGTTGGCGGTCCTGCTGGACTCTGGCATTTCATGTACCGCAGTATTTATCTCGACCAGTATGTATCATCTGAATTTTCATCACCATTCAATAGCTGGAGATAGATGCGACAGCAGAAAAGGTGATGATGCACAAAATAACTGGAGACTAATGACAAATCTAGTTCATTAGAAAGACATCTTATTCTTTTATATGTTTTTGGGTGAACATGTGAGTTTTCTTTTGCAGGTTATTTAGGGCATATCAGAAGCTTTATGGATCCATGCATGAGAAAGCAATTGGACCACATAAAACTCAGTTCAGAAGGGATGAAAACTATGGTAAGAAGAAGCTTCAATGGTTTGACATTCTTCATGGACAATTGGCTGTGTTATTCTTCTTTCGTTATGCAAAGCTGTAAGCTCCTTGTAGAGATAAGAGCCCAGAGCTTTTGGTGGAAACATTGCCGATTACCTGAATAAAGAAATTAGAAGTGTTCTAAGCCTGGGAACTAACTAGTAATCTGAAATGAGGAATCTCACTCTTGACAATAAAAACTGGAAAAAGAGGTAGTGGATAGTTTGAAGAAACTACTACTAGTATATTGATGAAATTGGGAAGGATGTTCATTCTGACACAAATAGATTGCTAAATGCATTTAACAAAATTCACTTTGAATTTCTGCAAAATGACGCATAACATTTTTTAAGTTGGCCCTAGTTAAGTTAATCTACTGGTCCTAGACGGAGATGTACTGAATGTCATCATTCACGTATATGTGCACTTTCATTATGTATAACCTTCTCTCAAACTCTATTGGGGTGGGAGCCTTCAGCATTATAATTGACCTAATATCCCCCTTTTCAATGTATTTTCCCAGAATATGTATGTATATTTATTAGTAATTAATAATTCAAGCTCATATTGGGTTTGGATGTTGATATTGAATCTTCTCTACAGTACACCAAACGAAATGCAGCATGACCAGCGCAAGTATCTCTTGTTTTTCTCTTTCAGCTGGACTAGGCTGCATTGGTTTTGTTTACTTCATGTTTACTTGGCACTTCTCATGTTTACTAATTGGATTCTTTTTAACACGGCAGTTTTGCTTTGCTGGGTCACTCAAGATTTTGGCAACTATATGCGGCATTTGATCCCCTTGCAGACAAGGTTAGATTATGAATTTACTTTCTATTACGAGTTTAATTTGTATGTGCTTGTTTGCATGTTCTTTGTGCTAAGTTATTATGAACTGTAATTCATAGGCTTTGGCTATAAAAGCTTGCAACCGGGTTTGTCAATGGGTGAAGGATGTAGAGAATGAAATTTTCCTGTTGGGAGCAAGCCCTTTTTCGTGGTGATTCTTCCTTACTACTAGGTAGGCAGGATGTACTTATAGTCTATTTCTCCCTTTCCCTAATAAAAGTGTTGCCTGATTTTTTTTGATGGGCTCTGTATTTCTAGGGCTTCCCATTTACCTGTTCACACGGGCATTATATGCCAATTATAGTAGTAGCGTCAATTTTGTAATCAGATTATTATCCTTTTCCAGGTCGTAATATCATCATGTTGTAGGTTATATTAATTCTAATAATCACCTTTAAATACAGTAATTTGTTTTTAGTAAGTTGTTCTGCAGCGTTTGGTGACACAATGTTCACAAGACAAGCTTTTCAGTTCAAGACTTGAAGCTTGCTTCTGCCAATAAATTTGAACTTTTCTCAGCCGTGTTGTTGACAATCAAAACAAGTCTTGATTTTGGGTTGATGATTGACAATGATTTGCATTTCAATTTGTCGAGAAAGAATGAAAAGATCCTCCCCGCACAGATCGTTTGCGAGAACTTTTTATTCTGCTTTTTGCGGGTCAACTTCACCAATTTCGGAGACTAGAATGAAGCTGTTCCCCACTAATAATGTCCGCGATAACGAAATTGGTCGTCCAAATTATGCTTTGACGACTAGGGCATTAGAAAAACGCGGTTAAAAAGGGATGTTTTTGTACTTGGGAGACTTCTCTCCGTGTTGAATACTCCATATTTCTTCTAGGAATGGACTCGTGTAGTGATGACGACTGAAATGGTGTTTTTTTTTTTTTTTTTTAAAGTAAATCTTTCATGCACCAATGATTCAAAAAAATTGGACATGTGTTTAAATCTATCGTTTGATGATATGATTTTCTATGTTGATAATGAATAAAAGATTTATTCTATATATATATAGACCAAAGAGTTAGTGTATCAAGATACAAATAATGTGGGATTTATGCTGGATCTAATGCACAAACACTTGGGTCCATAAAATAATGTACTCTGATGATAGAGTTTTTTTTGTTTTTTAAATTTAAGTGGTCGAGAGTATAATTAGTGCAGCTTTTCACCACGTTGCTGGTTTGGAGTCAAAAAAATTTAAGGGAATAATCTAAATTCGACCTAAATAATCTCTTAGATTCACTCTATTGCTTACGAATTTTGACGACTCCCTTACTTTTTTTGCGACTTCCAACCATAAACTTAAATACTATTGATGGCACATATTGGTTCATTTATGATTTGGCCTAACTCTAGAACAGTAGCAATGCTATTAATGTCCATTGCCCGGTGAACATTTGTTACCGCTTTTCTTTCTGTCGTGAAACTTATTACTGTAGTAGTAATATCAACTAGAGGGATTAATAGTAACATTTTTTTAAAAAAAAAAAAGGGTTAAATAAAATTATTTATAAATTTAAATTATTCGTCAAAATCGCTTTACGTGACAAAATTATAATGAATTAATAATTCTTAATCTTAAATATGCTGTTAGATTTTGTTCATTTTTTTTAAATTTAATGACATATCAATCACTTTTGTCACTTTATATAAATACAGAGTAAAGTTTACATTCATGAATTTGGTAACGTCACACATGTAAAAGCATGTGATTTTATGAAATATTCCATCAGTTATATTTCAACAGTGGTTTATGGTTTATGTGGGAGGATTAAAAAAATTATTCAATTGTTTCGATTTTATGACTTAATATGACTATGTTCTTTTTTTTATCAAATTAAATAGCGTGGTAGAGAGTAACACATAATGTAAAATAGAAAATCTTTAACATATTCCTTCCCTATTAATCTTACACTAATTTATCACTCCATTAATATACATTGACTTTTCTATCTTGTAAAAAATTACCTAGATATTTGAAACAAGAGGTGAAATGAAATGATAAAATTTTTTAATACCTCACTTTGTTTGGATAATTAATATATTATTTATTAATTTTTAAAATATATATATAGTAACAAATAAAAATTATTGATATGTCACTAAATTTAAAAAAAAGAAAAATTTGATCCAAAATCTAAAATTATGAAATCGAAATTTAATTTACCACCTAAAATAATTTTAATAAATGATTATAAATTTATAACTTTTTAAATAATTTTTTTTAAATATTTTATATTTTACAATTATTTATTAATATATTATTTAACAAATTTTTTATTTCACATCCATCACATATTAAAATGTACTTCAACACTTATTGCAATAATACCGTGAATAATACATAGTGGTAGATGCCTAGGCTAAAATAACAAATTTAGTACTTGGATCAAGTCTTGTTTTCCTTCCTCCTTCTCGAGTCAGAGATTCAATAGAAGACAAAATAATTAATTAATAAAACCCAAGAAAGAGAGGCAAACTAATACAATTAAAGATTGAGAAAATCTAGGAAAAAAAGAAAGTGAATCCACATCCCTACTCCCCATGCATCCTAACGTTAAGTTGACTCCCAAAATCCCCCCCACATAAAGCATTTAATTTACCCCATTAAAACCACTGACTGACCACCCAATCCAAAATAAGAGAGCAGTTATTCACCCCACATATTATCTGTTTCCTTAGAAAGTTCTTCCCAAAAAAAAAAACATTTTTCTGCATGCATCCCTCCATTCTTCTTCAATTCCATTAAACAACCCGATAACCCATTTAGCTCCCCCGATCCGATCCATCCCCAACCCGGAAAAAAATTAGCTATGTATAAGAACCAGCTACAAGAGCTGGCGCAGAGAAGCTGCTTTAACTTGCCTTCCTACACTTGCATCAGGGAAGGTCCGGACCACGCTCCTCGTTTCAAGGCTTCCGTTAACTTTAACGGCGAAACCTTTGATAGTCCTCATTATAACTCTACTCTCCGTCAAGCTGAGCATGCCGCCGCCGAGGTCGCCCTTAATTCCCTCTCCACTCGTGGGCCCTCTCATTCTCTGGCTGCTAGAATCCTAGTAAGTTTTTCGTGTTTATTTACCTTAAAGGACTTTTTTTTTTTCCTTTTTTTAAGACAAAAAAAAAAAAAAAAAAATCTAGGAAAAAAAAGAATCCAATTTTTTTTTGGATTTTGAGGTGGGTTTTTTCTTAGGTTAGAATTGGCATTTTATTATTTTAACTCTCTCAATTCATCAAATGCCTTTGGACTAGATGCTTGATTTAGTGTTCAGGGACATTGAAATGACCAAAACGCCCCTCTTCTCTCCCATTTTTTCCCATGAAATTTTCTCTTATTATTATTTTTTTTTTTTATTAGCAATGTGTCAAAGGAGGCTGGAGCTGGAAATTTTCTGATTTAATTGCCCAAATATAACTTTGTGATGAAATGACAAAAATGCCCTTCTTTTTGATTAGTGGGATTTTCTGGACAAAGTTTTGCTTTGGATGGGTGCTTGCTTAATTTTGGTACATAATTGTTAAAGAAACTGTGAGAGGGACCATATCTAATTAATTAATGAGTATGACTTGTCTTTACATGTTCGTAAACAGCTGTTTTTGTTTACTGCAATATATTAATCGAATTTTTAAATGAAGGAAATTTTAGTCAAATGGCATTTATTTAGATAATTTAGATTTATTTTGAGTCTTTTTTTTTTTTTTTTCCTTGGTTTGGTGTGTTCCATAATCCACGGTATAGATGTGGAATTTTACGTAAGACCATTCAAAGTAGTAATAATGATATTAAATTTAAATATTTAGCCAATTCTAAAAAATGGGTTTGCATCATTTACTAAAATTTAATAATGTAATGTGATGAAGATTGACAATTGAATTTGATGACTTTTGGGGTTTTCTTATTTTTTTCCCTCTTTATTTAAGAGAGAAAATTGAATATTTTGATGTGAATATGAATACATTGAAATTTGGGGGGACAATTGTTACCTAACTATAATAACTATGGTATTCAATTCAGTGAATAGCCAACTTTCAGACCGGTCACATGTGGGAGAGAATTTTCTGTATTTGCAATTAATTTTTTGCTAACTAAGCTCTTTTTATAGTGACTGAAAATTGAAGTTGTTAGACTTTATTTTGAGTAGATCATGCATGCAATTTTATCTTGAGAGCAAAAGGGAAAGTGCTTTACTAGAAAATTCATTATGTATTATAAATATATAAACAAGCCGAGAATTAAATAATTAAGTAATTATTTTCTAGTAGTTTATGATAGGAGAATAGCATGGAGGCACATGTGGGAGGTTTAGAGCAAATTTATAGTCTTGTCTCCCTCAATTTAATGAACTTGTAGGTACCAAGCTATAGAATGCACATGTCTTATCTACCACTAACATGTATAGTTGACCCCTCTAATGCTATTTGATGACCTGCAAAATGTATTCATTTGAACTTCAAGAGAGTTTCCTTTTTCATGGTTGGATAGAAATAACACGATCACCTAAAAGAAGCCAATGTTTAAGGTGTTACTTCCTAAGAACAAGATTTTTCTAAGAATCATGGAGCTTTTTCTTTCTATCATATAGTTTCTTGCATGTAGGTACTTTCAATAAGAAAGATTTGCATTAAAGATGATTCCGAATGAGCTTTTAAGGTCATGGATTTCACTGTATATACACTGGAAGGATTAAAAGGCACTGTTATATGACTTCTAAATTTCCCATTTTTTCGTTCTCTCTAGTCTGTATGAGAGCTAGGGGTTTTCTTCCCCTTAAAAGGACCAAATAGATGCTGCTGGTTCAAGTATAAGGATTTAGGTTTCATCTCTACATTTAGAGTATATCAAGTTCTTCCTGCAATACAACCATTGAGATCATCTCTATTTTAACATCAGCTTCCCTAATTAATTAGCTATATAAAGTATACATGTTCAATTACTGGCTGGTGTTTGGGAATTTTATTTTGCTTTATATGAGCTAGCAACCAATCAGCCTGGCTTTTTGTAAATGTCAGGAAGTTGAGTTGCATGATCAATACCACGTGTTTTCCTAATTCTCAAACCTTACTGATTCTAGAATATAGTACGTGTTATCTTTATTTCTTCTCCAGTTAAGAGCTCTACATAATTCGGTATTTATGAGTATGCTTCTGGTTCTTAGATGCCGCTTGCTCGTGCAAGCAATATTCTACTAGTTGACATTGATGGTACATGGAATATCATAGTCCTTGGAAATAGGTAAGATTAATAGTATTCAGGGTGATCATAGTCCATACAAATAGTTTAAGATTCTCACATTATTGTTATTCGGATATAAGTACTAGATAAATTTGCTTGAAGAAACTAGTCTGGTGTTTCTTGGGGCTATACGTATGTGCTACAATGTGCAAGTCCTTATCCTCTTCAGAATACTTGATCCACATTAACAGTTCTCCTCATTGGCATGATTACTCATGTGACTAATACAAAGTTTTTTCTTTGTTTCAATTAATGCATGTTAGGATGAGACAGGTGTTTACAAAAACCTTCTACATAACAATGGAGATTTCACAAAGAGTTGGATCTCCTTTACCCCAGTATACAACTTTCAGGTCCGGCCTGGGGCACCTACCAGTCTTTACAGGAATAGTGGAACTGGCTGGAATAACATTCACAGGAGAACCTGCTAAGAACAAAAAGCAAGCTGAGAAGAATGCTGCCCTGGCAGCTTGGTCATCATTGAAACAATGTGAGTCCTCTCTTAACAGTTTTTCAAAGGAATTGTTTCCATGTAGATCAAGAATACTTTTTGAAAGGATCATCTCTTAGATATTAGCATCTTTTGGTGGTCTTATTGATCAATCTTTTTAGGTGGGAGGAAATTAATCTTTTATAAAATCAATGTACTTTCTGCATGCTTGACTGTCGGTCTTTTACGTACTGTTAAATATAGAGATATTTTGAGGCTTTATTACCCAAAATGAAATATAGAGAGGTGGATTCAGAGTTTGAGCTAATAGACATTATATGTACCTATTTCCCAAGTGACATGACAAATTTCTCTATCTTCTCATAAGAAAGGGATGAACTGTCACAAAAAGAATCACATTATAACTTTTTATTTCTTTCATACTGTGGAATCACATAGCGGAAAAAGATTATCAGCTCGGTCCATATTGTAGAATTAGAATCCATTATTCAATTCCCAGCAATATCATTGTTTTAGTTGGGGAACTTATCGTAAACTTAAGACAATAATTTATTTTGGTTCAGTGGCACAGCAAGATGCCAGTTCATCATCAGAGCCAGAGAATAATGACGAGCAGGAGCAAATCAGAATAGCGAGGGCCCTGCTTAACTACCGGTTGAAGGAGAAGATCAATATGGCTAATGGCAGTAGAGCCTCGGTTCCATTTCAGAAGAAATCTTTTATTCCACCCCCTCGACCATCAAGTCCACAGCGTCCCACATCCAAAATCCTTCCCTTATTTTGCCCAAAAACCATTTCTCAAAATAAACACTTTTTTACAGCAGCAAATGACAGCCCTGTTCCATTGCCGCAGCCTTTGGCTAATTCCGAGACACGTTCAATTCACTCCCACAAAATTCCCAGCATGGAAGCGGGACCTTGTGTTCCTGTTAGACAATATAGGACACCTTACAAAGGGATTGCTCCTCCTGTCACAATGAGAACAGCAGTACCGGTTTACTCTGCACCACCAGTTCCAGCAGCACCTTCTGCAGGTCACCCTCGAGCAATGCAGCCTCAACCTGTGCGAGTGGCTCCCCCAGTTCGTATCAGGCAAACTGTTCCTGCATTTGCTGCTACACCAAACCCCCTAAAGAGAGAAATACCGAGTAGTATAGCTTGTAGTTTGTTACAAAAATCACCGTCGCAAGCTGAAGAATCAGGGAGTGAGCCAAGCATTGACATTAATGAATCTACAGCTTTGAAATGCTTGGAACACCTTGAAATTTGATGGTAACCAGAGACGTATGAATGTGTAGTAATAACATTTTGTGTATGATTTTAGTTTGCATTTCCATTTCTTTCCAGCTTTATAATATGACTGCTAAATTCTATACTCGAACATTTCCAGTTGCTGGGGTGCAAGATGATGACTTCTCCTGAGATTACATATATGCAGTTTGATAATGCTGCCAAATTTTTGCTTGTTTGTAAAAGTTGAATGTATCCAGTCCTAAAAGGTATCTTCTTTGAAAAGATGAGAGGGGAAATAATCAACAACCTAAAACTCTTGATTATCTGATGAAATTCATTCCATGAGCAATAAGCAGCAGCCCTTGCAACACTGTTATTATTAGGGTGTTCATCCTAATTCACCGGGTCAACAAATTCCGTTATTAGGGGTGTTTATCCTCACCTATCAACTCGACAAATCCCCTATTATTAGGGGTGTTCATTTGACCGGTGTTCAATTTAACTTGTTTAACTTTCGACTTAAAAAATCTCAAAGTCAAAGTCGAATCATATAAACCCAAAATCGATAAAAGTCGAGTCGTTTGAATTCGGCTTGTTTGACCGGTAAGTCGAATAAATCTAACATTTAATATTCTTTTATTCTATATTTAATTAATTCTAAAATTTAGTACATTATCCCACAAACTCCATATTATTTCACAAAAGTGTATTAAATTTATATGTGTACAACTTATTAATGTAACACTTTTATTTTAATTATTTCAATTTTCACATTATTATCGTCTTTTTTTAAAATTCTCTAAATTATAAAAATATACACTTTACTCCATTTACATTATTCAGCTTTTAAAAAATTTAAAATATCAAGTACACACACACATATATATATATATATATGTATATATATGTATGTATGTATATATACAAACACACACACATACAAAAGTTACAAATTTTAATATATGAAAGTGCATTAGTGTATATAATATATATAGATATTAAAATTTATTTACAAAATCCCAAATTTAAAATCACTTATCAAAATAATTCATATAAAAAAATCTTATTGAATCACTAACACTTATTAAGTTATATTCTATAAGTATATAGAAATATATATGATTATTTAATTTTATCTATATTAATAGTATGGAGTTAGTAATGCATTTAATATACTTGTTAATATTAAAAATGTTGTGTTAATAAGTTTTATAGCATAACTATATAAGTATATAAATAAAATGTTATGTAAAACATATTTTTATTACATTTATAAGTTATACAAATCTTAACATATAAACATAAGAAGATGTATGTATAGATATACTATACGTAGATATTTCATAAGTAATACTTTAGTACATATAATTACTTAACTCTAGTATCTACGTATATTAAAAGAAAATTAGTAATGCAATAATTAGTTATTGAAACAAAAATGTTACATTAATATATAAGTACATAAATTATACTTAACACCAATAATAATACAAAGAAAAGATATTTAAGTATTAAACAAAAATAATATTATCAGTTATTAACACATTTAATTATTAAGAATTTAGAATATTATGCTAAATTATTATGTAAACAAATACATTAATATATTATTATAATTATAGATCTTCATATATACATACATATACAGATACATATGTTTTGACATATATATTTGTTCGACTTATTTAACTGGTATTTGACCGGTCAGTCGAACAACTTGTTCGATCGGTAAACCAATCAAACTAGTCAATCTATAAATCGATATTCGACCAGTAATTTGACTTGAAAATTGAAGCCAAAGTCGAGTCGAGAAGTCGTTTAGTTCGAGTTGAAAGTCGAACAAGTCAAGTCAAATTTTTTTTCGACTTGGCTCGACTCGACAGTTCGATTTGACTGACTTTTAAACACCCCTCCCTATTATTATAGATGTTTATCCAACTCGACAAACCCAATATTCATCCTGGCCCAACAAACCCCTGAACTATTTATTCGAAATAGGTGAAGTAGGGTATCATGCACTTGTATATAAGAGGATACTAGACTGCTAGTGAATACAATTACACGAGAGCAGGAAACAACCACGAGAAATTGGGACATTTTGAGCCTGTTTAAATTGACCCAAGAAACGCCCATGAACTAGCGGCTAGCCTGGTTCCTAAAAAAGATACTGGAGCTCAAAACCCTAAAACAAATAGCTCAATACCAATCAATGCAGGCCGAAGAATTTCAAATTGAAACCGGGAGACCCAAGGAAAGGCCCAAAAGTCCCTATGACTATTGAACATGCACATAAACAGGTGACAATTACGAACAGCTTGAAAAATAACTTCACCCCTCGGACAGTAGTAACTTTTTTAATTTGATTTATATAAAATAAATAGGTACTTAAAAAACGTAAATGAAATAATTATAAAATATTATTTGGAGAATAATAAAAAAAAAATTTACCATCCAAACGGAAAATTTAACCGCGCTATATTTTTGTTCTCTTGGCAAACAAAACAAATTATGATAATATCAACTGTAATAAAATCCGTCCGTCCGTGTGGACAGCAGGTACGAAGTTTCACAAACAAATCATGTGTAATCCAATTAATTGACGAGACATAGCAGATACATTAGAAAGAAAAATAAAGTTTTAATCGATAGAGTGATATTTCGCGTGTTTGAGTCGTCCATCATCAATGCAGTGCCGTAGAGCAAGGCAAAATGAGTTCTCGGCATTGTACACAAAGGACTATGATCAATTATTTATATCCCCAAGTACGTAACGTACCTCCTCATGCATATATGTCTCATCTCTCGAGTGAAAGTAGGAGAAGCATAATAAATAATCTTAACCACTAGCCAGCTAAATAATACTCTCTACACAATTGGGATCCAAAGAAAAAATTTCGAGATAGCTAGAATTAAAATGCACGAATTTATGAAAGTTCTTTATCAAGGGGTCCGTTAAGACATTAAGGAGACGAGTAGGCCATATAAAAGGTCTTAGTTTTTACTGTTGGAGTCATCAATTTTTCATTGACGGGCTATCTATAATAACTACGATAAGTAATTTTTTCTAAGAAAGTAAAATAAGACGAGAAACTATGAAAGTTCTTGAACAACTTTCGTGAATTTGTATGGAACCGTTCTTATAGTTTCGGTGATAAGTCTACATCCATCTTCGAACCAAATAAGCAATCAAGAGCGTGTGATGGAGTGGCATTGAATTTTCTACACTTTTGAACACGAATTTGCCGCTGAATACTGTCCTTATTAGCTAGTTGTATCCAAATTAATTCATCTTGCATATGATGAATAACTTTCGTGTTTCCAAAAATGTAGGAAACATGAATGTTGGTCCATTTCATCATTCAGCCCTGAAAAAATGCTTAGCTTAGTAGCTTGTAGTAAATGATAAGTACTCTTCATTTATGAAAGTTGACCTTCCTAACTAGGTGACAGATCCTAAATACTCTCACCGTTCTCTTTTAAATGTCATTTTAGAAGAAAAAAAAAATTATTTCATTTGAAGTGTCACCTTAGATATCCAATGAAGCATTTTTACCAATTTTGCCTTTATCTCTTTCTAACTCAATTAAACTTGTAATTAATGTTAGACTCTTTTAATTTATTATTAGTCAAAAGGGCAATTTAGCAATATAGGATCAATTTTGTCTAAAATTTGAGTTATTTAATAACAATTTTAATCATTTCAAACATTCCCATCAAACACATACAATAATCACTCTCTGAATGCCACAAACTTACTCGACTCAACAATCCATGAAGTTCAAACGAGTCACCATTTCAAACGAACGGGTGTAAGGTGTTAATGTAGTTTTATTATAGGTTTGGGAAATTATATGCTGTATTAGCAAATAGAATCAGAAAAAATATTTTTCAACGTGATTCTCTAGTCTAGCCTTTGATGGTACGACAGCTTCAATGATGAATTGATCAGAAGAATATACTATTTGCATGAACCAATTAATTAATCATGAGGTTTCTACGACCAATATACTATTTGCTATTAACATGCTGCTATCGCACCAATTTTGGCCTACCATTTCATTATCACGCGTTAAATCATCGAAATGGGATGAATTCCTCGTGTTAAAATCTAATCACACGATGATTATAAAATGGATACGTATTAATTCACAAATTATTCTTTCCAAATTTGAAAGAATTTTTGTTGTGTTTGGATTGGTGAATTTTAATTGTAAGAAAGATTTGAAATGAATGAATTTGAATTAGATTGATTTGATATGACATGAAATTTGGATGAATTTCAAATCCAATCATTTAACTATTAAAATCACACTCTTGAAATTTTAAATTCACAATTAAATCAAATAAATTGTTTGAATAACTTATTATATATTAAGATTTCAAATCAAATATATCTAAATCCCTTCATCCAAACACAATGTTTAAATAAACGAAATTCGCCTAAGTATTTAAAATCAGAGAATAGTATATAATTTTTTGTCAGGTGAATTGGGCCTCAACAAGAGGTCCTAAAAATAATAATTCAAGCACAATTAATCGCAGAGGATCTTCTTCCTCTTTAATCTATAGATCCCCAAATACATATATATTCAATTGAAAATTTTCAGGTAAATTTGGCGTTTATAGACGTAAAAAACTGGGCCCTCCACATGTGAGACTGAAGAATTGATCATTTTGTTCTACGAAGTCAAACCAACCTTAAATATATCTTGCGTTAGGGATTGAAATCCAAGTGAAAGTGACCTTTGTGTTTCATGGCTTAAGTTGCTACTTGTGAGCCTGCACAAGGACCAAACATAACAAGCTGCATACTGTGACATCTATGTTTCTATTTATCTGTCAAATTTTAGTGAATTTTATCCCTTTTTTAAGAAAATTATTTTTTTTATTTTAAAAATTTATATAATATGAATTTTTAAAATACATGATATTACACTGTATAAATATTTAAAGTACAAAGAAATAATTTTCTAAAAAAATTGTAGAATTTTTCCAAATTTTATGGTGAAAAAAATATTCACGTCCCTAAGTATAAAATATCATGTAACGGGCATGTAATAATATTAATGCAAAATTCAGGAAAATTAAGTGATGTGATTTTTAAAAAAAAGTACTACTACAATTAAGTGTGCTAAACAAGCAAAGGTGAAGACTCAATGTGGTTAGAGAGAGACAGAGTCTCATCTCTCATGTCATTACGATGTGTAAATGGGCTAAGGAGGTGGGCCCAACCCTCCACTTCAACGACACCAACCCATGAAAGCAAAGTCCATGTCAACATTCTATTAATTTACGCAACATAATTGTAGTTTTTTTAAAAACTTTTGGGGCCGGCCCAGACAGCATGGGCCCACAATGATGTGGGGAGTGTGATTGGACTGGGGGATGAAAGGAGAGAAGGGGGAGGGGCCCAAAAGGAGTTGAGGAAGCACTGCCATTTATTCCTTCCCTATGAAAAAAGCAATGGCTCAAGGCAAAAGGGAAGATAGGAATCCTCCACACCCATTACAAACAAATCAAACCCCCCCATGTGTATAACCCCAAAAAAAAAAACACAAATGGGGAGAGAGGAAGACAAAGTGGGAGAATGTTAATCCCATCACCTAAAGTTATGCCAAAGGAAAGCAAATCATCAATAATAATATCCCTTTATATATATGTATCTCTCTCTCCATTTGACTTTGCTATTCCTCATCATAAATCATTGATTGTACTAAGTAGATGGAACTGGTTTGTATTGTCTTCTTCCATCTTGGTCAATATTTGTTTATGTCATGGCCTCTTGTTGCAAAATTTATGAAGTAGTTTATATATATATATATATATATAACTTTTTTTGAGTATACAAATGAAAGGAGTATTTCATGTCCTTCAATAGTTTTTCAATCACAAATTATGTTGTCAATATTAGGAAAATGAATTAGGATAGTACAACATTCTTCACACATGAAAAGATTTAGTTATATGTGAATAATATTATTTTAAATCAGATTTTCAATGTTAATTATTTATTGTCCGTTCGGTGTCATTAATATGTGAATAATTTTAACGGTATGGTATTATATAACAACGTTACATAGTTCAAGAAATAATGTATGATTATAATTTGAAATAAGAATTATGATTATATTTTTCAATTTATCCATCAATTCTTTATTGACATCACTGAATTTGTGGGACACCGAAGATTAAGCCTAATTGTATAAGAAAACTACAATTATGTGACAAGATATATGAAGGGGTCCCTAGCAGAGATTAAATATTAGTTCTTGCTTTTTAATACTAGTATATAATATTGTTTGGCGATTAGGCAATCAAGAGGGAAAAAGCAAGCTATTGATCTGCATATTCGAGCCTCATCTTTGTATTGTATCAGAAAAGCACATGATCTCCACGAAATGGTATGTGATTGTGTGTATACATCATCAAGAATATACTCGCACAATCAAAATACTACTACTAGTAGTATTATATTATTTATTTAAAAAAATTTATTAATTAATTTATTGTGAACTGTAAAAATAAGACACACAATTCAAATTTATATATAAGAATAATTATGTAATTTTACATATTATGATAATCACAAAGTGAATCAAATTGAGTATACGATTTTTCAATCTGTTTTAACATATCAATTTTCTTAATCCGGTGAATCGATTAATTACTAAATAAACTGAGTATCCGACCCATAACACCCCTAACAGTACTACAACTCCCTCGCACACACCCATAAAATCGTTCTCACACAATGAGTGTGAGAAAGTAGATATGTGAATTCATATCAGGGATGACTGGAAAAAATATTTTTATGATCCATGCTTTGCTTAATTTAACTCCAAAATGTATTTGAGTAATAAACTCCTCAGAGTACTACTTTTTATTTGTTGTCAGACAATCAAGATATGCAGTATAGATTTTACTGAAACTATATTGCATATCTTGATTAAACATAGAGGTACGTAGAATATGTGACTAAACAGTAGAATCCTTGAAATTTTTCCTATAATTAATTAACTGTGTAAAATCTGCTCATAAAAGTATTAAATAATTTATATAAACAGGAAATATGATTAAAATGTCTCTTGCAATTTCCCTTAATATTTTTTATTTTATTATTAGGTGTTAATTTTTGGAGCACGTCCTATAATATTTTATTTTTAATTTTTCTTCGTTTAACCAATAAACATTTTTGCCGTGTGTATGAAGAATGAGGACTTTTAACTACTTAAGCTACTTTATCTTAAATATACTAGAAATTTAGTTACAAAGGGCTATTAAAAATCCAAAACAAACTTTTTCTCCACCAAATATAATATTCCAAATCTTTTAAAGCAAGTTAATGATTGAATTTAAATTAGCATTACATAAACATCTCAGATGAAAAAGTAGGAAAAAAATAAGCTGTAGAAGAAGAATCTTAATGTGTATAAGAAATCAGGTAAAATAATAAGGTTAAACTCTTTATTACTAAATTTTCTGTATCCCAACAAATTTATCAGAAAAATGTTTGCCAAGCTAAGCTTGACATAGTCTTTGTTCAAATATTATTAGATGTATTCCACGTATCACCATTTTTTATTTTCTTGAACTTTTTATTTTACAAGAGAGAAAAAAGTGGGATTACAATTTTTTTAGGATAGTTATAAATTTTTACAAGATAAATATAGATGAGTTAAGGTCTTCTAATTATGGAAAATACTACCATAAACCTAATTTTTTATCCTACCTGTAAATTATGCAGTCAAGATTAAATCTTACGAGAATCTTGCTTACATTAGCTTATGTCATAAATTTCATAACATTTAATTTACACTACAAGGTTTATAAGTGGGGCCAAAGACCAGATCTACCAAAGTATTTCCCTCTAATTATATGTGATGGAATTAAAAGTAGGGAAAATCGCCAAAATAGTCCTTTAACTTTTATTTTTTAGCCAATAAAGTCCTTTTATGGTGTAGTCACCATAAATTTTTGCTTTTTTTTTTTTAATATAAATTTCACATGAAAGGATTATCTTGGCTAAAAAATAAAAGTAAGAGGATCATTTTGACTACAAAAAAAGTTGAAAGATTATTTTGACTAAAGTAAAAAAGTTTAAGGATTATTTCAGCGATTTTCCCTTGCAAGTATTATGTGACACGTTTTGATCGGTTATTCGAACAAATCCTTTATCAAAATATTTATTTTAAACTTCAAATTTATTTAATAGTATTAATGTATTCCAAAACAGTACACAATCATTGAATCCAAAAGATGCATTTTAACCCTGCCCTAAATATTTTATATGCTAAATATATATATATATATATATATATGAGGAATATATTTTTTTTTGTCTGACTTTCCTTTTTCTTCCCAGATTGCTTGTAACGCCCAAAAAATGCCTCTGGAGACCAAAAAGATGAAGAATGTCTTGTTTCGTACTGAAAATTAATTAATTAACGGATTATTTGATATTTAATAGTACAATAATTTGAGCTGAGAATTTAAGCAAAAAAAAATTGAAATTGTTTTCAGTGACATATGTGGGACGCACGTGAGGCTTTCTTTTTGCGCATGCCAAAAAGCTGATGCATGAAAATGCAATGCCAATGCATTGAGAATTTTTAATTTTTTATCCATAATTCCAAGATTATTAAATCAGTTGCACTTCTAGCAGTCTGGATTTTGTCGTTTGTGCAATGTGCTCCTTTGTTTTAATTATTCTCATACTTTCCCTTATTTGGGCAAATACTATATAATACTAGTAATTATTGCATCTTAAAGTTTCTAAAGTTTTTTTTTTTTGTAGGATATTAAACATAAACTTTTTAAATACCAACATAACCACATACATATACTACCCAATTCGAAAAGGTCTAGGGACGAAAAGATTTCAAATTAAATTTGATGAACCTATAAATGGAGTAAATTTTAGGAACAAAATATGCAATTCTCCCTAATTTTAAGTATCACTTATTTTGTTTCATTTTTATTGTCATTTTAAATGAATGAAAAAAAATTTAAAAATCTATTAAATTCTATAAAAATTTTACCAAATTTATATAATAGTTTAAAGTGATTATGTTATACTTATTTATTAATATTTCTCAACTAATAATCCATATTCTATTGATAGGCTACTAAAGATAAAGTTGAAAAAAAACTTATTTCTTATTTCATTGAATTTTAAAAGTAACGGATAATTGGACACAAAATTAATTGTGTAAAATGACAAATAAAATTAAGGATTAATTACACTTTACATTTCTAAACTATTATACTTTTGCACTTTATACCCTAAAGTATTAATTTTGACAATTACATTAATCACTTTTAACTTTTAAATTTTCACACATTGCACTAAGAACTCAATGGTGAATATAAAATGAATCTTGTGAACTTAAAAGGAGAAGGACATATAGAAATCGTAAGCCAAGGCCCATAACATCGATTTTGACAACCAGTGGCGGAGATAGGATGGGGATAGTGGGGTAGCTGCCCCCAACTAAAATTACAAAAGTATACTAGAATTTTAAAAAATTTAAACTTTGCTGCCCCTAACTAAAATTACAAAAGTACATTAGAATTTTAAAAAATTTAAACTTTGCCCCCACTAATTTGAATAAATTACAACATGCAATATTTTTTTTGGTCATTGAAGTTTAAGTACTATCTCGTAACTACCAAATGTAATTAATTTCTAATGTTTATTTTAGTGTTAAGATTTGCAATTAAATACAACTATCAATAATACCAAATACAAGTGTAAAAAAATTACGACCTAAGAGTTATTTTAATCCTTCTTTTACACATTTGCTATTATTTTGTACTTTCCTATCTTTGATTCTAATACACAATACTTAAGTAATCTAATTTTCATTTATTTATAAGTTATGAATGAAAAAATAAAATGAACAGTCATTTGGTTGTTTTAGTTTGTATAATTTTTAATTAGTAAAATGAAATTGATAAACAATTTTTATTTTGTTTTAATTAATTTGCGCGTGCTAAGAGAATATATTCTTAATTGAAATATAACATGTGAATTATAGTCTATATTTTGACTAGTTCATTAAAATTTCAATTCAACATATTTATTTTAAGTTTATTTAGGTATTTTTTCATTCATAAATTTCTAATTTGTTTAGTTACTGTTATAAAATTTTGAAAAGTTACAGTTATTTGTTTTAAAAAGACATTTTGGGCAATGAATTATAATTGAAAATTACAAATAAAGAGTCATTTAATACCTAAGATGTGAAAGATTAAAATAATTAGAGTAAGTAAACCGACAAAAATTATAGCAAAGAAAGACATGACTCAAATAAATGAGTTTTATGGTACAATTTTGTAAACTTTATTATCTATTAATATGTATACTATTATTTTAGAAATATAAATGTAAAATTTTTACACTACTTCAGACAAAATTAATATCCGAATTATATGACATTTGCCCCCACTAAAGAACATTTCTGGCTACGTCCCTATCGATGACAGATAATGATTTTCTGTTGTCGTCTCTGCTGGAGAATGTGGTTATTCTCTGGTGAAATTAGCCAGAGATATAGATGAACAACCAACAACTTAACAGTTTTTGCAAATAATTTTACTATCAGATTTTTCAAGTTGAGCTAACTAGTTCATATGAGTGGTTACAAAATCTGAAAGTATAAAGAAAAAACTACAGTCTAGTTATTTTTAAACTCATGAGTTTCATTAAGTCGAATTTGAACTTAGAAAAATCCAAAAGTATTGTACTGGTACATGGTATGTGATTGAATAAGAGATATTTTCAAAAGTTAGGTAAATTAATGGGGGGTAGATAGGTCATTTTACGAGTGTCTATCTTTGAGTAATTGGTGTAATGTGAGAAAATTTATAAGTTAGAGGTGGTTGATTGTCAAAATTGATACTTTATGGTGTAAAGTACAAAAAAAGATAAGTTAAAGTTGCAAAGTGCAATAACCCAAAAATTAAATATAAGGAGTAATAAGTATAGGCTATAGCAGCGACCAGAGATAATGATGTGCGGCGATGCCGATGGCGATGGCGATGGCCTGCGCCGGAACACACTTGACAAAGATTATTGATAGAGCGATACACTAAAAACTTAAGGTCCACCGATGCTATCACGCGCGCTTTCTGTTTTTTCAAAAGAATTTTGGTCTGAAATTAAGAAACCGATTCCAGAGACTACAGCAACTCTCATTTTCAATTCTCCTGGCCGGCCCTGGGTGTGGGTCCCTCTCCCTCAATATTCCTTTTTCTTAAATAAAAAAAAAAAAAAGTGTTTGTTCTTATGTACCACATTTGCCCTCATTCAATTTTTAAATTCTCCAAATTAGACAGGTTACTGCCCTTACTAGAAGTACTAAATTCATTTCATAAATTTGCTTTTTTTTTCCTTTGGATTGACTATTTAGGAATTGAGAGACTAATGATCATAACATATCTGTCCTTTTATTAAGGTTGTACTTATACATTTACTTTTTCCTCAAGTTGTTGTAAAAAGCATCTTAATTTCGTAGAATTCTACGGTCCCGTTGAGGGACTATTCCCTTAATTTTAAGAATTTGTACAAATTTTTAAAGCACATAGTGTTGTAATGTATAATTTCTTAAAGTAAAGGGAATGGTTCCCTAAAAGAGACTCTTATACACATTTAGATTTTTTTTTTTTTTTTAATATTGAGGCTTTCTTTCTTAAGTTGGATTTGGCTCTATTTAGATAGAATATTATCGTCATTTTTTAAAATATTTTATAATAATTTCTTAACACGTTTTTTAACTAATTTTTTATTTCACATGTATAACGTCTCAAGAGTTACTATAGTAATTATTTCAATTATGTTCTAAAAATAATAGTTGTCTAAATCTATAATATTTTGACTTCATTCTCTTATAATTCATGAGATTTGAATCCTATCCATTTATATCCCATAATTTCTTTGTCCGTTTTTCTATACCTAAATAAATCAAATTTAAGAAAATGATATAAAAATACGATTAGATTTATTTTATTGAATAAATTATCATATCTAAAATTCAATTTGTTCGGAACAATTATGCATCATATTTGTATGGTACAGGATTTTTCAAATTTGGATAAAAACTAAAATTGTTTAATCAAACAGTGAAAATTTAATATTTGTTCTCATTTTTTGCAAGACATTCAAATAAAACATGATTTGATTTATAAATGATTTTGATTTTTACAAATATTTTTTAAATTTTTTTAAGAATAAATAGATCCATTTATCCCTAACTCTAAATAGAGATGATCATTTTCCATAATTAATGATATCCTAAATTTCTAAAACCAACACAAGAAATAAATACATATTTGTGCTACAAAAGCTTGAGGCGATGAGGTTTATTAGTGACTTCACAACCAATTACTAGCATTGTCGATTAGACTTTGTAAGTGAAAGTACAAACTCGACTCATACATTTATTCAAGTTTTAGATTTTAATTGGGTTGATCTAAACTCATAAATATGTATCTTATACTCATTTTATAAAATTATTCGGATTTTGGACAGGCTATTCTAAACTCACATTATCTAATAAATTTTTTTATTGGTTATATATTAAAATTTTTATTTTTTATACCATATCAAAACAATATGAAATAGTATATATTGTTTATTCCAATAAACCACTATTAACTAATATAATTGAGTCACAAAATTATAACTAAACTGACTAGTGAAGTTGAGTTGGCAGTTACCCGAATTTAGTTAAGTGAATAAAATACTAGAATTATTAATTTTTTATCCATACAAAATCAAATAATATTATTTAATTTAGGACAATACTAATTCCAAAAAGCTTCTTACTAGAATCAACATATATTTAATTTGGTTGAACCTTATAAAATTCAAAATACGACTCACAATCAAATCGAATATAATATTTAAATCCAAACCTAATCTGACTCAACTTAATATAAGACTCAATCGATTGACAATTTTACCAATTACTCCGAAAAGTAAGTACATTCTAACTTTAAAAAATATTTTAAATAATAATTATCGTTTCAAATTTAATACTAAAGTAAAACTAACATACTACCAGGAAAGGAAAGTAAGCGGTGCTTGGATATACATAACGACCAAGCTTGAGCTATTTAATGTTACAAAATAGTAAGCGGTGCATGGATATACACAACGACCAAGCTTGAGCTATTTAATGTTACAAAATAAATAAATAAATAAATATATATATATATATATGGTAAATACTTAAGTAAATTTGATATTTAGTCTCACTTGTAAATCCTGTAGTGTAAATTAAATTTTAGAGAATCTATGATATCAGGTGATGTAAGCAACATTTTTTAAAATTTAATCATGCTGACAGGGTCTATAAGTGAGGGTCAAAAACCGAATCCTTATCTAAATATTTTCCTATATATATTGAAAAAGATTGATCAAGTTAGTTGACATTCTTGAACATGACTAGACTTTACAATGATAAAAGTAAAAGGTGAGCAATTGTATATGTACCAGCAAAACAAATGGCCAATCACATTTCAAACTATTTGTGCAAAATTCTTTGTAAGATTGAAATCAGTTGCAAGAGCAAGATTTGGTCCTTTACCTAAATGATTAGTGACTAGTCACGTCAAATGAAAAAGAGAAGACGGGAAATAATCTGCCATTAAATTCTTCTTGCCATCAATTAATCACTCAACTCCTAACTAACTAGAGATGATATGATCACCAATATATGTTACTCGCTCTAAAATATGAAGTGAGTCTACAATACTCACTTTGTATTATGGATTGAATAAAAAAGATTTTTTTACAAACGTGTTGCAATTTTCATGCTCATTTGTTAGTAAAAGTGTTTATCTTGATTCACCGACACAAAAAACTTATTGAATCGTCCATTATGCTCTAAATGGTAAAAATACGATACTTGAATCGGTTAATAAAATTGAATCGTGTATTACTATTATCAGGTCGGGTAGCGGGTCAAAAATTTGCAACCTAGTGGGTATCCAACCCAATCCATATATAGGGGTAATTATATAATTTTGTATATTATGGCATAATATTAATTGATTTTATCTTATTTCTTTCACATTCATAGGAGTGTATGCGTAATTAGTAGTCATTTTTAATATATATTTTTAAAAAATTTGACACTAAAAAATATGATATTAGATCGGGTTGGGTACTCAATCATCCGATCCGTTTTGATCGGATATCCGATTGTCCGAATACCCTATACATATAGACCGAGCGGGTACCAAATTACTTTTTTCTTGACCCAATATAACGGAATCGGATCAAATAATGACCCTATAAATTGGATACCCGATTTATGAACATCCCAATTTGCTAGAAGTGGCTATTCCTATTTCATGAGAATAAGGTGCGCCATATTAATTCGTATATGTACAAGACTCATCCAGGAGAAAACATTTTAGTTTTTTTCTTTTTAATGAAAGTAATGTGGATTAAAGGGGTTATTTATGATTAAACCTTATTCCTTTCCCATTGTGTTTGCCACACTAAACTAAAGGAATCGAATATAACTATGTCAAATCTTGTTGAACCTTTGGATAATTTAGTTAGAAAGAGTTGTTGAAGAGTTGATCTTTTCGGTCAAGTGGCGGAGGAGAGACAGATCGAATTTTAAAGAGGGAACTTTGGTGTACGAAGACAATTACTGGAGCCGGCAGAAGTACTTGAAATATTCCGGCTAAAGTACCCAATTTTCTGTTAAGAAAAAGTGACATATGAGCGTGTGACAACTGAAAAGCAGTAGCCGCAGAAGAAGTAGGGAGAACAATAACAAGAAATAAAAACTACAACAGCAACAACATCAGAATCGCATCTGACCAGTGATCACTAGTCACACCAGAGAGGTCTTCGGATCAGACCATTGACATGATACACTCAAAATTTAATAAAGTTACCTTGTGTTCAGTTGAGTTGTAAATTTGAATTTAGAATCAAATTACCAATTTCATTGGAAAATAATTGGATAACTTCGATTTTGGAACTTAATTATTAGAATTAAATTTTATAAAATCTTATATATATAAGTTGATAAGATTTATTTTATGTGATTCAATCCACACCATAAAATCTTATAAGTGAAGTCAAAAATCAAATCTATATAATTATTTTTTAATTTCACAAATAATACACTTAATATTAGTACATCCCTAATTGGATACCACACCCAACCAATTGTAGCCTAAAAAGGTTTAAATTTTAAAAAATAAAAAAATAGTTCTAGCTAAATATACAATCTAGATTGTATTTTTTGAATCAAGTTCTATCATGGCAATATTTTATAGAAAGGTAATTATGAAACATGTTGATACGACCTTTTGAATTTTTTTTTTTTTGTTTAAAACAGGTGCAAACTAAATGCATTGATATGAATTTGAAGAAAGTTCCTGAGTAACAAAAAAAAAAAAAAAAGAGAGATTCCCTTACTTTTATAACTTATAACGGTTATACTAACTTCTCTTGCACATGTTTCCCTTAACTTCTCTTGTGCATGTTTCCCTTAAATAATACCAAGTTAATAAAATCTTTGAACTTTGTCCTATAAATTATAAAAATATACACTTTTGCTCCCTATTGACACTATTCATCAGTTACTAATATTAAAATTATTAAGATAATCTAGTTAAATAATTAAAATATCCTTGGTATTATATTTTTATTTTTATATATTTAAATTTTGATAGTGATTTGATAATTATTTAAAAATAAGCAAAAATATACTATATAATATTTCAATGTAATCTATATGAATATATTTATTGGTCAAATTTTTAAATATTTTATTTTATATTATTTCGAATTTGAATGTTTAACTGTAATGGTAGAACAATTTTCAAATGAGCTTGGTTTCTATGAAATATTTTTCCGTAAAGCTATTGCATGAAAATATAATTATCTATAAAATTTTGTGATTTTTTCAATGTCTTTTAATATTTTACAATTTTAATATTTAACTTAATTTGTGCAAATTACAATATTGGATATAATATAATTCAACAATTTCTCATATTTTCATTCTCCAACGTCTAATACATCAATATGTTATTATATTTTATTTTTTTCTAATTATTCTATAACTATCGAAAATCAATTAAATACATAAAAAAAATTAAAATATGATACGAAGGGATTTTAGTCATCCAACTAAATTTTCTTGATAATTTAAAATTTTTAAAAGCTGAATAATATAAATGGAGTAAAGTGTATATTTTTATAATTTAGAGGGTAAAGTATAATTAATCCATTAGAAAATTAAAAGCAAAAAGGTGCGTCCTTTCTGTCAAAAAGACAAATCTTTAGTATAGAAGATGATTCAGATCCAGAGCACAAAACCAGAAAATGCTCAGTCACAAAGAGAGAGAGGGGGGCCTTTTACTGAGGCAATGGCTGGACCAAAGTCTCTATAGGCAGAGTCAGCCAGTAGGTACAGACGGTCCAATTGGGGGTTGGATAAGATTTTGTTTAATGTGATTTGACTATCTGTATATCTATTTAGTAAAAGGAGTGGTTATTAAAAAGATACTACACGATGATAAGTTATATCATTTATTAGTTATTTTTTGTTTATCATTAGTAATTGATTAAAAAAATTAAGTATAATTTGAAATATTCAAAATTTTAACTTTATCATCAAACAATTTTTTATTAGTAAAAAGATTTTATATGGTAAATAATAAAGGTAAAAAAATGAACTATTTAATTAATTAACAATAAAATTCAAATAGAGCTACTTTTATTTTTTTAAATCTTCAATTATGCACACCTTTTACAATTAAATATTTTTTCAAAAGTGTTATAAAATTAAACATGTATTATAAATCATCATATAAGTATCAATTATTAACTATAAGTTAAGAAAGTAAATATTTATTAATTATTCAAAACTTTTATTTATATATCATGGTTAATAATATACAGATTAATTTTGAATATATATACTTAAATAATAACTTTAATAAAAATATGAAGATATTTTGCCTAACTATGTTTAAGTGATATTATTCTTACAACCAATTTACATTTTGTTAATATTTATCAAAAAGAACAATAATTTTTTATATCACAATAAAATAAAAAGGTTGTAAGATCAATTTTTGTTTTGTATTTTCTTGCAACTTTATATTTACTGACAATTAATTACTAAATGTTAATAGACATTATTTTTAAGTAATTAAATATCTTAATACATTAAAAATAGTTTTAATAATATGTCTTATTATTGACGTCACCGTTGATTGTATTACTTTTTTGTTTATTGACTTAAATATATAAATAATATATACTGGAAAGAAAAAGAATAAAAATTACTGTGACTTTTTATCGTATAAAATCAATATCCATATTTGTTGTATTTTTTAATGCATCAAGATTTTCAAATTTTGATTCGATTCTATTTTTTAATTGACTGAAAAATTGTTTAATGGTAAGTGAAAAATATCCATAAAATAATTATATCATTATTTTTAAATCAACACCACTAGTAAATCTTCTAACTATGAGTTTTCAACTAACTCTGATACTATATTTTAAAAATGTAAAAAGTTAATTGATATATATCAAACTTGTGCAAAAAAATAAGAAAAAGTATGATAATGTCAGCTTAGTTTATAAAATTTTCAATATGCTTTTAAGTTCAATAATCACTTTTTATAAAGTGTTTTAATTCACAAAAATAAATAAAAAATTATACATTTTATAAAAAAAACTATTACAAAACCTATATATAGGTCTAAATCATTCAGTATGATTAAATAATTATATTAATTATTAGACATAACGAACTTATTAATTAACTGAATAACTTATCAATTTTTTAATTAGTCATATAATTCAAGCATTTTGATCAGGATTCAATAAAATAATAAGAAAAATTCATCTCTACTTAATACAAATGAATATATGAAATGAGAAATAATATGCAATTTTTACTCTCAAGTTATATTATTTAGATACAAAAAATAAAACAGTGGAATTGTAGATACCATAAAAATCAACTATTACTTATATTATTATAAATGTAAGAAGATATTTAGTCTAACTTTGTCTAAATGATATCATTATTGCAACCTAATTATATTTAATTAATATTTGTCAAAAAGAACAGTAATCTATTATATCACAAAAAGATAAAACTGTTGTAAGATTAATTTCTTCTTTGCATCTTCTTGCAACTTTATATTTATTGGTAATTAATTATTCAATGTTAATAGTCATTATTTTTAAGTGATTATGTAATCATAATATATTAAAAATAATTTAATAGTATGCATTATTATTGACGTAACTATAAATTATATTACTTTTTCTTTATTGACTTAGAGATATAACTAATATACTAGAAGGAAAAGATTAAAAATTAGTGTGATTTCTATCATGTAAGATCAATATTTATATTTGTTTGTATTTTATAGTGTATCAAGTTTTTCAAAATTCGACTTCGATGCTGTTTTTTTAATTGACGGAAAAAAATGTTTTATGTAAATAAAAAATTTATAAAATTAATTATATCATTGTTTTTAGAACCATTCCACTAGCAAACTTTATAACTATGGGTTTCCAACTAACTCTGATGCTATTTTTAAAAATATAAAATATTAATTGATATATATATATAAAGTTGTGCAAAAAAAATAAGAAAAAGTATGATAATGTCAACTTAACTTAAAAATACTAATATGATTTTACGCTTAATAATCACTTTTTATAAAACGCTACAATTCGTTAAAATAAATAAAAAAAGTTGTATATATTTTATTAAAAAAAATTACAAAACTTAAATTTAGTTATAAATCATTCAGTATGATTAGATCATTATATTAATTATTAGACGTAACAAATTTATTAATGAATTGAATATCTTACCAATTTTTTAATAATTAATCATTCAATTCAAGTATTTTGATTGAAATTTTATTAATTCAATAAAATGATAAGAAAAACTCATTATTTCTACTTAATACAAATGAATATATGAAATGGGAAATAATATATAACTTTTAGTTATATTATTTATATAAAAAATAAAATAGTGTAAAAAAAAAGTCAATGTCAACAACTGTAAATATCATGAAAATTAACTATTACTTATATTATCTGTATAAATAAAAACTAAATAGTGTAAAAAATTCTTAATATCTACAACTATTACAAATATTGTTACTTAAATTTGTTTCTTTTTGTTTTATGTAATTATTAAAAATTGCACAATTCACTAACATTATTTTATTTTATAAGTTAAATATATTTATTTATCCGTGCATAACACGAGTTTCTTCTAGTAGCATTAAACAGGGTAATAAACACACGAAAAATTCATTCGAATTCTCTATTTCACCACGTCTCAAATTCTATCCTATTTTTTGAATATTCGGGCATGCTTATTTTAACTGAACAGGGTAATAATGAAAGAAAACAAACACAACAAAATTGTTTCGAATTCTCTATCTCATAGACCTTCGTCTCAAATTTTATCTTATCTTTTGAATCTTCGGACATGCATATTTTAGCTTATCACGTGAATATTTTGATTTACAAGTATTTGTTAAGTAAAGAGTATAATAAGAGATTAGCACGGAAGTGATTAGAAAATCCCACGAGGAAAAAAAACAGTCAATAGTGGAAGGTGCTAATTAACGAAAAGGACCGAGTATAAATGCTGCTTTAATTTACTTGTACAAATTTTCACAAATCCAAACAAACAGATGCTACAAGACTGCCTAAAATATGGTATACAGAAAACAGTAAAAGATTATGACAAGATAAAAAGAAGCAGCAGCAGCACCACAATAGCAATTGCAGCGTAAAATAAAAACACTTCTGCCATTTTTGATTTGCGAGCAAAGATCAGAGGCCTCAATCTATAGATTTAGGTAAATTCGATGTTTCATTTTATTTATAAATATTATACAATAAATTAAATTTTAAAAAATTTATGATATTAATAAATTAAATTACCCTTAAAATAAATTTAACATCAATTAATATAAATAAAATTATTTAAAATTTAATTTTAATTATAAAATTTACAGATAAGACAAAAAATCGGTCGAAGTATTTTCCATCTCTCTTTCCCCACACTCTACTTAATAAGCTTCTATCTAGCTAAATTCGAGTCTTTTCTGCTCAAATCGTCACATATTTTCTGGGTTTTTTTCTATCCTTTAAAAATCTGCTTCTTTTCATGGGTTCTTCTCTAATGTCTAAAGGGTAGTAAGTCTCTTCTTCTTCTTTCTTTTTTCTTGACAAGAGAAAGGAGAAAGAGAGGTGCAAGTTACAGTGCATTCTCTTCTTTTATTTTCTTTTTGTTTTTAAAGAAATTTGTGTGTTTCTAGAAGGAGGGGAAACTGTGGTAGATTTCCAGCTGTCAATCTTGGCATAAAGCTTCTTCATTTTGTCTCCTTTGAACCCTCAAGGCCCTTTCTTTTTTGGTAAATTTTTTTCTTGGTCCTTTTATTTTTCTTGGGGTTGAAAGTGAAAATTGCTTGATTTTTGGCTGCCTGAGGTGGTGGTTTTTACAGGGCTTCATTTCTGTGGTTGGAAAATTGTGGACTTTTAATATTACTGCTTGAAATAATTGTTAGTTTATGCAGTTTATTAGGCCTTAGTTGTCTGAAATTTGGAGTCTTTCTGTCAAAGATTGGAGCTTTGGTGTGACCAAAAGGTGAGAAAGTTACAGCTTCAGTGAAACAACATAGAGAAAAAGCAAGAAAACTGAAGGGATTAGTTTTTGTCAGCATGTGTGTTATCTGCAATAAGCCATTGCTTTAGTTAAGCTATTTTGGCTGTACCTGAATTTTAGAGGTTGAGTCTTGAAGAATATTAGTGTGCTTTTTCAACCCAAAGAAGCCTAGGGACAAAATACCCTTGTGGGTTCAAACAAGATTATCATCAGTTTCATATTTCCTGAGATCACAATAGACCAAGTTTGAGAAGAAAACAAAGAAAAAAAAGGGAGGCTTTGTTTAATTATTAACAGAAGCTTTAACTAATCCATATAGAGTTGCTGCTGCAGCTGAGTTCTCAGAGTCTTATAGTTCTGTGGTATTTTGTGAATTGGGGAAAAATGGCTATGGCGGTACAGCATCAGAGGGAGAGTAGCAGTGGGAGTATTGGCAAGCACAGTAGTAGTATTGATTCAGGAAAGTATGTAAGGTATACTGCTGAGCAAGTTGAGGCTTTGGACAGGGTTTATGCTGAATGTCCAAAGCCCAGTTCATTGCGTAGGCAGCAAGTGATTCGGGAGTGTCCAATTCTCTCTAACATTGAGCCTAAACAGCTCAAAGTCTGGTTTCAAAATCGCAGGTATGGAAGATGAGATTTTGTGTTGTTCGTTTTGGTTTCTGCATTTCTTGCCTTGTCTGAATTTTTGTTAATTCAGAATTGGAGTCTATGTATAAACAATGGTTCTTTTACCTTGTTTTTGCTATACTACAAATCTAATGGAATTTGAACATGCAACACACTAATTTAAGGTTGTTAGTTGTAAGTGTAGGTTACTTAGATCCGTTTATTTGATCTAGAAGTATACTTGCTTGAGGTTTGTTGTAGACCAAGAATTACATTGGAATATGGATGCTAGAAAAGAAAGTTACTTTCTGATGCAGGTGTCGAGAGAAGCAGCGAAAAGAGTCTTCTCGTCTTCAAACTGTGAATAGAAAGTTGAGTGCAATGAACAAACTGTTGATGGAAGAAAATGATCGCCTGCAGAAGCAGGTCTCGCAGCTGGTCTGCGAGAATGGTTTTATGCGGCAACAGTTGCAAAGTGTATGTCTACAAGAATGTTTTGTTTCATTGCTCTAACACTGGAACTCATCTTTTATTGTTTTTAAATTCAATGTAATCTGCAAACTTTGATGGATTGATCTAGCTAGGATCTCTATTAACTTCTATAGATTATCATTTATGAGGCTCAGTTTGTTGGATCCGTTGTCGATACCTAGCCATTGTTGCCAAATTCTGAACTTGAAGATCTCAGATTTGTCGTAATATCAGCACAAAGACACGCCCAAAAGTATAGATATAAACAGAAAGATATGGCTTGAGCCCTGGGATTTTTGTTTTTTTTGTTTTCTCTGTGCTTCAATAGGATTTTTCATCACTACTAATTGGTTTGATTTCTTTCCTTTTTTTTTTCACCATTTTTACTAATTTCACTGCATAAAGATTACTTGAATCAGTACATTACAATGCAACTTTTAGCATTAAAAAAGGTGACATTCATTCTTAATGTTTAATGTTGTGTGAGAAATTCTTGATCTGACTAAAAACTTCCTTGATTCTATATCTGTAGGCATCTGCTGCAACAACTACTGATGCAAGTTGTGAATCAGTGGTTACCACCCCTCAGCATTCTCTAAGAGATGCTAACAACCCTGCTGGGTAATTATTTAATCATAATATTAGCCATCTCTGTTTGACATTTTATGTGCACTTGAACACAGGAAAAACCTGTAATTTATGTACATTGCAAGTGAAGGAATGCATTCTCGGTTAGCATTGTTTCTTTTGGCAGACTCCTGTCTATTGCAGAGGAGACCTTGGCAGAGTTCCTTTCAAAGGCTACAGGAACAGCTGTCGATTGGGTGCAGATGCCTGGGATGAAGGTTTAGATTCCCGAATCTCATTGCTCAATCATCTCTTTACTTATTTCCATTTGTACAATATGACACTATACATCCAACTGACACTTTTTCTACTATATCCATTATTTTATTATCAGCCTGGTCCGGATTCGGTTGGGATCTTTGCCATTTCTCATAGTTGTAGTGGAGTGGCAGCTCGAGCATGCGGTCTTGTTGGTCTTGAACCAACAAAGGTAAGGCTTAGTAGTTGTATACTGTGTTGCCTTGCCCTTTTGCTTCATATGGCATCTTTTGTTGAGCACTGTGCCAATGATCATATTTAACAGATTGCAGATATCCTTAAAGACCGTCTGTCTTGGTTCCGGGACTGTCGGAGCCTTGAAGTCTTCACTATGTTTCCTGCTGGAGCATAAATGGAGGGACGATTGAACTTGTGTACATTCAGGTTATTGACCTCGAAGTTGCATTCTCTCATGTTTTAACTAGATTACAGGCTAGGAGAAGCTAATGAATCTTAACTTGTTTGCAGATATATGCTCCAACTACATTGGCTCCTGCACGGGATTTCTGGACTCTGAGATACACAACCAACTTAGAGAATGGAAGTCTTGTGGTATGAATAATTCTGGAAATTTCTGGCCCTGTAGAACTGAAAGATCTACTTGTTCTGGAAATCTTGCTGACTGATTGCTAAGTTAGACTGGAAGCTTAGGGATACAGGACCTAGTCTTATGTGACTTGGAAAGAATGACTTGACATTTCTGTCATAGATCCTACGACAGAAATCTATATGGAAGGGGAAAGGACTTATGAAATAGGGACAATTGTCATTGTTATGAATCTACTAGAATGAAGTATAAGTTTCTTTTGTTTTCTCTAGTTGCGCAGTTGTTTAGAAACTCAAGTATCATTTTCTCTGTTGTTGCCTTGTTGCATAGTCCACTTTCCTGTGGCCAAAATTTAATGAACAAACATTATGTGAAGAATTTTATTTCTGATAAAAGGCTTGCTGCACACTTACCTTTGGGTTTTGGGTTTCTGCATATAACAATATGGTGATAAAATGAAGTGAAGATAACATCCAATCCCGCTGATTCTTTATTGTCATTACTTCAAGGTTTGTGAGCGATCTCTATTGGGTTCTGGAGCTGGTCCAAATGCTGCTGCAGCGTCTCAATTCACAAGAGCTGAAATGCTTTCATCTGGTTATTTGATAAGGCCATGCGAGGGTGGAGGATCAATCATCCATATTGTTGATCATTTGAACTTAGAGGTTAGTTCGTACTTAAAATTGTCTATCATGCATTTATTGGCCTACCAAGGCAAATACTAAAAATATGCTACTATTCCAGGCATGGAGTGTACCGGAGGTGCTGCGACCACTTTATGAATCATCAAAAATTGTCGCACAGAATCAAATGACGATTGCAGTTAGTCAAATGTGGCTCTTATGTTTAATCCATTTATATGTTTTTTGGTTCACCCTAAAGCAAGTTTTACAAATGAAATTTGATTACTGAAGCTTACGAGTTTTAATACAGATCAGATTCAGTTTGACTGCTGTTGAATGTTTATTTGGTGGTAGAAATTTTTTTTAGACAGTTCTGATTTTGGAGCAACAGTTTAAATAAGTTTTCAATCCCAGAAAAGAAAAAGGACAAAATTCAAAAAAAATATGAATGGAGGAAATAATAGCATGGCTAATTTAGAAATTTTTCTGCAACTCTGTCGTAGTTGTTGACATTTTTGGGTTATTGAATTTCCTAAACGTAGTTCACCTTTTAGCATATTTGAACAGGGATGACAACTTTTCTGCAGCAAGTGGCAACTTGAACAATCATTTTAACCCATGCTGAATGACAGGTGTTGCTTAAGAATTCAGTTAACTGGAGGCACTTGGATTTAGAGGCTGAATGAGGTAAACTTATCTATTTATAGATTATCTGGATGCTTTTTATGATATCTAAATGTTTAAACTTCTACCCTGGAGGATGAATAACTTTTCATTTACAATTTTTTAATGCTTGAAGGCCTTGCGATACATCAGACAGATCGCTCAGGAGACGAGCGGTGAGGTCGTATATGGTCTAGGCAGGCAGCCAGCTGTGTTAAGAACATTTAGCCAGAGACTAAGCAGGTGGCCAAATACTGTTAATAATATCTTTATGCTACACTTTATGATATATGATATATCTAGTGTCTACTATTATGATTATGTTTGGAGTTTTCTACATGTTTTGTTGAGGTTTTCTGCAGATTATCATGTTTTTATCCCCTGCAGAGGCTTTAATGATGCTATCAATGGGTTCAATGACGATGGCTGGTCATTGTTGAGCTGTGATGGTGCTGAAGATGTGACCATTGCGGTTAATTCAACCAAGAGTCTGTGCACCTCTTCCAATTCTCTTGCCTTGCTAGGAGGCATTCTCTGCGCAAAAGCCTCCATGCTTCTCCAGGTATGTAACTTGTCTCGAAATGTATTCTTAATTGTTATGTTGTCAGCCAAGTAATGTTGCTTAGTATTCAACGAAATATGTGGGATATGTGATTTTTGTTTCCTGGCCAAGCACATGGTGATGATGGATGTGCTTTGTACTTATCTTCTTGTGAATAAATAATTTGATTTATGTAGCATCTCAAGAAAACATACAGATCTTCCTTCAAACTCTGAAACAGATATGATAATACAGCATGATTTACTGCCTGTAAGTAAATGATTTAAACTATGTATTTTCTTTATTCCAGAATGTACCTCCTGCCGTGTTGGTTCGCTTCCTAAGGGAGCACCGTTCAGAGTGGGCAGACTTTAATGTTGATGCATATTCTGCTACTTCCTTGAAAGCTGCCTCGTATGCATATCCCGGAATGAGGCCGACAAGGTTTACTGGAAGCCAAATTATCATGCCCCTTGGCCACACAATTGAACAGAAGAGGAGGTATGTTTTAGATAGATGATGTCCTGTATCCCTTGTTTCTGCAACGCACATCATGTAGCTAGCCTCTGAATATTTGAATGTCAGACCTAGTGAGGAGTTTGTTTTCATGTTCAATGTCAAAATTCCATAGGGTAGATGATAATTTGGTTTTCCAATTAATAATCCTCTTCTGGAGGCGAGAGGGGGCAGAATTTCTCTCTCCAACTGATCGGCTGATCTGAATGGAGTGCTTGCTTCATCAGATAATATGTGATATCGAAGATTGCTTCACTTCTGATGCACTCATTCTTTTTTGCTTCCCAGATGCTTGAAGTAATACGACTTGAAGGGCACTCTTTTGGTCAAGAAGATGCTTTTATGTCAAGAGACATTCATCTCTTACAGGTTCTGCCTTACTATCTTGACTATAATGTATAGTGAACAAGTCAAACACCTAGCTGCATCAAAAGTTTAGAAAATTCATCTGACAAGGGGTACTCTGCAGATGTGCAGCGTTTAGATAACTAGAGTTGATGAGAATGCCATTGGAGCCTGCTCTGAGCTTGTTTTTGCTCCAATAGATGAAATGTTCCCAGATGATGCCCCACTACTGCCGTCGGGTTTTCGCATCATTCCTTTGGAATCAAAATCAGTTGAGTTGATGTCTTTCATCTGGACCTTGTGTTTTGTTCCTGAAGGGTGTTGGATTAATAATGTTCTGTATAATGGCCTGTTTGTTGGTTTCATGTAACTGAGTTAATTCTCCTGTTATATGTTTAAAACTTATGGGGCTGTATTCTGCTAAAACAGAATAGATGATGTATGAGATGCACCATTGTCAATTGAATTATTTGGCTGAACATAACAAGCTACACTTTTGGCAGAGACGTCTTTCGAGTTGTGCAACCTTTTGGGATCATGATAATATACGAATTACTAAATCGTTAACCAATATAGATGTGGCACTATAGATTCCATGGGCGTGTTAGTCCTATGGTGCATTACTTAGCATGTGGATTGAATTGATTCATGGCATTTTTTTTTCTGATTTTTTTTTTTCAAGTTATTTGTTTGGGATGATTAACAAAATTTGTTCAGGGTGATACGCGGGATACATTACCTACCCATAAGACACTGGATCTGACCTCAAGTCTTGAAGTCGGCCCAGCTTCAAGTGCTGCTGCAGCAGATGCATCCTCAAGTTATAGTGCCCGTTCAGTTTTAACTATTGCCTTCCAGTTTCCCTTTGAAAACAATCTTCAGGAGAATGTTGCAACTATGGCACGCCAGTACCTCCGAAGTGTGATTTCTTCTGTGCAGAGGGTTGCCATGGCTATTTCCCCATCAGGAATAAGCCCCACTGTTGGACCAAAGCTTTCTCCAGGCTCTCCTGAAGCTCTTACACTAGCTCACTGGATCTGTCAGAGTTATAGGTAATGTTTGCCCTGGTCACCCTAGTCATTGGTTTTAATGTCCAAGTGACTTTCTATTGTCAATTAGCATTATTTTATACTTAGTTAAATGTTCTTTAAGAGTTGTGGTATTATCTGCAATATTTCTAGAGCAACTTCCTTTAACTTCTACTGTTACTTCTGAGTGAAAAGTGAGAGAGGAAGAAAAAGAAAGCAAACTTCCTGCTTCTCATGCATTATACATTTTATTCTATTCACAGTTTTCAGATGGGGGCAGAATTGTTGAGAGGTGATTCTGTAACCGGTGATTCTGTAACCAGTGATTCAGTATTAAAGAATCTCTGGCATCATCAGGATGCCATTTTGTGCTGCTCACTGAAGGTATGGTTCTCTGAACTTTTTGCAGGATACTGGGACTATACTACTTTTTTGTCTTTTTGCTTTTGGTCCTCCATTCCGGTCCCTGTACTTTCATAATAGAACTGCTTTAGGGACTACATTTTTAACCTAGTGTAAATATGCTGTTCCTTCAACTTCACTGTTCAGCCAAAGTGTGACATGCACACTCTCAAGGAGCTTGACTTGACACATTGTTTATCTCATTGTCAATATACTGTCTATACAAGATCTTTAGTTTATATGATTGCCGGTCTCTTTCGTGCTGCAGTCACTGCCAGTTCTCATATTTGCAAATCAGGCTGGACTCGATATGCTAGAGACGACTCTGGTGGCTTTACAAGATGTCACCTTAGATAAGATTTTTGACGATACAGGGCGCAAGGCACTGTTTGCTGAATTTGCAAAGATCATGCAACAGGTATGCTGGATGGTGCTAAAAGCGTATTAGATATTCTGAGTTTTACTTCAGCAATATGGGCAATTCTGATCGCTGAAATAATTGTTGCCTTCAGACGGCATTCAAGTTCTAAAGATACCTAAATAACTAGGGAGTTCACCGAGTTTGATTGCATGTGTATTTGCAATTAATTATTCCAAACTTTAGTTGAAATGAGAATAATCTTCACATGTTCCTCTTTGTAAAATTCATTCTATTCCATGTTGGCTTCACGACTACAGCACATATTCTTCACACGTTCCTCTTCGTAAAGTACATTCTATTATGAATGTTGGCTGGCTCTTATTGTGCTGTTTTTCCATTTTTAATAGTCTAATCTTGTTTTGCATCACATTCTATTGTCAGGGTTTTGCTTACTTGCCTGGTGGAATATGCATGTCTACAATGGGTCGCCATGTCTCGTATGAACAAGCCATAGCCTGGAAAGTCCTTGCTGCAGAAGAAGAAACTGTCCATTGCCTTGCTTTCACTTTTGTTAATTGGTCTTTTGTGTAAATGCAAACACTAGTTAGTAGTTAATGGAATACCCTCTTTCTCTATAACATTTGTGACAAAGATTGACCCAGGAAGAGGAGGCTGAAAAGTTTCGTAATATTTAAACCCCAGCCAGGTCTGCATTAATTTAATTCAATTCGTTGTCTGCTCTTAAAATGTCTATTTTCATTATATTGACTATTGCTTCCCTAATTTATATAGTAAATTATCTTTTCCATTCTAAGAACTCGCGTTACTGAAAAACCAATTTTACTTGTCGATCATTCGGACATCATTGGGGCAAAAGCACATGAATCAAACCCAGTGAACATTGCATTTATATTCATCATTGCATCATTTCTATAGTACAATACGAATTGATAACAAAACCCAATTCAGGCTTAAAACCAAAATCACATCCTCTCATATATGGGGGGCAAAACTTCTGATTTACAGTGTATGTACAAATACTGCTGCATCAATTTTCAATTACACAAACATGTCATCAAAACAGTACAAGAATCATACAAACAGCATGTTCCCAAATGAGACTTTTAGTGTATCATCTTCCTAGAAACACTAATGTTGTGCTCTTCACCTTGAAGCAAGAGACCAAAAATTCAGTAAAAATGACGGCAATGCAGCAAACCAACTAAGAAAAGCCATAGCTGTTGCAGTCTCAAACTGTGTGCAGTGATTTTGGCCACAACTACCAAGATCATTGCCAATAAGAACAGTGATTCCAGCTGATGCACAGGCTGCAGCAAATGTAAGGGTGGAAGTGACCTGCAGAGGAAGGTGTTCTTAATGAGCCACGAAAATCAAGGAGCGGATGAATTTTAGCATGAATAATAGGACTCCTGTCCGTTAGTGGTGTCATTCTAACTTCAAACCATGTCATTGCATCAGGAAAAACTACTACTGTCTATGGACAACAGCAAATGGGCGAGACACAATCTAGGCACCATAATCACTATGTAAACAGATAACATCTATAATAATAAGACTAGGAAAGGTTGAGCCCATAGTCAAGAACGTGAATGGTTGCAGGAATAGTGATATCTTGTTGCACAAGCAGAATCATAATGAGAAAAACATTTAGACAAAATTTCGTGTATGTACTATCTTGTGAAATCTGTTGGAGCAACAGTAGTCACAAAAGATAGAGAGACTCCAACAGAAATAGAATCACTTTGGATTTATGGAAGAAAGAAAATGAAAGCACCAACTTCACAGCTACTAAACATGGTTAACTAAAGAAGAATGAGATAAGGGGAAGAATGGATACTCTACACAACATGATTAGAGTAAGTTGAATGAAACTGGTGAGTTTCTGAATTGAAAACGTGAATTATTATGGTCCCTAAAGACCAAAAACGGTGTGCAGATATAGAGTAAGCGACAAGGCAAAAACTACTGTAGATTTCACGACTTCTTCCACTGAACCTAGCAGGTTTACTACACTTGAAAAGTTCGTGGAAACCCAGAATGATTTCTTCAACATTTCTACTGTTGAAGACTATTTTCAAAACTAAAAATGGAAGTCTGGCCACCACTACCTACTTCACTCACCCTCCTTCAACGAACCCCCCCCACCCAACCTTCCCTCTCTCAGGGGCCTCACCCAATTATTGCTCCATGAACAGATGAACCTATGTCACACTTAACAAAAGAAACATATTTTTCTCAAAAGATCCAACACAAAGTACTTCAAAGACAGGAATCTGAGGCTCTAACTGAACAAACATGTCGGATTATAACTATTTTCAATGCATATCCAGTTAAAGGAAAAGCACATAGTAACAATTTACACACAATGTGAAACATGATACGGTTGCATATGAAAATTTCAATTGGCAGAAGAAACCAGATATTGTACTCACACCATCACCAACAGCAAACAAGCTAACAACTCGGTAATTCTGCACGTGGCGTACAACCAGCAGAGCATAAATATCAACAATTGCCAGAGCAAGGCTCCACAAGCTCTGCAAGCCAGCAGCAGCAACAAGGTAACTGTGACAACAAAAAACTTATTGGAGCAGGTAATGACACACCAAGCAAATAGCCGACATAGCAGTCAAGGGAAAAAAATGCACACATAAGCTTGAAAAATTGAGTTTCAAAATATTGCAAGCTTGATCAGCCATAACCTCCTCAAGCTCACAAATATAACCAGCTGTTGCTTAAGTTCTAAGCCACCTAGAAACACAAATCTAACAGATAACAATAACAGTAGATTTGAATTTGAAAAAAAAAATAATAATAATAATCAGCAGAACACCAGTTATCTGGCATGTTCCTGTATTCCTCCTCCATCAAAGGCTCGATCAACAAATATCAAACGATATAGATTTTTGCTTACAATCAGTAATCCTCTCAAATAGCTGAAAAACTCGATCTCTTTTCTACCACATGCTAATAGAAAAATCAAACAGTATCAATAGAAAGCATTTTCAACCTAAGCGATTTACTTTCAATTAACCTTCACAAGTTCATATTAGCTCAAGTAACTCAACTCATACTGGCTTGCGACAAATCAGAAATTATCCAGGTTCATCACATCTAAAACTACCTACACAAAAATTATTTCCCCTAAATATCAGCAATTAAGCTAGAAAAAAAAATCGAATTTCAGATGTCTACTTTGCTAATTATTTTCATTTATATAACTAATAATTTAATACAAATAAAAAAAGGAAATTTGATAAAAAAAATAAAAATAGGAGAGATAATTAATTAATTGATTAATTACCAGAAGGCAGTGACGGAAGGGAAGTCACTAGTGGTGGCCATGACGGTGAGAGCAACCACAGCGAATATGAACTGAGCGAATCGGAGAAAGAGGCCGCCGATCGTTCCAGGCATTCCTTGGATGTCTTTCATCCTCACTCCGGCAGCTAAAGGCGCGTTTGGATCCTCCGTCTGAAGCGGCGGCGCTTCCACTGGTACTGGATGCACCGTCGCGTGACTCACACTCATCCTTGATCCAACTAAAATACTTTCTCTTCTATCTCTATTTTCTCTGTCTACCTCATTTTCATACCGGATGATGTATAGCTCGAAACGTTGTCGTATTGATGTGAGAGTTTGTTAGGGGAGGAGGTTCTGGAAATGGTAGATTCTTGGATTTGCTTTAGGATGATGTGCTCTAAACGACGACGTTCTGATATAAATTTGATTTGCAAATCGTTAATCCGTGTACGACTTTTTGGCTCAATAACATTAAAAGCGTGGGCAAAGAAAAGGTAGCGTTCAAGCACGCTTTCTTTGTAAAATTAGACCATTTCGATATCTATTATTTAAAATAGATATTAACCAGCTTAATTTGATTTTATATATGTAAAATTATAATAACTTGATTAAAAAAATGTATGTAGGGAAAGTTTATAAAATAGTTTTTTTATAATAATCTTATTATTGCAGAGCTAAATTTCTTCTCCAAAAATCTATATTTTTTGTGGAATACAAGTGAAGGGAAATGAATAAAGGTCTATGTTGGAGATGACACGCATATCAAAAGGTAAAAGAAAAATGGTTTTTTTTTTTTAATAGTAAGAACGGAAGTTATATAATTCTTATTGCTTTGCACGGGTAAAGTTTCCACGATCATGAAGACCGAAATCAAATTTTGTTGTCAACAAGTTTTAGAACAATAAAGATTTATTTGCTGAATTAAGATTACATTAGGGAATATTTAATCAATTGCGGGTGGATTATAAATTCGCAAATCATAAAAGTAATATAAATATTAGTCAATTCACGAGAGGAATTCCTTATAATTTACTCTTTAAAAATCAAAATTATTAATAATTCATAATATTATCCTCTTAGAAAATTTTTGTTAGACATCAATTATAACTAACAAATTATTATATTATTTTTCATAAGAATAATCCCGTTCTCAATATCATTTTATATTTAAAAAATAGTAAAGAATTAATTAAATACTAAAATACATTGCCATAATAAATAATAGCCTAACTTATATTAATAAAATAAAATATTATACATTTGATTATACAAATTCACATATCTATTTAAAGTATAATAAAATACCATTGCACCGCTAAATAACCATTTAAGAAATATTGAAAAGTTAATTTCTTATGTGTTTGTATATATCATTATGTGTCTCATAATCAATATTTTTCAATTATATATATACAATAATTTAAAATTAACTATTTTATTCTATTTTATTAAATTTATGTAGATAAATGAATTATTTCAAATTATTTATATTTAAATTTGTTAATAAAATATGTTTTATTACTATTTTCACCATATATCTTGTATTTAATAATTTTCAATTATTATATATTAATAAAATATATATTTAAGTGATCCACCAATTGAATTGGGTAGTTACTCACCAGTTAAACCCACCTCTCTTGTCAGGTTCCTTCCTGAGTTGGGATTAATAACTATGATTACAATACTACAAAGTATTTTGGACAAAAAACTACTTAAAAGACATTGCCAATATTATTATCCAATAACTTAATAGAAGTATAGACTAATTAGTTAAATTGTATTGTTATTCACACTTATTTGCACACATGAAGGTATATGTACACACAAGCATATATACATGCTTATTATAGTTACTCATAAACTCGTTTATCAATTATCATTTATTACATTCACTTATACGATCCAGATTTTTTAAAAGTATAAATATAATAAAGTTATTTATGAATTTGTTTCATATTTATTTGGAATTTTAAAATGGTATTAAATTATTTTCTAAAAATACTAAAGTAAATTTATTTGATGTTACATCAAAATGGTCTGTTTCATTTTGATTTATTTATATGTGGTTTACCTTATTAAAAAAAATCATTTTATTGGTTCGATATATGCCCTGTTAGGTCAGATTTTCAATAAAATTAAATAGGTCTAGTTGTAGGTGTGTTTATTTGATTGATGTTTCACTTTTTGATTTGTTTGATTTGACTTATTTAATTTTGACTTGAAAATCTCAAAATTAAAGTTAAGTCATACAAACTCAAAGTCAATCAAAGTCGAGTCGTTTAAATTCGACGACCGGTAAATCGAATAAATTGAATGTAAATTCTCTTGCATTCAATGTTCTAATTCCAGAATTATTTAGTACATCATTTCCAATATTTCATATCATGTTACAAATTCAAAATATTATATAGTAGAATACAAGATAATACAAGTTCATAGATAATGCAATAAAATACATAATCAAATTACAATCGTGTCATTAACAAAATATGTGTGTACCAAAATATAATTTACAATATATTATATATACAAGATTAATATATATATATATATGTGTGTGTGTGTGTCAAAAGTTACAAATAATATATAAATGTGTATTAGTGTATATATCACATATTGACATACTAAAAGTAATTTACAAAATCACAAATTCAAAATAATTTACTAAAGATAATTCACATATCAAAATCTTATTGAATCATTAACCCATGTTAAGCTATATCTCATAAGATATATATATATATATATATATATATATATATATATATAATATATAATTATCCAACTCTATCTATATTAATAATAGGTTAGTAATTTATTTAATATACTTGTTGATAGTAAAAATATTACATTAATAAATTATGTAGTACAAGTATATAAATTAGATGTTATGTAAAATATATTTTATTACAAGTATAAGTTATACAAATCTAGTAATGATATCATGTATGTATATTTAAATAATTGTATATACTTTAATAAATATTAAAGTATATACAATTATTTAACTATAGTATCTACGTGTATTAAAAGGAAATTAGTAATATATTTAATTAGTTATTGAAATAAATATGTTATATTAATGTATAAGTAAATAAATTACAAAATAATGTGAATATGTATTACACTTACATTGATAACTCCAACAATTATACAAAGAAAAAATAATTTTAGTAGTTATTAACATATTTAATTATTAATAATTAAAAATATTATGTTTAAAATATTATGTACACAAATATCAAAAGAAATATAGTTATTCGATTTATTTGATCGACAAAGTCGAACGACTTATTCGACTTATAAATCAGTTAATCTATAAATTAGTATTCGATCGGTGATTTGATATGAAAATTAAAATCAAAATTAAGTAAAGAAGTTGATTAATTAATTTAATTTTGAGTCAAAACCAAACGAATCAAAATCAAACAAGTTAAATTAATTTTTTTTTTCAGTTGGACTCTAGATAATTTGACTTGACTAATAATTGAACCCAAGCCTGGGTTTGTAAATACCGGACCTGATTTTGTACTTTTCCGTCCCCTTTTTTTTTTTTTTTTTTTTCCATTTCCCACACCTCCAAAGTCCATCCAAACAAACAGTCTATCACTCTATCATCCGATTTTTAATACAACTACCGAAAAAATCGTGTTTTTTTTTTCTCCTCTCTCTTTGATCTTTACGGCTGCGCTCTTTATTTTTCCATCAATATTCCAAAAAAGTTAGGGTTTTATAATTTACCACTTTTTCTCACATCGGAATCTCGAGCTATCTTATAAAACTGTCTAGGGTTTTTACAGATCTAGTTTTATTCTTCATCTTCTATATCCACCTCTTTCTCTCTCCGCCTATACATACAAACTCACGTACATATACATATTTACTTGTCTCGCATACCACGCGCGCACACGAATTTGAATATGTTTTGGAAACTCACAGCTCTTTCTGCTTCTGCGCCGGTGAGTTCACTTGATCCATTTATATTTTTTACCCTGTTAATTCAAGGAGGTTGAAATTAATTTTCTTGGATAGAAATTGTTGTGTTTTTATTAATTTTTTTTCATGTGAAAGTACGTTTTATGCTTAATTATTGGTGATTAGCTGAAGCATTGTGATTTATCTTTGTGTCCTAACTCGGAAGCACTCTATGCATCTATTTGATTGCCATTTAATATTGAAATTCTTCTTTAATTAGTCTGTGTTGCTATTTATTGGATGAAATTCATTTTTAGTAATGCCATTTGATATTGAAATTCTTCTCTAATTAATGCGCGCCACTGTTTATCGGATGAAATTCCATTTTAGTTTATTATGAAATGTTTCAATTGCTCTAAAAAAAGAAATATTTTAATTGTTAATTAGATGAAATGTTTTAGCTTAGTTGATTTATGAATGCACTTCTTTAATTTTGTAAATGCACATATTGAGTTGAATATTTAGTATAAGAAGTAACAGTGGTGGCTCTTAGTGGGGTTTAATTGCAATTAGTATTGCTACGAGGATTTGAGGACTAAATTTCTTTTCCTTGATTGAGATAAGTGGAAAAAGATAAAAATTAATTTTAGACTGTTTTAATGTTCCTTTTTTTCCGTGTGATCCACTGATGTTTTTAAATTATGTATTTATTTAAATTTGTGGGTAACAAGTTTAAGGGCAAAATTATTTGAGCCCAAGTTTTTTTTCCCTTCCGGGGGGTGGGGGGTGGGGGGGAGGGATTTAAATTTTTCCCTGCATTAGATAGGGATAAATTATTTTGAGTTATATTTCAACTCTTCCTGTCTTTTGTTTCCTCTCATAATTTTGCTGTGTGAAATGAACTTTGACTTTTGAATTAATTTGCTTTCTCAAGATGAAATTAAGTTAGAGAGTGATCTTGTTAAATCAATAGCTTGATTATTCGAAGCTTGTAATCGATGGAATAATAACTGCTGCTGACTAAAGCTCTTTTAGTATTATAGTTATTGTCTGTTTCTTGGACTCTGTATCTGATATTTCCACTAAGATGGTTCATTTCCCATTTCTTAAGAAGTTTGAATTTAGATACTGATTGGCTCTGATTTGCCTTGATTTGCCTTGATTTACCATTGACCGTTCTAGAGTTACATCTATGATTCTCTGACATTTTGCCCGCTTATTAATCTAGTTTTTATAAGAGTTTTCCTGTAATGGCCTAACGCGATATATTTCTGTTTGTCTTTTATGGTTTCCAGGTTGAATCAGTGTTAGACCAGGAAAACTTCACATTGGAAGAGCTTTTGGATGAAGAAGAGATAATCCAAGAGTGCAAAGCTATAAACCATCGGCTTATAAATTTGTAATCTAAAATCTATTTTTTTTTTAAAAAAAAAAAAAAATCCCCCCCACCCCGCCGCTGCCCAATTTAAGAAAAAAAAAAAGAAAAAAAGAAAGCTACAAGAGAAGGATAAGAATAAAAGAAAGTAGGAAAAGTGGATTTAGAATCTAGGAAATGTTTATAACAGCTTTGATATGCGAAAGGTAATAAATCACTTTTGTTTACAGTTTAAGAGAAAGAACCCAGGTTGAGCAGTTGCTGCGGTATGTTATTGAAGAGCCTCCAGAAGATGCTGACAGTAAACGAACGTTCAAGTAGGTTATTGTTGTCCAGTCCCAGGAAAAAAGAAGTAGCTATTGTAAAAGATGCCACTATTATCATGGTTAATTTTTCTTTTATTTTCAAGAAATCTCAGTTTTACCATCACATTTTGGTTATGTCAATTTAGGTTCCCCTTCATCGCTTGTGAGATTTTTACATGCGAAATTGATGTTATCTTAAAGACTCTTGTGGATGAAGAAGAGGTATGGATGTTGTTACTTATAGTTGCACCAGTATAAATAATTGAAAAGCGTGATGTATCCATTTGGATTGTTTGTTACAGTTGATGGATTTGCTATTCTCATTCCTGGAACCAAACCGTCCTCATAGTGCTTTGCTTGCTGGGTATTTTAGCAAGGTATCAAGTGCTTGTGCAAGGAGCTGTTTTATGTGATTTTTCATTTCCCCTTTTTCCCCCCTCTTACTGGCATTTCAGTAAAAGCTGTTTCACATAGCTTTTGTTGTATTACAGGTTGTAATATGCCTCATGTTGCGTAAGACTGTACCATTAATGAATTATGTTCAGGTGACTGACAATAACCTTTTTTTTTTTTTTGTATTGGCTATTCTGGGTTGATACTAGTAAGCATTTAACTTTATTGTTTTTCACCTTTTAAGCTTAGATATATTTAGGGGGTTTGGTTTGGAGGGTACGGGAATCAGGAATTCGAGTTAAACCCAGTGGAGGAGCCACATATTGTCTAGTGGGGGAATGTGCCCCCCCTGGACTAATAACAACAGCATATTTGAATAAAAAAAATTCTGTAAAATGTCATCGCCAATTGACTTGGTGTCCCACTGACCAAAAAAATAAATTTTTGCATGTGAACTGCTTGTAGTTGGGAAGTAAAAATGTAAAATATTTGATGTTAAAATATTAATTGTTTGCCTCATTGATTAAAATTTCAGTCTTATCAATGTGGCTTAAGTTTGAACGTTATAAGTTTTATCTTAATTCACATCCCTATAAAGGAAAAGTATAGGGATGTGGTTACAAGTGTGAGAACACCAGGAGGGTTGACGCGAGAGTTCCCTATAAATATAGGTTTACACCAAGGTTCAGCTCTAAGCGTTCTTATCTATTTGTATTGGTCATAGATGAACTTACAAGGCACATACAGGAGGAAATACCATGGTATATGTTATTTGCAGATGACATTGTTTTAGTAGATGAAACAAAAGATGGGGTTAATGCTAAACTTGAGGTTTGGAGAGAGACACTTGAGGCAAAAGGGTTTAGAATTAGTAGATCAAAAACAGAATATATGGAATTTAAGTTTAGCAAGGTGCACGTAGGAATAGAATAGGGGTTAGTATCCCAGATCAAGAGATCCATAAGTAAAATTTTTAAGTATTTAGGATCAATTCATCAGAGTGATGGTGGTATAGATCGAAATGCTACACATCGGATACAAGTGGGTTGGACTAAATGGAGAATGGCATCGGGAATATTATGCGGCCGCAAAATCTCTTTACGACTTAAGGGTAAATTTTATAGAACGGCAATTAGGCCAGCGATGCTTTATGGGTTTGAGTGTTGGGCAGTGAATTACACACATGAACAAAAGATGCACTTAGAGTAGTAGAAATGTGAATGTTAAGATGGATGTGTGGGCACACTAGGATGGACAAGATACGCAATAAGTATATTCGTGAGAAGATTGGAGTAGCATCTGTTGATGAGAAGATGTGAGAAACACACTTAAGGTGGTTAGGTCATGTGTTAAGATGACTAATAGAAGCGCTTGTTAGGCGAGTAGATTTTAGAGAAAGTAGTCAACATAAGAAAGGTAGGGGAAGACCGAAAAAGACTTGGTGGGTAACTTGTAAGAAAGATATAGCCTATCTAGGAATTGAAGAGGATATGGTTCATGACAGAGCACAATGGCGTAGCAGGATTCATACAGCTGGCCCTACTTAATGGGATTAAGGCTTGGTTTGTTTGTTTGTTTGCGATTTGATTTTTTGGAAAAATTTTAATATAGAATTTTGTGTAGATAAAGATAAAATAAAAACATGCTCTACTAAGGGCTAAAAAAATGTGCTACACTATTGTTATTTGTGCCCCCACTGAAAAATAATTTCTAGATCTGCCTCTGGTTAAACCTAGCCAATACTTATTGCTCCGCTGTTGGGTATGGGAATTGAAATTTGGAAGCATACCCAAAAATTGAGCCACTCTCCATACCTAAGTGAATTGGCAGGTTTTATGTTGATTCCCAATGTGAAATTTTTTTTTCTCTCCTTCCCTTCCCACAGAAACTTGTTTTCCCCTCCTCACATCCCTCCTCATCCTACTTCTCTTCCTCCCCTCCTTCCTCCTCCCGCAGCCCCCGCTTTCTCCTCCCTCCCCTCCTCCCTCCAGATCTGGTGGTGATTAGGGGTGTAGTGGTGGTTGCAATGGAAGAAGAAACCGACAAAGATGGTTTAAAATAATAACAATAATAATACTCCCTCCATCCTGTTTTGATTGTCGCATTTTGATATTTGTGCTTTTTACTGAAAGTGGGGACATTGGCCTTACATTCCTATTTTACCCCGAAGTCAAAGTTAAATTCCGGGTTTGCTTATGGTTATAGTACAACTGGGCATCAGAAACGTCACACGTGGTCCCGCTTCTGTTTGCATATTAAAATGCAACAACTGGTGCATAAGAGGTTGCATGCACCTACTTCTAACAACTTACTGAACAAGAACAGGCGGTGTGTTTCACGCATGTAAAGTGCCTTTTTGGATATTTCATTCAAATTAGTGTGGGATCATAATTGCAAGGAATAAACGGGAGAATGAGAGGGGTAGTAGTTGGAAAAATGGTCAAAGTTTTTTACCAAATTTAGTATGTGACCAAAATTTTGGGACAATCCAAAAAGGAAAGCATGACACTTTCAATGGGATGGAGGTAGCAGTAGTAGTGGTGGTGGTGCAAAAAAGATATTATAGGCTGCTTTAGATAGGCATCATTTGTCTTCTTTGCCAATTATAGTGGGTTTGTATTATTCTTTATGTAGGAGTTAATTTGTGTTAATTTGTGTTTTTTTCAATAATGAAATTAGATAGACAGAAATCCCTTCTGTGTTAATTTGTGTTTTTTTCAATAATGTCTTGAAATTAGATAGACAGAAATCCCTTCTCATTATATAGAAAGGCAGACGATTTAAACAGTTTTTGTGTACATTAAGTTTTTAAGATTTGAGTGCATAACTGCTAGGATGGTGAACTGTCTGACGAGTCTATGTCTGTTGTGCCCGAGCGGGTTTTTCCAACTTGGTTTTTTCTCGTTACAGACTCTAATAATAGTATTTATGCAAGCAAATTTTGTTTTTTCAGTAAGAAAAATCTTACCGGCTTATCCTGTTATAAGCTAAATAACTCAAATTCATGGTTATGTTTGACATGATGACTGGGCTTCATCTCAGACTGTAAGATAATTGCGTGATATATCATGCATACCCTATCAAGGTCAAGGGGTTGGCCATTTTAGTTAAAAGCAAATTGTTTGTGGACAATAAGTATACTACTTATAATTTGCTTTACTGATGAAAGTTGAATCTTAGTGAAATATCATACTTTTGTGATAGAGTAGACCTGTTGTCTTCCACCCCCATTCAACTTTTTTATTTTATTTATGTGTTGTTTTGCAGTCTCATCATGATGTCTTCTGCAAGCTGGTTGATTTGATTGGCATCACATCTATCATGGAGGTTGTTATAAGATCTTAAGTTTGGTTTCTAAATTTAATTTAAGCTACATATGGTATCATGACTTTTCACTGACCAGCTCTTTGTACAGGTTTTGGTACGACTTGTTGGTGCTGATGATCACATCTACCCTAGCTCTATGGATGTGATGCAATGGCTGGCAGACAGCAATTTATTGGAAATGATTGTTGATAAATTGAGTCCATCTGTAAGCTAAGAGAATCATTTGTTTCTTATATTGACGTGCTTTCTGAGCAGATGCGTGATGAATGTCATTTGAGAATCCAATGATTTCGTAGTTAACGAGGCTTGTGTCACTTAATTGTAGGAATTTTTCCATAGATGTTTTCTGCATCTGTAAGGGTCATATTACGATATGCATCACGTGGATTTTCTAAGCAACAGGAAATGCTTTTACCTCGACATTGGCATGTTTGATGACAGTTTCTGTTATAGCAATTAGTACCTGCAGAAAGCAAAAGTAACATATTTGAAGTTCCAATCCTTTTCACCTTGCTTTTTTCAATTAATGCATTTTGGCTCCTATGGAGTTCTAGAATTAACTAATATGCAACTATGTCATTGTTTAGTTTCATGGTAGTCATGAAGCATACTTGATATTCTTTATGTGTATACTTCATGAGCTTGTGACTTATGTGCCTAAAGTTGAGTGTTCTATGTTACTTCAGTTTGTCAGATGTATTCTACATGTGGTAGCTTATTTGGTGTCTCCTTGATTCTGTTTAGAGTTCTCCTGAAGTACATGCAAATGCAGCAGAAACCCTTTGTGCTATAACCAGAACTGCTCCATCTCCTTTGGCCACAAAATTATGTAGCCCAAGGTTTGTAAAATTTTAAATAAGCTGGCTTCACATTTCTTCTGTGTAGATGATTATCAATTTTGTACTTATCTTTCCATGATCTTACTCAGCTATGTTGCAAGGATTTTCAATCATGCACTTGAAGACTCACATTCAAAATCAGCTCTTGTACACTCATTGTCTGTATGTATATCGTTGCTGGATCCAAAAAGATCAATTCCATCTCCTTTGATGTACTCTTTTCGAAGTCAGCATGTATACGAGTCACCTATACATGTAAATCCTGACACAGTTGGAGCTATGCTGCCGAACCTTGGTGAGATTGTTAATGCTTGCTGATAATTTTGTATCACTAATGCTATTCAACTCTTTGCTCTGTAATAAAAGGTTATCTATCTCATGATATGGAATTTAGAAAGGGTTAAGCATATAACCTTGTAGAACTGTCGAGGTCTTGGGTGATTGATTATTACATTTTTAATATTTTGATTAGCTATGTTTTTATGGAAATTTAGTGGCTTACTTTTTATGCAGATATTTGCTTGCCAATTATTGAATTGCTTCTTCTGAGAGTACCCTTGTTGCCCCTTTGTCATGATAGATTTATCTTATCAGATCAAACATTCTTCTCTCTTAGTGTGGTCACTATGTCATCTAAGACGTCTTGTACATACGCTTGTTTAAAATCTTGTCAGAGACATCAACTGGGATGTCAACCAACTGGAAACTGTGTTTGCAGATATTATTTTGCTTCTTAGGAAATTAGAAGGATTAAACATTCATGATAATTTTGTATGGACTGGAAGGAAAATCTTGATTGACTACTTCCAACATCTAAACACCCTCAATTTCCTCATCATCAAATGAAGTGTTGGTCCCTGAGTTAGCCCCTTTTTAAAAAAAAAAATTCATATCTAGATTTTTATTTTCCCTAAAACTTGAATCGACCCACCAGAAGTATGTTGATGTTTTATTGGAAACCAATACTTTGCTTATAAACGCCTATATGCGTGTGTGGGCGGGAGAGACTGTCTATTGAAGTTTCTTTATCTTCCAATGCCTGGTAATTTAAGCTATACCATATGCCCTGGCGTTTTTAGCTTTTCCGTTTGTATCTGTCAAGAAGTGCAGGTTTGGGGGGTGAATAAATAGTTGTGTATGCTCTTGTGAGTGCAAGAGATCAGGTGCAAGGATGTGATTAAAATAAAACATGCTTCGTCTTTCTTTTAATAATATTTTGTGATTTTAATTTGTCTTGTTTTGCAGTGGACCTGCTGATGTTGTTGAATCTGTCGTCTGATGAGAAGACTTTGCCCACAACATATGGTGAATTAAGACCACCTCTTGGGAAGCATCGCTTAAAGGTTCTCTCTCTCAATTGTAAAATAAAGAGACGCCAAATTTCATTCTTTTGGTGTTGAGTAAAGAGTCCCTCCCTACCCCTCCTCCCCGGCGCCGGCTCTCTCTCTCTCTCTCTCCTCGATGCACCCTCCCAACTGCACCCCCATCCTTGATTTGGGAAGAGAAAAGAATTTGGATATCTGGAAGTCTTGTTTGAGAAATTAATGAATTCTAAATGTGTTGCATGATATTTAGTAATATACAGTTGAATTTGAGTTTTAACATTTGTACTTGCATCTCTCCACGATGAACTCTAAAGTCTATGAAAATTGCAGATTGTAGAATTCATTGCTGTGTTATTGAAAACTGGAAATGAAGTTGCAGAGAAGGAATTGGTGAGCTCTGGGACTATTAAAAGAATCCTTGATCTCTTTTTTGAGTAAGTGCCTTAATATGTATGTTTTTATTTGTATTTTGTGCTTTAGTATCATGAATTACTAAATGATCTGTGATAAGTTGCTTTGACCTTGTCTCATTCTAATATATATATATATATATATTGTTGCAGGTATCCCTTCAACAATGCCTTGCACTCTCATGTGGAGAGTATAATTTATTCATGTTTGGATAGCAAAAGCAAAACCATCATTGATCATCTTTTCCAAGACTGTAACATGATTGGATCTAGATTTCTTCATGCGGATGAGGCATAAGAAGAAGTCATTTCTGGTGATCTTAGTCTGGTATGTTGTATCATATATTAAGTAATTGTCTTCTGAAATACTTATAAACCCTTGATATATAAATTGTTGGGCACTTGTAAAAGTTTTGCTAGTTATATGACTCTTCTTAACTTGGATTTTGTTCAAATTGAATATCTAAGGCATCTCTTCCTGCAGCCAACTGTACCTGCTGACAGAAGACAGGCTCCTCGGGCAGGATTTTTTGGACACATAACGCGAATATCTAATAAACTTGTACAGTTGGGAAACAGTGACTCGTCCATTCAAGCACATCTTCAGGTGTCATGAAATAGAGATTTCTTGTTGATATGTTATTTGTGTATCATATATAAGAATCTCTACATAAGTATCATATGATATTAACTTTGGATCTTCTTTGGGTGTGGTTATCCTAGAAAGTATTGCAATTTTAAGTTATAAGTGATGTTTTTTCCCTTTAAAGCAAAACTCGATCAATTGTTGTCTGTGTGGCAATCAAGTAGTCATAATGCGAGTGTAGAACAAACTTCTAGTAAGTATTATCTTTTGGTGTTTACTGTGCTCAAGTATTGGAGTACTATCTTAGCTTCCTGTCTTGGTTCCAGCATTGGAACTTTTCTGTCCTATGTTTAAATTGAGGTCCGTGCAATGATTTCTCGAATGCCTTATTGTATCTATATTTCATGTAGATCTGGATCTCTTTGCTTTTGAGCAACTGCTTTTACTCTTGACTTCTTCAGCTGGATACTTGAAGCTTAGATTTTAAATATCCTATGTTACTGACACCAGTACGATGGGGGATTCATATTGATGTATGGAAATTATGATTTACGTGTAGTATATGGAGGATGAGATAATTCCATCTTAAGCAGTTTATTTTCCTATGAGTTGCTATTTCTTCCACTAACATAAATTTAATTTATTTGCTTTAGGAGAATAACGAGTGGAATGAGTGGCAGTCTTCGGTCTTGCAGGATCGGAATGTAGTCGAAAATGTGTACCGATGGGCTTGTGGGTATGCTTCTTGATCACTTTGGTTTCCAGGGTGCCTTACATTTCACTTCAAAAGAATTGTGTTTTAACTGCTCCGTTGTTCCATTTTTGAAATGTTGATGATTAAATTTCAAGATGTTCTGTTTTTATCGTATGTAAGAAATATGGCTGTGTAGCCTATATTGAGAAAAAAATTTGTCATTGTAGTGAATATATAAGTATAACCTTTCATTCTTAGCCCTTTATGTCTGTAAGAATTGGATGAAGTTTCTTAGATGCATACCTCTGGTGTTTTGACCTAAATTTGTTGATAATGATAAAAAACGTTATCTGATCACAACAATAATTATTCTCAAGATTAAATGGGGAATAATTCTGGTACGAAGTAAGAGGAATTAGAATAGAATATGGGGATGCTTGTGCTGTGGGAATTTCAAATTTCTCCTCAGCTTAGTCTATGATTGACAAGATATTAATATGTAAGAGCAGAGAATTTATTTGTGATCATCCATATCAATTGAGGTGCATCTGCTTCTAAATGCCTTCCCTTCTGGATTTGCTTGAAAAAGGAAAGTGCAAAAAGGACTCATTCCTAAAAGTCAGCTCTCCAAAATGGAAAGGTTACTGATGTATATACATCTCTCTCTACATTTCGACATGTGCAGCCGGCCAACTGCATTGCAGGACAGGACTAGGGATAGTGATGAGGAAGATGTTCATGACAGGGATTATGATGTTGCAGCATTAGCTAATAATCTCAGTCAAGCATTCAGATACACCATATATGATAATAATGATGCTGAAGAGGTAGTTATTTCAAGGATAAGTGAATTCAGCGAAAAATAGTTTTCTGTTGCAACTGGAATAATAGAAAATCTTGTAGTTTCCTAAAGAATTCATTGCTTGGTGCAGGTCCATGGAGCACTTGATCGAGATGATGAGGTAACATGTTTAGTCTATTTTCTGTTTCATTCTCCTATTGGATGAACATGAAATTATTTTTGAAATTCTATTTTATGTCTTCCATGAAGATGTCTGGGATACTTGCAGCCTAAATTCTTGCGGGAATAGTAAATACAAGGCATGCTTGGAATTCATCATATTAAACCTGTCTTTCATGATTGAGTTCTGGTATTTTTTTGATGCTACTACAGGATGTCTACTTTGACGACGAATCTGCTGAAGTTGTGATTTCGTCCCTGAGATTGGGTGATGGCCAGGGAAGGTGAGTTTTTTTGGGGTTGTAATAAAGGTACTTGTTCAAGCAAGAGTGATAATGAATGAAGTTGACATCGTCAACCTTTAAGCTTAATTTATTTGCATCCTCTACATTATTTCTTCAACCAATTAGTTTTACCTTTTCCACTAATAGGAAAGGTGTTAAATTTAGTCCACGACTGCTGTTAATGAAAGCGGCTTTGGTGATCATTATTCTTCAATCCTTCTAAGATTCTGGTTAATAATATTTTATTGGCTTCGGTACTGAGCTAACAGCACTTGAATCACGGATTTTAGTTTTTGTCATTTAGGCCTTGTGAGTCTAATGTAAACATTTTTTTTCTCGTTGCAGTTTGTTCACAAATTCCAACTGGTTTGCTTTCCAAGATGATTAGATAGAGCTGGTGATGCAGATATGAGTACCTCAGCAACTGATATGATGGATGAGATTAACTTGAATGGAACCTCCAATGAAGGTAACAGTAGTAGTGATGATGAAGTGGTAGTTGGAGAGGATGAGGAATTGGCTGATGGTAAAAGTTCTGCCAATTTTACATCTAGTACTAGTAATGGTATCTTCAGTGGGTTTAGTAGAGAAAATTCTTTAAATGGGGGAGATGAGGAGAAGACAGGTGCACGTGGTGACGCGGGTTCCTTCTGTTTTGAGTCATCAGACTGTGACGATCTCTTTGGAGACAGGCCCATACCTGAATGGGTAGCATGGACCGAGGCATCAGATTTCCAAGTTAGTGGATCTAGTGTAAATCCCTTTGATGATCAATGCAACTCTACTGACAATGTCACTAAATCAGTGGAGCAGGTGTCTACCCCTATTAGTTCAACTTCGAGTGGAGACACTGTATCCAGTGGTACCACCACCTCCCCTTCTACAGATTCAGATCAAATAGTGTTGGTTCATCCGGATCTGATTCAAGTCAGCAAGCTGCTTCAGTGCCCTCTTTGTTTGAAGAGGATGTTGAATTTGTAGGGGTAGAGTTAGAAGGAACAGAGAAGGCAATGGAGCAGGCGCTTAAGGAGGGGATTGTTGGGGAAGCAGGCCCATTGAAGAGGAACATAATGCCCAAGGAAAATTCAGATGACGATGGAGCTGGGGTGAAGGAATTTAACGATGCGAACTACTGGAGAGTTGATCAAGAGGTTGCAGTGTTGGAGTAATTCTGTGTTGATCCTCGTAATGTGGAACCTGGATCTGAGAACTGATGGTCAGGGATCCCATATTTAGGCTGGGTTGGTCTTTAATGCTGCAGGATATGTACAGTATATTTTTGTTTCAACAGAGGATCGTAACACTAGGCTATATAGTTGTCGCTGATTATTCATTGTTATACTCAATTGTTGTTTATTATTCAGTGTCTTGTTTCCATCTGGATGAATATTTGTCAGGATATTTCCCCATGTCCTACATTTTGCCTGAGTTTAATCTGGCAGCAGCAGCTACCCTTTCAGTCGTCCACTGGTCAGCTTTATTGGGGATATGAAATATTCATCTTTGTAACATGGACGGTAAAACTCTATTTGCATTTTTACCTTTTTGTTCATATCCTTGACTGCAGGGAGGAGCAATTGAAGCCGTTCTTCTGTTTAGATTTCTTTTACGCGAGTTTAATGCTATCGGATTGGCTTCTGTGTAAACTTCAGGTTTTGTATAGGTATCGGAACTTGAGCAAAGTTTTGATTCTCTCCGAGATTTCTATAATATAGGCATCTCCTTCAGATGTTGTATGATGCTAATGTTAATAGATTAAGAAGAAACGTTTATGGCTGATGCCATTAAGTCGGTGCATTTATATAAAGTGGTTAAGTGACAAAAGTCGTGTTACTAGATTTAAGAAAAAATGAAAACAAAAAGTTTGGTGATTTAATATGGGAGATTTTTATAATCTTGTTGTTATATAAGAAAATTATCTATAAATTTTTACATGTAGTATTGTATTGTGTTATTAAGTAATATTGAAATTATAATTTATAAATTGATATCATAAATTTTTTAAAATTTAATCTACACTACAGGATTTACAAATAGAATCAAAAGTTTTATCTAAGAAATATTGTTTTCGAATCACCAAAAAAACAAAAAAAAAACCGTAGAGGTCATCCGCCAAAATTGGCCTAATGAAAGTACATAACTGCCCATGGGTACTTGAGAGACTTTCCAAAGAATCTTTACACAATCTTGTTCCGCGTGGAAAAAGCTTTAGCGTGTGTATTCTATTTCTATTTATATTTACCAGAGAGAGACGGCTAACGCGGAGGATAAAGAACTCTAGGGTTAGGTTTGAACGAAGAAGAAGAAGAAGAAGAAGATGATAGAGGTGGTGCTGAACGATCGGCTGGGGAAGAAGGTCCGAGTGAAGTGCAACGAAGATGACACGATCGGCGACCTGAAAAAGCTGGTGGTCGGCTCAGACCGGGACTCGTGCCGACAAAATCCGTATCCAGAAGTGGTACACCACCTACAAAGACCATATCACCCTCAAGGATTACGAAATCCATGACGGCATGGGCCTCGAGCTCTACTACAATTAATTTACTAGTAAGCAACAACTACGTTGACCGTTGATGATTTTTTTTTTTTTTTTTAGCTTTTGTTGTTTTGTGATTTTGTTTGGAATTTTCATGGTGGATTTTTGTAAGATGATGATATTATTTTTATAATAAAATTGCCTAATTCGTGTTTTTATTAGGAGTTTTTGAAATTGGGAATTTTTATTGGCTAATTAGGGTTTATGCTGTTCTTGATTTTTTTTTTTTTTTAGTTTAATTTTATTTACGAGCTTTGGAATTTTTCAGAATTGGTATGATTTCTTTTACGAAATTTAGGTTTGTTATTATTCTAGGGGTTTTACATAAGCTCTACTTTTAGAGTATCTTGTTTTTGAAGTTCTAATTAATGGTATCGGTTATGTTGTTCGGTAGTTGATGGGTATGTAGTAATTAGGATCATTGTATAAAGTATTGGAACTTTCTTTATTTTGGAATTGTTGCCCGGCTATTACTTGTCGTGGGCATTAGTTGACTTGAGGCTGCTACTTATGCTGCGCCTGTCTTTTGGGCTTATGTATCTATTTAGCTGTTGTATAGTATAGTGAGAATGATCAAGGTGTCTACGAAGGTTCATTGCTTTGGTAACGAAAAGTTTTCCCTGCGAATTTCTTGATTAACGTGAGGGAAGAAGTAAAAAAGCCTTGGAAACATATTGTGATCCATATACACTGATGAAGTTCTTTTTAATTATAATGGTTAATCTGGGACTCAGCTCAATGTCTTCAATCTTTTGTATTCCAATGCTGCATCAGAAGTTCTGGCTCTCTTTTGTTGTTTCTACTAATTTTGGTTTCCTTTTGAGATATGGTGCATCCATTTAGTTGTGCAAAGTGGCCTAATCTTGTATCCTTTCTTTGTGGGCGTACCTTTTAAGTCTTTCATCCTTTCCTACACCTCATACTTGAGTCATGCAATCCTAGATTTTGTACCAAATTCAGGGCCCAGTATGCAGATTCTTTGGGTTATATTTTTGTAATAGTAGTTACAAAGTTAAACCTTAGAACTGCTAATTACAACCTGCACCTTAAAATGTTTTCTTGCTTTGTAACACTTATTTGCGTAAACATCTGTTCTTTTGAAGAGAGCTTCAGCATCTGTTTGGCGATGTGCATATGCTTGTGTTTTTTTACAAGCATAATGAAAGCATGTTTCTCTGACCATAAATACCTCTGTTTAAACTCCATTAAATACAATAGTATCTCAGTCTCTCTTTTTTGGCCTGCAGGTGCGTTGTACTGCAATCAGAAACAACACCGGATGTTTCTTGAGCAAGACAATGTCCTCAATGAAAAAATAATAATGTTGTTGTAAATCTATGTGAGTTCATATGCTGAAGGGCATATGAAAACGCATATTGCTGTGCGAATTCTCAAGTAACTAATAACTTGTCTGCGGTGTGCTTGTTCTGTGGTTGGTCACCGACTTATCTGTGTTAGTACTTTATTGTGATCATTGAGCTGTCATATAGAACTAAACAGGCTTAGCTTCCTCCACCCCCTAAAAAGAAACGGAAAAAAGAAAACATAATCCCTTCACAGAATAATAAACAAGAAGAAAGAAAAGGAAATAAAACAGAAAGGAGAATTATACCCAAGATTTTCTTTTCATTTATGGGGGTTATTTGATTTACGAATCTAAACAAACATCATCATCTCATTGGTTCCTCACATATTTTTTTAGATGCAAATGCTGACACGATATCTTGTTTAATCTGCACAGTTCCAATGCAGTTGCATGCTGGGTTCATATGTATCAGGCTGTTATGATTTTGAATCCAGTCTTATAAATTCATTTTAACTTGCACAAGTTTCAATTAGAAGAGGAAGAGGAGGAAAACACTTGTACTCAACGAGCATGCTAAAGTGAAAATGGACCTAAAATTAATTATGTAGCGAAATTAAGCAACAAAAGGAAAAACAGGGCACCAAAACGACATGTTGCGTTTTCGAACTAATAAAACTGACGCTTGATTCACCCAGTTGCAGCAAAAGCCTTGGCGAACTTATCCCCAAGCTGGACCTGCGCCGGAGTACTAAGGTGCAAGTTATCCGGCTGCATCGGCAAGCCCCTGGCATCAATAGTCTTCACATTTCGAAGGTGAATTCCAAACTGAGCTTGTCTTACTGTATCAACAAAAGGCCCTTGTCCTGATGCCAGTGCCACCTGAATGATAGGAAGTGCTGGCAACTTGAGATCAACACGCAGATTTGTGAAAAACCTTTCCAATCTCATCTTGTACAATGAAGCATCTTGTGGATTAGTAGTGTCACTCTCACCTTGGTACCATAAAAGTGCTCGGATTCTAAATCTCCCACCGACTTGCAAGGCTGCAGCCGCCTTGACCCTCCTTAGTAGCTGGTTGTAGAGGTAAGTTCCACTATGGCCCCACTGGCTAATCTTGGTACCCATCCTACTTCCAACTGCACAAGGTACCAAACCAATCACCCCAATTCTTGGATTAATATTCAGCAATGTATTGGCAAATACCATTCCTGGTCCAACCCCACAAGTTGCATTGACATCTACGTCCCTGTGCAGGGGCTCATTAGCCTCCACCCATTGTAGTCCGGCACTTAGCCTGAGAATCTTGGAGGGTTTGGGTTGGGATTGAAGAGGGACAATACCGTCCCAGGTGCTGTTGATTACGCCTCCTCTGCCGGACATGTTGCTTTGTCCGGCTAATAGGAAAATACTGCGAACTTGTGAAGGAGGAGAAGAGTATACATTGGAATTTAGGTCTGCTGTGCTAACAAACTCGGCATAGGCCAAAAGCATCAACCAAAGGAAGACAAGCATTTCTCTTCTTCTCAAATAATGAGCAAGTGAGTCCAGACCCCCTTATATGCCCTTTAAAGAGGAGTAGGGGTAGTAAATAGTAATTGATGTATTTTCCTATACTACCAGTACTACTATTTAGCCTTTCAACATGTGAAAGAAATAAAAATGTCATCCATTTATTTTTTTCTTTATAAAATGGGATAATGAGGTTTTGCTGTAACTGCAATTATTAGGGGCGGAAAAACAAACTAAAAAAGAGAACTTGTTAATTAAGCGTGATGAAATGAAGGTACACCGACCCATACCAGCCAATAGGAAACGGTCTACTGAAATATCAGACAAGATTTAATGACTTTTCGTCGTTTGCATCATCAGGACCAGCAGCCGACAGAGTTTTAATCTGAGTGTTACATGCATCCGTGATATGCAAATTGAGTGGATGATTAGCTATTTTGGATTCGAAATCAGTACGAGTAAATGGTCAGTTATTTTGGATTCAAAATTCGTTATTTAAAATTTTTATTTAGATTTAAAATTAAATAATTAAAAATTTATATAAAGTATAATTTAATTACATAAATCACAATACTAAATAATTTGATAATCTCAAAAGAAAATATCTTAAACATAATAATAAAAATAACAAAATCACGAAACACTTGCATAGTATAGTTTTATTATTATTATTTTAAAAAAAAAGATAAGATGAAACTAATAAATAATAAATTTAGATATAACTTTCTAATCTCACTAAATAACTGTATGTCTATCCATAGAAAAGAAGTTGATAAGTATTAAATTTTTTGAGTATGTTATTTTTTATTTCCTCTTTTCTATATGACTCTTACTCCCTATCTCTTAAAACTCTCCAGAAACATCCATCTTCGTTTTTAAAAAAAACGTTAAATGAAGTCTACAGAAAAGTTAAATAAATTTGATAAGTATTGAACTTTCTAAAAATTCTACAGTCCCTTCCTTTTTTATATCAGCGCAGGACCTTTTTTTAAATTTTACGGATCAAGATTTTAAAAATTCACAAGTATTCGATCCAACCAATATGTATTATTTTTCCCACAATTTTGGGATAAACAAGTAATTCATTCAATTTAAAAATCTTGGTTTGTAATTGCATAATAAATTTATCCAGTTTTTTTCTGGAGAGATATTATCCACTTTTGTTTTTCTTTTTTTAGTTTCAAGAAATTATATGATTTTTTAAATTGGATATTATTAAGTTTTTTTTTTTTTTTTGGAACAAGCTAATGTTGGATTTTTTTCTTTATTCTCTCAATTTTATATGGAAGACTAGTTAGTTCTAAAAATTATAGAAAATTTGGTGTAAAAAATGAGGTTAATTTAATTTTGATTTTTTATTTTAAAAAAAATGAATGATAGTTAGATAGGGTTGGGTCACAGTTAGCTGACTCGACAAGTGAAGGTGTCCCAGAAAGAGACAGTTAATACCATTTAACAGTCATATAATTGCACTAGAAATCTTAAATATCATGGCAAACTGGACTAAGGGAACATAGCCCAACAAAAAATCGGTGGATCGTAATATGATTTCTTTCGGAACCTCCTTGACAGAGATTAATTGAACATTGTTGTTCGAGTGGGCTGGCCTGGAAGGCTATTCCCTCTTAAGTCAGCCCAAAAGAATCTGCTTTGAACCATTTATTTGTTAGCCATTGATCCAGCCCAGTATCCTTGGACAAACTGTTACTATAAAGTATTTTTGGGCTGGTAGAAGGGTGTTCGCATGATTGCATTGGTTTGGTTTCCGCCCAAATGACAAAAGCTATTGGTATCACAAAAATATTTTTCTTTCCACCACTCAAATTAAATTTTATTTTTTATTTTTTCAAAAAACAACATAAATTAGTTCGGAATACTTGGCAGTTACGTCAAACAAAATACAAATTTGCCCCCAAATTTGATGATTCGATCAAATCAACAAAATTGTTATAATAATGGCTATTTTTTCCTTTAAAAACTACTTAGAGCTTTTACTTCGTGAAAATCACACATTCGAAAAATTCTTTATTATTCACTCTACATATTACAGGCCATTTAATGATTGAAAAGTAAGGAGATTCCACTATTTTTTCAATCATCTCAATGACTGTTATATTCACTCTACATTGTAGATGTGTCTGTGTCAGTAGTCAGACTTCACACATTCAACGTATTAGATACAAATCTTTGTTTATGCATGAATAGATTCCTGGTGAATTCAGTTTTTTGTATCTTTTGTAAAGATGGGGAGAGTACATTAACACACAAGATAAATTGAATCGAAAACTTTGCACGCTTATGCCATGTTTTTTACGTGTAATTGAAGTTAGGGGCAAAATTCACACTCCTTTGTTCTAAATGTTGAGGACTAAGTAATTTAATCATCAGGATTCAGGAGAGTAGTTTTATCCTAGCCTCTTCACTTCGATCATACTATATATAGATGCTGCCTTTGCTACAGAAACAGAAATGTATTACACTTGATTTTCCTATTTTGCTTGATTTTGTACATGGAAAATTTTAAATGGACTCGATTTACACTATGCCGTAGATCTTACTATCCATGCACGGATGGGATGGACTATTAGTTTTAGGTATTCACTCCTTAATGCACAATGAGTATGATAATTGTTAAAATAATTAACAAAAATAAAAAAATGTCAATTACTTTTTAATCATCCAAAGGTTAAAAATATAAAAAGTGAGCAGAAGAATAATTTGCCATGCAGCCAGTGAGATAGTGTAGCTTTTTTAAAAAGAAGGGATTAATTTTACTTTCTTCTTCTCTTAAAGTTTGTCATAATTACAGAAACCTCCCCTCTTGTTTAAAAAATTTAAACACACTATCATTTGGATATTCATAATCCCATCATCAAATAAAAGGGAATTTGGATACTTTTGTCCTTTAGATTTATTTTAGTATTTTATAGATAAATTACTTAAAATTTGGGTAGACTATTTTTTAAAAGCTCTCATTTTGTCACCTATGCACTTACCAGGTCACGTTCACCCACCAAACTAACTCACAATCGCAACCCTCTTATCGGTTTAATTCGATGACGGCGTAAGAGGGAAAAGGTTAAATGGGGTCCACCTTCGGCCACCATAAGAAAGTTATTGCCATGTCATCAAATCTCTGCCCTTTCATGATAAGGCATGTTGACTTTTCATTGGTCAGTTGAACAACATGGAAGTTCATCTTTTCAAGCCCCAAAATTTCAACTTTTGTGAAAAAAAAAAGTTAGAAAAAAAGGAAAACAATCCTATTAATTCTTCACATTTTATATTTGTATTTTTTTAATCTTTCACATTTAATAATACATTTTAGTTACTCACAGATTCAAAATGTACCATTTTAGTCTTTCGATACAATTATTAATATATTTTGACTTGAAATACTTACATGTGTATCGAATGTTACATTTTTTATGGACAAAATTAGTAACACACAAATTTTAAATATTAAATGACACTATGTAGGATCTTTATCATTATCACCCCAAAATTCTCACTTACCATCACAACCCCCATTCCCTTCTCTCGTGGTTTTTTCTTCTTCAACTCTATTCCAACAGCTCTAATACTCTTCTTTTTAGGATAATTTATTATTTAAGGATATATATTGTTAATTTTGCGCTTGAATACGTTACATTTTATTCGTATGTGATAAAATATTTCAAACCAAAATATACTAGTAATTTGGTCAAGGAACCAAAATGATACGTTTTGAATTTGTGAGGGACTAAAATTGATCATTTTAAATGTTAGGGATTAAAAAAGTACAAATATTAAATGTAAAGTCCTAAGATCATTTTCTCAAAAAAAAAAAAATTAACTCAATTAGAACTGCCTAAATTCGAGCAAAATACTTTTTTAAGGTAAACCCATTGACACTATAAATTAGTAGAGGGAAAAGTTTTATCTTTTCTTTCTTTTTGTATATTTTCTTAACAACGGGGATATAGGTCTTGTTCTCAACAATTTATTGAAATTATTTAATACATTTTTTTCAATCACTTTTTTTATCTCGTATATATTCAATCAGAAAAACTATTATAGTACTTATTTAAATAATATTCTAAGAATAATAGTTGTCCAAACGAAATTGACAAAAACTAAAAAAAAAAATGTTTTTGTTTCATGTTTAAAAAAAGTTAAAATTATTTTTAAAAGCAATTTATGCACATACTTTTACAAAAGTGCTCTCTCATTTTAAGAAAAAAATAAAATTTATAGCTTTTCATAAACAGCTAAAATCAAGGTCTGAGTATATAGAATACTGATTTACTAGCGAAAAGTTTATGGTATTTGGTGCCATTCGTGAAAAGTATTATTTTTCTACACAAAAAAAAAGTTTATTTTTTTTTGAATTTGTTTCTAAAAAAATATATAACACTCAATTATGGAAATGCTTTTCAATTTGAACAACTATTATTTTGAATATTATTTATGATGCATAATTTTTGAGATGTAATATATGTGAGATAAAAAGGTGATTGAAAAATATGTTAAAAAAATATTATTTAAAAAATAATGAATAATGATACTAACCAAACTTAGTCGTTAACACTCATCAACTTGATACGAATTGATTGTTATATTTAATAATTTGGTAAATGTCTTCAATAGTCTTCTCGTCTGAGATACAAAGCGGCAATAATATGTAGAACCGGGAGAAGTACATCATAAAGGGCTTGCTTGGCCCAAAGTATCGGTAGAGATGCATGTCTCCAAACATGTTTGCATGGATCTTCCTTATTAACAGCAAGGTCAAAAGCTTGTTCAAATGGGAAACAAAAATGGATTTATTCTATATTTATTTAGCAATGTAAAAAATGTAGATCTCGGGTTCGAATCACTAGAAAGTAAAGAGAGACGTGAGTTTTCTTGAAAAAAAAAAAAATGGTAAAAAATATAGATACCAAAACCACACGAAATGCTAGTCAATATGGTAATTCAATAGCTTTTCTTTGAATTCAATGCTATATTATGTAGAGTAGTACTACTGAACTGACTTTCGTTTTGCCCTGTGCAGCCGAATTATTTTCTAAGTACTTATTAATTAATGGTTAGTTGAACAATGTTAAAATCTGTTCCTATGGGGTAATTACAATGCTTAAAAAATGGCTAAAGGAGGCATTGATCATCAATATTCAGTAGGTTTGTAGGAGCAAGTATAATTAGTAGTATTGGTTAATGTGCATTTTATTAAGGGAGACTAGTATCTCTAGGACTTTTAATTAATTCATTAAAATTAGCCCATATATAGTACGCCCTATTTATCCACTTTTCATAGTCCTTTGCCTTGTCAATTTTACTACTATGTGTTTTTGGTGAATTTTCACCGACGGAATTTAATTGCTACAAACTCAAAATTTTCTATCCTACCTATATGTATTCTGCCAACCTAAAACGAAAAAGAAAGGGATAAACTATAAGGAACACTTCTAGTTTGACTAATATTCATATTTTTCTTTTATGATTTCCAAATTTATAATCTATCCCTTTTTTATAAAATAAATAAAAAGTTAATGAATTTATGTAAAAAGTCAAAAAATGCATAATTAACCTTTATTAGAGGATTCAAATGATTAAAATAACCCTTTAATAAATTTTTTTTAATCTCCTAACAATTACTTAACAAAATATTTAACGATTTCACTTTAATTCAAACTATAAAAAAATGAATTGTAAGTTTGCATATAACGATAAGGGAGTGCCTTAAATATTACTTAAACTACGAGAGGTTCCTTGAAATTTACCAAAAAGAAAGGCTTTTAAAGAAAGTTATTCAATTCCATATGGTGTTTCCAAATAAAATTTTTCAAATGAATAAGCTATAATTCATATTCCCTCTATCCTATTGGTTTTATCACAATTTAATTTTTGTGATCAAACAGATTAATTTTGTAATCAATATTCATGTAAATTTATTTGATAAAATTGTTTAATTAAATTGAAATTTATATAAAATAGTATCATATAAAAATTTAAAGTTTTAAAAAATTATAAATTTATAAAATTAAATATTAAAAACTTAAGTTGTTAAATAAAAGAAGTCCATCGTGACAAATATATTAAGACAGACAAAGTACTATTTAGGATTGAGTCTGCTGATGCATAATTCGATGTTGAATAAAATATCGAAGTTTTAGTAACTGATGTCAAAGTTATGCACTCTCAATTCTTATCCATTAAAGCTGATGTATTTCTACATCACCAACAATGTGCTATTCTACCTTCTTAATAATAATAATAATAAGTGATATTATTGCACAACTATCTATAGTTTCTACTTTTCTAAAGACGAAGAGAATCGAAAACTGTCACTTTTCATAAAATCAACAAATTAACTCACAATAGCTTAGGGCCGATGCAGGAGCTGGATTTTAGTAGGGTAAGAGTATACTAATATAATTTTGAAAGGACTACTTTATAATTTTTGTAAAATATTAGAGGAGTAAAATATAATTTTTTTGTGAGAGTAATTAATTTTTTTTTTTAAATTTCGAAGGGTAATTTCGAATATTTTGGGGGATAAGGCTATATATTATATATATATATATATATATATATTTATTTATTTATATGTTAAAGAATACTTTTACCCTGTGTTTCAAAATAATTTCACCTTGGGTTGGTATACACGGATTAAGAAAGTTATTAAATTGTATCAATTTTACAAATAGATAGTTCAAAGTGACCAAATTACTTTTTTTGCATTAATATCCTAACTACATAATTCTCCTTTCATTAATGCTGCACTAAGGATAAAAGTTAAAATTTAAAGTTTTAAATTGAGGAAGTATAACTTTTGAAAATTTTAAACCAAACATAATCTAAATTTTATAAGATTGTAATAAAAGATTTATAAAAACAAAACACAATTTTCAAATTTTTGGGAGGGCCGTCCCTTCCCACTACATCCGCCCTTGGCTTAGGTAATCAGAGCGGCTAAAATGTTAAGACTTCGAAAATCCGCATGTCATAGCTATGACATGATAAAATAAATAAAAGGAGTGGAGTGCTTTCCAGAAAAACATGGCCAAGTTGCTTGGCACTCGTTGAAATTTCAACTTTGTTTTATATATTTTTATAGTATAATATTACGTAACTTAAAAATTTATATTATAAAATCTTTGAATTAATTCCTTTTTCACTTTGGTTATGTTCTGTCATTAAGACTATTTTTGTCGGTAGTCTTCAATCCAATTAAATGCTAACGAATTAGACTAACACGTGATCGAACCTTTGGACCGTTCCTCTATTTTATTGAGGTTTGGGACCTTAAATTCACCACCATAATTGAGTGAGATTAGTTGGCAATTAGTCCCTTCGTTTTTAAATAGTATTTTGGTATCAAAAGGTTTATTCAATATATTAGTTTGTATATTTCTCTTTATTTATTTAATTTGAAAATAAATAAATTTTATTATATTAATAAATTAAAATTCAACTCATAAGTGAGAAATAAAAATAAAATTTTTTTATCACTTTTATAATTTTATTTTTATGAAATAATTCTTATAATATTTAATACAAATAACATTTATGAATATCATTAAATTTAATTCCTGGTGCTCATATTTATGAACCAAACACGTCTTAAAATTTTTTATAGGGTTTCAATACTCTTTTGTTGCGTCATACGAGAGTAGTTAAAGCTTATGGAATGCTAGTCAAATAGGTGAACTCAAATTCAAGGGTGGTTAAGGAGTCCTTACCTGGTGAATAGAATCGGCCATCATGGCGGCGACACGAGTGGGAACCGCACGTGAAGTTTTGATTAGAGATAACATCAAATTGATCAATCACACACAGAAGACAAAAAAAAAAAAATCTAACCACCTTATTTTAATCGAGTTGCTATCAAACAACTTTATTTAAATATAAAATTAGATATTTAAATTCTCGTTTTATATTTTTAAAAATAAATATTAGATTTATCTGACCTTAGTTAGATTGTTGCAGTTAAAAAAAAAAAAAAAAACTGTAACCAACACCTGATCATGGATGGCTGTGTTATTTGTGGTCAATTTTGCACAGTTTCCCACAGCTCACGTGTGATGGTGAAAATGTTGTTCCTCTTTTTCTTGCTTAGTTGTTCTTAGACTTTTGAACACTCTAATTAATGAGGTTTTGTCAATTTTTAGGTTTGTGGAGACTGTCAACATGTTTTCAAGTTTGTTTTCAGACCAGGCTAGTCTGTCCCATTAGATGATGTTTTTGGAGAAAACCATCCATAGCCAGTAGTATTTTTTTACTTTCCCCTATTCTACAAGTTAGGCATAAACGTTTCTGTTATTGATGTTCTTGTATTTCTTTTCTTGTATCCTTCATTAATTATTCAAGTTGATTGATTGGGAGCCATCTACAAATTCAGAAGGGATATTTGATTTTTCTTCCCAAATTCTAACTCATTTCCCGACCAGCATTCTCAAATCCTATCAGCACATTATCACATTCGTTGTTCTATCAGATAATGTTTGATCTTCTGTATTAAATATCCAAGTCAAGAGAACAAAAATCACCCATTTTTTAATGCCACTCAGTTTTTATTTATTTACCATCATCAGATATGAAGAACAAATAGGCTTACGGAGACAGACAGACAGATTCATGAGCAAAGCCTACATACAGATCACAAATTCACTGTCACAGTAGGCATTTGAGGAACATTAATTCTTTGCGGCAATACTAGAAGTCCACATTCATTTAACTGTAATAATAGCTCTTTAGATACAAATACACACTAGTACTGATAAATTTCCTCCAAATGAAGTTTTTTCCAAGCTACACAGAGTAGCTCCTCATTTGTCAAACAAAGCACTAGAACTGAACTTAAAGAGATTCTAATTACATAAAAAGTCAACAATGACAAGTATCTTGAACAATTGTCAACTTTTTCTACAGCAACTCTCCAAGCCCAATTGCTCTATGCAAATATGCTCAGCGGTCCTGTCTGGTTTGAAGAATCTAGTCCTCTTTCAGCAGTTGGGAGACCGGTGAGCCATTTCCTGAAAGACAATATTATTATAGCTTAACCATGGAATTGATCCATGGAACAAAAATATCATGGCATTTGACTTGTCAAATGTTTCTACCCTAAGAGATATCAAAATTCCACCAGAAGCAATATATTCTACAGGAAAGAAAACATATGCAAGGAGATAACCGAAGAAATTCACAAGTACCTTCCAACACTGCTATTGCCTGAATTTTTAAAAATCGTCAATCTTTTTTGCAGTCGTCACGAACTGACTGTGTATGAATGGACAAGAAAATTCATAAAAATCATGTGGATACACACATACCTACACAGCCATCTTAAATATCGATGTGTTCTGCCATCAATTTAAAGATAAAAGTAATACCAGCAAAACACATACCTGAAGGGTTCATCTCCAGTTTGTTTAAGGGCACCTATTGCATCTTGGTAGAATACATGGCCCTCCATCTCTGATCTTTGTATCACAAACATGTTTGTCAGCTTCTTATATAGTTCTTCATATGAACCAAGAACCGAGAGATCGAGAGTCCTGCCAACATCCTCTGATTCCAAGAATACTTTGCAGTGACCATTATCAAGGCCAAGTTCAGTAGCATGACAGCCTTGATTCCAAAAAATCCCAGTATTGGGCAGGCTATCCACATGAACTTTTTGGTCAAGCAAAAAGGTTTCTGCCTTCAATGGTATCCCACATGTTGAACTTTTCCCCATTTGAGAAACAGCATTGCCAGCACTTACCACGGGACATCTGCTGCTCAGTGAGTATTGGTTGACCAAAGAGTAAGAATCGAGGTGTCTTAACACTAGTATCTTTTTCCAGCTTCTGACTATAATTCCCCATAGTTAACAAGCAGGATGCATCATCACTGCTATCCAAGTGGCCTCTAATGATGCCATCAGAAAATTTAGCAAGCGGATCCAGCCGTTGGAAACTGGGGGATAGCAATCCCAAATGCATTTTGTTGCTAAGGTGGAGACCAGCTAATGGTACTCCAAGTTGAGCATGCCTGGCTCCCTGTATGCCTGCAGGTATGTTATCAGGTAGACAACACAAGAGACTGCTTGGCCCAAGAGGGTTGCCTGAAAATGACGGCATTGGAAATTGGCCATCGAGAGGAAAGTCTAAGTGTTGCGGTCGCAACTTTTTCCTTGGTGGTGAAAAGGGAGATAGATGAATAACGGGCATGTTAGAGACCAATTCAACCAGCCATGGGCTGACGCGCTTGACATTTTGCAGCACCAGTCTGGTTCGTCCCACATTACCTGATAGATAGTGTGCAACAAGGAAAGATGTAAAACTAATTAAACTAAAAAAGAAGAAAAAACATAGTAAAACCTGTAGACAAGTTTTTACTTTTGGAAAAGCATTTTAGTCAAGCATAGGGTACTGCATCTCAAAAGTCAAATTTCCACCATAGTTTAGAACATCAAACTATGGTCGGATCAGATGCTAAACAATTTTTAGATTTTCATTAAGCAGTTTCCAAGCTTAATAAAGTCAATTCATCTATTGTTAAGTCTATACAGCATGTCTTCCCTGTCAGTCAGGTGGGCACCTTAAATCATACCCATCAGTCACCATGTGACTTCCATACAAGATCTTATGGCTGCTACTTATCCAATCATTGAGCAAAGAACATATTCACATACTATAACTCTTTTCTGCATGTGATTCCTGACGGGGTCATATATTGGGTTATTAAAACAGTGAACTTGAGTCGGCAAGCCAGAACCATACGGTAAGTATGGGTAGTACTGGATCTACGGAGGACACGTGAGAAAATAGCAGGTGTTTGGGACCTTTTTCTTATGCTTTTTTTCCTTTCCTTTATTATTTTTATTTTTTTTTGGTCAATGTTGTATACAGGAATGATATGCTACGGGATGCTATCAATAACTTGATTGAAGGCAAATAAATACCAAAGGATAACAAATAGAAGCATATTATCCTATCATTCTGATCATAAACCTCAAGGAAATTAATGCATCCACACAATCCTAGGTTGAACATTTGTTTTCCAGGTTCAATTAAATAGACATAAATTTCTTCTTCCTACTCAAAAGGAAATGAAGTTACAAACTGATTTGGTATACAATCCACCTTGAACCAGCAATGAAAGAGAAAAAAGTGAAACAATAATTGCTAATAAGCTAATTATACATAAAAAGAAGTAACATATATCTAACCTGGAGAAGTCTCCATGGTGAATTAGGCCAGTGAATGGGATCGGCAACCTGAACAGAAGCAATCTCCGTCCCATAAACCAGCTAATCCGGGAAGAATCCTCAGTTTCAAATGGCATCTTGAACCTCATCCCAGCACACCATTGGACCTTCATTGCAGAACTTACAGATGATGCCTTGACAAAAAACTCTGGAATATTAGCACGAGGGTAATACACAACCTCGAAAGGCTGCCCTTTCACAGCAAGGGAAGCAGCTTCAATCACCGATTCAGTGCTCACTTTTCCCCGTCCCTTAAAACCCCCACCACCATTGCAAGGAGAATTCAGATTTCCGTTATTACCAGTTCTCATCAGTTTATTTTCATCTTCTCTGAGAACCATAGAAAATCCTCCAAAATTCCCAGCTGCAGAACTCCAACCAGTTGGGGACTCAGGGCCACCAATGCCGCCCCTTTTAGCTCTCCGAATCCCCACAAATAGATCACCAGCTTCTGCCCTCAGAAACACAATTGAATCACCAGCAACTAACTTCTTCTGGTTCACAAAAGCACTCCATCCAGTAGTTAAAGGACAAATGCCTCCTTGGCGTCCCTCTATAGATATGCCTAAACTTCCAACTCTCACCATGAACATCCTTTGCCACAACATTTTGAACTGGCGGATCAGCCGTATAATCCAACTGGGGGAAAATCGTCTCAGCACAATACCTCGGAACCGAGAAACCCCCACCGTTATTGGCATCAGATTGGGTCAATGTTTTGGCAAAAAAAGCAGGTTTATCAGCCACGAAATCGGGCCCATTATTCCCCAAAACACCACCACCATCGTCATCAAACTCGTAACAACCCTCATTGTTTCCAATCGGGACCAACCCAATTCTAGCATAAACCTCATCAGTCTCGGGTTCAGCCAAGAACTTGACAGCAGCAACCCTACAGAGAATCAAAGGTTGGATTCTAAACAGACCCGCAAAATCCACATTAGCAAGCGTATGCTCCGCGTGTCCTTGAGGAAAATAAAACACTCTGGAGTTCACAAGAGGCATTTGAACCATCCCTCCAGCACAGGCATGCCCATAACTGAGAATCCAAGTTTTTCTCCACCATTTCTTTCATTTTAATTCCCCAAACTCCAACCCTTTTCACCGCAAAGCTTTCTCTACTTGAATTCACCAATTAAACAGCCACACAAAACACTGCTACTAGTCTACACTATTTCTCTTATTTCTCAGTAAACTCTGTGACAAAATTTCCAGCAACATAAATTAAATCAGCAGTCCACACCAACACAAAATATATATGTTATATATACATAAAAAGAGAAGAAATTCATACTAAAATCAAAGACCCAAAAAAAAATAGAAGAAGCAGAGATCTAAAGTAGTTTAACCCATATACCTACTAAGAATAGAGATCAGGGCAGTTCCAGTAGCATGTCTTCTTCTTGGTAAGGACAACCTAACCAATATAAACTGCAATCAAACAAAATACCCAAAAAATAAAAAAAATGAAGGCAAAGTAAAATGAGAAACATCCTTAGACGACAAGTTCCTTGAAATCCTCATCCTCTTTCTTTCCTATAACCTGACAAGCATTTCCTTCCCCTTTTTTTCTCTTTATATCAATAAATTAATTAAAAATATGTTTCATAATATAAAACCACCTAAAATATATTTTTATTCTCTTTACAGTTTCATTCTTAAAGATTAATGTATTTCTCTCCGATTTTCACACAGTTACTGTGCGAATCTTAACACTTACTCAGTTTAAATATCCTTAATTACAGTATTTTTGTGAAAAACAAAACAATAATTTAATAAATGTGGAGAAAGGGGAGCCTACAGAAGAATTGGAGAAAATGGAAATGGAGTGAGAAGGTGGAGGAGGAGTATAATTCTAGTCTAGTCTAGTAGCAGTAGAGGAGTGGAGGATGAAGAAGACGATTCAACCGAAATAGGGAAACAGAAGAGAAGAGAACAGAAAGTAACAACAACAACAACACTACCTCAGAAATAGCCGCTTACAGTTTTCCTCACACACACTCTATATTGTATAGACTACTATCAAGTCTCGATTCACCCTCTAAAATAATACTTACGCGCTACACACGCAAGATATTGGAGAGACAGGAGGCTGGAGAGGGGGGTTGGTTTTGGGGGCTTTGGAAAGCTTTAGTAATTTTAAATATCCATTTGGAAATTATAAATTTTTATTGATATATGTATATCTAAAAAAGAAAAAAATAATAATTTTAGTAACTTTTGAGAGATAATGTATATTCGTCCTGTGCTCGTCGACCTAATATTTGGAGGCACAGTTGTGATCATATATCGAATTTTGTGATTGAAAGTGGTTTGTGCCTGACCTTGAAGGTGAGTTATATTAAACGTGATTTGCCTTCTATGGTCGGAGGTGAGTTGTCTCTAATGACAAAATGTTATAGGTCCGATAATAAGATAGATCCGATAATAAGATGTCAGTTAACGTTATATGATTAGATGTGACCTATATTCGATGTTTGGAGATGAGCGTTATAACTCTTTTATGTTATGTAATTACTACTATCTAGTTGTGTCTAATAATAAGACCCCAACTTATTTGTATGTTAGATGACAAGATGTCAACTCGTGTTCATTCAAATATCTAATTAATTCGAACAAATTTTGATTTTCAAATAAAAATAATTTTTAAAATTTATATTCAATAAATAATTATAAAATATGTATATGAAACTTAACACTACAATGTAAAAATAGCTAGTATTACTATGGAAAGGATACTTTTAAAAAAGAATAGGTAGAGGAAGCAATAAATTATTTAAAAAAGAATTTAAATAGACTGGATTTAAATAGAGATATACAAATTTTAAAAATTAAAAGAGTGAACTCTATTTGTGGGATCCGCATATAGGCATTTTTTATCTCACCGATTACACCTAAGAATTATAATTATTTGAGAATTTCACACTTTCTCAACTATTAGTAACTCCTCAACGTCACCGTTTTCTTCCGGAACCAACACTAGAAAAGTAGAAAACAACCGACCAGGCTAACTCTCTCTCTAAAATTCTGTGTTGTCGTGATTGTAGTTTTTATCATTACCACCTGAAATCTTGTTCTGTGTCGGTTTGTTTAGGATTTGTGTTTATTCTGTTATTATAAAAAATATTTACATGAATTCGATGTATATTATAATATTATAAATTTTTTTTATTCATATAAATTTATATTATTTTATATAAAATTTTTGAAGTGATATATTTAATATAAATTTATATAAATCAAGAGTTTCGTAATATAAAATTTTCTCCTTTCACTACTATTGGTTTCTCTCCCACCACCACTCTCAATTCTCAACCCACCCCTCTAAATGACAAATTATACCCCTATTAACTAGGTAATTGACTAAGTAAATTAAATTATTGCCCAGTCAGCCAACAGGACTTCTTTAATTAAACTTTTTCTTTTGGAGTTAACTTGTTTTGATTTTATTAGGCCATTTAATATTGGTGTAGGGAATTTTCTGTCAATTAAAAAAATGGTAGTAAGCGTAATTTAAAAACTCTTGAAAACTCGAAGGGTAGTAGTATCGACTATAAAGGCATATCGGCACATTCTTAAATAATACAAGACTCGGCATTAAAAGTCAAACACATCGAATTATTATGAATTATTAATAAAAAAATTCTTAACATTTATTTTTTAAATAATAATGGGTAATATGTAAAACGTCACATAAGAAATCCATAAACTTTAATACTTTCATTAGAGTGAAGATGGGAAAATCGTCAAAATAGTAAGAAATCCATTTTTAGCCAAGAAAGTCCTGGTGGAGTAAATAAAACTTTTCCTTTTTTATATAAATTTCATAAAATTAGCTAAAGTAAAAGTTGAGGGACTATTTGGAAGAGTTGAAGTCAGCGCGCTGTCTCTAGTGTGTCCTCCTGTTGTATAAAACAATAAACACAAACTTCTTCTATTCCGTTTAATATATTTGTTACATTTGATTTTTTTTATTAACGAATCAAGTTTTTAATACTCAATCTTTTATATATTTTTTAAATTTTTTTTTTATAAATTTTAACTTTCATATCATAATACTTTATATAAATTTTATTTTTGTTAACTACAAATTTTATAAAAAATTAAATAAATCTATATGAATTCTTGATTATAAATTGATTTGATTAACTATAAAAATCAGTGATAAAATAAGTGGGACAAAAAGAGTATCGATTTGAACAAAAATATAAATAATATAATAAATGCAAATGACTTATAATCAAGAATTAAACTTCATTGATTTTCCTAATACATTCGATTGAACAGCTTTTCTGATTTTGAGTTTCTATGGGTGTTTGATAACCCCATTAAGTGCTAAATTTAAGGGAAATTTATTAGGTACTTTTTGTATTAAGTGTGTTTGATAACGAAATTTTCTTATCTCTGAATATATTAAGTGTTACTTAATTTCTATACAAAATTTTAAGTGAAAAGTCTATCACTTAATTTGCTGAATTCTTTACTTGTATAACAAAACTCACTCAATTTTTCTTTATTTCATATTCACACACTCTTGTACATACACTTGCGTACACTATATTCATTTTTTCTCACACATAAAAACACACTTGTATAAATACATGTGTCACATATTATATTCATTATCTCTCACGCATAAATATATACATATTTACACACACTATATTCCTTCTCTCTCACACATAAACACACACTTGAACACACTATATTCCTTCTCTGTCACACATAAATACACATTTGCACACATTATATTCCTTCTCTCTCACACATAAACACACAATTGCGCATATTATATTCTTTCTCTTTAGACGTAGACTTATATACAAAATATTCATTTTCTCTCACACACAAACACACACTTGAGCATACTATATTTATTCTCTCTCTCACATACATACACACTTGCACACTACCTTATCTCTCACACATAACACATAGTTACACATAATACATTCCTTCTCCTTCGCACAAAATCACTCATTTGCACACATTATATTCTTTTTTTCCAACACATAAACACACACTTGCACACATTATATTTCTTTTCCCACACAAAAATACACACTTACACACATTATATTTATTTTTTCTCATATATAAACACACACTTGTATTCATAATATCTCTTTCAAGTACACATCTCTCACACACATACTCTATATTAATAAATTATTTATTTGAATTAAAAATATAATAATTAAAATAATTTATTATAAAAAAATACAATATTATCATTGAACTATATAATATACACAGAATAAAATATTTCAATTCAATATTTAAATTATACTGATTATCAAATAGATGTAATTTTATGAATTTAAAAAATTAAAAATTAAAAATTCAACATTTAATTTTTAATTTTTAATATTCAAATTTTAAATTTCAGATTTTAGTTTTATCAAACATTGAACATTGATATTAAGTGCCTAATAGTACTACTACTGACTGAAAAATAATGATGGATAGTACCCACTCAGTAGATAGTAATGTAAGAAAGGCAACAAATGGCGGGAGTTTGTTGAGAAAATCCCGTAGGGACATATCGCTACCGGATCGTGAAATTTATGAACTATACCCAAAAAAAAAATTTATATAGATCAAATTTATAATATAATGTTTGTCATAAAATTTTTAATTCATATTTTTCTATATCATTACAGATTACCTTACAGGGTGATATACAAAAATATAAACTAATGGAAATATAACATCTAATTCATACAAAAATTTCCTAGTAATTTCATATTCCCAATTATGTGGTTAAAATAATATGTATAACTTCAATTTCTTATAGCATCATAAATTATTAAATATTATTTCTTGAGACACACCTGATATGTGCTTAAAAAAGAAATTTTGTGAAACAAGATCAATATTATTAAAACATCATCTATTAATTTTGATTATGCTATTAAAGTTGTTTCCAATGATTTATTGGGATGCAATAAGAAAGAAGGGAATAAAAAACTGTTAGGTATAATCAAATTTTTTAGTGTCAATAATTTAATTTGATCATACTTATTTAAAAACTAAATTAAGCAAAAAAAAATTGTATTTATCTTATAATCATTGTGATCTTGGATTGCATCACATAAATGTCAAAAATAAATAAAGATGTTGCAAAAATAATTATATAGATGGCGTAGTCATTGTAATATTTCTTACATAAATCAAAACACGCATATGAGTAAAGGAAAAAACCTATGACAATGAAATTTTGAATTTGTTGAAACATTTTAAAACTTCTAGATACAAAAAATATTTTCTATTGCCAAGGTTAATTTCCAACATTTAATGGAGTTAGAATTAAGTTTCCACTGGTTCATATAATTACACAATTAGGTGATGAAATGGAATTTGTTTTGTTCTCCCAATTTATCAGTGGTTCAAAAAAAAAAAATTTAATAATTTTGGTTGAAGTAATTTTTTTTAATTAATGTCTACAATTCTAAGGAAGCAAATGTGAGTTTGTTCCCACTTTTTGGTATATCAAGCAAAACTTGGATGGTAATGCAGTGTGATATGATGTAGTGAATAGTTATCCACTCTAACAAAATTCACATCTTATCTTAAATCTGACACACTACTCTCTTTGATCTGATCTTAATTTGCTCATAAATTTGAAGTAAATATTAATTATCTCCCATCCAACGTACGTACAAAATTATTAAGAAGATAATATATTTTGGTGAAAGAAAAATAGGACAAATATTAAATTTGACATGATAGATCGGTAAGTTAAATTTAAACTCTATATATAGTAAGATACTTAATCATCGTAGTATTCATAAATAATTTATGGATCGAGTCCATGATATATTTGGAATATAGTAGAGCATTCCTTTTGCCAGTTGAACTGTGGTTAAATTTGTAGAGCAATAGAATATTTTAAGTTTCGCGTATGACAGGCAGAACAAGAAATTCTTGACAGAGTATCCTTTGAGCTTCACATCTTTTTAATGATGTGTTAGGATGGGTGGATATGAGTTGGAAGAAAAATTTAAATTGAGTAAATTTAAAATAATATAAAATTTGAATGAATTTAAAATTTATTCAATCAATCATTAAAATATCACCTTTATTTATTGGTAGATTTCAATTTGTCAACAAAATTCATTCACTATGTTCAGATAGTTTAGGATGAATTTTGATTTCACATCCAAATCTACCAAAATTCCTCCATCCAAATACAAGATAAAAGATTTTGATGCTATAATATCCTAAGACCCTTTTTTTTTTTTTCCCTTAAGTTTCCTATCTCTTATACATCTAAGAATTCTAGATTGAAATGTCCAATAAAAACATGCACTAGCTACTCCTTTATTTATATGCAGTTGTAGTGCAAATCTACGTAATATCATAAATTTAAAATCACTTTACACAAAACTACTCACGTCTAATTAGATTCGCAAATAAAATATGATTAAATATATAAAATTAGGTATTAATAATTTAATAGAATCGATTTTGACAAGTGATCTTTTATAATTTTGTAAATGATAATTTATTTGATAATACCTCACAACTTATACTAGCTCATTTAAGTGATTATTCATTCAATTTATCTACTGCACAGTCAACATATGTACAACATAAAAATTAAATTTATTCAGGACCTATTTTTGTACAGCAAAGAAACTTTACATTATTAAAATAATAAAAATATTTCTAGATTATTTAGTTGTAGTATCTATGTATTTATCTATGGTAGTTTAATTTTTTTTAATTTTAAATAAATAAATTCAAGAACATGAGTATTTACAATTAATTTTAAAAGTTCAAATAAATAATTTTTATAAAAAATATAGATTACTAGACCAAGTGATGTTCTTTCTTTATATATAGATTATAGTAAGATATTTTTTCATCTTGTTTTTTTTTTCTTTGTTTGAAAAAATAGTTATTTTATTGAATACATATTGTTAGAAAGGGTAGACCGTAGGCGGGGCGGGGCAGGTATACGCCCCTCAAGAGATTTAACTGATCCTATCTTCACTTGTAGAGTCAACTATTTTCTGTCCTAATCCTTCATACCACGAGTAACCAATTGAAGAGGGTCGAGTACCTGTGAGTACCCGATCCTATCCTACCATCATTAATTTTCCAAAAATAATCAAAACTAAGTTAACCTAACTTTTTTTGAGTAATTTTTATATCTAACAAGTTGAATACCAAATATTCTATATAAAATCCATAAAAACAAAGAAAAAAAAAAACCAATATTAACTTGCTCCAAGAAAACCTTAACAAAATTCAAATTAAAAGATCACGTCATTTTTTTTTAAGTAAAAAAGAAAAACACAAAATTAAGCATCATAGTATTTCTCCAAAAAAACTAGATAAATTAAATACAACTAAAAAACAAGATTTTTAAATTGAAAGAATGACTTATTTAGTCCAAAAATTATAGAAAACATGATATATGTGGATTGAATCAGGTACATACGAGTTTTTACAAGTTTGATCATATCCGACCCTAAAAAATGCGAATACCCAATCTTCAATTGACCTTGTATGAAAATGAAGGTGGAATACTCATTTTTTTTTTTTTCAAATCGAGATGAGACGGAACAGGTGAGTTTAGGGTATTTTTGTCCACCCATTTTGTTTGTGTCTGGGTGTTTTACCGTTACCATTTTAGAATTTACCCGTTTTAGCAAAGCATCTAGCCTTATTGGAGCTCGTTTGAAAACAATAAATAAATAAATAAATAAAATAAAATAAAAATCTAGCCTTATTCGAGCTCAAATACAAGGTTCAAGGTGCAAGTATGATAACGCGCGTGGGGACTGGGTGTTCTACGGGATTAGGTGGTCCTCTCGATATTTTTGTACGGCTAGGATGAAAATCGTGTTATTGATTCAATTTTATTCACGTCATTTCAAATAAAAATATAAACTTTTTGATGTTAACGTAAATAAATTTGAATTAAAAAATTTATAATGATTATTATAGATTCAAACTGTATAAAATTTTTCTACCGAAATAAGTGTATACTGATGTATTTAGTGGTGACGTTTTCTTGTTGCTTTATTTGGATTTCATTCAACTTCTTTCAATCTTTTTTTCTATCTTTTTACCCTCAATTTTTAGTTCAAAGCCAAGAAAAAGGGTAATTTTATTTTACCTCTTAACATTTAATGTTACTATCACTTTTGATTTATTCCTAATAACATTATTTTTTAGACACTAGTTATGATCGAAAACTAGTTTATGTTTTATGCATTTTTTTTCCATGGATTAGTTCTTTCCAACACAATTAGCTTTATCATCTATCAGGTTTAGTGAACACCGTGTAATAGCATTAGATGTTACGTAGTCCACATACAAAGTGAAGATGCAAAGTAAAAATTCAGAAAAATGAGCGAATTATATAAAATTCAGAAAAAAAGCACAATTAATAAGTAATGATAGTCATTTTCTTCCTGCACACATTTGATTCGAAAAGTAAATGCCAAAGAAAATGAAATATTTGTCGAGCACGAAACCGACAAGACCTCGTTTGGAATTTTCGGATATGCAAAGTTTCTAAAATATGTACATTATAATGCATAAGCATCATAAACTAAGTCTAAATCAGACATTTCAAGCTAAGTTTGTATTATTAATTTGTACAGCATAATGTTTCAAAAGCTAAATTACAAAGCCAAAATGGAAGCAGATTGTAACAAATTGACCTCAGGCCATGAGTTTGCACTTTTTTGTTTTTTATAATTTAAAAGATGCATACATTTTTTTTTATCATCTGAATTAAATCCCTCGAACTGTTTTTTTTTTTTTTAATAATTTGCTTGATTGTTTAATGTTTCTGTCCTCATAACAGACGTAATGAAGTAACAGAATTCATGCAATCGATCCTATTTAGTGAGGATAAGATTTGATTTTTTGTTTGTCTTTTTGTTTTATGTTTCAATCATGTAAGGATGGTTATATATGTTGTTTTCTTTTTAGCTTCCCTTCACATTCAATCCAATTTCGCCTTCTACATCATAATCACATTGAAAATCACGTCTTTGTCCAGTTACCAATTGACATATCTATAGTCATTAAGTGCGTGCATTCTTCTAAATTGAGGGCATGTGAAATAATTTTGTGCAATTCATTCACATCAAAGGATTAGAGATTATTGTTATCAGGGGCATATAAACTGTGAATTTGCGGTTTTTCTATAACAAATAAAAAAATTAAGAGTACAATAGTTATCTATTTTTTTTTATTTTTTATTTTTTATTTTTAAATTAGAACAAATCACTGATACATATTTAGTTTGGTTTATAGTGGTGCTAAACAGGAGATTGAGAACATGAAACTGCGGGTACAGGAGATTGAGAACAAGGACTCGGGAGAGTTCCTTTTGATTTTTTGATGATTTGACTATCTTATATACCGTTTGAACCAATTTATTTGACGAATGTAAAATTACAATAATATGCCTAATTAGATAGGTTGCAAATAGGGGATGGCCAAATCGGGCACTCATTCGACAAGGGAAAGACTATTTCCCATGTTACAAGATGAGAAATATATTTAGACAAAATCTATTATGGCCTTATAATTTTGTCATTGACCACTTCATTACGTTAAGATTTACCTATATTCTCGTTCATATTTTATCATTTTCTTTTATTAAGAGGAATAGGGAAATAAGATGGGGATGACGAGAAGTAAAATGACAATGGCACTTCAAACTTTTTTTTTTTTAGGTGGTAAAATGATGACCTTTGCTATAGCATGGGAAGGAAGAAAAAGTGGTAGTGTGCTTTGGCAACAATGAGAAAGTGAATTAATTACCTACGGTTCACAATATGATTTTCCACCAAAAGGTTTACCGGTCTAATAATGTTTTATGTACTTCAGACACTCGCACCTAAAATTCTTTATTGAGTTCGGTATTTAATTAGAATATTCATGTTCTCAAGTATTTTAGTAGTACTAATTAATTACTCATCAAGACAAGTAACTATTTATTCCTAGCATATTGCCATATTACACGGTTTCTCAAAACATCAAATGTGGAACGAGTATAATTTGTTATATATGTAATTATTATTAAATAGATTTGGTCCACGACATTATGTTCAAGATTTTATAGTCGAAATTTAATCATATCATTCATATTTGGCAATGTAGTTAAATCTGAATCATGACATCCCCATTCACATTATTTATCTTTTAAAAAGTTTAAAACATTATGAGAAAATTTAGTTAAATGATTGAAATACCCATAGTATTATATTTTGATTTTTCATATATTTAATTTTGATGTTTGATAGTTATAAAATAATTAGGAAAAAATAAACTAAAATAAAAAATTAATATCTTTGACTTTAGGCAGTGAAAATATTGAACTAATTATATCTGATATTTCAATTTACATAAGTTAACCTAAATATTAAAAGTGTAAAATACTAAGAGACATCAAAAAATCACAAAATTTTTTATAAAAAATATATTGTAGTTCAATATTTTTGAGAAAAAATTTTCCATAAAAAAATAAGTTTATTTAAAAATTGTTCTACCAATATACTTAAACATTTGAATTCGAAATAATATCAAATAAAATCTAAAATTTAAATATATATATATATAGACCTAGAAATATATTGAAACATTATATATTTTATTTTTTTTTCTTTATTTTTAAATAATTATCACATCGCTATTAAAATTTAAATATATAAAGACCAAAAATAATACCAAAACTATTTTAGTTATTTAACAAAATCATCTTGATAATAAATAAATAGTGTCAACGAAGGACAACGTATATATTATTTTAGCTTATAGGGGTAAAGTCTAAGTACCCAGGGACACAAAAGTTTTAGGCAAGTCTTTTGACTTTTGGTGGGCAATTGGGATTCAAAACCTTTGACATCACAGTGATTAATCTGCAATTGTTCATATGTCCATAAAAGTCTATTTTCCACTAGAATTTAGCTTTTTGAGGAATGGCGAATGGCTCTGTTTGGGCCATTGATTTTTATTTTTTTTTTTTTTATGCCTTAATTTCACTAAACTATGAACAATAGTGATAAATTGGACTAATATCTAAAATATACCACAAAAATGTATAAAATTAATTTTGCAGTAAATAAACTATTTATTAGCAATACATAATTATAGTAGCTCTTAAAATAAAAAAGGAAAATTCAAATTTACAGAAAGATAACTTTCTTAGAAGACAAAAACGAAGTCATATTATAGTTGCAAGAGTATCATGATTTTGACAGCAATATTAAATGGCGTAGCTCCATATTAGATGTATTGTCTGCAAATCTAAAAAAATTAAGAAACAGGTGGTAAAGACCATCCATCAGGAGATTATTGACCTGTTTACTAAAACTAGTAAAATATTTGTATTCCATTACGAATTTTTATAAGATAGTCTCTTTCTCGTTTTGCTATTCTTATCTTTACAAGATAACCAATATAGTAAATTAGCAAGCGAAAAACTTTCTTAGTCAATCAGGAGAAAAATTTTTTATATATCCATGACTCTTTTAATTTTGAAAAATATTTAGATAACTTTCGTCTTTAACGTTACTTCTAAATCTTGTGATGTAAATTAAATTTTATAAAAACGATGATATTATTTGATGTAAGTAAAATTCTAATAAATTTAATAATGACCATAAGATTTACGGATAGAATCCAATTTTTCCTTAATTTCAAATCATTTACATTCTACCTTTCCTTTCCCAAGCCAAACGGCCCCTTCTTGCTTACCATGCACTGCACTCTTATTTTATTTTATTTTATTTTTTATTTTTTGAAACGGGACAGCTAAAGACAAGGAGAACGGGCCAGCTTCCTACGTCTTTTTTCCTTGTGTTTTAATTTCCGTTGTATCAGAGGAAACGTGTTATATACACGTGTCGTGAAGTGATTGGGAGAGTGTCTCTGTAGGTGGACTGTTGGCGATGCTGCTGACAGCTGATGATGAAGACGTGACGCTATGACACTTTGGTCCCACTTTTCCCTTCTCAAAATCTCTGTCTTTTCCTCCTAAAAGTCTCGTCGAGTCCTCAAGTATTGATGTTTATGAGATAAAAATAAAATTTTCTACGATATAAAATTTCAAAATATATAATATTATATTATATAAAATTTTAAAATAAAAGTGAATAATTTTTTAACAAAATTATAAATTTTTTTTATGAGATATTCTTGCTTCGATCAAGTGCATGTAATAGTATTAAAGAATTTATGATATAGATAAAAAAATTTTACAGCATCGTCTGGGTTAATTTGGATTCCCAATTCACTTAAGCGTTTTTTTTTTTTTTTTTGGGGCAAATGAGAAAATATTTAAGTAGATTTGCTATTTGGTCCTATTTATAAATTTGGATTAAATTTTATGAAATAAATGATATCAGTTGATGTAAATCAAATTTTATACTAAGATTTAATTGTGATTACAAAATTTACAAATGAGATTTAATATGATCTACGTAAGTATTTTCTGGATAAATATTTTTGCCACAACACAAACCTTATTTTAATAACAAAGGCAAATGTATAGTACAAACAGGATATGAAAAAAGGAAAAACATAAGAAGGATATTTCGGATATTTTATTGGCACAAGTATAAAACCCACATTTTATGAGTGTGAGATTTTTTTATTAAAAAAATTACACATTTTTTTTTTAAAACAAAAGTAGTAGAAATTTTTTAAAATTATAAAAAAAATAAGTAGTGGGTAGTGGAAAGTAGAAAGGCAATTATGAATAATATTTTGAAGGTTGGAAATATATAATAGGAAAATTAAATAATGACAGACATTAAATTCTCTCTCCTTTATTTATAATATAAATAATGTTGGGGCTTTAATTGGATAAACTTTTTTCTCAACATTTTTTTAAAAAGGATTATTTTTTATATATATTACCTTATATTTTAAAAGTTACTAAGGTTTTATTTTAAATAATATTTTAATAATATATTAACTAATGATTACCAAACGGAGCCGGTACATTTGCCTTTGGTTTTTCAATGTAACAAAAGCATTAGTTTCAAAATTTTAAGCAACTTTTTGATAGGGAAAATATGAATCTCACATAGGTAATTTCACAAACTTATTCGATATTTCTATTCTTCAAATTTTCCCTTCTATATTTTTTAGATACTCTCCTGTCATACTTATAACTCATAGAAGAGAATTATAATTAGAATTATATTTGACTTCCAAAATTATAGTAGGTTATGTCCGTTTGAGATTGCGGTGGCTTATTACAAAACATTTTATTTGGTAAAATATGAAAGAAAGTGCTTCATAATAAGAACTTAATTTATTGTTTGGTAGTAAATTGAATAAAAACAATTTATTGTTTAGTAGTAAACTTGAATAAAAACTTTATTTATATTTGATAATGTTTGATTTGAATATTTAAAAAGTATTCTTAATTTTATTCAGTCTTAAATTTATGATGAAATGGTTTAATTTTATATTTAGTTGTTTTAAAAATAAATTCTATTTCAAAAGCACTAATTTTAAACTTATAATAAAAGTGCTTTTTACACTAAAAGCTCTATCTTGATGTTATAAGAAACACTACATTTACCAAACACTTTAAAAGTGATTATATTACCGAGAAGTATTTTTTCTGACAAAAGCACCACGACCCAAGTGCTTATACTTTTTTGATAATTGCTTTTGCTTATTAGTGTTTATAAATTTGATGAAAGTGATTATAGGTAAAATAATTAAACAAAAAAGGTTCTTAAGAAATTATTTGTAAATTCTCTGTTTGTGCTGCAACTTTGAATGTAGGGGTATAAGTTTTGGTTCACAATAGTTATACAACCCTTTAGTTTAAGGTAATAATATTTATATACTTTTTTTAAACTTTTTACGCACTCTATTCATTATTTATTAGTATAATTAACTATTTACATACTTTTTCCACATTTCTTGCACATTTTTCAAGTGAACCTAATGTCCTAATGAATTGTAATAGGGGTATGCAAGAAGTTAAAAGGGTGTATGAATATGATCACCTTTAATTTAATGCACACCATTTTCGCTATTCGTTTGTAAAAAATATTTTGTAAAATGAATATTGGTGTGGGTGTGCAAAAAGTTTAAAGGAGTTTGTAAACATAATTACCCTAATTTTTTGTTTAAGAATAAGTTCCAGGTACGAGTTTAAAAAAAACCTCTTATATCAAGTGTTAATCGGAGAAGGCCAAAAATCATTTAGTGAAAAATAGTTGATCATAATAAATACTTGTATTACGAAATTCTCATCACAAGACACATAGTTATCTAGATATCACTGTAAAGAGATTGTTATTATTCTAAGTTTAATTTTGTACTTGATGTGCAAGACCAAGATATTTTTGAGTGGATCATATCCATAGCACAGTCGGTCCAATAAAATTTCTTGGCAAGAATGCATGTTAAGGGTGTTCATTTTGATCCGTTGACTCAAAAAATTTGTTGAATCGATCTATTTTGAATCGTAAAAATAAAGTATTTGAATCAGTTAATAAAATCAAGTTGGCTAGCGGGCTATTACCAATTGGGGAAGCGAGTCGAAAATTTGTAACCCGGCAGATACCCGACCTGATTCATATATAAGGGTAGCTATGTAATTATGCATATTATGGCCTAATATTAATGAATTTTTCTTCTCCCTTCCCATTCATTAGAGTATATGTGTAATTAGTAGTAATTTTTCTATGTATTTTTTTTTTTTTTAAAGTTTTGCCAATAAAAAGTATAATATTGGATTGGGTCCCCGGTCATCCGACTAACTTTGACGAGATACCCTATATTTATGAACTATCTTATAGATCTCAGTCGCTCTTTTTTTGACCCGATATAATCGGGTCGGATCAAGTCGAGTAATGATCATATAAATCGAATACCAGTCCGTGAACATGCCAACCACATGCATTGTTTGAAAAAACAAACAAAGTCTAAAAGCTACAAATTTTACTCAATACTCGCTATTAAGAGTGTTCATAGATCAGATATTTGAATTAAATAATTATTATTAGACTCGATCTGATTATACCGAACCAAGATAAAGAGACTTAGTACTCAATCCATATACATAAAGTAACCCGTTGATACACGAATATGATACAGCGAGGGTGGTATGGTCGACTAATTAAACACAAAAAAATCTAACTGGTGGGTAATTCTAGAATTTTGGCCCATCCAACAAGAGAACATAAGGGCGGGCTTCATGGACCACAAGGATAGGGAGAAAATTCTAAAATGGACCCAAGGACAGTCACGATCTAACATGCAAATTGGGCTGCCCTCCGACAGTCGTGCGACAGTAAACGTTCACCTCGTTTTAAAGGCCGAGACACTTTAACCGTTTTCATTTGATTAAGGACTGGCAGTTGCCCTGTCTTTTGAATCTCAATCATCATCTGTCTCTCTTTCCTAGTGAATATCTTCTTCCAAAAGGTCCTTCACAAACTACACTACACACGAATATTATCTGTGCAATATATAAGGCCTCAATATCTTTTTTGAAAACTTCTACAGTCTCTTCTAGTGAATAATTTTTTTTATATTTTAAATACTTGTATAATGTAATATCATGTGTTTTAAATGCTTGTATTGTCCAAACTTTTAAAAATAAATGAATGATTATCTAAAAGAGACCGTAAAATTCTTCATTTTTTTATTAGTGTCTATCACTTTATAATTTTTTTTTCTACTCCTGACCCTATAAAATATTATCTAATTGGTTTTTATTTGTATATTTTGAATTTTTTTTAAAAGAAAAACTACCGCAACGCTATTAAGGTGCCATTATTTGTAACTTCTATTTACACTCACTACAACTATCAGTTCTATATCACCTACCACCACTATCAAATATCTGAATTTCTCAATCTCCCATACAAAACAAATATACACAATTTTTTTTATTTTTTTTGACATTTCTTAATTTCTAGTGCTTTAGGAATCCAATCATTCTCATTCTAATACTCTTGGAATTCCAATCATCAAGAATTCCATTATGGCAAGAAATATGTACCATATTTCTGTTTGCTTTTACTTAGATATTCTTTTTTGTGTGGTATATATATATATTTTTTGGTTTTACATGTTTTGACTTACAAAATAAAAACTTCTGATAGAATTATGTAAATGCATCGAATGTGTCTCGATCACTAGTTCTACTATGATTTGTGAAGCGTCAAATCTTCTAAAAAGAATTAGTCCTATAAAATTTTAGGGTTAATTGCAAACAACCTTCATAAACTCATTTTCGTATGCAAATTATCCCTTGAACTTTCAATTGCATGCAATATACATCCTAAAACTGAAAATTAAATAAAATTAAGTATAAATTAAATCATGTTTGAAACTTGTAAAATCTCGCATGGCATGGAGAGTCTTTTAAGAATTGTTCAATGACATTGCTATGGGAATTACCTAAAATTTCCTTCTGTTGAGTAAGCATGTGTTTAATTACTTTTACTAGAATAGAACAGAAGCAAATTGGGAGACAATCTCGAATTATTGAACCTCAAGATTAGTGATTACATTTCACAAACTCTAGTTATTAGTTGTAGAAAGATCACATGAATAAACAAATAAACAAACAAACAAACAATTGGGATAGAAAGAAATCGGGGACCAACAATATATAACACTGCATTCAATGAGAATCGTGTGTTCTGTATAGTGGACACATTGATGGAGACGGCGGTTAGATCCCATGTGATTCTTCAGCATGCTTTAATGTTAACAAAGTTGATAACTAACGAAAATTTTACAAATCTTTTTAACAACTATCTAATTATACTTGAAAAACTTGTATAATATAATATTATATATTTTAAATTTTTAATTTAATCAACGAGATGAATTTATTAAATTGATCATAGAACTTCCCAACAAGTTATGCTAATATAGAAAAGGCACAAGTAGAATTGTAGAAAGCTTGTATTTACATTTCCTATTGAGATTGTCACATGCATGTTTAGTTTGTACAACAAAAATAAAAACATTTTTAGTACTTTTTTTTTTAATCATTCCATTTATCAAATGGAGGTTGGAAGCTGTACATGTAATGTGAGTGAATAATGCAATTTTAGATTCTTTATTCTAGTGTTTGGTCTTAAATACATTGAATCTAAAACCTTAAAATACAATTACTTTGTCCTAATGCGAAAAGATAATATGCAATTTGCTCTACCAGCACGAAGTTTATTCGAATGATCCTAAGAGGGCTTTGATTACCACCAATACTAATAGGGTTACTATGTGAGACGTTTCCTAGTATCAGGTACCTGCTTTGAAACTCTATCACCTCAGTTTTTTTGTTTTTGAACGTCCCGATCGAATTGTATAGATGCACGTAACATATACAAAAATAATATTTTAAATAATATATCAGCTGTTCTTAGTGGGACAAATTTGTCCCAAGAAATAGCTGATAAATTGATCATAAATTACTCTGGCCACATTTGATGTGTAAAGAGACAGATGATCTCCTGATTTCTGACTAATGAACCACAGATTTGAAAACAAACCATCATTTATCTCATATAGTTATTTGATAGCTGACTATTATACACATCTAGGTTTGTTTTCTAGATGTGTATAAGGCAAATACCAAATAAATCATGGAAACAGATGTAGAAGATACAATGAAAATGACAAAAATTCAATACCTAAAAAAGGGTCTAATATATCTGAAATTCAATAGTATTACACAACTGAGAGGCCTCTCCTACTACTACGAATTCCAGGCTTCCAGCTACTCCTACTCTAGTCACTGATTATACTCCTCGTTCCTTTCTCCAAACATAATGCTAATCTAGACTCCCTACACATTTGTACATGCGAATCTTTGTCGATATGACACCAGGCAGAACACATTACCCGAAAGAGAATGCGGAAAAAAGACACCACAAGAAATAATTTAACTCCTAACTAGAGAAGTATTGTCACCTCTTCAGTAGATAAAATCAAACAGATAGTTCGGGACAAGTTCTGGGGCTGGTGACATAGGAGCGTCTTCAACACTAAGTGTTTCCTGCATAACTTTCTTTCTCATCTCTACAACCTTCCTGTGAGAATTCGAATGTAAAGTTGGTACAAACGAAGGACTTGCTGCTGGTCGATACTCTGGAAATAGGCGTCCAGATCAGATGATGTAACGAACCCCACATGCATTGCATAGTGTCTTTGGACCCATTGGTCCCTCTCTCCATTGCGGTGTCTTTGTAACTTCACAATGTGTGCATTTTTTTGTAGCAACAGAGCGCTGCAAGGAAGTTTCATTTTTCCCAGTAACATGTGATGCATGGGAGAATTCCTCTTTTGCCTGTTGAAAGGAGTCATCTGAGCTGTTCAATGCAAGTGACAGCTGTGAAAGTTTCTTCTTCTTCTCTTTGTTTTTCCTGTAGCTTGAAGACTTTTTAGATGCAGAAGCAGCATATGATATGGGAGTCATCACAAACCATGGATTAAACACTGATGCTCTAGCCCGCTTCGATCGAGTTCGTACTGGAATGACAATTTCAGGCTTGATGGGCAAGCTTTTCCCACCTGAACAAGAACCTCCACTCTCAAGCACGGAAATTGGGCTATGCGCCTGGAATGAACCAGACTCCTGGCCCTCAGAAAATGTACTCTGATTGGTAGTGATAGTGCTTCGGAAGATTCTTTAACATAGTCCGGGATCTGTTTTTGATTAACAGTTTGACCACCCTTATGTTTGGGCAAGACAAGTACAAGAAAGATTAGAGAACTTGTAATTTAACAAGGGGCAAATAAGAAAGAACAGAGAAACAACACTTTCACATAACAAAATATTCATCATTGATCATCCAGAGTTTTGCTATAGTGTCATCCTATACACATGTACAGTGCAGGTTCATAAGAAATCCAGAAATTCTATGAATTATCATAAAGTCAAGATAACTTTTACTTCTATTCCTTTTACCCTTTTCTTTGTGGGGGTTGGGAATGGAGGAAAGGCCGGAGTACAAGAAGTGACATAAACTACGGAATCTGTAGGAATACTATGACCACAAACTTGATAGTTCAATCAAGTCCTACCAGACCAGTTAATTCTTCAACCATATTCATAATAAACACAGATTCAAGGGAAAAAAAACTATCTGAACCAAGATGAATTTTACATGCAAAATGGTGTTCAAGATCATAAATATAGAACATAATCAACACAACTGAGGAACACAGCTTAGTTTCTCGAATCTAATAGCAGATGTATAGCCAGTGGTAGTCAGAAAAATGCCACCAAACTTTTTGCTTCACATCTCCGTCCTTTAATAGTTTAATAAGTTAAATCATGTAAACCTCAAAGAAGCTTCAGGAGCATAACACGTCTGCAGTATACACAGAATATCAGAATTCTGATAGGCGATCCGTGATTATGGGGGAAAATGGAAAAAAGAAGAAAGAATCTAGATGTCCTTGTGATTAGCAAAACGGATTTTTTTTAATCATGTTAGAGAGACAGATACCAAATTTGACTTGCCGAATAACACTCATTTAACAAGACTCTCTCCCTGACTTCCATTACAGGACAAAATATTAAACCCTGTCAAACCTCAAAGGAAAAAAGTACTATTAATTAATTTCCTGGATCACTTCAATATCATGTGAAATGTGTGTTCGCTCTAAGCTGACATAAGATATGATCCTCACAGTGAACTATACACTTTAAGCGAATTCAAAACTCAAGAGCATTGAAACCTTAATGCAAAATCATGAAGCTTTGAAAAATTCTCTATAGTCCATTTACATTAAGATATTGACATTTCTAAGTAGAATTTGCTACCACATCAACACATGTAATAATAACAAATTAATTAAATTTAGTGGAGGGTAAAGGTGAAAAAAAAAAAAAAACAGAGAGAGAGAGAGAGAGATTTATAGAAGCATGATTTCTAGAATTCTTCCGTACAAAATTATCCTGGTCTAGCCCCATAACTGCAATCCTTCTCCAGTTTGCTTTCATAGTAAATGCTCTTCTCCGTTTTCCTTCTCAAATAATTGCTCTTAACCATCGCTTTTTTTCCCTATCTATTTGTGTTATTCTTTTCAAGCGTTGGGACAATAAACTAGAAAACAGCTACCTACCTAAGGTACTACCTCAGGCATGAACAAGGCATTAGAGGAAGAATTCCATGCTTCAATTATCTATTTAGACAAAATCAAAATAGCCATAGAAACCTGACCAAGGGAAGGAAGTTGCAATGACATCTAAAATAACAAAAAAAAGGAGAATAACAGATTACATTCTCATAGTCCAACAATATTCCTCATATTCTGGCAATTCCAGTGTTTTGTAACCCTACTACAAATTCTTTAAACCTTATAACATCAAGTGCCGCTGCAAAAGAAACCGAAAATGCAAGCGAACTGTTACCTTCAAGAGTGATCCTTCTCTGGAAATGAAAAATCTTTACTACACCAGCTCGTGTTTATCCCTCCCCTAGTGGAAGCAAATGATGTTTTCCCTTTACAAATTTTATGAGATCTTTTGTATACCTAGTCTTGACGAGAAAGTGGCACCGAATGAAGGATGTAGGTTCTACAAATGTAATACAAGTCTTCAAAACTTTGGCTTTTATGTCTTAATAACTAACATGCTTAAATGTATGCAAGATTCACAGTTAAGCATGTATTTAAAGAGTATTGTGACCTTGGGTCCAGTACATGTCGGACATGGGCATGAAGACATTTCAAGGTTATCCATGTTTCATAGGCAAAATTTCAATTCTTAGAAGATACTGTAAACCAGTAGCAATCTTTTTTATTTGATTTTAATGCTGTGTGCCTACGAATATACAAGTGCATATTATGTACAATCTTCTTGGATTAAGCCCTTGATCAAATTGACAAATGATAATTTTTACAAGTGATGTATGAAGATATCTAATTACTGTACAGCAACTAACAAGATTCATTCTATTCTTCTTTTCAAAATCAACCAATCAAATGCCTAACTGTTATTTCGCACAGGAAATTCTTGTCAAACTATGAAGAATATATGGAAAACCAAAAAATAAAACATAATAGACAGCTCAGCATGTGGCACACCTTTTGGAGTCTGAAACACCATGAAGGTGTGCCCAAGATTTCATTGGATACTTGTTTTCAAAACAAACCATTCAGATGCTTACACTGCAATTTGCCAAAGAAATTCATCTAATTCATTACTGTATACAATGCACTTGGAAAATTAAAAAAGACAAACATCATAACCCCCCTCAGCAATGGGCACCCTTTTGGGGTTCAAAATACCATAAGGTCTGCCCAAGATTTCATACACTGCCTATTCTGATTCCAAAAGTAGTTTTCAATTGACATACTGCTCTCAATCCTCTCATTGTCCCTGTCAGTGTGTTGATGTTGCTGGAGACATAAAATCTTTTAACTTCCCATCCAACAATAATCAACTTAAAAACACATACATCAAGGAGGAAATGCACCATATGCAAACTGAAACCAACAGGAATATAAGCATACAAAATTCAGAAGTCAACTGATGGTAACATCTCCACTTGCATAAACTACCGTCAACACAACCGTAAGTATAATTACCAACCGACAACAGGAACCAGAGTATTGAAAACTCACAAGGGCATTCGGTTTCGGCGCAGCATCCAAAAAGATATTGCCTTGGGGAACAGGTGGCAAACCCATCAAAGCTTGCCGAAGGAATTGGCCCGAGGGACTGTGACTTACTAGCATCCCAATCATCATCACCTTCCAAACTTTCCATGGGAAAGTCCAAAATACCGAGTAAATCCGAAAAGTCATCTTCTCCACCAGGAACCCCCTTGACAAAACAATCCCAGAAACCAGGCTCAACCATACTCTTTTTCTGTAATACAAAAATCCCACTTTTCATAAACAACCAAAAATTAAAAATAGAAAACCAAAATCCCAATTGTTAAAATAAAATGGTCATAGACAATGAGTAGAACAAAGATTCTCTACATGTAATATCCTTAGTATAAACAAATTCTGCAGGACAATTTATATTGTTACAGTCATATTCTTAGACATTAAGGTAAAAGATTTAGGAAACCTAAATGGTAATCATTATCTAGTAGGAATTGTTTAGTATTATGTATTCAAACATCATCTCATCTAGAAAAGGCCCAAGTGGTATATATGCAGATGGGCTGTCACACTTTTTATGCTAAGGCTACAAATTAAGTTACCATTTTTTAAAAATCTTGGTGTGGACTAAAAATTTGACCAAAAATAGAAGTCTACTAGGAATCAGTATCGTTCTATATATCCTATGATTAATTAATGAATTCCTGTTTTGAGCAGTTAATATTTTTTTTTCCCCCCGAAATTTGGGATTAAAAGGGTAGCTAATTTCACGGATTCCAATTCAATATTTCCAGCTCATCAAATATTGTTAGAAATAGTAATAATAATGGTGACTAAATTGAAGAAATTAGTAGTACAAAACTAATTAAATAACCACGTGCTTCATAGTGGGCTAAGGGGCTGCTAACTTTTGCCCAGAAAGCGACGTCGTTTAGTGAAATTTAACGCTCAAAACTATTCACTCAAATCGAAGGCGTAGCCCTAATGAAGAACCTTAAAGAACTTGCCTATTTACCGCCTCCTTCAGGCAGCCAAGAAAATTGAAAAAAAAAAAAATCTAATCTTTTGAATTTTCAAAAACCCAGTTGGTAAAAAGTCGTTTTACAAAAAACCCATTAAGAGAAATGCATTGTATCTGTCTCTTATACACTTCCTCTTTCCCCATTTCCACAGCATCCAAACAGGGCCTAATGGCAAAGTACAACAAAAACCCACAAAAGTACAAGTGGTGTGAGGAGAAACAGAAAAGCCCATACATGCATGGAAATGGAAGGTTGTACTTACCATGACAAAAATACCCTTTAAGCCATTGTTGCAGCACTTTTGCCCTCTAGGAATTTTTGAGTGAGAAAAAGGAAAGAAATGGGAAGAAATGAAAAAAGTGGGCAGCAGCAAAAACAGATAGGGTAATAAGAGAAGACAGGAGGAGTGGGGGGACAACTTTATTTTTTTCTTTCTTTCTTTTTTTCCGAAGTTTTGTATGGGTTGAATTGGTAATTTAGGCTAAGAGAAGGGGCATTAAAAAAAAAATGGGGGGTTTTGCAAGTTGGAAAACAATTCAGTAGTTTTGGTCAACAGTCTTATTCATAAATTTTACAGTTATTAAAGCTAAGTTGTACACACAATATGATGTTAAATGATATTATCCATAAATAGGTATGATATTGTTATATAACATCACATTATACATGTGATTTTTTTAATAGACAATGTTGACTAAATCTATTTAAATACTATCTTTATATCATTTAAATTGTTAGCGCCTAATTTTTAAGATAACACATCAGTTTTCAAATTTTAATTTTGTATAGGTCTTTTTAACTTTTTCAAATCAAATAAATTATATGAATTTTTATTACAAATTGATATGTTTAATCTTAAAATCAAAGTTTGACAAAGGGTAAAATCATTTTTAGTCTCCAAAATTTGGCTTAGTAATATTTTCGATTCTCAAAATTTCATAAAAAATAAATTATATTAGACATCTTCTAAATTTTAACTCTATTAGAATAATTGACATAAAAATAACATAATTTTCGATTTCTATGCATCTACCCTAACAAACATTTAATTCTTTATTTGATAAATTATAAAACATTATTTATCTATCTTTACCTGTATCTTAGCTAAACTAACAAAAATTACTCTTTCTCATAAATTTTGATAAAAAAATTATGTTATTTTTCTATCAATTATTCTAATCTAGTAAAAATATGAAAAATGAGAAAGGTGATTTATTTTTTATGAAATTTTAAGAATAAAAAATGTTACTAAGCCAAACTTTAAAGAAATTTTTTTTTTTTTTTATCCTTTTAACAAAATAAATGAAACGAAGTAGTAATTTAATTGGATGTATAGGATGAGGAGATGCTGTACGGGAGTTAAGATGTAGTGGAGAACATGGGATTTTTTTAGGAGAGAAGATGAAGTGATGTGGGTACCACAAAGGAGAGTGTGTAAATGTTGTTATCTTGCGATGATTGATGAGCTGGGTTGGGCCCAAGGTGGGTGTGATGGTCCTTGTGACTTGTGATCAAAGAGTAATGCCACTATTTCTCTCTTGGCCCATCAAGGGTAAATCTAAAGTAAATACTGCATTTTTGTTTGATGTGGAGGACAATTTTGTCAGACTAAGAGTTTATTCAAATGAGAAGATTTTGATCAGATATGTCACATAATAAAAAGTTAAAATTGTCAATCTTTTATCTTCATTGAGATATTTTTTTTGTTAAAAAAAAAAATCAATATATTTAAATTTTGTCTAAATTGTAGACGTTTATAATAAAATTATAATCATACTCGTTACTATTATTATAATTTCATTCCAATTAATAGCTTGTTAATTGCATATGTAGGTAACCTAGAATTTATACCCTTTCTAGCCTTCGCCATCACAAATTGTTGATAGTATTAGTATTCTTTTGTGGTTTGGAATTCAAAGTTTGAAATTAAAATTTGAGAATAATCTTTGGAATATTTTGAAGTGGTTTTGGAGGGAATGAAAAAGTGAGGTGAAAGAGACTTTCAAGTTTCAATCATTGATGGTTTTTTACATTTTTATTTTTTTATTTTTTTAGTGAAACTTTCAACTTTCTTGTCAGTTAATGATAGGAGCAGTAGCTTTCTAACATGTTTTCCGGCTTAAAAATATCTAAATATCTAAGTGGTTTCAAATTGTAATTCATTTACACTAAGCAAATGAATAATTAGAGCAATTCGAAAAGTGAGATGCAACACTAACATAAGATAGTAAGGTTTGGAAATTGGAATGAGCGATTGACTCACATCTTTCCTGACATTAATTGCTTGGAATTGAGCTGATCGAAGTCAATTTGTTTTAGGAAAATGATTTATAAAATAATAAATTTAGAATTATTTGTTAAATTTAATTCACGTGATAAGATTATATTAAATCACAAATTCATAATTTTAGATATTTAATCGAATTCTATTTCTCTTTTACAAATCTAATGATATATTAATGATTTATCAATTTATATAAATACACTGTTTATTTTAGCAATGAAATCTAGATCTGATTGATTTGTTGATCCAATCGATTAAAAAACTTTAAAAAAAAGAAGAGGGAAAAAAAAAAAAAAACTACTACTAGCTGGCTAGCTGCCATTGATTTATTAATTTTTCGGCTAATTTTTATTAGCTTTGTCAACTCCCATGCCTCAGCCACTATGAGGCATGAGGGAATAATGTGGTATCATTTTCTTTGTCATTTTGGTCGGACCTCAGATCCAATTAAAACTTAATTACTAACAATATTGGAATTAGGCACGAAAGCGAATCATGATGTTTGATTCTTAAAGTTAAATTAAAGTAAAGCTTTCTTACTCTTACAATTTTCCTTTTTATTGTGTTTGAATCAATAGATTTAGGGAAGGATTTGAAATCTATTTATTTATTAGATGGAAAGGCTGAAATAGATGAATTTTAAATTTACTCAAATTAAAAAGTGTAAAATGAATAATTTAAAATAATTTTATAATTTAAATGTATTTAAAATTTATCTATTTCGCCTTATAAATTTCTCCCATAAATAAATAAATTTCAAATTTTTCTTTAAATCCATCTAAGCAACTTAATGATCCAAGTAACTCACACATATTCGTTTAATAAAGTCTTTGTTTATTTCTGTTGAGCTTAATTGAGAGTTAATCATACAATGCAAGAGCTATTTCAAAATTTTTATAATCTAGTTTAGTGGATTTTTGACTTGTGATTGGATAGACCAGATCTTGTTTCAAAATAGTTAGAAATCAAGTTAAAAGTTTAATAGGAAAGGTTGTGAGGTAACCGATGGATCTATTGTCATTTCCCTCTATTACCCAAAAAAATAAATAAATAAACAATTGAAAATACTTTCTATATATCTACGAGACCAAGCAAAATTTGAATACAAGAAGTGCTGAGGTAATCCATCACTCTATAGTCGTGCCCAAGATTTGTAGAATCGGAATTTTATATAACATCTTTTAAACGTTACGAAATTCGATCGTAAATAAAATCCTATGATTGTAAAATTTTATTGAAAATAAAAAATTATAATTTTTATTTATTTTTAAAACTAATTTTCAATGAAAATTTATATAAATAAATATAAAATTTTAATTTTCATCATAAGTTTCTTTAACTTAAACTGTTATAATATTTGAGATTATATTATTATAATATAAAAAATTATGCATCATCGTAAATTTAATATTGCTCTTTGATTAAAATATTAAAAATAATAATAATATGAATAGTCTAAACTCATGAAATATAACATTTGAATGAAAATTATCAAAATACTAATTTAATTTAGTAAATATAAATATAAATTATAAGATTATAATGATCTAATTAGCATTTACCTATAATAATGATCTTATTTCTAAAATATAGATATAAATTATAAGATTATAATGATCTAATTAGCATTTACTTATAATAATGATCTTACCTCTAAAATTGAGATCAAATTTATATATTTAAATTGTATAGTCGTAAAATCGTAACTTCGTAAGAGTACGATTGAAATTCTAACAACTATTATTGTATTGTACCCAAAAACAAAAAAAAATCACATAAATTACCTTTAAAAGGTGATTCTTAATACTTGAATTTGTAAATCATTTTTCTTATAATAATGAATACACTGATTGTAGCCTGACTTGACTTCTTTGGGCCACTAGCACTAACTATCAAATACTTTCTGATTACATTACAATAATTGGCAGGCAGACCAACATCATGAGCTGCCCAATTGCAAATGGTCATTCATTTTTCCTTTTTTTAGGAACCATAATGGTATGCTTTAACCTCGCATTAGAAACACCAGCACCCATGATGGTAAGACTCCAATGAAAAGTACAACTTTCGAGTCTTTATTTCCGGGCTATGGCTGCACTTTAACATGTATGTTTTTATGGTTTGATAATTTTTACTTAATACAACATGAAGTTATGTACCTCAGCATTTTTTGTTGGAAAATAATAATTGGTCTTTGATCCTGTCTTTTCTCTTTTTTTTTTAGTATTGAGTTCATAATTAATATTTATGCATGTATTTTATATTAAATATAAATTACATGGGCCATTTACACAACATATATGTATATATACATATAAAATAACACTAATATACAATAATTTTATTATATATTAAATATTTTAATCGGATCCGGGTCTTAATCGGATCGGAACACCAAGATCCAGATCCGACCCGTTTATTATAATAGTTAAACAAATCCGGGTAATCAGAATTTGTTATAAATTATACCCGGATAAACGGGTATTAAATCACATCTGATGTGTAAAAGACCCGACCCATTGATTTGCCTAGTCATAGATTCTCTAAGATTTAATTTACACTACATGATCTACAAGTGAGGCAAAAGATCGGGTCTACTTAAGTCTTTGCCTATTTTTTTAAGGTACCTAAAATGAGTTCAAAAAATTGAAACTGGAATAGCAAAGTTCAGTCATTTCAGGATGAATAAAAATTTTGTTGAGATAGTAACCATCCCATTTGTTATAAATGAGTTCCATTCGGATCAGAAACATACATGCTTAATTGTTGAATAGATATAAACCAAGTAATATTTTCTTATAATAAGAAGTGAACATCATTGGCTTAAAGAGAAAAAGGTTAATTGACTCATTGACAACGAAATGTAATTTAAATAATAAGATACTTTAATATGATCCGTTAGCCATAGGTTCAAGATACGAATTTTTTTCACCCCTTAAAAAAGGTTAATTGACTCGGAACAAATGTAATTCATCTACAATTCTGCATCCCCCAAAACTGCCCTGCTTTAGATACGAGGCTTTGTGCATATGCTAAATATTAGGCAGTGAATCTTATCATCTGTACTTTTTCTTGTTTCTATTTTTCCTCTGGACTTGTACACATGATACATTGAATGCGTTTTCATCGCGTTCATAATTTATGTTTTGATATTCTTCTCCTCGTGTTTACAAAGAGAAAAATGAACAAAAGCAATAAAAAAGTGGAAAAGGAGATAGAAAGGGTCTCTCCAAGAAGGAGCACCATACGACTTATTGAACATGTTCTCCAGATTCTCCTGCAATTATCAGATATGACAACTCAAGTCAAAACACAATCATGCTCCTCATTTAAAGTTACAACAGTGGTATATCACGATAGGCAAATTCTATAATACATTATTATTATTATTATTATTATTATTTTACTGTTCTTGTAAACTTGATGGATATTCTGATTGTCCAAAAATGGAGTTTTCCGTTTTCAACTTTCCAGAATGTAAAAATTTCAATGGCAAGTACCATACAACTAGTAATTATAAACCAATCTTTACTTGTAAGCCACAAAGATGTCAAATTCTGAAATACTGGATGCTTACTTCAGCAACTATTATTGGCACTGCATGCCCTTGCTGCATTCCAAAGACGCCTTGAGCGTATTTATATAACTCTACATCCAGGTGATTTAGTGATGTAATTTCCTCGAGAAGAACTTTTGAAATTCGACCACGAGCCTGTAAAGAGATAATGGTTAACAAGTAAACGCCAAGAAGTAGGACAACAACATTGAATTGGAAGCAGTCCCAGAATCAATTTGCTGTACGAGTCTACAGACTTTTCCATAATAGCTCTTCCTCATCTTTTCTTTTTGGGCTCCACAATGCCCTTCACAGGGGTTGAAGAAATCTAAACCTCCACCTATTAATAGGTAGCACCAAAATGTTAACTCAAATTCCTATCTGACCGAAAATTTCTCTATTCCTTCCATCCCAACTCTTATCACTATAATTTGATATCAACATTCCAAGTACATCACTACTTCAGTATAAGATTTAGCTTATGCGCATATTATTAAGCTATAGAAAGAAATTTCTGGAGTATGCTGCATGAATATAGACATAGAAAGTTAACGTTCTAAATTTTGTAAAGACAGGACAGTGAGAGAATTTTTATATAGGTTTTCTTTTAGATTCAACAAGCAACAAAGACAGAGAACTGGGAATCACAATACAAAGTTGCTACTTTTGTTGCTTGTTGATTCCAAGAAACCAAGGGCTGTGCTAATTTAGGATTTGTTATGTTGGCAAGATCATACTTAACCACAATTCCACTCGGAAGGAGTTGACAAAAATCTGTCATCCTAAAGAGCCTCGTGACAATCTGAAAAAGGAAAATCTGCTTGGAAACCTTGGCATAAGATTTGAATTATGATAACCTTAACAGAAAGAGCCACTATAGTTAGCCATTTTGTTTTCAAATAACCTGGTTTACATGCTTTGCCTACCTAAGAAGGGCAGAGGGTAGAACTTCAACCATTATTAGAAAAAGAAGTACCTGGGACAGCTCCCCATGAGAGTGTAAAAATAGCAAACCACGCATTCAGGTGCCGTAAATCACTCAATTACTGGTAAAATCCTGTTTTTAGTTTTTGGGATCTAATATACTTTTCCAGTCTCTTTTTACTTTTCAAATTTACTCTTACCAACTGATCCTGTGTCAGTATTCCACTTTTGGAATTGGAAGGGGGGAAGATCATACACTGCTGGTGTCTGGAAAGACCTTTTATTTAAAGAGGATTCCCCCCACCCCACATTTTTTTTTTTTCCCTCCTTGTTGGATAGTTTTGCCTCTGTACTGCCTTCATCTACCTTGCATCACATAATGGGGGATCCATTAATTGAGAACAAAAGCTTCAATCATAGCATGACAACCAATCATGATTGAGAGACTTCACAATTTCCAACCAGAAGGTGAAACAAGTAATTTTAACAGTTATATGCAAACGGTGGGAAGGGAAAAAGAATGAATAGACAATCTAAATAAGAACTTTGAACAATATTCTACCTCCTTGGTAAAGTTTGCTGGCCGTATATTTTTTAGAGAATTTGTACGTCGTTGTGATTGCGAGCTTCGTAAGCTTGAAATACAGGACTCGTATACTTCCATTAGCTTCCCTGTAGTCATCTGAACATGGTAATAAAGTTCTTAGTCTATTATCGTGAAGGAATAATGGTTCAACTGCTGCAAGCACCAAGTTAGAAATAAAAACATGCTTACAGCCTTTTCATTCATTGCTTCGCCAGTGTCAGTTAATGAAAATTTCCCTGGCTTTTGGTATGTGCTATTTCTCTAAAAACAGGAAAATAGAGGAATAAACATCACAACTTCAAATTAGTTATTCAACATCAATAAAAACTAAAAGGCCACTCATATTTCCAATCAAAAATGAAAAAGAATAGCAAAAGTGATGGTCAAACATTACCATATGATAACTACTACCGGAGTTAGTATCATGTATCAAAGAGCTCTGTCCTGCAGAAACAGCATAGGTTGATGTTACTGGGGAATAACTACAATTTTATCACTTACATAACCTTAAAAAGTTAAAGAAAGAAACTTCAACAATTTCATTTGATCATAAGATTAACGAGTCTTTATCTTGGAACTAGCCAAGCAGGATGACCATGTAATAGGAACCATATATCTCTTTATTTCTTCAAACTTCATTAAAACAATAACGGGAGTTAATGTCACTTTCTCCTACACCTCTCTCATATTAGCCATGAAATGAACATGTTGAGGGAGAATGAAGGATAGGTAACCGTCAAGGTGTACTCCAGAGGTCAAAATGGAATATCTTAACTTTCCCCCCCCCCACACCAAAAAAAAAAAAAATGATTGTCCAAAAATTAAATGTTTGCCCAGAAGGTTGACATACTTTATACACCAAAAGAGAGAGTAGTAGCAGAAGTTCCCAATTTTCTCCTTAATCAATGCAGTGAGCTCTCTTAATTTTCACTTTGTATAAAACTATATTTTTCCACTCTTATCTTAATATCCTTGAAACTGAGACACTTATTTCAGAATAGAGGGAACTTTTGAATTATAACTCCACATAAAAAGCACCAAAACATTTATTAGCTTGATATCACTTAGATAAATATGAAGGAGGGATGCCAAAACAACTAAGAATACACAAACAGAACTAAATGCAAATGGATTTGGAGCCGCCAAAAATATGAAAAGAACAATATGCTGCATCTAAAAGTAGATGAGACCAAAATTTACAACATTGTTCCTAGACAAAATTATGAAGCCCTACAAGAACATGGGGAAGTATACTCCTGAAGCAAATAATTTCTGAAACTCACCTGGATTGTTGTTAGCTACAAGATCTGTTCTGGAGTTTGATCCCGCGAACTGAGAAATCACCTGAGCACCAACCACATTTGCAAAGATTGTTGCAGATTCTCTATGGTTCTCAGTAAGTCCAATATACAACATATCATCCAACCTCTTCTGCAAGATTTAAAATGATATACAGTGATTAGTATAAGTATAATATGCAAGAGAGAGAGAGAATAACCAAAAGATGTCATGCACTGCTTAGTGAACCTTCAACCGGTACCTTTGCAACTTGTAGCACATGTTCACCAAGTGTCGGATATTTCTGTACGCAATGGCGCACTTCATGTGATATCTGCCAGATAAGAGTTGTTTGTAAGTCCTGCAATCTGTTTATCAGATAAAGCACGAGAAGAAATGTGAAATCACTCATTTGTCTCTTTGATTCACCATCTCCAATAGTTCAGGGATGCAACACTCAATTTTCTTCTCTTGAGATAAGCCCAAGAGATTATTTCCTAAAGTATAATCCCCATATATCAAAAATAGGAACATACACATGTATACAGTGTATACATCATAAGCTTATGGACATGGATAAAATGAAGTGAGTTGCCTTCTGCAATTCAACATCACAATGCCCGAATTTGACTAGAAATGATGATGTGTTCTCCCAGCACATCCATCCAGACATATAACATGCATAATCAAAAAGATCTTTCAAACATCTTTTACTGTCCATCCAGTCGTCCATTTTGTTAGGTTAAGTTTAAATTTTGCCTGACCCTCAAGAAATTGATATTTGGATAAAATGCAAATAACCCCCTTGTGGTTAAGCGAATATATATTTTACCCCCCTGTGGTTATCAAATGTGTGTTTGACCGCCTCGTGCTTCAATTTTTTTGCAAAATGGATGGAAACGGTCAAAACTAACACCAATTTGTGAAATGTCATAAATGCCCCTTTCAACCAATTAAGGTGTCCCATAAAGTTTTGGATCAAATTGAAAATAAGAAAGAATCATAAAATTTTGGGGTCAAATTAAAAATAAGACGGGGCGAAAGTGAAATAAAAAAAATACAACCCCAACCTTCTCCTTCTTTCCTACCCCAGCCACCACTCCTCCACCCTCAGCCTAGCAGCACCAGCAGAAAAGTTGTAAACTTGAAGAATCAAAAACCCAAAAGGTCCATTAATCTCAATCCAACTGAAAAAACGTAATTTACAGAGCATAGAAAATTTCAATTAACAATTAGAACAAGATAAAAAAGCGAACCCATCAAAGATTTTTTTTTTCCCAAACGAAAGGATAACCCATCAAAGAAATTAGCTTAACAAAATTGTTCAAATTGCTGGAATTATATTCCATTATTTCCTCCATCACTGAAGCCTGTTATGGCTTCCCAGCCAAATGAAACTCAATTCTCTCTAACCTTTTTTTTTAAAAAAAAAACCCTCTGTCTCAGATGAAAAATAACATGGCCTCCACCCCGATCTGCCCCTCACCCTCGTCCTCCCTGCCTTCCTCCCCTTCTTTCCATCTTTCTCCCCTCCTTCCTGATTCTCCCTCTCCTCTTCCTCTTTGGCCAATGCCAGATCTAAATAGCAGCAGCTATGGAGACACCACTGGGCCCTGGATGTCGGGGAGGGGGTACGGGCCTAGGGAGGGAAGGGGAGGAATGTGGTGGATCTGGGAGTGTAGTTAGCTGATCGGGTGGTGGTGGTGTTCACAGATTGGTGGTGGTGGCTAGGGTTTGAACACCAAGGGATGAGAATGTACAGGTTTTTTCTGCCTTGGGGGAGTGGGGTGTAAATTTGTCAATTTAAATATTATTTTAATATTAAATTTTTTGTAAAACAATTTCACGCCCTGAATTAGCGTGTGTCAGTCAAAATCTGTTAGTTTTGACGGTCTCCATCAAATTTGCAAAAAAATTAAAGTATAATGGGGGAAGATGCACATTTAATAATCAGAGGGGGGTAAAGTGACTATTTGACAAACCACAGAGGGGTTTTTGCATTTTACCCTTGGTATTTAAAAATGATGAATTGTTGTACAAGGCCAAATATATGTTGTTTTGTTAGATCCTCTACCTAGAAGGAACATATATACTCTGTACAAAAGTTAAGAAGTTGAAACAATAGTCAAGCTTTCAATTTAACCAATGAAACTACACATTGCACTTGATAGCTGATCATTCAAAAACGATTGAGAAGCAAAGGCTTCCACCTTCTAAAAAACTAGGGGGTACAGAAAATTAAGCTATCATATTTCAGGATAAGTTGCAACTAGGCAACCTTTTCCCAACCTAAATTGAACCAGACAGATGGTTCACCGAATCTCAATGTACTCACTAAAAATCAAATGTTGAAATGAAGGATTTTTTACTTTGAAGTTTTCCATTATAAGGATCAAAGATAGAAATTCTATTTCAGCCTCAGCCCTTATACAGTACTTTGATAATATAGCTAGTTCCTTATTGTTTTTTTCCCCCAGCACACAATAAGGTTTTTTATTCCATTTATCCTTTTCTTTTCATTTTACCATGCACAGAGCTCAGGTATAATAAGTTTATTTGGGAGGCCCAGTAAAGATTTCAACACACAAACTTCATCTAGTTTTCCAAACTCTAGAAATATCAATAGGTAACTCTTTGTTGTCAGTTTCATGGTCTATTCCCGCTATTTATCAAGCTACGTGTAAAGCAACCTCACATATCCACAGAAAGCTTTACAGGAGATAAAGTGTAGGTAATACCTGGAATGTAGCTCCGTTATGAATTATTTCCTGAGCTATAGGATCATTAATATACTCGTGCAATGGCATTACAACATCCCCCATATCATATGGATCATCACCATAGATAGAAGACCGACCTTCACGTCGTCTGGCTTCTCTCTGCAATCAGCACAGAACAGAATCATCATCTTCTATGTGGAGCAGATCTATGACTGAGGCATAAACTGGTTGTAATTCCACATCTTCACAACCAGTTTATGATCAAGTGCACAAGTAGGATTTCATATTTTCAAATAAATATAGCTGTTGAACAACCATTTTAGTCCATCAGGCTTCCTTAAAATATTAAAATCAAAATTAAAAAATCCAAAGCCATTCAAGGGACCATAGGCTAATGCAACTATCTCCAAGATAAAGTTCTTAAGCCAACTGAGTAAATACTATCATAAGGTAACAATTTAAGTTTCAGTTCATACAATTAGTGCAGACTGATGTAATATTAATATAGATGCAGGTCAGCTTGGAATAATTTGGCAAGTAGGAAACGTACAGCACAAATTTCATTATCTGCCAAGGGACTATGCAAAAGGGAACAGACAAATACTAAATGAGGACGTTTGCAATAAGTCATTTAATTGGTATCACTCATTTATAGAGCAGGAACTATTAAAGCCATTGACTGCGAGTTGCCCTTCATGAAAAGATTCCTTCACTTGTGGACAAACCAAAGGCTTTCTACTTTCTATGAAATCATGAGGAAATATACTCTGCACAGGCTTATCATTAAAACATAATGCAATGCACCTACACAATATATACAAAAGGGTATTGCAGTAGGAGATTCATGACGTGGTCGGTGAATGTTTTATTCATTAGATACTTGCTAATGTCAAGAGAATACAAAATAAGGTTTTCTTTGGATCATTGACAGGGTAGACAAAACAAAAAACAAGGTAAATAACCCCCCATCCCCCACCCACCAAAAAAAAAAAAAAAAACCCAAATTTCGGTCAACAAAGCATTATATTTTTTACATTCTTCAATAACATGGAGAATCTCTCCAATCCATCTTCTTTTATGCTTCAATAGCTTGAATTGTCAAAATTGGAAATATAAAGTTTTGACTTGAAAGGTCCTATACATCAGAAATTTGCTTCCACATGTCATCAAATATGTGCAGACTGCAGTAGAGCTAATTGCTATGCATGTATCAATTCAAACAGCATTAGATGGTAATGCTAGGAAGACATACCCGAGCAAACAAATCTTCTCTCATCCAAGGAACCAGGTACTTCCATCTTCAGATGTCCAGGACAGAGCTTGGGGAGTATTTCTGTACTCGCTCGCACACGTCCAGACATTCTCAAGGCTGATGTTAAGTTAGGGTGCAGCAAAAAACGAGCAGCTACCTCCACAGAAAATTCATAAGTGCTAAAGACACGATCAATGGGGTTTCTTAGTATAGTCACCACTGAAATTTTCTCCTTTGGAAGTTTGGACATGACACTGTAGTCATCATGAGTTACCAATAACCGGCAATCTGTTTTCCTGCAGTTCAAACAATATCATATGGATTGCAGCAATCTGATAGACAATAGCTTTCACACCAAATGTCTCCTGCAAAGTAGTTTCACTTTAGCTTTCTGAACATTTACCATTGAAAAATTTCGGATGTTTACATCAAAGTAAAGCATATTAACAACATGCTTGCTAGTCATACCAAGCATGCTAAGCTACTACTGTACATGCGCTAACAATGGTGTTCAAAGTAAAAGCAGATTCATGTTACCTGGGATTAAACCTCAGTCTATCATAAGAACGTGGGCACTCCAAAGAGTTCGAGTACAGCTTTTTCAAAAAACTGCATGCAAAAACTTCATCCATAAGCTACAACTGTCATTCCAAAAAGCATCAACCAACAAGAAGGAAAATGCAGTTTTGTGCATGTAACTACTGAATAGGAGCAATAACTTTACCAATGATAATACGTCCGCCCTCCAGTTCTCGGGACATGAAGGAAATACAGCAAGTCCCGCAATATATGTTTATCTTCTTTGACTTCTGAGTCAACGGAAGAAGATGCCCACTTCTTGAGAATATGTTCGCACTGATTAAATCCATCTTCAGTAGGCGACGTTTTTATTTTGTTCGAAACTGTAAAAGTTACACAAAACAATTATTACGAACAAAACAAATTTATTAACACACAATACTTTCCTGTAATAACTATTTGGACAAATAAATTGCATTCTTACAAGGCAGAAAGATATTCTTAACCCCAGTTTTAACAGAAACATCAATTCCTACAAAAGCTAGAAACCAAGAATCTAGCTTTTCACAACACCAACTTAAAAAAGAAAGATAAAACAGACATCTTCGGACACCAACTTGCACCTTTACCCTATTTTTTCCCGTTCTTTTTTTCTTTAAACTTATTGTTCAGAGATTAGATTTAAAAATACATTTCTAGATGAAGAACAAATGAGAGAAATCTTGAACTCACTTCACCTTAACCAATTTCCAGGCGTACAACATGCAACTTAACAAACATTATAGATGCAGAAATCGACATTGCTAAAATAGCTTAAAAGCATCCAGAAAACCACAAAAAAAAAATAAAAAATCACCATATAAGAGCAGGACCAGGATCAGAGCCAACTGGAAATCAAAATTTCTCCACCTCATCATTTTCTCATCAAGGATTGGCAACTGCACAACCAAAATCACAAAAAAATTTTGGAAGATATTTATTTTAAAAGAAAATAAAATAAGAACCTTGAGCTTGTTAGCAATCAAATTATTAAATTTAAAATTAAATATTTTCTTTTTCTTTTTCCGCAGTTGAGTAACTAAAATGAGAATGTGTACCTGCTTCCAATTCAACTCAATAAACCAAAAAAAAAAAAAAAAAGTTAACAATATAAATATATATACACACATACGAATATTGTGCATAGAAATTGGAAAAATAGGAAAAACAAACCTTACAGAAAATCGTGATCTCGTGCTCAACAAAATCGCAGAAATCGTAGTGTCTTCTCACGAAACACGATCAGAGTGAGTGCGGGGCCCACCAAAAAAGCTTCGCCGTCCCCATCTCCGATCGAACAAACCTGTCTCTAATACTTATTATTATTATTATTTTGGGTCAAGCATTTCTATAATTATGGTAATATTTACACATCAGGAAGCTTTGTTTCGACTAATTAATAATCTACAAGCAAATCCTTTTTATATTTTCTTCTTTTATTTATTTATTTTTTAAAATAAGGCATTAAACAGTTTATGCCTAACTATTTTGGCTTTTACATTTTTTGGGTAACAACTTGTACCTAACGATTATATGATGGCGGAAATTAAAAACAGAAAATAAAAGGAAAAAGAAAACATTGGTCCAAGGAATTGGAAAAAGGGTAAAATGGTAAAAAAAACACATTTGTACGCTGTGTTCTTTGATAATCTGCGACGTTGAGTGGTCAATGAACCAGAAAGGCGGGTTAACTTAGGTATCAGGTTATTTGACCTTCCACGTAAGAAAATGGCGAATGACTAGATTTGCCCTTGGTAACCGGTAAGGAGGAGGAAGAGAAAAATCATAGTACGATGATGGTAACTTTCTCAAGTTGGTAGGTTGTAGACTCGCTATCCGTTACGCATTAGATGCTACAATTTAGAATTTATTATATAAGGAAATAAAATGATACTTATTTTTTATTTAATATTTATTTATAAATAATAATTTAATTATGCTTTCTCATTTTTTTTTCTTCTTGGAAAAGGAATTTGGTGTAATTATGAAAATTTTTTTATCAAAATGTTTCATAAATTATGTAATAGAGTTATCACGTTGTACTATAATTTTAACAGTGAAATGTGTGTTTGCTTTAAATTTATACTATACGCAAAGAAAACATTTGCTCTTAATGTTCAAAGACGAAGATTTAGCTCCAAATGCTTGGGTCCCTATTTAGTTTTTTCCTTTTCATTTTGCTTCCATCACCACCACCACCATTATTATTTTGTGAATCATTTCTCTAATTTTAGTAAACAAAAAGAAAAAGAAAAAGTAAACGGCAGTAACTTCAAAAATAAGATATCTTAATGGTGCCTGTTGTGAACTATGCTTGAAAAAATTGACAGTATCACCATTCACAACACAATATACAGCTGCCACTTAATTTCTTTGAATAAAAGAATTGAGCCTGGCAAATTCATCTGAACAATGTTGTCAGTACTATCAACTAGTTTAATCCAAGCTCTGCACAATTCATCAGAAGCAGGGTCCTGGTTAACTTCTGGTTTAACTAGTGAAAGACAAAAACTTGCAGGATCAGTTTTTCACTGGGATAGCCTTAGAGGCATCCAAATGGTTAAGACGACAGGTCCCAAGAAGGAATTCTGGAAGCTCATCTGGCGTGTTGGCCTGTAAAAAATAAATCTATTCAAGTATCACAACACACAAAACTTAATAAAGGATCAAGATATGTTTAGTTTTGCTGTCTATACATGTTTAGAAAAGAATAATGGACGAAACCTTGTGCAAGGAGACGTGCTTTTTTACCTGTACCAGAAACGCCATTTCTATGACAAGATTGTTAAGGTAACCGAGAACAAGACTGACCACACCCCTTGCAACAGTAGATGAACCGATATCGACACCAAGCTGAAAGAACAAGAGAAGATTTAGTATGATGATAGATCAAGATGATTTCCATGCTATGCACATCATCATCTAAGTTCATTGGATAAAAAGGAAACATTTTCTGGTGTTAGGAGGTTGGTTGGGAAGTAATTATACTCTCTCCATCATACACTTAAGGAACCAAAATAGACTGGATATCTGGTTTGGGTTCAGAATTTTCACTCTAGCAATCCATAACCACAGCAATAATAATCTTTAAATTGCACTTCTCGTGAGCCTCTTTTCTTCTTCATGGTACAGAGGGTGCAATCAGATTACAGGATCATGTTTTAGTGAATTTAACCCTTGGACTGTGTAGAGGCACCGATACCCAACCCTCAGAAAATCAATGATAGATTAAGAAGAAAGGAAACTCAAAGGCCTTCCTCCCATGCCAAAATCATTGGTGGTTACCCCAAGTGATTTGAAACGGAATAATGTTTCATTGTTCTCATTACTCAAAAGTTGGTTATGCTTTTGGCATCCTTTGCTACGGGGCTAAAACTTTTAAGCATGTATAATTTTTATGGTTCTAATTAGTCCAATGTTCATTATGCTTCTGGGGTCTTTGGTATGGCGTGAGACCTCTAAAGACCGACTTCTTTCCTCTACAAAGCACTTTTTTTGTCTTGGGAGGTGGGTGGTGTTGCAGGCCCAGTGACACCCCCTCTTTCTCTTGCTCCATGGCGTGATGATAGAAGTGCAAGGATACAAGCATAATGGTTCCCTCTAAAGCAGTAACTAACATGCTTACAACAGTAATGCCATAAGAATCCATTTGCTTTCGCACTTTACCTCTATGTAGTTCTTCCCAAGAAAATAATTAATTTCCAGTGCTTGACCAACCAAGCATGCTTTCTTCCCAACACTCTGCTTGACAATCCATGATCCCTAAGAAACAAATCAGGAATGATGTAAACATGCAAACTCATAAGATGCACAGGAGTTTTGAAATGTCAGTAAGGAAAAATAGTTATTGGAACTGATGCTTCACTGAAAGTTCATGCATAACTCAAACTTACAAAAAACTAAAGAGTTCCTCAAAGCATAAGCAAAGGAACTCTTGTTGTTCAAAGTGAATCAATAATCTGATGAAACAAAATTCATGCTATAGTTGAACACAATATCAACAGATGTAATTGGATTATTCTAATAGAGCAGATTTTGCATGAATAATGTTCCAGATCCTAAGGATAAGAATACCTACCAAAACAAATAATGAACTCACAAATACAGAGACCATAAGTAAGGAATGAATGTCCAATATTTCTTCAATGTTCCCCCAAAACCATTTGTTATACACATAAGATGCCACAATAAGGCTTTCAACCCCTTTCCCTGACAAAGAATTACAACCCAGCAAATCACCAAACTATGCTGCTGACTCAAGGCTAATACTTCCAGTTTGTATTAACTTGCATGGAAGCCAGTCCCCTTCCTAACTTTAAAGAGGAACCTTGCCTACTGCTAAAAGACATAGTTATAGAAAGTATAACATCTTCACATCTATTTTAAATGAGTAATATATGGATTCAGAATAAAACAAAAGCAGATGTCGTATATTGAAAGAAAGAAGCTAAGGATCTAGAACAAACATAGGGGAGAGTTACACCTAACTTTGACGGTGAACCTTATTTGGCATAAATTCAACATATTTGAATGGAGAAAGCTCAGACTTTTGCTATCATTTGAAGTTTTGGAACATTGGATTCTAATGTTCACATTCTTTTGATTTTTGACAAGCACATCTATGAATCAAAAGGCTACGTTACCCCCCTTAATCTGGATCATGTAATGAGAAACACATTCACGACCTCATTAGGGAACATAATGTAAGACCATCTAAAACTGACCTTTGATATGTATGGAATGAGCTTGAACCTTGAATTTCTGTAAGCATCGTCCCCTTTGATGAATCTCTCCAGCAATGGTGAATCTTCCACAGGACTACTCATCATATAGTAGAGGGCCAGATTATAAGTTGTCGAACCTGGGACCTATTTTATGATTTATTCATGGCAAGTAACTAGAGTAAAACAGTCAAACTGGAAGGATGTATAAATTGAAAAGGAATCGACCAAACCTGTATATTGACTATGAAAAAGAATTCTGGACCTCCCTTTGCTGCATATTTCTGCAGAGAGAAAATACAGAACTTGTTGGAAGCGTCATGATTACATGGAAATGCTAATACTAGTATGTCAAATGGAGAATTATAGCAAGATAATTTGTAGCCCAGCATTTTCAAATGAATTAATAGCAAACCTGCACAATGCTCCCTGGGCGGCCAGCAAGATCATCTTCTCGCTTGTCAGATCTCAACCAATCCGCGGCAACCATTTGCATTAATGTGCCATTTGCTTTGATCTGGGGATAAAAGCAACACAAAAGGAAACATAAATACAAGAGTCCAAAATATTGATCTAGACTTGTATAAGAGACAGTTATGTTGTTGCAGATAGTGAGACTAACTATTATCAATCGCATTACAGAAAAGTTTGTTGTAATAGAACACCTTTTGCGGTATCCAGGTAAGTCTCTCTACGAATCAGAAATGTAAAGGGATCTGTCTCTGTACAACTTGAAAGAAGATTACAATTTTGACAGATTGGTAGATGTGTCTGGAATGGTTGCTCCCAAATTATCTTGAGACCTGTCTCTTATACACATCTAGATGTGTACATACCCCCTCTTCTGAACTGCAACAGAGAATATCAATTATCACAAATTAGCATATATTCTTCATTTAGAGTATCAGGAATCAGCAAATATGCTCTTTAACAATTGGCAACCAGAACAATTGGCTTGGTTTTTTCCAGCCGCCGCACCGGGGACACAAGTACAAATATTATGCTCATAATTATCAATTTCATCTACTCACCTGCAAGATCATGTAATTTTTTCACAAAGACAGCAGCAGTAGATAATTTGGGAGTACGCATTTCCTGAAACATGGAAGAAGTAGAAAAAATAAAAGGAGTCCAGAATGAATTGACAAGGTTTGTTTCCTTCTATGAACAGTAGAGAAATGTCTCTTGAATTACAATCCAAGAAACCTTCATTGCATAACAAAACACATGCAAACATAATGGTCAGACTAAACAGACTTGCACCTTTTGTCTTGATTGCATGACTTACTTTCCTTTTAATGTTCAATAATCCCTAACTGGAACTTTAAACTGTGGAATACCACTTCCTCCTTGAGGAGTTTATACTTTAATACACCAAAAAGGGTAGTGATGCCACATGGTCCTCACTCTCTCCTTTAAATTCAGTTGCCTAAAGTAGTTGTCCGAAATGTTCACCACTTTGTCTTTCAACTATTATACCTATTCAACACTCTAAATATCTGCATCCTGTCAAATTAAGAGATCTTTAAATGGGTGTTTTGAAAATGTACTTTACTGATCCTAGTTTAATACGTTCTTGGATTGCCTCAAAGGCTAAGGAAACTGTTTTGAAACAGGAATTTCTTTCCACCATTTGGTAACTGTTCTTTATTTCTAAAGGGATTGACAAGGTATATACTAACACCTGAGAGTATGTTTCTGCACCAAAATCAGAAGGCCAGCCATTTTCTGATTGATCATAATCCAATGGTTCTGAAACATCAAAGAATTCATCTGCTGCATCATTTAGTCCTGAAAGGCTTGCAGCCTGATTCTGAAGGTGTTTTAACCACTTCTTCATCTTCTGCGTCCTCCATACCCTTCCTAGTTTCCAGTCTGGTTGGCACTTCAATTTTCAAACCTTCTCCACTCAGCTGCAATCTTTTCTCTTTCATGAGCTCACCAGATGAGAAATCAGACACCGAATTGTCTCCTACTTTTGTTCTAAACAACTCCCTTAAAGCTGCAATTACAATGTGCTAATTGAATCAGCAATGGGACAGCTGTACATTGCAAGAAATATAAACTAGAGGTGTTACAGGATTTGAAGGAACAAATATAAGGCAAACAGTAGCACACCAGCCAGCCTCCCTAGCATGCGGATTGTTATGGATCGGGCAGAAGATGTCTGCAGATATGATTTCCAAGATTTCCAGTCAATAGCAAGCATGTGTCTTACTACTGATTGCTTCCCTTCATTTATAGGAGATACTACAAATCCTCCACCTGTATAGACAGTATAATGTCATCTTATTACAGCACAAAATAATAGTGTCATGAAGTTGTAAAATACAAAAGAAGCCTCATCAAATCCAAAATCAGAACATAAGCCATGGGCAGTTAGAGTGACAAGAGTAAGACTGAAAGACCAGCACCACTGGAAAGTGATAATCTGTAAGCATTGTAAAAGGTGATAGATGTTTTCGCAGAACATAAAGAGAATTGAACAAGCATACAAAAGTAAAGAAAAAGGATTTTCTAACAAGCCATGTATTTCTTAAAAGAATAACTCATGGTAATATTTGTTCTAGTAGATATGAACTATGGAATAACTTAAAATCATTTTTTTGGAATCTGTTCCAAGCATCTAGCATACATTACTTTTAAGGCAGGCACGGACATAGCCCATTTGAGGAGGACATCTCTCGTGGAACACAGAATGGTACAGAATGACTGCAGCAGAATGAAGATGAGTTAATTAAAAATACAGATATTCACCTTAAAAAACACACATAAAGGGCGTTCATCTTATGGTTTCTAAGTCAAGAACGATTACACATATGTCCCATCATCCTCCCTTCTCCAATAGCGCCGCAAAAGAAGATCCCTTGGTTTCATACCCCTGCAACAATATATATTACATTTAATCTCATTAAAAAGAAATTAGATATACTGTCTATGAGGTTCAAGTTATGAATCTGACCAAGGTAGCCAATTTCGGTACAACAGTTTGTGAACTATGTCAGTATGTCCATCTAGATGTTCAATCACACTACCCCTATACAGACAGAAATCCCACCTGCAGGATGATAGACATCAGATACCATCAAAATCATTACTCTATTGCAAATTGAATTTCTTACTTTGACAAGGAGTGAGTATGAAAGAGGAGTAGAAAATATAACATTTTGGGTAAACAAAAATTGGAAACATGTACTATCCATCATATTATTGATCAGACTTAAGAAGATAGAGACAGACATTGAGACATATGTGACAAATTTTGAAAAGAAATCCAATTTTTGGTTAAAAGGTTTCATGCGAGGAAAACGACTATTACATATTGTGAAATGAACAAAAAGTAAAGCAAGATATCAAATTCGGAAATGGGAAGATATCATATTTTAGTCATCCTTCCTTCAATAGGATATAATAGTTCAGAACCTTAAGACGCTCTTGCAACTTACTCAGATCTTGAAGGGCCAAGAGACATCAGTGTTTGTCTGATGGCCTCAGAAGATCCATATACTACACCAACAGCCATTATAGCAGGATGGTCATGGCACTACAGAATATAGAAACCCAATGAACATGTGCTGATATATTTCAAATCTAAGAGCCAGATATATCTGTAACCTTATAGACATCTATCTTTAGCTATAAGAGATAGCCTAATGAGATGTATGCTTCTAATAATCAAATGCAATTTCAGCAGTAATTAATCTTACTTTAGCAAAACAAATTCAAATTATATAATTCTCACAACCAAAGATTGTCCAGGATGACGGTGCAACAACATCAGATGTCATGGCGTCCATAACTCTAGATGAACGCGAAGGTCCAATCAATCGAACTTGAGTAATGAGTTTTACTGGAGCAATCTAACCTGCACAGTGAAGAAATCTGGTTGACATTTAATAGACTAACTTATGCAAAATGTTGTCCTCCATTTCATGGAAAAAATGAAATCGTGAACAGGAAAGCCATTGGGCACAAAAATTAGAAAGTGAATTTTCTTTGTCCAAAAGAGAATATAAAAGAAAAACCAAACTTAATTCTAATGTACCTCAAAGACTCTGCATCAGGCTCAAGAATTGATAATCACTTGGTTCTGGTCCACCTGCAAGTGTCTTAGCAAACATCAGCTAGCAAAATTATATTATTGCTACTCTAGAATAATATTCAGAATTTGACCTTTAAAGCAACATCCTGTATAGATTGCATCCATTTTGCTGCTTCTTCAGGACTATTTGCTCCCAGCTACAAAGAACAGATTTAGTAACTATGCATGACTTATTTTAAACAAATTAAAAGTCTGAATTAAAAGTTGTTGAACAAAAGATTCTACACCTTCAGTTGATCACTGTGATTGGAAGTATTATAAAGTGCGAAAATGAAAAATACCTGCAATTGAAAATAATTATGTCTTTTACCATCTATTAGGAAAGAAATGCAGCCATAACAATTGCGTTAGAGCACATAAGTGCAAAACAAAACACCAGTATGAAGCGAAAGTTGAGTTCATACCCTTCTTTGAATGCTCTCTCTCCCATTATCTGCCACACGAATGCAGGAATCTATAATTGCACTTCTAATTGGATCCTGGCAAAATACTTAATATGTTATTTAAATCTCAGAAAAGACATCTGCAAAACTTCAATGCTGGCAAATCAAAGATAGAACAGAAGAACCAAAGATGAATTTGACAATGTATCTTATTCGAGAAAATTGTCAGAATGTCAGAACAATACAGAAAGAAGGTTGATTTCCTACATGAACGTCAGAACAATACAGAAAGAAGGTTGATTTCCTACATAAAAGAAACATCACTTCACGTAGCTCTTAAGTATGAAAAGACATTTACCATGTTTTTACTCATTTTTAGGAATTGAAAAGACATTTACCATGTTTTTACTCATTTTTAGGAATTGATGTTATTTAATAATCATGATTCTTTGAAGTAGCTGTATAAAGACTTCAAACATATTAAGTTGATAACTGCTGCCCAAACCCGCAGCAACGACACTTTGCCAAAGAGCCCTTGATCTATAAACCGGGTAGTGTGAAATAAGGGCAATGTTGCCAAGCAGGAGGTCAATAAGAGACACACTTCCAATTTTCCAACCATCAGAATTTCATTTTGAAAAGTATTGGGATCATGTATCTTATACACATCAGGTGAAGTAAAAATTAAGGAACTAAAATCTAAAACAATTCATATATTCCGTTAAATACCAAGAAACTCTCTAAACATGATCATTCTCATAATGTGCTAAAGTGACATCTCTACTTCATCATCAACAAAAGCAAGCCCTAAGTGAGTATCATATAACCTGTGGTGAATTTCATTGACAATAATTACATGAAGTACTTTGCAATCTACTCATTGTCCTCATTGCCAAGCTTACAATTAACATAAAATCAGAAACCAGTTCTCCAAAGTAACCTAATTAAAGGAAAAAGAAAATCCATAAAATACTTGTAAATGTCCAACTAGCATTTGCCAGTAGAATACTCTACAAGCATAACAGGACATAGAGGTAAAAAAACCATAGTTAAACTTTTCAATTTTTTGAAATTAAGCTGTCTCACGAGATCATCAATTGGCTTAAAGCTCATTTTTCATAGACTCTCGATACAGAACCTGCTGTTAGAATCTTCAAATTCCAAGTTCAAATAAATACTGTACTAACTCACGCTATTGAATCTAGGCTAGCCATACTAAATTCGAACCACAAAAATTAGATAATCTAAACTCAAGTACAGTCAATCACTTGTTCAAGTTGACAAAACATAAAATGATGCCCCTTATTCTATATGTTGTATATTTTCATTGCCTCGTAACAAGAAAGACATAAGCAGAACTTATCCAGATCACTACTAATTCTAGTTATTCCCCAGCATACACCTCAAGCAATAGCACAACTCCACTAGAATCACAAAACAATCAAACTTTAAATACCATCCAATTCATTTTTTTTTCAACAGATGAAAAATTAATAATAAAAGGTAGTAACAAGAACAAACCCACAACATCAATTTTTCAGAAACACAAAACTATAGTAATTGAAACAAATTAAAGAAACATAACAACCAAATAACTTAACAGACCTCATTATGTGAAGGAGGGATTGATTTGAAACTCTTAAGAAGGTGATCTTGAAGAACAAAATATCTTTTTCTTGAATACTGCAATCCAAATCGATTAGACCTTATCATATACAACCATCCTTCCATTTTACTACTACTTTCATCATTCTCAGAAACACCATGACCACTCATATTATTCTCCCTAATTCTCTCTAAAATCCCACAAAATAAACACAACCCACAATTTATTTTCACTTGAAATTCATTTAGTATATACCCTTGGATGACCGAGTAGTCTACGTCTTTATTTCAAGTTCCCAAGTATTTTTCTACGTATATTATATACGTAGTATAGTTTTTTGGTCAGAGAATCTTTTATGCTAAAGAAGAAAATGCTGAGAGAATATATGATATTGCTGCGCTGGAGCTTCGAGGAGAGAGAAAAAGGAAGAGAGAAGACTATGCTAGTACTATTTTGGTTTTCTTGTTTTCCCCTCCACTGAGTTGCAGAAGCCTCGTTTTCACTGGCTGTTAAAGAAAAGAAAAGAAAGGAAGAGAACAAAAAACTGACTTGGGGAGAGAGAAAGCGAGTAGTACTTTGAGACAAAAGTTTGGCAGGCTAAAATGATTGGTGAGGCTGTGAAAGGACGGAATTGGCCTGGTTCGGGGGCATGACGTGGCTCAATTTGATAGGAAGTTTTTATTTTATATTTTATTATTTTTAAAAAATTTAATTTTAAAAATTGACTACTCAAATTAAATCACATATATAGTCTATCTGATTTGGGCTTTAAATTACTATATATATATATATATATATATATATATATATATATAGTTATAAGTGCTCAAAATACAATATATTATATTGATTAGATAGTAGTAGTAATATATCAATTTAAGTAATTGATTATATTTGTTTTTAATTACAAGATATTTAAATTAATTCATGTACGAATGGTTGTAACGCATAATTTGTATAATATGTAACGAATATAATTGAATTTTTTCCTAAATCAATAAAACTAAGTCGAATAATTCAATTTGTTACTCTGTCCATCAAACATCTGTAATATTAGCTGTGGACAATTGCAGACAGTCTCGTCCCTGTTTTGTGAGGATTGGGAACTTTGAACCAACTCCTACCAATCACCGTTCAAATAAAACTTTCAAGCCAGCTGGCAAGTTGGCAACCACGACTTATAGTCCAAATTTCTGGTTTGATTAATGGACAAATGCATATGGGCAAGATTAAAAAATGTATATGCAATTATAATGCCATTCCACCATATCTTGTCAAAATTTCATGTGATAAGATTTTTGGACCCTTCAAATTTTTTATCTCAATCTATGTATGTGTTTAAAAATTTGAATATTTTATCACTTGTACTCTGATTTTATAAATATTATTATATCTAATTATACTTAATAAATATAAAAAAATATTAAACAGATAATTGATACATGTAATAACACAGAAGATCTTATAACATTTTTATGCCTTAAAATCTGGCAAAGAATTTCTCTTGATTCTTATGCTCAGAAGTATAATTAATATCAAAAGAAAACTTAAAAATATATATTCAATGAAAAATTCTATTGGCTATGAACGTTACAACAGCCAATGAGGAAATTAAAGTATAGTATATTCTTTCTTGACTTGAAGAAGATGGCAATTGGAATTTGATGGCATGGGCCAGAAATTAGGTCATCCCATGATGTTTTAATCTCATGTTAATTTTTAATGACCTGCGATTTGCAAAGTCATTCACATGATGAGTCGTGAGTCAACAGAGATTTAGCATTACCAAAAAAATCCCTTTTTCCTTGAGGGTGACAATTCCTCATAGAATTCTCTGGTTCTTGAGAATCTCATTGACCACAAGAAAACAAATGTAATTAAGGTAACTTATTTCGTGTGCATTGAGATCCGCACAAATTAAGATCTGCAAAGTTGAAAACTTGTACAATGGTGACATAGTTCTCGATACATTTTTTAACAATTTATTATAATAATAGAGAATTAAAGATAATAAGAGTCAAATCTTAATTTTTTTTAATTATTTAATTACTCTTCATTCAATTCTTGCCGGTGGAAACTTTGCGAAAAGCATAACCCAAATTACTTTTGTTCATTCATGTAGTGTTTAGTTAAAGATTTACGGTACCATTTCGTCCAAAATTAAATGTTAGCTTTCAGTATTTTTTGCTTGGAAAATATTAATATAGTTCCGGTCTTGTATCCCATTTATAAATTTTGTAATCAAGTTAAATTTTATAAAATTTTGTTTATATTAATTGATGCTGATCATAGATACCAAATATTTAGGAGGTGTTTGGTTCACATTCGGGAATCATAATCGGAATGGGAATCATAAATCACACTATTGGTATGGATTTCTATCATTCCCCTTACTTGTTTGATTTAACATAGGAATGTGTTTCATTATGTTAATTAGTTACTTATTTTGAAACTTATGTTACAAGTGGGGAATGAAAATATGCATTTTCTAACATTTTCATTCCCATAGAATGATTCACATAGTGTTCAACCAAACATCTCATTAACTTTGATTCTCATTCCCCTCTCATACCCATAAACTCAAACATCTCCTTAACCTATACTTAAACATTTTTAATGGTTATCATTTTCTGAAGACCTAAGGAGGTGTTTGGTTTATGGGTATGAGAGGGGGGAATGGGAATCAAAGTTAATTATACCCATAGATGGTGTTTGGTTGAACACTATGGGAATCATTCTATGGGAATGAAAGTGTTAGAAAATACATACTTTCATTCCCCACTTGTGACATGGTTTCAAGTTAAGAAACTAACTTATTAACATAATGAAACTCATTCCTATGTTCAACCAAACAAGTAAGGGAGAATGATATAAACTCATACCAATAGTGGAGTTTATGATTCCCATTCCAATTCCGATTCCCGAATGTGAACCAAACACCTCCTAAATATCACATCTATCTAAATATTTTTCCTTTTATGCTTTACTTGTCAAAATTATTTGAATGTCTTTCTAAGCATTCGAGAAAATTGGGCAAGAAGGAAAACTCAGAAGGGAGTCCAAGTGAAAATTCTTTATAGAAAATAATATTGACGATATGATGCTCACTGTCCAGTATGTGATGATTAGGAAAATTTTGATGTGGATTAAATTTATAGTATATTGTTATCGACTCTTAAATTTATATTTTTTTATATTATTTTATATCACGTTGATATAAAAAATAAATTAATTAAAAAATTAATAAAATTATATCATAAATTTGATTTATATAAAATTTTTCAAATAATTCTGCTGTGAAGTAGAATATAAGGGAATGGTAACATCTTCCTACTTCACACCTACCTGACAGGTGTGGTCTACAATATTCATTATCTTTTGATGGTAAAACTTTTTTTTGAATGTAAGCATCACTGTCCAAACCTTTAATTTGGACTAATTATCATTGATTGTTGGTCCAATTCACCCAATCAATGGTTTTTTTTTTTTTTCCTTTCTAGGAGTTTCTTTTCTTTCGGGGCATCTAATACCTTTTTATTTTATTGATACGAGCATCTAACACCTATAAACACCAATGCATTATGTTTTCTGGTTAAGGAATTCTTTAAGCTTTCCATACACGATATGACATAAAAGTTAAACGAATCTCTCATAATTTGCTTAATGTCCAGATTTTTCTCTTTTGATTTGTAAATTTATAATCTGTCATCTTATAATTTAGGGGTTTTTTTTTTTTTTTAATAAAGTGGCTGAAAAATTAAAAAAAATAATAAATTTGTATAAATAGTCAAAAATATTCCTACGTATATTACTCCTCTACCACCCATAAAGAAATACACTCCATTAGAGAGGAGGGGTTATGTTTTATGTTAAATAACATAACTAATCTTAATTGTAGACTTAAAATAACTAAATTAATCCTTTAAATAAAAACTTTTCAGCCTCTTATCAATCCCTCGATGAAATATTTAAAGGTTTCATTTTAACTTAAATCTCAAAGACGTAGATTATACATTACAAACTACATTTAGAAGAAATTTGATCGATTAGCTAAACCACGAAGATTCTTGTAATTTACCCAATAACTTAATACCCTTTAATAGCTTTCATTATTTTTTTAGTTGTTTCGAAACAATTGTACACATTTTTCTACATATATAAAATCCATTACTTAAACAATGAGAAGTGATTTGATTCTAGATTATTGCAATTAAATAAATAAATTTTATACTTATCATAAATTATTTGAGTGTATCTATACAAAGTGACAAATAAAATTATTAATGTGTCATTAGATTCAAAAAAAAAAAAAAAAAAAAATTCGGTCAAGAAAGTCTAAAATAAAAAAGGTTGTGATGTGATAAGGTCTTGTAGAGTGATTTTGACAAGTAATTATAAAAATGATTTTCCAAACTATTAATAGTAGTTTCTTTCAATTCGGGGCTTAAAAATAGGATTCTGTAATTTGAGTTATCACTGGGCACGGTTGGGCCCTCCCTAGTGTATATGTTGCAACCGGACCCCAAAAAGTTGGAAGCCAACGGACTAGCACAAGAGCTAATTTATTCATGACATCTTTCGACTTAAACTGATCTAAGTAAGACTGGGCTGTTGAGTATTGGGCCAACCCAGCGCAGCCTTTTAAGTTTGGTGCGGAATCAATACGCGAACCTTTGAAGCCCAAGACAATTGAATGTATAGGTGGATCTTTTTTTAAAACTAGAATGGAACTCTAAACTTTGAAACGATTGAAATCGTAATTTTGATTAGAAGGAAAATGCCACATGTAATATATAATTAGTTTAAAATGGATGTATAAAATAGTTTTAATTTTTTTTTAACGTATATAATTTTTTATGTTAATAGTTTTAACTTTTAACTCTTAATATTATATTGAATGCATTAGCACCAGTTATTATTGTTGAACAAAGTGACAACATGTTGGATCTCAACATTGAACATGTATCTCAACGGAATTGTAAAATTTATTACAAATAACAATTTAATTTGTACTTTATATATTTAAACTTTTGTATATCAAACTCTATTACACACTTGAACAGTGTTGATAATTTGAATATTGTTGTTTACTACTCATAAAGTACAGTATTATTTTTTTCCCCCAAAATGCTATCAACATTGAAGATCTACTATCAATCCAAATATAGAAATTTGATAAAATTCCAAAGTATTATCAGCATAATAAGCCTAATCCTGTTACTTACAAAAGATAGAAATATGGAGTCGTTCTTTGTTGTAAAATGAGCAACTTCAATGGACGGATCTTCTGAAATAGGGATTCTCCTGTTTTCAATAAATCAAGGGTTGTGAAAGAGAACTCCGCAAGCAAAGAAGTTTTCAGAAATATGATGGTTAAAAGGAAAGAAAACGTGGTAGTTAAGGGAAATTAAAATGAAGCATCCTTATTGTAGAAATCAAAATCATCTACACTCTTGTCTTGGAATGTCTGAATTAAACAAATATCTTAATTATTAATAGTAGAATTTAATTTCGCCAAAAAGCCTATACTCCTCAATCTTGGGACTCCTTAAAGATCAAATTTTATCATCCGGATTTTCTTCATCCATTTTCCTCCCATTAGCCAATAGTGGTGTGGTATCTTTCTCTTTATTCTGAAACAACAAAATATAATACCATCCCATTAATTTCAGTCAATAAGCAAAATCAAACAAATTCTTGATAAATAAGTAATAAAGTGAGTAAAAATTCTAAGGGTCCATTTGTTTAATGGATTCCTCGTATTGGGATATCTTATTTTTGGATAAATAATCTTAAGATACTGCAATCTCAGATTAAAACCCAACCAGAATGATATGGGATTAGTTTTTCTAATCTCAAGTCATCCCACGAACCTAACGGACCCTAAATATCCATATCCATGTTACCTGAGAGAGAGATGAGAAGTCTTCATCTTGTTTCTTTTTGTTCTCATGGGTGCAGAAATAAGAGTACAATCCCATTCCCATAATGGCAATCAGTATTCCAAGAATGTTTCTTGTGGTAAAAGGGTCATGTAAAAGTGTATAGCCAAATCCAAGAACAAGGCACGTTTTGAGATGGCCTAAAACTTGATATGTTACTGGTGATGTCTTTCCAATCACTAAAAATGTGCTGAAGTTCACCGACACCGCGATTCTTGCAAGAAAGTAATATAAATGCCTGCAAAAAATAATAATGTTCATAAGGGATCTATAATCTATATAAATTAACCAAAATTTCAGAGAAAAATCAATTAGTGAATTAGAATAAAGGGTTGTCAGAGATTAATTTACCAATACAATAGGAGAATATTTGTGGGCAAACACATTTTGTTTGGTAAGGCATTGATCAGTTGACAAGAGGGCCCGAGACAAAGAGAACAGCAGCTTGAAATGGAGCTGATTGGTACAGCAGCTGAGTAGATGAAACATTTAGTCTCTTTTGAATTGTATTTGTTAGCTGAAATTAGAGTGCTTAATTAAGGACTAATCAACAAAGAGAACTATCAAGGCTCTACATTTTATTTCTTTAGTAGTATTGTACAAATGGTTTTGATAATTAATTGGCAAATTTGTGCTTTTTCCTGATAATATTGAACTATGACTAGAAGATATTTCGTCGTCACTCCTTGTCTACTTAATTTGTTACCATATGCCATTAGCACATTAGTCCAAAAATGATCAATAGGATCATTTTGAGGTTTTTTTTTTTTTTTTTTTTTTAATAAAAAAAATTTAAGAAGAGGGTACATTAGCCCTCTTTCGGTAAAGTCATTATACATGTTATAAGACGTATATTTCAGCGGCTTGTAGTGATACTTATAAATCGCCCACCAAATAGGCTAGAGTCGAATTTTGGATATTTTTATGATTTGATCACCCTACTTATCATTTGAGTCAATCCCTGTTGATGTTTTGAGGGTGTAATTTAAGTCAGGTGTGACATGTTTTGTCCACATATTAAAGGGGGTGCATTATATTGATGGCGCATGCAGTCTTAGTAAGCAAATATAACCAACAAGAAATGAAAAAAAAAAAAAATTAAGGATACAATTTGACCAACACAAGTTGTCATGATGGCCAAAAGGGAGAGGACTGTTCCCACAAAATTGAGCTGAAGGTCGGTTATAGAGGCAATGCCGACTCCGATTAGTAGGACGAACAGAGAGAATTTGATATTCTGGCTGCATATATTTGGAATATTAAAGAAAAGCATATAAGTAAAGCGACAAAATTAATTAACTTGCATACATATAATTAGCTGTTTGAAAAGTAACTTTCCTAGATAATTAGCTTTTTGTATGTGAAGATTACCTGAATTGTTTTTTCAAGAAAATGGTTTCTAGTAAAACTGTGAAAGGTATGATTGCACAAGCTTGGTCATCTGTGAAACATGAATCACAAGAAGCAAACAAGTAGAGATTATTAGAAACAAAATCCAATAACAATAGTGTAATTAATTAATCAGGGTAATAAATTTGGTGAGAAACTCCAAATGTAGTAACATTTCGTACTGCATAATCAAGAAGTGGTGTTAAATAAATCTATACAAATTCTTGATTATAAAATACATCTCTATTGGACAAAAAATTTTACTCTACATGTGGAGGGTATCCGTTTTTTACTGCACCTGATAGAAGCCAATGGAGTTGAATCCCAAGCTTAAGTTGAGTAAACCAATCGAAACACCATTTAAAATGCCGAAGAAAATGACCGTCTTCAAGTCGACAGGCTTGTTCTCAAAGAAGTTCATGCGCAGTGCCACATGTAGAGTGCAGTATGTTACCATCAGGTGCCAACTAGTCAATGTTGTAGCTATAAAAATTCAATTCAACATATTAATTATATATATTATCCAAACTATAAATTAAGTTCTTAGAAAGTTTAATAATATTAGATAAATTAGACTCAAAAAATAGATAAATTGCTTAATTGTGTGATTGGTGAAATCTCATTTGCGTGTTATATTATATACCCTCTCTCTCACTAATTTTGTCATACTTTGACTTTTTAGTTAAAAATATCGATTTTGTAATAAAGAATTTATATACATATTTATTTGATTTTTAAGGAAATTTAAAATATTAACACATGAAACTTAAAATATTAACACGTGTAAATTTAAAAATAAAAAAATGCAAATATATATATATATAAATATAAACTGTGACAATTCTAATGGGAATCGATGTTGTATTACTTGATTTAGAAAAGCAGAAAAAAGTAGTTGTTGAAAAACTGATTTATATTTTGTGTAAAAATATAATGTAACAAATGTTAGGTAATTGCACAATATTACAAGGGAAGGTTGCCCACTATTAGAAGAAAGCAGCTTTCATTCATAGAAATGGTATGAGTATTGGTAGTTTGAAATACAATGTATAGCTAGACAGAGAGGGAGATAAGATAATTGATTACCAAATGGAAAACCAAGATTGCTCATCAAGGCCTTATTCACGATGACAATAGAAACTGATGAAGCCACAGATAGGAATAATGCCCCGATAACTCCCAACTGGTGGTTGCCCGACATCTCTCCCATCTTTATCTCACCTAAAAAAAAAAACAAAATCTAAACAACAATCATCTCTTATTCTTAATTGTTAATTTTTTGTTTTGGTTAATACTCTATGAAGTAATTAGTAAAAACTTTAGGTGGAATGAAGATGTCATCTGTATTTCTTGGATATACAGAGTTAGTAATAAAACTTGTTGATAAGTTGGATGAGTTAATCTTTCATCCAAGATTTTTTTTCGATGTCTTGCGAGCCGTGAAAATTCAAAACATTCAACACACGTTCCTACGAATAAGTAAAATAGATAGACTTGCAAATTCAAGAACAAAAAACAAAAGATGAAACAAATACTTGTATAATAACTTACGACAAAATGAAGATTTAATGGCTCCACAAGACTAATGCACCCTCGAGATCAGCAATACTCCTCAGGATATTCGGGGCGGTCGACCGCCGGTGGGGGTTGAAGGAGGAGATTTGGGAAGTTCATAAGCGCTGAAGGTGGAGGGTGAGGGAGAGGGAGAGGGAGAGGGAGATATCAGGGCTGTGGCTTGTAGGAGAATGAAAACTAAGGACTCTTTTATTTTGCAATACTAATGTACATGGTTGGTGCTAATTAATTAACGTCGTTAGTTTATGCTTTTTAAAGTTGTTCTTTGGTTGTGTTTTGTGTTAATTACTTATTTAGTATGGACTTAACGGCCAGTTTAAGTTTGGGAACTACTAACCTTGCATTTGTTTTGAGAGAAAATAAATAATTATTATTTTCATGGCCTTTAAAATGGTTAAGTTTGAAATGTAATTGGTTCAATATTTTCATTAATTTTGTTTGTCAAAATGGTGTTTAGGATATTAATTAAGTAGGACAAAGCAATTTCCATATTAGTAAGAAAAAATCTATAAGCCTCACTCTCATTTTAAGCATGCCTATAGAGAGGATTTATTGTGAACAACATAAGAGGAATCAAAATTGTGTTTGCTAGTAGCTACGAAACACCGTAAAAAAAAATCATTCAAAAGAAAACAAAAATCTATTTCACTTTCCTAAAATACAAAAGTTAATTTCTCGCAACGATCTTTAGGGAATGTTAATGTTTGATTGCATTATTGACATCCTAATAATATGAGTATGCTTGTATATATTTGATTGCTCTATTAGGAAATTCTTTAGATTTTTTTTTTTTTTAATAATGCACTCTAGTAATTAAATTTACAACCTAGATTTTCTCTAATTTTTTTTCTTGTAATCCATGACAAAGGTGATCATGTTGGTATAATTTAATGAAAGCATGGGCATGTTTCATTGGCTTAGTAAACAAGTCTTAATACACAAGGCAGGAAGGTGGAATGAACATTTCCTAATGTGAGAGAATGAGAGGCACCTGCCACTGAAAGCAAAATGGTTGCACCCCACATATTGGCAAACTGTACGTTTGGTCATTGGTGATGTTAAACACATACTTAAGTCACACTCCACAAATTTGACAATAATTTTGAATATCACCAACCAATAACTTCAATTTGATACAAGTACTTTTTTGCACCAAGAATAAATAAATGTATGAAGCTTCAATTTCTCGATTAGGACATCGTAGATTCTGTCCCTGTTTTTCTGTAATATTCAAGATTACACATTCAAGAAGTGAAAAACACGTTCATTGATGATTAGTATGTTTATACTTCTCAAATGGGACTTTATAGATTTTTGCTAAATGGTATTACGTTTTCGAGACTTGAGAAATCTTATTTTTCTGATGATTAATTTCATAATTTATTCTTGTTTTTATTTCCCTGTATCATTTAGTAGATCTATAGATTAAGATACAAGTCTAAAAACTTCAATCTATATAGTGTCTTGATGCAACTGTAAAATTACCTGAATGAACGCATAAACGATCAACTTTTCAATATTTCCTTCTTTGACCGTTATTAAAAATTTTCTACGGTTGCCATTTGTTTCTATCGGCACATTATTTTACTCTTGTGCGAACCAAGTGAACTAAGAATGTCAGATTCTAGTTTAAGATGAACCAATTGCTTATTTAACTTGATGACTGCACTTAGGACAGTCCAATTTCTCACCAATGCTACAAACAAATGATAATAACATGAAAGAAATTATCTAGAGGGTAAATACTTAGGTAGATTCGGTCTTTGATCTTACTTGTAGACCCTGTAGTGTGGATTAAACTTTAGAGAATCTATGACATCAACTGATATAATCAAAAAAATTTAAAATTTAATCCTGACCACAGGCTCTACAGGTGAACCTAAAAACCAAGTCTACCTAAGTATTTTCCATCTAGAAGGGGAAGCAATTGGAATTCGTCGTCCAAGACCCAATCTATTAACAAATTAATATAAAATTTAAGATAATTCTACAATCTTGTTATCATATCATACCAGCCTACCAAGAAAATAATTGTACAAACAAGTCTAACATGATTCCGAACAACACTAGAATTTCCCTAAAATTTATTATAGTGGTCCAAAAAGGTTAAATACTGGGCAACTTCGAAAAGGTTTGCCATTTACTCCAGAGAGTAGCCAGTATTTTGTGTTTTTCATACCTCCAAAGTAATGGAATCATCTTTTACGTTAAGAAGTTACAGGCACACCATATTTCATATTTGCACGTCAAATTACTGAAGTCAGGGCAACGTTTACTCGCCCCACTCGGCCCAGAAAAATAACATTTATCGAAACTTCTTCCAGTCCTTGATGATCCATGGATGAACATGTTAAAAAAAAAACATAGAAAGAAAAAAATAAAGGATCTGGAAACGAATTCAACTTTGATATTTTCTCATCCAAAAATTGGTCAAGTCCACCCGTTTTTCTAAAATGATCTATGGATGAAATTGTTTAATTTTATCTAGAGTTCAAAAAAAACAAAAAAAAATCTGTCTCTTATACTCATCTAGATTAACATCGAGAAATTTTATTTTTAGAGACTATAGGAATCAAATGAAGCCTAACCTATTTATACACAGAAAAGGTTACACTCTTCCAATTTCTGATTGTTCGTTTTCACTACTACATGAAATTCGCCTACCGCTCTATTAGAAAAAGAATAAGGCATCAAAAGAACTGGGCTCCTAAACACCCCTCGCACACGGAAAAAAGATAGATGAAAATGAAGAAATGTACAGGTAATGACCAGAAATTATCTAATTTGAAGTCCTCTCAAGCTTAGTAAATATTCCTTATCAGCATTGGCTAGGCGATCTTGAAACTGTGCCCACTCACTTCTGCACCTCTCTCTTACCTATCAAATGAGATGTTGAAAAGAATTCAAGTTAGTTACTTGGTGTTCAAACAAATCAAATGAAATTCGATGTCAATGCAAAATCATGGAATTCAAACCGGGTGCAGGTCTAAAACTATTTGCAATCCTTGTCCAAACATAATTGCTACAGTTCGTGAAATAGAAATTCTCTTAGATGACCACAATTTTTGATCACAAAGACTTCTGAGTTGAGCTGAGTTTCGCAAAATAATAGGAGAAAGTAGTCGAAATTGAATAGATAACACATAACAGCTTACATACCCCTTGCCAAGGAGCTTTGCCATTTTCAGATTGACCCTGGAATCATAGAAGTAGAAGTTGAAGCTGTAAGTATCATTATCTACAAGCAAATTCAAATGACAGAAGACAAGGGGACAAACAGGATGATTTAAGTGGAAAGCTAACCATAGAAAAAAGGAGTTTCACAAAAAAAACTGATAATGTAGAACTGGTAAAATACTAAACTCTCCTCTCCCCTATAACAGAAACTCCAGAGGGGAATACAGCTAGATAAATACATGTAGAATCCTGCATATTGGTTTTGCATCCCTTCATCGCTACAAATTGAGGTTGGGGAGGAAGGTGAAAACATTAATTAATAGCACAAGCACATGGCCGACAAGAGTGTCCGTGTCTATAGTGCATGCGCCACATGTGTGCGACATTTTTGTGTTGAGAGAGAGAGAGCATGTGGCAGACAGGAGAATCCGTGTCCATTGTGCATGCGCCACATGTGTGCGGTTTTTGTGTTGAGAGGCTTGTTTGAAAGAACCACTCAAACATGAATTAAAACTGAACAGGATTACACTCGCAAACAAAATAGTCCTCATAATCTTGCTCAATCACCTAAAGGAAAAGGAAAGACGATGCCTATGAGTTGTAACTTCATGATTACTGACCTGACTTCTAAGAGAAGGAATAACTTGATGAACTATCCACTGAGAGTCAACCACACCAATTTTCTCATGTGCAGGCTGCAGAAGCAAAATATGTTTGTAAACCAACGTGAGAAACTGATAGCAATCCTTCTGAATATGTGCCTTGATATAAAGACATCAGACAGAAGTAAAGATATCTTTTCCACGTAAAAAAAAAGATATCTTTTCCATTTTAATCTGTTTTACATTCCACTGTCCCTTAGCTCCCTCCTCCCATCCAGGGACAAAAAAGGCAGATAGAAGAGCCTTCTCTTTCAAATAGTTTGTAACAATAAACAAAGAAAACAACTGACCTCTGCACATCTCCTGAGCGCAAAATCCAATCCCCAACCATGCACCAAATCATTCTAGAAAGGGCATTGAAAGTCACAAATCAGTGTCAGCTCTAAGCTGGAAATGCCAAGGCTTATTAAAGCTGCTAAAAATGAAAGAACTCGAGATGCAACAAGGCAAAAATATAAATATACAAGTGAAAAAGTTAAAGAAACAAACCTGAATCATATGCCAAACACATCGCCAAGCTTCTCGTGAGAAAACAGGAGCCATAATTTCCACAAAGCTGAAGTGAAAGCAAGAATTATACAAGGAAAATTAGTTGAAGGTAAATGTTAAAAGCCATTAGGGTCTTCTAAACCTATATTGATCATAAACCTCCACATTGAGAGCCTAAGAATTCAAAATTAATAACTCACAACCTACATATGCTATAAAAGGCCCGAGGCTAAGAATCTTCAATAGTTCTTTTGAGATATGCCTTTTTTTTTTAGGGCATTTCAGGGAAATGCATGCAACTAGCTTGTCATTTCTGTATCGTCTATACACCCCAACTTGGCAGACCAACATTCCTAAAGCACGAAGATCTGTAACAAAGAAACGCTTTTGCTTCTAATGGAATTTACGCATCTTAATCTTGAACAAGATATCACTATGCCTATTATTAAATTTTAGAAGTGATTTGATTATATCAGTTGATGAGAGACTGGGGGATTGTACGCTGCACATGGAGGCAAGTGCGGATCACTACACCAACCAGGTTTCTCCTCTGTCTTCCTGTCACCAATTTACACATATAAAATTAAGTCAAATCACAGTAAATAGCTGCTTAAGCAAGTATTCTACACAAAGGTACATTTTTGGGAGAAAGAATGAGAATATAATTAACCCACTTGTGAACCTCTCTGTCACCTCTCCGTTTTGTCATCTGCCATGTGAGTCCGTGTATTGGGTTCAAGACCAGGTTGAGAAATCTCTAAACCATGTTTCCTAACTAGTTGAATGTACCTAGAATGTTACAGAGGAAGAGAAAAAACTTTTTAAAAAATATAAAAAGAGAAAAGACAAAAGAAGAGAACTACCCTTTTCTTTTGTTTTTTGGGAAAAAGATCTTACTTTTCAGCATTGAAGTGCTCAACTCCAAGATCTTCATCCCAAATGAAAATGTAATCATAAGCTGCGACAACATCAGGATGCAGAAACCTCTTTGCATACCACCTTAAACAGGAAGAAGAGAGAGAAAGAGCAGGTGTCATGGAATCGTGTAAAAAATCATTTAAAATAGAGATCATTTTAAATCTACCATGTCATGGAGTAGCTCCACTAAATGGAAGAGCGCAAAGAGCTATTTACTTCCATACTGTACACTCTTTAAAGTCTCACAAATTTATATTGCACAGTTACATGCTCAAAATACACATTAAATAGAGGGTGGATGTTCCTAAATTTATTCACGCATTTTATCCCTAAAAATTTGCCAGGTTCATGGGTACAAAATACAGAAAGTTAAAATATAAAACTCGCATAAAATGCATTCTCACCATTTTGTTTGTCTCCTGACACTGACATGAACTGCACTCTTTGAACTGTTCAAATTGATCCCACTCACTTGTCCGACCATCATAATGAAAAAGCATGATTTGGAAATCCTCAGAAAACTGCAAAAAGTGCAGGGATGAATAGGATACCATAACATTAGTACATTAAAGCAGACACAAAAATCATCATTACCATCTCCGTCATATCAAAACATCCCTTACCTTTTTAACTGCTGCATCAATATTGTTTCTCTGATCCAAACCAACTGTAAATGCCACCAGATAGCTCTTTGGCTTCCTTTTCAAATCCTGTAAGTTTCGCACATTTTAGAAGTCAATTTCCCACAACATGGGTAGCTTTCTTGTACGCCCATGCCAAATCAATATTATCTTTCACAGAATGAGACAGACTCCCATAATGCAGTCGTATTAGAATGCTTTCTAATAGCTGCTGAAAGTTTGCTTATTATGATCATGTGCAACTCTATTGCACTTAAATACCAAAAAGGAAAAAGTTTTAGTAAAAGATGGATATTTTCATTTAAATCCGCATATCTTCCTGCAAGCCAGTTGTATTTGAAGTGGGGAAGACCTATGCGAAGTTGAAAAGAAAATAAATTTACAAACCACAGCAATACTGAGTAGCACCCAGCTACAGTCACCTAACACTCATATTTAGAGCAATTCATAGGCAGAGAAAGTGACATGAGAATACTGTCATCGTGTTGTTTGGGAAAGGCTATATGCAGCCTTGCTGCCCTTGCCACCACCAACAAAGAAACTGTTTCATATGGGTTGTACTGGTCCTAAACTTAAAAGAAATTGATATATCTACTAACTCATTTTAATGGTATGTGAAGTGCTTTTTTTGGGACGTATACAATATCGATGAAGAGGAAAGAATAAAATAGTGATAAGATGGTACCAAAAACAAAAACAACAGAAATCTGCAACCAATGAACTTGCAAGTATATCATCAACAAAAGTAGTGTAAACAAAATAAAGTACAAAGCTCATGAGTTATGTGGCATTCTGTAAAAACTGCATTTACTGCTGTACTGTTATAAAGCAGAAATCTTCAAAATGGGTATCAGTGACATGCTGCACAACAACAATCACATTATATTATTAAGCCGTTTAGAAACCATACCTCACTAGGTTCACCCCATAATCTTCGGAGATAAAAGTCTGACTCTGAGACCACAATACCTGGAGGCAGTGACTCTGCACCTCGAGGGTTTGTAGGAACATAGATCTAAAGCCAAAATAGGATTTGAAAGTCAGCCAGTTATATTAACCTCATTCTAACATCAAAGAATTTACAATGCAGCATGAGACAGTAAGTGGAACTTAGCAGAAACTAGATAATTGTACATAATTCTGAAAGACAGCCAACCGGAGCTGGTACCAAACTTGAATTAAGAGGGACTGAAGTAACTTGAACTGAAAAGCTGTCAGATTGGATTATGTCTTGCAAATTGCAAACAAAACACGATGGCAAATTTTGTGGATGCTAACCGTATTAAACAAGGAACAAATGCATTAACCTCATTTCAGAAAAGTTTAGGAATTAAATTTCCATTGTTTTCACCAAATTTCCATTCATACTTAATCAAACATATGGAAAATACTAAATTCTGGTTCTCGACATGAACATAAGATTTACAACTGGAAAAACATTTATACAATGTAGAGACCATATGAACATTACTACTCTTTGGTGTTAAAGGAGTACTACCCGAACCAAGATTTTCTGGAAAACTACGCCTATCTGAACTATGATGATCTCCGTTAAATGTATTTAGATAAATAAAATATCCAAAAACCATCCCCATGATGGTTGTGATAATCAGCCTGTCACCATCACAGATGATTTTTTGAGAGCCCCACTGGTTAAATTACAAAATAAGCATGAATGGAAAATGAGAACTTCATATTGGCATGACACACACAAATGAAATAATTAAGAGACAGAATTTGATGTGTATAAATTACCAACAAACCTGCTGTTGAAGTTGAGTTCCCATTTTGGCAGGAGTTGCTCAACTTCAAGGTCACGCACTGGGCAGAAACCTATCACTTGAGCAACTACCGGAACACATTTAACGAATCCTCCAGTTTCAAAAGAGACAACCTCCTATACACCATAGCATAAACCCCATTAAACAAATAAAACATTTCTGCAATTTTATACGCATCAGAGAATACCCATCCAATCCAAACTTTTTTAAGGAAAAAAAAAAAATACAAAGTGTTTTAGTTAGCACCATGAGATATACTACATAGAATGCAAGAATACCCATTGGCCCTCAATGCCTCGTCCATTTTAACATTATCTTAAAGTTTAACTATCATGAACATGGTAAATAACAGCATTTAGCAAAAATCTAGATCTACATATAAAAAATCATAATTTGACCTCTAAAATAAAAAATTAATTATCATGAATTTATTTTCAAAAAGCACACACCGCACACCCCAACTAGTTGTGCGCATAAATCCATGTATTAATAATTTGTGACTGACTTTTCTAAAGTAAAAATGTAAATATCAACACAATAATATATTGTAAAACCGAAAGACAACATCTTAGGTAGTAAAAATACCTGGAAATGAAAAAAGTTACAACTCCAAGTAGGATTTCTATTTAAGTAAACAAATAATTTACACAATGTTCACTGCCAAAAAAAAAAAGAAAAAGAAATTACTTCAACTTCAAATCATGATCTGCAAAATTACAACTATTAATCAAACAAACAAATAATTGCATAAATTAGCATAAATCAACAGCTGGAATTTATACAAATGCGAAAAAAAATTAAAACGTTAAAGATTAGCAACAAATTAACAGCAAAAAATTAATGACGAAATTATATTATCACGAAATGCAAATTAAATTTAGGATTCCGAGAAGATCCATGGCTTGAAATGCAGAAATAAGTGGTCATTAATTATAATTAATGACAAATATTCTTTATAAACAACAAGAATTAGTAAATAAAAGAGGAAATTAGGGTTTGCAACTTACGCAGATAATTTGACGCAGAGAGAGAAATTGAGAGAATGATTGAGAGATTGGAGAGGGAGAAATCGTATTCGTGAGAGATCGGCGGATGGGTTTGTTTGGATTATTAGTATTTTTATTGCCGAGAAAATTGAATTTCATGTCTTCTATCCACATTACGCATTCGATTTGCCCTCACATCCTTCTTGACTCTTTTGAGTAATTTTTGCCAACTATTATACGTAGAATTTTTTTATTTATTTATTTATCCAAATAATATTTGAAATGTATCTTATACATATCTAGAATTGCTTAAGGCTATATTATTCGTTACGAAATATTATTTACACTACACATATAAGTAATTTTTGTTTAAATTTTAAATATTTTTTTATTATAGAAAGTGTACTTAAATTGTGACTTTATCTGTGTGAGGATTTTTTTTTTTTTTTTTTTGGTGTGGGGATTGTGGCTAAAAGAGGGTAAGGGAAGAGTAAATGTGTTTAACGTTTGGACATCTAGATAGTTTTTTTTTGGAGTAGTATTACACTAATATTTATTAATGGGAAAGGCACATTTTATGATATGTCATTAAAATAAATATAATTTTTTTTACAAAAAGAAAATTATTAAAAATTATAAACAAAATTAATTTCAAAAATTAAAAAGATAATATATATAGTGGGGAGGAAAATAAGTTATGGGTAATTAAAAATGTATATTTGACAATTCAAAACATGACCGGCACCAAATTTCATTCTCACACTCTATATATAGTAAAGAATTTTTGTTTTAAAATATTTTGAAAAAAGTGTACCACCAACTTTTATATGGCTAAAGTAGTAAAAGATGAAAGTGAAAGGCAAACTTTTTTTTGGTGGATTTGTGAATTGTAATGTCACTTTCTTACGTTTAGGCTTGTCATTGTTTGCTTAATTATCGTTTGTCCCCTATCAGCTACAAATTATCTTTATATTTATTTTATTTATAAATTATCTTTAAAATTTAATGAAATTAAAATTTTCATCTAAAGAGAGTAGTAATGTCGTAATTACCTTTAATATTTTTAGTTAGACTTTGTGAATTACTTTACTAAAATTCTTTTCTTAAACTTGAAAATAATAAGAAACTAAATTTATTAGTCTAAGTATTTTTTTTTCTTTTTTTTTTGGTAATATGAGGGAGTGGGTTAGTTGATTAACATATTAAATTTATTTAAAATATAAATTGATTATATCTCAAAGTAGTGTCTCTAATACACATCTAGATGTGTATAAGAGACAGAGTATTATTACTTGTTGGTAATAGAGAAGAAAAAAATTTCTCATAAAATAATGTAATTAAATAAATAAAATACTTTATTCTAAATATAAAAAAAATAATGATGGAACAAGTATGTGATGACATGCTAAAAATAGCCCCAAAGAAGAAAAAACAAAATACCAAATTAATTCATACAATTAATATTGAAGGATAAAAAAAATTTTCAATAATGTTTAATGAAAAAATATAGTTAATTTTGAATAACAATTTTTTTATAAAATAAAATCAGATACCAATATGCAACTCACCCTAATTTTGGTTAGTTAAGACAATTAAAAGATTGAGGACAATTATGATATTTTACTACTCCATTTAGAATAAATTTAATTTCATTTAGTTTTGGAAGACATTTTATAAATAAAATAAATATAGAGAATAATTTGTCAACCTGGGAAATATGCCACCAGCTAGCAAAGTTGCCATCAGACTTATTTTTCATCATCTAATGAAATTGCAGAAATGGGAATCTCTTTATGGAGAGTAACATATGTTAATATGTCTATATGATATGTTTTAAACCCAAAGATTTGAAATTATTGCTTTACAATAACATAATGATTAGGAAATCAATTTTATGTTGAATTAGCTCTTACCATAAATTCAACATTGTTCCCGAATGCTGATGTGGCTTTCAATGTGATCATGATTAACGTTATGTAACTATAGTATTTAACATTTTGTCTCTTGAATTAGGTGGCTAATTATATTTTACTCATCTAAATTAAATATATATATATATTTTATTCCGTTCATATTATTTATCCTTAAAAAATTTTAAACATAAAAAAATATGATGTTAAATGATTGAAATATCCTTAGTATTATTTTAATTTTTTATATATTTTGTTTTGATAAGAGATAGTTATAAAATAATTAGAAATTAGAATATAATAAAAATGGATATCTTTGATTTTAAGGATGTGTATAAGAGACAGGGCTTAACTTGTGTAAATTGTAATATCATATACAATTTACACAAGTTAAGCCAAATATTAAAAGTTTTAAAATACTAAGAGGCATCATAAAAATTAAAAAAGTTTTATTAAAAAATATATCATCACACAATACTTATAAAGAAAATTTTTAAATAGGAAATAAGATCATTTGAGAATTGTTCTACTATTGTGGTTAAACATTCAAATCCGAAAATACCAAATGAAATCCAAAAATTTAAAAAATTTGACCAAAAATATATTGATATAGATTATATTGAAATATCATATGGTTTATTATTTTCCTTATTTTTAAATAATTATCACTTTACTATCAAATTTAAATATAAGAAAAATCAAAATATAATACTATGAATATTTTAGCTATCTAATTAGATTTTCTTGATGTTTTAAAATTTTTAAAATATGAATAACATAAATGAGGAATAAAATATATATTATTTTAATCACATATACGAACAAAATATAATTATTTATCTAGTTCAAAGAGATAACGTGTTATTAATCCTAATATTATTTATTTATTTTACTTCAATACTTGGAAAGCGTCCTTGGCCTCTAGAATAATCAATTAGTCATCCGTACAAGATTGAATAAAAGAAAAGGTACTCCATAATCCATATACGATTCTGGATCAGGCTTTGTCCATGATATTAATATTATTTTTAATGAATACTTGTATGTGTTTTCGAAAACATACTTTATATTATTATGATAAATTATCATAATCAAGTGCATGAATGTGATCATATGATAATAATTTTTACCATTATCCAATGTCTATTTATTAATTAATTGAGTATTGAGCATTGAAAAATTTTACAATTTTATTAAAAAAATTATCCATTAATGTATAATAAGATGATTTTCTATACAGATCTAATAACCAATAAATACCAAACAAGAAACACGGTAATATCTTGTCTGCCTTCTCAACCCGTACAAATAATCTCTTATGTCTTACGATTTGAGTCACAGAGGCATAGCGCCACGTGGTGCCACCAACTCATCAACTCATAACTCTGAGATTTCCGCTAAGGATCTTATATTATGGATACTCACTCCGTAATGTAATGTGAATGAGGAGAGATATTATTTTTTAATTATTTAACGATTTAAAATACTCTGTGAATAACAGAAATTTTTTTCTATATCACGAGGCCTCAACATAATTGCGTAGAAGTTTTAGGAATTACCAACAGTAATTTTTTGTGCAAATGTCATGTTAATGTAATGGAGGATTTTTTTTTATTTTTAAATTCACTTCTTTAAATATCTTTTACTGACTCTCAACCCATGACTATTAGATCATAAAGAAAACATCTTACCACTTTTTTGGATTCATGTTTATTAATTTTATTGTCATTTTAAAGAAGCTTAATCCAACAAATGTTATGAAAACCAATTGGTAAATGACCCATTAACGTAAACTTTTATTTGCATAACCCAAGCCCATCCTATCATATTCCTCAGTTGAAAAACTCAATGCAACAATTTGCCAAAAACCTTTTGGTGGTGGCTAATGATTCCCAACTTTCTTTTTCTTTTACTTTAAGTAAAACCGCTTTAATTTATATATATATATATAAGTTAAACAAGTTAGTAAAAAATTCTTACATAAATAAAATCTATGTAAAATATATAATTTCATTTTAAATGTGTTATTCTAGAAGGGTACACTTAAAGTTATGGTCAATTAATACTTGGTCTAAACTTGAATTTTCCATCATGATTAGTTGCAATTTTCAACTACTTATCAAGTTGGTATAACTTTTCAACAAATTTTTTTTTTGTCAATCTTTTTGATGAGAGAAGGCAGCCTATATTACCACTGGTGAGCAATGATAAATAGCATATATTAATAATTTCTTCGAAGACAACCTAATATGCAATGTGATGCCAATTTTGGCTTCATTGAAATATCAAATTCTACTAAACTATGTAACTTATTCCCCTTAATTCATTGCATGGGGAATTCCATAAAAATTATCAAACTACTATGCTATTCCATTTTTCTCCCATGTGTTCAAGTCCTCCAATTAATCACCCTTTCTTGAAAATCTTATGAACACAATCTGATACACCACACCCTCCAATCAAGATTCAAGAATTTTACATGATCATTAGTTTTTGAGAAAACAAAAAAGAATAGCAATGATAGTTTATGAGCTTTAATTTCCAATCACCCAGAATATCAATTAGAATCTTGCACAATGTGAAGGTAGCCCTGTTTCATGATTGACAATTACTACCTCAGTGGGATTGCATCCAAGAACATCTTGCTTCAACTTAGCACCTGCAGCCTTCAACCCCTTAAGAGAAACAGCCTGATTGAAAAGATTTACTGATGGCAACTTTGAAGCTGGTGGCAATTTCCCACTAGGCAGAAAATTCCTGAAATCTTCCTAAGACAATGGGACCTCAAAATCATGATATATCTTGATACACAACATTATCTTTGGCACTATTCTAGATAAGGCATGCGCCCCCGGCAATATGATTTGTCGAAAAGCTTCCTGATTCGGAAATATTCGTATATAGACTCACATACTATATCTTAAATACATCATGTCAATCAAGAATTTCTTCCAAGAAGCCTGCCATCCATTTGTTCTAGACTTGGGAATTTGAACAGGGTTCTGCTTTGCATCCTCAGTGAATCTCATGTTCATGTAAACGTAGAATTCACGCCATTGTTTGGGGAAGAAAAGGGCTCCCCAAGAACATGGCAATTGGTGAAGATAAGGTGTGTTTGGATGAATGTGTTTGAAGAATTCTGTTGCATTCCATTTTGGCCTTTCTTTTACAACTTCCACTAATCTTGGTGTGTAAAGTGATATAGATGAGAGTTCCGGGAGCGAAATTTGGGGGTCGTAATGATAAGCCAAGAGGGCATATTTTAACCAGAGATAATAATACGGGGAGACTTCGATATCGTCCTCGAGTAATAGGCCATAATCATCGTCTGAAGCTGGATACCAGCTTTCGCTCACGGCGCGAATTAGGCCTCCCTGGATCATTCTTCTGCGGAGGATCATGGGGCCACTTGGCCAATTGAAGCTAGACAATCATCCCTATGTCTGCTTCGTATACACATCTAGATGTGTTGAAGGACATGGGAACTTCGTCGCCGAGATAGTAGGCGTCGCTGAGAGATTTGAGTAGTCTTGTTAGTGATTGTGCTCGGTTTTGGGTGATGATGTTCACTGAGATCCTCATACGGTTCCAATCTGTATAGGAAAGAAATGCAGTAATTGCTTCGACAGACGAAAATGCATATTGAAAATGGAAAACAAACGACTGCACGCGAGTATGTGGTTCAAGATGCGGAGTGATTTACAAATAACCATCTGATCATCCATAAAGTAGTAGTCCTTACTTTTTAGATGACCCCCTATTTTTAATTTTATGTCTTGAACACCTTTTTTCAACAAATGCAATGGGACTTGCCAAAATGAAAAAAATGAGAACTAAAGCAAGTGACTCCTAATACTGGCTTTGGATCATAATTACACTCTTTGATATTCTGTTTGTGCTACACTATCGAACATCGGTAATATGTGTCCCTCGTTTAAATGATTTGTGGGTCAAAATCCAATAGCAAATGCCATGTTTAGCAAACTAATATGCAATTAGAAAATATATGAATGTAAGTACTACTTACTTGGCAGTGCAGTGGGTCTAAGATCAGCCATCCAAAGAACTTTAGGCACAGATGATTTAGGCAGAAGAACCAAAGTGGAACCATTTTGATTTGTCTCGGCTGCCAATTTCAGAGACATTCTTCACATTAGAATCAACATCATAGATGTGTAATCACCACACTAGGATTATGAATCTTGACCAATCCTTTCATGCTAGCATACACAGCTTGTAAAACCGGGACCTCAGAATTCGACATCCCTGATGACAGAGAACCAATTCCCAGATCAAAAATCTTGAATCTCCTATCTTTGCACACAGCTTTAGGCCAGCGCAATGCCCATGTTGACAGCATCTTCACAAGGGCATTAATTGCCTCCTGAAACAGCAAGAAATAAAAAGGGACTGTGGATCTGAATTTTTCAAGAAGAGGGGAAAGGCGCTTTAAAGCCTTCGATTGAATAAGCGTAGAAGAATGCATCTATTTTTTGAGGATGCATTGCTGCCCATTGAGTTATATAGCCTGTGGATAAGTATAAGAGACACCATTGATCATCTCGGACTTGAACAATGTCTTTGAAAATTACTGTGGTTTCTGAGACATATGCAAGCCTGTGTTCGCTATCACCCCATGTTTCTTTGTCCTTGGGATCAACTGGCAGCACAAATGAGCCGGCATTTCTGTACTTCTGAAGCTGGTAGCTGCATTTTTTAAAAAACAAAGACATTAATATGTTAGCAGTGTTGAGCAAGAATTATATACTAAAGGAAAAAATAGGAAACTTGTAGTATGTAATTATGAACAATTTTCCATATTTATCCAATAATTTTATCACCCAAACTTGTCCAACAAGTTCCTCATCTTCAATCCCTCTTCTCCCCAAGTTTTAGGTATAACCATTATAAATACTTACATGAACCAAAATATTTGTGTATAATATATGCACCAATAACGTAAGCTTGTGGACTCCATGTGAGTTCTATTGTGAGACCCACATTGGATCTTATGAGTTCATTATCTTAGTGTATAAACGTCTTGATCTATACAATAAATTTTTTATAATCACCTGTACACATTAACTAAATATTCATCCGATAAAGTTATAAACAATTTTTTTATTTGGAAGTACTGACTTTTTAAATCAGACTGATGCTAGTACCTACTACTCTAAATATGAAAAACGAAAAAACGTTTTACTGGAAGTTTAAAACCACCACATTACTTCATGATCACGGTATGTCTTGTTTGGGTGATTATTTTCATTGGTCGAGCTTGACAAGCACGTACTATGGTAGGAATGTTACCACTGCCCCGTGAGCTTTTACGTTCGAATAAGTACTAGGTTTGAATTCTATTGAATGCAGGAAATTAAGCACTTAAGAGAAACTCGGACGAAATTCTGTTTCATTGATGTTTATTATACGTGTATTTTAGCATGTAGGAAGTTGAAGACATGTATGAAGTGAAGATGAGTTGAAGTACGCAAAGAAATTAAACAATGTCTAGTGGAAAATGCCTAACGCATATTTAAGATGGAAAATGTTAGAATCTGTGTCTTTATTCATCGTCTAATTAATAATACATACAAAATTAATAAAGTAATTGGTCATAAAAGAAATCAAAGCTGATTAGTTGAAGAAGATTCTTTTGTATAAAGACTTTTAGATGCAATAATTTAGCATTTAGTAACAACCCAAAGTTACCACTTATTGTTATTTCATAAACCTTCATAAAATTTAGATGCAATAAAATACCTTTAAAATTTATGAAATTATCCTTTAGCATTAATCAGGGAGTAAAGTCTTAATTAGGTATACAATCTTATGTGTATAAAAAAATAGCTATCATTTTCCGGAGGTAATTACAATATCCAACCAATTGTAAAATATATAGGTTTTATTATGACCCTTGAATAGTAAAGAATTTTTCTTAATTAAGAAAAAAAATTTTGTTTTTATTTGTTTATGGAGTCAGGGAGTTTTTTTTTTTTTTGGGGGGGGGGGGGGGTTTATTGGGCTTTCAAGGGTCACCATGCTTAATGCTGCAAAGTCCATTTTCTTCATAAATTTTAAGGGAATTTTATATCACCATACCAAAGCACTTGGTTGGATTTGTAAACCTCCGGAATCCCCTAGTGGAGGGTTGACTTCTCGACCAATTAGTGTTTAGGGAAATTAATATAAAATTTTTTAGGTTCTAATTAGAGTATGTAGATGTATATTTACAAGTCAAACTATAATAATGACGATGGTGATAAGATATAAATATTATAATCACATTCTGCCCAACCCGTAACTGCTCATTAGAGGAGAAACTTGAACCTATCTATCATTGTGTTAGAAAAATGAAATGGTAATTTCCCCAGTAAACCCTAACAGTATCTGCTCATGCATAAATTAAGACATTTGATTATCCATGCAATTGTAAATTATTTGGCAGATGACCTACTTCGCTATTACGTACTTAATTCAGGTCAATAGCATGCATGACCTCTCGATATTCCATCACTTTTATTCTGATCATTCTATAATATATATATATATATATGGTTATGATTCGACAAAGTGGAGCATAAATGATAATACTATATTTCTTTTATAATTTAGGTCATGAATTTGAATTATTAAAAGATAAGTGAAAATTCAATATAGATCCTCTTATTTATTTACATACATACAAAAAATAGAAATCAAGGGGTAGTGAATTTCGTTTATTCATTCTTCATTTGACAACGAAATGAAGAAAGTTGATGCCCTTTTATGTATAAGCTGTCTCTTATACATTAATATATGTGTTAGACATTGTCAACTGGGCACTCTAATTTCAGTTGTGCTTAAGTGACAATATTTATTATTTTTTGACTCAAAAAGACCTAATAATATAACATGACTTTTCACTACAAGTCTACAAAAGAAAAAAAAAATAAAAATGATACGTACTTTATAGAGTACCCTGCTACATTACGTTAGTATCCCAAAAATTGACTTGTTTGATCAATATCCCAAAATTAATTAAAGAAATGCTTACCGTTTTTCAAATGCAAAAAGCCATTTAACTTTTTAGTGTAAACATTAAGAAAATAATAATTAAAAAAAACAATCAAACCTAAAAAAAAAAATAGAAAAAAAGAAATCAATCATACCTCAAGTGCAAATCTTCTCCCGTCATGAAAGTGAAGGGGGTCTCAATAAAAAGAGTTTTCACCAATTCAGCAGAAAGAAACCAAGAACTAGAAAGGAAATCCACCTGAACAATCTTGTCAACACTTATATCATATGCAGGATCAGGCAAATAAAGCCCCGCCTCCTTCGATCGAAACTTTCTATAACTCGGAAACATAAAATCCTTTTGCCTAAAAGGCAAAATTTCTGCCCAATACTTGAAGAAAACTTAGCAATTCTTATACTTCTTATACCCCGCAACATGTGACAAAATTTGCAACATTTTCCTCCCTGGAATCATCTAGATCATCAAGAATGTACACAAGATCGGCCTCGGTTTGTAAGGCCATTTGGAATCTCCCGTAATACTTGAAATCATAGCTCGAGCTAATGAAACTAATTCTTGAATCATTGTAACTCTCCACAATTCTTCTTAGATAAAGTTCGTTCGGGCTCCCGAATGAAAGTACCCAAACGTGATGAAATGGAAGAGTCTGGTGAAGTAACGAATCGAGCTGCTCGCAAAGCGTTTTCCTCTTGAAATGGTTTAAAATAACTGTAATTTTCGGCTTGTTTGGACCGCGTAAATCCCACTTGGACTTCATTTTCATTAGGTCGGACATTTTTTCGGTGCCGAATGATTTGCAAAGAGACAGTATTTCTTGGTAAAGTTCTCTTTTGAACTTGACTCATGACTGTATCGTTTGATTTTTTTTGTACAAAATCAATTTTTTCGATGCTCGCAAACTTCGGTAGGAGTAACGGGTGGGAGTAATTCGGATCTGATTAAGGAATTGGCTTGATCTTGCTGATAATGACTCACAACATGTGGTTGAATTATGTACTGTTTCCATTGATTTGCTATTCTTGTAGCCCATAAAAAATCTGGTTTTGTTCCTCCTAAGTCTATAGTTGGACTCATGTAGTACAAAAGAAATGTTGCATAAACTGCAAAGGTAAATTGTACACAAGTGAGAAATGTTACTAGCCTAGTTGAGGTTGTACTTTTTTGTGCTCTCAATTTTGATGGTTGCTTGCCTCCTACATAGTCATTTATCATTCCTTCCAGAAAGTCTCCACTTCTCATTGTGGAATTCCGACCCAAACCCATCTCACAATGAAATTACAACCTGAATATTATTAATTTATCCACCACCTAAAAAAAAATTCACCAAAGGGTTACAAAAAATTCTAGGAAAAAACCCAATAATAATAAAGAGTTCAAGAAAAATACAAATCATGAATCATGCATAAAAATTTAAGTTTACCTAGTAATTAAGCAACCCTTGAAAAAGACTAGAAGTACCCTTATAACATTTCTTGTAGCTCAACTAGACTGGAGTGGACATGGAGGCTGAATATGTAATAATAAAGTAGGAAAAGAAAAGATAATTAAACTTAATTTGGGAAATCAAAAGGGGGGAGGGTAGAAATGAAGAGAGGTTTGGGAAGTTGTAGAAGAGTAATATGGATAGTGCGCTTAAAGGAGAAATATATACACACAAAAATGTGTGTGTGATGGTAAAAAGTCATAAAGTGCAGTTGAAGTACCCATGAGAAATGCAGCAAAGGTCACATGGGGTTAGCGCCTATAATTATAAAACTAATAGACTAAGCAACGCGATATCTTCACTATATTCATCAACAAGACATACAAATCCCACTTAGGACACTAAATAAAAGCCGCTTTTGTTGCCGTTAAAAATGGCTTCCCTTGCGTTTTTGGCACTTCTTATTTTAGAATTATACTACTCTCTCTTTCTCTCTCTGTGCATTTCTACCTGGCTAGCTGGTCATGATTCTCTCTTCAACTCCCTGCAATCTACCCCAAAAACCAGCTGCCTTCAGCAAAAGAAGAAGAACCCAAAAATAGATTTTTAGCTTTCTATTTTTAACACTTTCAAAAATAGATTATCTTGTAGTTTTACCTTTAAAAGCTTGTATAATACAATACAAGTTTGTAACTACAATAGGACGGTAAAATTAAAAAAATTACAAGGATGAGCAAATATGAGATTAGAAAAGGAATAAGATAACTGCTCCTTTCATTTTAAAATAAATGTCACATTTGATTAGTGTACTCGGTTTAAAAAAAGTTATTAAATTATATCAATTTTACAAAAATGTAATTTCAAGTGATTAAATTACCCTTTTAAATTAATATCCCAATTACATAATAATCTTTCTATTAATATAGCACTAAGAGTATAAATTAAAAAAATATCATTTAATATTTTTGTATTATCTAAAGCGACAAATAATCTAACACAAGGCAATTTGTTCTAAGTAATACTAATTAATTTGACACGGAAGGGGTGACTCTTTTTTCTTTTTTTTTCCTGAAGAAGTTCCCCTCGAAGATCTTTTTAGCACTGAATCTCATAAAAATCTTTAAGGATTGTTCTCTTATAGAAAACTCAAAGCTTCCAAAAACCCGAATCTCAAAAAATTTCAAGACCCTGAAATCTGTTACTAATTGATTCAGTTTTGTCAAACCCAAAACCCGAAAAACAGCAAATTGGAAATCCAAAAGGTAACAAAAATGAACTCATCGATATGTGTACCTTTTCTTCTTCAGCAAACAAAGGAAATGTCAAGCTCTTCAACGCAAATTAAATCCGAGTGCTTAGAATTCAAGAAACGGAAAAATATGAGCAAACATTGAGTATGAAGAGATTTATGAAGAAAAAAATTGTTTGGCATGGGTTGACTTTTTTTTATGTATGTACACATATGTATTGGAGATGGATGTGGCAGCAAGTTCCCTCTACTAATGCAATTTTGCCAAACTTTTTTGGCAAAATCAAATATCAATTGCAACCTATGTATTATTGATTTTGGTTGCATGAATGAGAGTTTAAATCGGATTTGGTCTTTTTATGTATTGCAGAAAATCAACAGAAAAACGTTAGAAGTTTTTAATTTTCGTCTTTTCTGTATGAGTCTAAATTGTTCTTTTTGCTGGGGCGATGGCACTTAATTTGAAGTTGCATACCAGAATTGCAGAAATTAGGTGACCTGTCCTAGTCGAAAATATTAATATTATTTTTTCGGATAAAGGGTTTGGTTGTATTTTTCTTTTCTATCCTATTTAATATTATAACCCATGCATCTTTTTTGGATTACTAATTGCTAATCATTAGTGGAAACCAAAATGAAAAATTCATTGGAGAAACATGTTATTACTTAAATTTGAAGAAAATCACAATAAGTTATCAAGTGGGATTTGGATTCTCTTCATTTAGTTTTTTTTTTTTATTTATTATCCATTTACCTATATTGAAATGAACATACTATTAGTTTTATCTAATCGAATAAATCATCATATTCAAAAATTAATTCATTCGAAAAATTTCACCATTAAATTATATTTCGATACAGAAATTTTCAAATTTTAATGAAATATAAAGTAACTTAATCAAGTAGTAAAACATCATTATTTTTTTTCTCTAATTGTTTGCAAGACATCTATATAGAACATGATTTAAATTATGAATGGTTTTGATTTTTCAAAATATTTTTTAAAATTTATTTTTAAGAGTAAATGGAGGCTTCTCTATTTACTTGACCCTAAATGGAGAGTATCCTTGTCAAATGAAGTGTATTTTTTAAGGAGAAATTTGGCTGGTATTATACTTGGGTTTAAAAAGAAAAAAAGTCTTTCCTCCGTAATACAGAGTGAACAGTCTAAATTATTAGATGATTAAAAAATAACACTATAGAACCTAAAACCAAATAAGAAAAGAAGCAAAAAAAGAATCTTTTCAAGTGGTGCATCTCTAATTCTTTTATGTACGTAATAAAAATTAAAGCATGCATAGATTGAGTAGTTAAGAGTCAACGCATGTGGATCACAGATAGTGCCAAAACTTGATGTGTTAAGCAACTCTTAATTTGTTATTGAAAAATAAAAAACCTAACGTATCTTTATATTTTTAATTTTGATGGCTTGTAATAAATAAAGTTAACTGTCTGTAGCTTGTCTCCTTTACGTTATTTTTAAATTAATTACGTTAATTAGACCTATAATTAAACGGTATCCGAGTCTTTTTCTCCAAGCTGTCGCAGTCGTCTCACAAGTCAGAAGAATGATGATCGAAAAGTTAGACAAATTGATTAATTGTCGAGTGAGATGCTTATTTCATGTATTAACCCTTCTAATTTCTATCTTTTTCTAATTTCATGCAAATTATAAAATCCTTTGAAACTTGATTTTACAAAATTAATATTCGAATAATTAATCAAGTATATATGAAATTTGTTAAAGGTGTTTTAATCATTGTTACTAAAGGCGTATTTTGCTGTTTAATCTATTGAAGAACTTTTATGAATTTGCCTTAAGTTGAAGAGTGGTTCTTTCGTATCGTAATCGACAAAAGTGATTCTTTCTTAATGCTAAAGGAACATGAATTGTTTACGTAATTGTATATGAGAATAGAAAATCAAGTAACGAAAACAATTAATTCCCCCTTTGTTTTCTGTTGGAAGAAAGCCCCTGAGACTTTTCTTTTTCTTTTTCTTTTTTTTTTTTCTGCCAATTGAACTGGAAGAAAAAACAAAGAAAGTTATGTCCATGTGTTACGAACCAGGATCGCGTACTTGTGAAACAATGCAACAATTAAATTAGGAAAATAATTTTCAAAATTACAAATTCATGATTATATTCCAAAACTACTCTATGTGATAAGAATATATTAAATCACCAATTCTTGATTTTAAATACAATTTCAAATTTCGCTCCTTTTCAGGATCTAATGACATTTTAGTGATTTTGTCACTTTATTAGTAATGTCGCTTTAATTAGTCTCTTACTATATCTCCCAATCGATGCGGTACTGTCAATCGTAGACTGGTGACCGAGGAATGAGAGCTAAAGCTCTATACACCATGAAGAATGGAGTGTTTCCAATCGTTATTTTTTAGGTTATTTGTGTATATGCCCAACTCGATCGAAGGGAGAGGAACTCTCAGGCCAAAACAGTGACTCCTCAAGCAAGCCGGGTTACAGAGCGAGTTAGTTAGATCCGAAAGACTTTCTATTGAATGTCAATATCAATCGGGGTTTGGATCATGTCTCCTGAACAATCTTGTAGTACATATGGCACAAGACGATTTCACATATCGAGGTCGGAATGGGATCGGGTGTTTTCATGTCTCATAGGTTTACATGTTACTTTGTGTATCCTATTAAATTAAAATAAGAGAAATATCAATTTGGTTGTACACATTTTAATCTCATTAATTTGCTTAGGGAAAATCGCTGAAATAGTTCCTCAACTTTTGCACTTTAGCCAAAATAGTCCCTCAACTTTTTTTGTAGCCAGAATGGTCCTCCAACTTTTATTTTTTAGCCAAGATAGTCCTTTCATCTGAAATTTATAAAAAAAAAAAAAAAAAAATTTATGGTGACTACACCATAAAAGGACTTTTTTGGCTAAAAAATAAAAGTTCCTTTAACTATTCTTTTTTAGCCAAAAAAGTATATAGTTCGATTAGTAAAAGAGGTGATGAATTCGCCCTCTTTCAAGTATTAAGTCACGTACAATTAGCATTAACACATGCATAATCTAGATTTAAAATGGTGAGGTGTAAACTTCAGACCCTCATTCTACTAACTAATAATTAACGTTTTCTTCTTCTTCTTTTTTTTCTTTTTTTTTTTTCTTGGTTTGCCTTTTAATTCTTTATCTTTTTCCTTCTTTTTTTTTCGGTTGAGTAAGGTTATAGGTGACCTCCCCTGTTCCCTTATTGCTTTAGCCTTGTGACTCCTCATCTTTGTTTGGATGCTTCTAAAATAGGGTTAAATGCAAAAAAACTCCCCTAAACTTACACTTCAGTTACATTTTACCTCCCTCAACTTATTTAATAAGCACTTTACCCCCTATCCCTTACTTCTTTATGTTTTGAGACAAAATTGCCCTTACTATTTTAATATTTTTTTTTCATTTTTTTCTTCTTACCAAATTATTTATTTTCTCTCTCATATTTTTCCTTGTTGATTATCTTTTTATCCATTCTTTCTTGCTACTGTTAAATAATTATACTAAAAGTAATTAATTAGTTAAAACTTCTTATTTTTTTACATATTTATAAGATTAAATAAGTTTTTTTAATACAAGCAACATATATTAAATAGTATAATATAGATTTTATGAGTTTTACAAATGCAATAATTAACAAATAAACAAAATATAAAAAGATAAAATAATTTTTCAAAAAAATTAAAATATATATTTGCAAATAAATTTTTTAGGTGCTATATCATTCACGGATCTTATTTTGGTTGAAATTACCTTAAGAGAAAATCTCTTATATTAGGCAGCCGTAATATTTTCTTACTATATTTTTGTATTACACCGTAAATAAAATGTTGTACATATTTTTTCATTATGTAATTTTATTTGTATACTATAATTTTTTTAATTTCCTCTAGCTCAAAAATTTTATTGTTTATTTATTAATCTTACTATTAATAGTTAATCACAAACTTTATATTACAACTTGAAGGTATATTTATTGTATTATATTTATTGCATTAAAGGATAATTAATCTATACATTAAATTATTTAGACACATGTGAAAATTTAGAACTTTAATTAATTAATTATTAAAAGTAGAGTAATTATTTAGTGGTAGCAAGAGAGAATAATGAAAAAAAAAAGAAAAAAGAAAAACAAGATAGAGAAAATAAATAAAAGGAAATAAAGAAGAAGAAAAAAAGAAAAACAATAATAATTAAAATAATAGGGGTAATTTTGTTTCAAAACATAAAAAATGGTGTAAAGTGCTTATTAAATAAGTTAATGACAGTAAAGTGTAACTGGAGTGTAAGTTCAAAGGTGTTTATTGCATTTAACCCTCTAAAATATTCATGTAGAATACGAAACAAACAATAGCTTAGGCAACATATACATGTCAATAATAATGCTAATAAATTAGGTAAATTTTAGATAAACCAATTTACAATATTATATTATGGATTTCATGATCCAAATTTAATCATATTTGGCCTGCTAATAAATTAGGTAAATTTTAGGTAGATTCGATTTACGATATTACGTTGTAGATTTCGTAATTTAAATTTAATTATATTACTCATGTGAATAATATAATTAAATTCGAATCACGAGATCGACGGCATAGTTTTGTAGATTGATTCATTTTTAATTTTACTAATAATTTTGTAGTTGATCTAGATTTAAAATTTCCACCGGAAATCTATTGAACTTTGCTCTAATTTTTTAGAGATGGTTTGATTATGACAGTCTCAGTTACTCACTCACTGACCACTCACGTGCTTCGCAGTACATGCAAATTAATTGGATCTCATTCACGTGCACAAGTCCAAAGACTCTAAACATTAAACATCATGAGCGAATCATGAGATCTTGATTAATTCGAACCTAAAATGAAGATTAAAAGTTAATGGTAGTAATTAGTCAAAACCTAGGAGCCATAGAAAAGTCAAACCTTGATCACAACTAAACTATCTGACAATATTTAGCACCACAAACCCACTAGAGAGAATAAAGACTCAAAACTATATATCACCTGGCTTTAGAATTGCAGCTCAATTTTGACTAAGGAAAAATTAAACACGGATTTATATTCAAAAAGCGTCTTATTGTCAGCTCTTGTTGTGTTTGATAGTCTTGCAATTAAATGTCTTCATGTGCAAACTATTAATTCTATTGATTTTATACTTAACCTTTAGATGTGTATAAGAGACATACCATAATAATAAAATCGCCAAAAAAAAGGTCAATGTGCAGAACGTGGTCCTTAATTGGTAGTAATACTAAAGTTGGCATGCATGCATGAGTGGGATAATATCTAAAATAGAATTTCCCGAGGCCTTTCACATGATATTATGACGTGTGAGGAGGCCTACAATGTGTTCAACAAAAATATAAGTTTATCAATATTGACAAATTAATCAAATGTTAGATTCAAATGAATTTTGTCAAATTTTTTGGGTCAACTTTGGGCATTATTATCGAGAATAGTCCCTGTTATCTTATAAATTAAAATGATTTAGAAAAATTTGGTTGATCTGATTTTTAGCCACTGATATATTAATTAATAAGACGTTTGCTCAATCATTCTGATCGTAATAGTACACAAGCTGTCTCTTATACACATCAGATGTGTATAAGAGACAGGATTTGTAATACAAACGTGTTTTTGACTTAACACATTGTATATGTGGTCCTCCGAGTATCTTTAATTCTTCCTAATCGGGGGTAGGATTATTAATTTGTAGGATATTTCGTTATACTAATGTCAATTAAACACTCGTCAAAGGATTAATAAGATGAGGGAAAAAAATTAATTTAGTCCCTTATTTTTAGGTATTGATTAATCTAGTTCGTTATCTATTATAACAAACTAATTTGGCTCCTTAATTTTTAAAAAAATTAACCAATCTAAGGCTTATGATAATAAACACGGGCAAATTAGTGGATCAAGGCACGTGATAATTACGTGGCCTTAATTACAAAAATAAGGATTTAGGAAAAAATTTAGGAAATCTATTTGTTTGTTGGAGGAATTTATAAGGTTAAAATGAAAGAATTTTAAATTCATACAAATTAGAAAGTTATTTGAAATTATTCATTTCACACTTTTAATTTGGACGAATTTAAAATTAATCTATTTCTGTATTACAAATCGTTGCAACAAATAGATAAATTTTAAATTTTTTCTCAAATATATCGATCCAAACACAACCATAATATCATATAGTCATGTGTTTACAATTACTTACAGAGTTACCCTTTCATTCCCCACTTGCCGAATTGTGAAATTGGGATATGATAGAGGGAAAAACTACAACTAAAAAACATAAGAGCATACGAAGCCCTATCTAGAAACATTAATTGCAATTTTTTTTTGTTCTAACAAATTAATTACTCTTGTTTGTCGATCACCAGAGTGCATCTTCCTGTATTTCTTTGTGAAGATCACCAACAGATCAGTACCGTTCTATGCCATATTTTGTTGATGAGTAACATAATCGTTCGATTTCCCAATTCCTACTTTTGAAGCTACTATCTCATGTCGGGGGAAGTAATCCTGAAATTGGAAGAAAAAAATAGCGATTCAGTTAATAATCACTCTCCAAAAGGTAGAAAAGTATCAATTTAAGCCCCTAAAAACTTGAGATTATTGTTTTTGCATCAAAAGACTCTTACCGATTTTTCTTAAGAATAAAAAAATAACCGTATCAAGATTGACAACGAAGTGTATGCTATGTAGTAAATCACTTCTTATATAACTTATTGGTCATAGATTCAAATCATGAAGAGATAAGTGAAGATGTGATTTTTTTTTTTTTTTTTTAAATGAATCAAGATCTTGTAATAGCAAAATAAGAATCAATAATATGAAAGCAAATTAACCACATTATGCTCCACTATGTAACTAGTTTTCCCTTATGACTATCAAGTTTAATTAAATTGTTAGTAATTTTGCTGATTTTTGCAATATGATAGAGATGGGTGAAGAAATCAAGAAATAACTAAATTACCTCAAGTTTATCTTATTCATGAGCTCCTGGGCATTAGGGGCTGATACAATAATGTGGCGTGCATTAGGACTAATAAATCCTTCCTCAACTGCTTTGTCTATAAACGACAACAAACAGTTGTAGTAACCATCCACATTTAGCAATCCAACCTGCATAATTATATATTAATTCTTGATTAAGACTTTTAATCACTTTTTTGTTTTGCTATAGAGTTTTGCAAATATATATTAACTGTAAAAGGAATTTGTTACCGGTTTATCATGGATACCGAGTTGAGCCCAAGCTATTTTTTCAAGAAGCTCTTCTAGAGTTCCATAACCACCTAAATGCACAACCATTATTTTAATTAAAAAATAGTTGTGCATAATTAGTTTCCTATCAATAATAGACAGGAAATTTTTTAATCTTCATACTTTAGATAAATTAATTGCTCTTTTACATATCTCCTGATATACAAAATTATCACCATTACTTATTAAAGGTCCTACTTCGGTTTTTTTGTTATTGTTGTTGTTACATTTTCTTTTTTTCTTTTTTTGGATAAATATTTGTCAATGAGTCTGTTTGTCTTCTAAAGAGTTGACTGGTTTCATGTAAGCCTTAATACCGTTAGCTTTATTGTTAATTAAAAATTTAGGGAAATTCTATTGTCCTTTTACGAAACCATTCCTATTAAGTAAATATTTATGTCTCTTATCCACATGTGGTATCCCCTTTCACTTCTTTTAAAATTAAAAGAAAGATTCTCTAAAAATAACTGTAGAATTTCCAAAAAATTTAATTATCTAAAAATAGCGTTAAAAATTAAAGTGAAATTACCCCTTACATCTGGACTTGTTTGCCTTTGGTTGAAATAAAAACTGAACAAGGTTATTGGTCCAATTACGCATGGGCTTTTCCTTGTCAGACAATTCATGGTTCGATTTCCTCCGCATCCTTGTTTGTATGTTTGCTAGTTAAGATACCCATTTTTACCTTTTCTGGCTTAATTACACAAAAACCACTTTAATTAGGGATAATTTCATTTTGTCCCTAAACTTACTTTATTAACACTTTGACCTTTGACTAAATTCCATCCAAAAAATGGTAGAAATACGGTATTCGTCAGTTCCATGTAATCACTTTCATCCAAAATTTAACTGACCAAGTTTACTCAAGCATGGCTGTCAAACATGCATTACGTGGAACTATTTTAAGAAAAAGTTTTTGTTAGAGTACTCTTAAATGATTAAAAAGTAATGAAAGAACACTATTTTTCAGTAATTTTAACGATTCTAATTTTCATCTCATATTATAGAGTGAGTAATTCAAACTTGTTTCTATGTTTAGATTCAATTTTGCTTAGAGTTTGTAAATGGATTTTGAAAATTAACAGTATATCTGATAAAGATAAGATTGATCAGTTCAATTAATCATCGAGTTAGAGTGGCAATAATAAGCTACTAACCGGGTAATGCGACAAAGGCATCAGAATGTCTAGCCATATCTGCTTTCCTTTGGTGCATATACGCTACTGCCTTCACTTCTCCCCACGGTTTCACCAGATATCTGTACTACCACCACCAATATCAAATCCAATATGCAATAAAACATACAGGGACAGAGAGAGGGATTATTTTGTTATATATACAACACCAAATATCAACCATAGTCTCCACAAGTTAATTCAGTAATAAATAATTAATGTGCTCAAACAAAATGAATAGATTAGAATAGTAGACACAAAATTTTGCTACAAAGTTGACATGGTATAAATAAATATCTTATTGTTTTATCTTTTTTTTTTTTTTTTTCATTTTGTCTATAAATAAGGTCTTCTTTTTGTAGGTCTAGTATTTAGTCTTGTATGAAATGATTTTAAAAAAAAAAAAAAAAAAAAACTTAAGAAACTTTTATTATGATAATTAATTTGTGTTACTAGCTACTAATCTTTTAAAGAAAGTACAAAGTGCAAGTGGGACCTATTAAGCCAAGCATATAATTAAAGGATCATATTTTTATAATTGTTTTATTAAATTCCTAACACTTCTTGCAAAACCCATCCTTACCTTTAAAGATTGAAAAATATTTATATAGACCCGGTTTTTTATCCCATCTGTAGACCCTGCGGTCAAAATTAAATCTTATAAAATCTTGCTTACACCAACTTATGTCATAGATTCCATAACATTTAATTTACATCACAAGGTCTACAAGTGGGACCAAAAACCAAGTCTACCTAAGTCTTTCCCTTAAAGATTTATCACCTATCCTAATTTTCTGACTTTTAGAATTTTTTTAAGAAGAATTATGATACAGCATTTATTGTCTTTAGTGAATGAATTAACAATTTCTAAGCTATGTTTAGCATGTATTCTAAACTTTAGCATGTTTGTGTATTTTGAATAATATCATATTATTAATATGTTAACTAAAAGAATTAAAACTAAAAAAGTTAGCGGTTTGATTAGTCGAACTGGTTGTGGTGTCGGTTCACTTGTCGGTCTGATTTTTTTCTTTTTTTTTCTTTTGTCAAAAGTCTGTCCAAATTTAAACATATGGTTTTTTCACTCCTTACAATAATTTACCCTTCTCCGTATATATAGTTTTAACAAAAAAAAAAGTACAAGATCTTGTAGAATGACTAATATAAGGGACTAGCGAATGATTTAAAAGATTCCATCAGAACATACATACTATGGTTAGGGATGGAGCTTCACATCCTGAACAATGTATCTAGTATTCTAGTGCGCAACGACCTCAATGTCTCAAGCAATAAAGTAAACAAAATTTGTTGAATAATGTGGTGTTTTTTTTTTTCTTTTGGGATTTTTGGGGTCAAAGGAAAAATGAGCAGCTACATGAAAGTACGTAAGACAAAAAGAAGGATGATAAAATCAAGGGAATAAATAATGGTGGACTCATCTGTCAACATCGAGGGGTAAATTAGTATCGGAGAATTAAGTGTAAAGTGTAAAGAATGAGACAAAATACAAAACCATGCAGAAGAGAGAGAAGCACAAATTGAAATCCACGTCACAGATAACAAAGGTGAGGTAGAAATTGAAGTGAAAGGGGAAATTACCACAAAAGGAAAAAGACACACATTTTAAAGACTAGAACACATACAGATAATGCTCAACAACTCACTCGAACACAAAATTTATATTCTATTTCTTGTCATCTTAATAATATATATATATATATATATATATATTATATGTTACTGTTAAGAAGCTTATGATAAATACTAAGGTGACATTCTCAAAATAAATAAATAAAGTAAAAAGTTGACAGTCAATGTATATACCTCTCTAGGCATCAGTGTCCTGGGAATCACTCTGAAGACAAGAACATAACAAAAATTAGTTGTAATAAACTAATTAATGAATATCAAAAGTAGTAATAAACTTTCTTTTTTTTTTTTTTTTTGGAGAAATATGAGCACAAAAGTTTCAGAAGAAATTAAAAGAATAGTAATGTTCTTGATGGAATTAACTAGGAACTTGCCCAAGAACATGGCAACCACCAGTGTGGACGGCTTGGGCAACTAATCCCATTAAACCAATGCTTCCTCCTCACATAAACCAATGTATATTCCTTGACACCTTAATTCATAAATAGAGAACCAACCATGCAGAATATAAATTAGATAATTAAAAAAGAAAATGAAATAGCTCGGCTTCAAATTAATATATTTTTTCTAAAAACATATATATATATACAAGAGGTCTTGCACTAAACTCACACTCCCAATACTATGCCTACACACTTTGAGTTTCAGGTCTTCTGTCTCATTATCCGTGTCAATAATTTGTTTCATATTCTTGATGTGAGATTGAAAATTAGTATAAAAAATAAAACAGAAGATCCTTAGAAAGATACTATGGAAGAGACATGGAGTTTATCTGACCACACAGCAAGTATATATAGAAGTATTATGGTATAGAACTTACCAATTCTTTGCCTAGTTCTGTGGCAGCTTCAGTGTAAGTAGTCTTCTTACCAGAACTACTTCCACAAAAGACGCATATCTTATTGAATTTTGATTGCTGCATTCTCTCCACCAGCTCTTTCTGTTTCCCTACTTCCATCTCTCTTGAGCTTCTGTTTTCTTTTTGGCTGGCTCTTGCGAGTGGCCTTTTTGTAGTAAGCCAACCACAAGTAAAATATTGAACAGGTTACTTTTAGGAGAAAATTTGAAAATATAAAAAATATTTGAATAGATGTGTATAATAAGAGACAGGCATTATAGTTTTAAAAGGAAAAAAATTTATTACTACTAATTATACTAATACCCCTATAAATGAGAAAGGATTAATCCATAAATGGTTAAACATATAGTATTATAATTAGGCTAAACTCATAAATTGTAGGATAATTCTACTAATATATATAGATTGTAGTTGGACTAAAATCATAACTATGAAACTTGAATCCAAAATTTCCAATCTTAGAATCTCAACCTTCGTTATTTCATCTCTAAATCAAGGTCTCGTTGATAGATTGGGTTGCATATTTATGCTTTATTTATAAGCCAAGGGTTTGGAAAAACAATATAGTCAGTTTACATTTTTAAATGTCCTTTAAAGGTCTATTATTTAATCAAGAGCCACTATTAATGCTTTAGTGTTATATAATTAATATGATTTTGGTGTTATACGTTAGTCATTTTCTTTGTATAATACAGTGGGTCACAGATGGGAAATTGAACAATACGGCTGTGCTCTTATACACATCTAGATGTAACAACAAGAGACAGGTTCAACCATCGTAGTTCAAATACTTTAAAGCAACAACTTAGTATTTATAAGTTATGTATCTTATAGGTTTAGAACACATGCATAAAAAGTTATGATTTTAGGCCATATATAATCGTCTAATATTTGTTCTTTTGGTCACAGTTTATGAAATGTTTAATTACTCAAGTTAGTCTCAATGGCCACTAGTAAATCCTTAAGATTTTTCCAAGCCAATAAAGACGGGTTTGATTCCAACACAACAAAAAAAAAAAAAAGGTTTATGAAGCCTTTGTTAGTTGCCACATTTTTTGTCGTTTTAGCTTGTAATTAATAAAAAATAATAATAAGGTATTTTTACATAAGATTAGGCTATTAGCTAGGGATCTTCTGGTGTTATACTTATAAGAAGCCAATAACTTATATCCAAATCCTACGTAGTATTTTTTTCTGGAACTTCATTCGATTGGATATGACAGCATGAAAGCTCATAAGAATTTTTTTTTTATATTAACGAACTTCCAAGTTGCTCATGTAGCTTAGGTTGTTCCCAACAGATTACATCTTGATATGTAAATGTCATTTTAGTACCTAAAATATAATGATTAAAAAGAACGGATAAGTTCTTGTCTTTTATAATGGTGGGATGCATTCTGAACCTGCTTTATTCTATACATTTTTCTACTATTATTCTCTTTATCGATGTATCCAATATATATAAGTTGTTCAAAAGAGACCTAGCGAAAAAAGTTCTTCCACAGAGGACTACTACATGTACGGCAAGTGCATAAGGAATCATTTCATTCCCTATTTCCATTTTCCTCTAAGTGAAGATTCATCTACTCGAATTATGAAAAGAGGTGAGGTATAATGCCTTTCTGTCATGTGCTTTGAAAGTTTTTATATAAATTGTTAAGAGTTTAAAAAAAAAAACTGTCTCAAATAACTTTGAATAGATGTGTTTTCTGTGACACTTTTTGGTGTGATATTGTGTAACACTATTTGGATGAGTGACACATATTACCCTAAGGAGACATGTCACTAATTTAAATAGTGTCACGCAAGTATTACCTCAAAAAGTATAACAGGAGACCCAAACCCCAACCTCGTGGGTGAATTTTATTTTATCATTAATTAGCAAATGATCCAATCGGCTTTGGCCTTTTAACAAATGTCAAGATGGTACAAGATTACGAGTTTTTGGAACACCAATTACGCGAAAGATAAATAAACGTGTGAAGCTTATATAGCACAATCAAATTATGGCCTACTAGGCTACTAGTCGAATTTCTATCTTTTAGTAAACCAACTTAAAAATTTATAAAAATACAGAAATATGACTTTAGATTGAAATATTAGCATCAACACATAGAAGGAAAAATAGCATCAATTATTTTGGTGAATTGGTGGAGCTCAAGAGGTTGAAATTCTTTTTCGAAAAACTTTTTTAACATGAAATTTAAGATTTTTTGGGGAAAAACCATAATACTTTTTTTCAAATATATCAAAGATAATTTTGTTTTGATGGTTACTTGTAGAGAAATTATATAAACATACGCACCAACTTGCAATTTGTGTGGTCAGATAAACTCAACTTTCAGTACTATAGTTGGTTTACTACTTGAGTTGTTGTTGTCAGCCAATTCTTGCACCTCTCTATCAAGACGATGATACACAGCACAGGACTAGGACCACCTCGATCATATACTTTTGTTACTTGTCCATTCATTAAATTTACGGTTACACAAATTTCTTCTGATTGTGTACTGATTTTCTTAAAATATACAACTAATCCTAACTTAATCGGAAGCCAAAAAAAAAATCCTACCTTAATATGAAAGGGGATATAACAATATCCATACAAATTAATTATACGAGACAATAATGGTTTTAGTTGTCGATACTCATCATCCAATACAAAAAGTAACATTTATTTTGACAATAAACAAAAGAGGCTTTTTGTACTTGTAGTTTTATATTCTACTACAATATATTACTAATCCTTATACCCGGAGATAAAAACTGGTTCTCATATTAATATTCGACTTAGGTTGGAAAAAAAAAAGTCAAAAAATTAGTAAAATCGGCCTTTTTCGACAACCAAATAAGGGTAACGTGACACTAGACATTTGAATACTGGCTGATATTCTCTAAACTGCGAAGTATCCGAACCCATACGCATGGGTATTTTTGTAATGTTAAACTAATTCTCATGAACTTTTTGTGTAATTTTTCATTAGTATTTTTTATTTTTCCGCTTGCTTTCTCATTTATAGGGGTATTAGTGTAATTAGTAGTAACAAATTTTTTTCTTTTTAAAACTATAATGCAAAATAGGAATAAGATTACGAGTTCGAATGCATGTGTTCTAAACCTATTTTAATGGATAACTTATAAAACTAAACTGTTACTATATATATATGAACCAAACCAGGGGCAGAGTCAAGACCTTTATTAAGGTCAGTGTTGGTAAAAAAAAAAAATTACTGAGAAAAATTATATCAATGATAAATACAAATAAAATTAGATAAATATGATAATTTGGATCTTCATTAAATTTGTTATAAAGCAAACTACAATAAATAGTCAATTGTAATATTATGCAATACAAATATTTTTTTCTTGATCAGGGTAGCTTCTTTTATATATGAATATTTTTTTCTTGATCAAGTAGCTTCTTTTGTACATGAAATATTTATAAAGAATTTGTGATAAAGGGTTAGTTAAACACTTTTTAGAGGGAAATTCATAGAAAAAAAAGTTAACATTAAAAAATTTAAGAGAGACATTTATAAGACAATTTAAAAAAATTCTAAGTTTAATTTTTTCCCTAGACCTGGAGAATCAACAAATTCTCACGAACCGGTCATGAATAACCCCTAGTGCTTAATGCTTCCCAAGTAGTCGACCGTTTCCCAAAAAGTGTAATCACAATAAGAATGGTCTATAAATTGTCAACTCAATTTTGACATTATTAAATCTGAACTTATCTAATCACATCTTATTTTTGTCACATAGGATACGTGTCACGTTATTATTTTCTTATGTTCTAATTAGCTTTTACCTTTTGCCCATAGAGGTTTCGCGTCAAGTTATTATTTTTCTTAAGTTCAGCTGTCAATTTATTTTCCTTCAATGGTAGGCAAGCATGGCTTCAATGGTTAATGCCTGTTGACAAAAAATGGAAAATGTGAAACGAAAGGAGGAGGTGAAAAAAAAAAAAAACGCGATTCCTCTATGGGTTATTCACTCAAAGACATCATTACATTGCATGTGAATCTTTGAAATATTAGTAAGGGTTAATAAAACTTTACCTTCCTGAACTATAAAAATATACATTTTACCCTTCATTGACACTATTCATTTTTTACTAATATTAAATCCATTAAGATAATCTAGTTAAATGAATCAAATGCCCTTGGTACTATTTTTGATTTTTATATATTTAAATTTTGATAGTGATGTGATAATTATTTAAAAATAAGCAAAAATAAACTATATAGTAATGTTTCAATATAATCTTATAACTATATTTCTTGGTCAAATTTTTAAAATTTTTGAATTTCATTTTATATTGGGTTAATAATACTTTACCCTCCTGAATTAGATAGATAATTACACTTTATCCCCTTAAACTATAAAGATTTAATATACACTTTACCTCTATTCACATTATTCATCTTTTAAAAATTTTAAATTATCAAGAAAATCTAGTTAAATGACTGAAATACCCTTAGTATTATATTTTAATTTTTCATGTATTTAATTAACTTCGATAGTTATAAAAGAATTAGGAAAAAATAAAATATAATTACGCATTGATATCTTTGACTTTATGGAGTGAAAACGTGAGAAAATATTGAATTATATTATATCCGTTAGGGTCATCTATTAACAATTTTAAAACCATCAAGATAATCTAATTAAATGACTAAAACACCCTAAGTATTATATTTTGATTTTTCATGTATTTTAATGTTAAATAGTTATAAAATAATTAGGAAAAAATAAAGTAAAATAGCAAATTGATATATTTAACTTTAGGAGTGAAAATGTGAGAACTATTGAATTAAATTATATCCGACATTATAATTTACACAGGTTAAGCTAAATATTAAAATAAGTCAAAAAATCACAAAAGTTTTATAGAAAATATATCGTCACACAATATCCTTGAAAAAAACTTTCAATTGAAAATAAGTTCATTTGAGAATTGTTCTACCAATAAATATTTGAATATTTGAATTTTTTTTTTTTTTGATCGGCAATTAATGATACGTTAAAAATTATCAAATCAGAATTCTGAGAGCGCAAGAATATCACCCGAATGTTACTCGCTTCTTCTATGTGTGCCATTTGATCATCACATCTTCTCTGCCTTTCGCTTTCAAACATGGGTCTCACCAATGCTTCTCACTTGCCTGCTGCAGGTACATATTTAGTTGTACACTTGCAATGCATTACGTGGTAAATGTAGTGGAGGAAATTATATATCTGAATTTTCTTGAAGGGGGAAAATGGACAAGAATTTTAGCCATTTATGGGTAAATAGAGGAGTTTTTGTTTATCTTTAAAAAATAAAATTTCAAAATTGTATTAAAAATTCAAAATTGTTCGATAATGCAAATTATATTTTATATAAATGCCTTTCAAAAAAGTAAGTAAGTAATAATAATAATAATAATGATGATGTTTTTTTCTTCAAAATAATCATTAAATAATTTAATGTTTCGCAAAATGAAAAGTCTTACACTGTCAAAATGTTTCATAAATTCAATAAATAAGTGGATAAATAAATACTTATATATGAAGACTACTCAAATCCCGGGAAAATATTGTAGTTGGCACTTTTCTTCCTTTGCTACACCGATGAAGTAATATAAGCTTTGATTCATGTAATAGAAACTGGTCTAGCTTTAATTCATGTATACAAACTGTTCTAGTTTTAAGCCAACTCATTAACGCAAATTAATTTAAAGGATACCGACTAGTTAAATTTTGATTAACCACAATGAAATATGTGGAATTATTAGGATAATAAGATCACACCATTCTCACTTCTATCTATGCCTTTTTTTGATAAATTTTCTAGGAAACGACTTCAATATTCACCCACATTTAGGGGGGAAAAAATCACCTCTTTTTTTTTTTTATCCTCTAGTAAGATGAATTATGACCAATAGGTTATAGGGAAATTATCTTATCATTTAAATTTTATTTCGTTGTCTAGTCACCAACATTTCACGTTTTAAATTTTAAATTTAAAATAATGTATTTTTTGTTTCTCACAAATTCAAAATATATGATGTGTATGCATATGATAATAATGAAATGCATAAAAACAAAGATAAACACATTCATGTACACGCATGTAGACACATGCATACTAATGGGTTGATTCGCACTAGATAAGTAGAATGATCAGGCCACATAAAAAGTGTTAGGTTGTTCAATTCTCACTATCCTCATCGCTATATTGGTGGGCGATAACCACTATGAAACACAAATACTCCAAATTTTCTTTATACCCAAAAAAAAAAAAAAAAAAAACACACACACACACGTAGACACATACAAGCTTATAAGATACTCCAATTTAAAACTCAATTGTAAGTTGTAACTACCCTGAAATACTCCAATTTAAAGTTCAATTTAATCGACAAGCTTATTGGAAAGAAAAGAAAGGGAAACGAGGGAAAGTGGACTTTTCCTTTCCTTGGGAGAATTTTGAAGGAAAGAATAGCAAGAGAAAGGATTAATTTGGAAATATACCTTTGGTTGGTAATAGTTTTCAAATTTTGATTCCTGTCTTTTGGGTATAAAGAAAATGCTTATAAATTTTTTTGACAATGCCAAATTTATTACTAAGTAGTTTATACTTTTAAACAATATTAAAATATCTTTCTTTATTTTTTACTAGTGGTAAAGTTACACCCTATTATAGACATCTAGTATGTTTATTTTTTTTATTTTTAGAATAAAATTTCAAATCTAGAAAATATCAATACAACACTAAAAAAAATTATACAAAAAAATTAAATTGAAATATAGGTAGTATAAGGTAGATAGTGTAGATGTTAGTTGATAGTTACTACAACTTACACATTCTCTTGCTATTGCATATTACAATTAATTTTTTATAGAGGTGTAAATTTAAATTAATATGATGACGAATACCAAAAGAATGATTGAAACTTTATATATAGTATGAATTTTCTTATTTTTTCTCATAATTGAAGTTTTCTACTTAGTGAGTATTTATTTTGTCTCCCAAACTCCCAAACAGGTATTTACTTTTACACCCTTTATACATATCCAGGCTATTGGTGGCTTGGCGGGCCTAGTTTGGATAGCCGGGCAAGCCAAGTATAAAACAAAAACCATTCAAATTAAAGAACGATACCTCACAAAAATCCCCCACATTTTCTATCGAACCCAAACCCTAACTCGTTCAATCGACAGCGATGCCGCTCTTCTGCCGAATTGTTGATACGCCTGGAGACCCCGTGGAAGGACCAGATAACGAGAAACAAAAATGTGTCGTATATGACGACGGCGACGATGATATGAGCGATGCAGACGAGATGCCAGATGAATACTCAGAGGATTCGGAGTCCTCCGAAGAGGACTACTTGCAAGGAAGAACCCGTGAACAGTATGCCGAGGATTGGGCCAAATACGCCAAACAGATCAAGGAGAGTAAGGTTTAAAACTATCCTCCTCACAACTTTAAGGTAAGTAGTCCTATTATTATTATTATTATTATTATTATTATTATTGTGTATTATATGGATTCCTGTATTGTTGTGTTTGGATTGAAGAATTTGACGATAGATTTGAAATCCATCAATTTTTTGAATTAATTTTTAGGTCAAAAAATAGATGAATTTTAAATTTGCCAAAATTGTAACAGTAAAATAAATTATTGAATTTCGAATAACTTTTAACGAAATTCATCGCAACCTATATGTTTATAATTTATATGCATAATGGTAATCAAATTGCAGGGATTTGACGTTGATTGCACATCTAGATGTTCTCTTCGAGCAACATTCCTACCCCGCACCATGTTTTTGAGGTGTCCACAATTTAAAAATCGTATGATGAAAGATGGCGCAGGAGGCATTGAAGTACTTCAATGATGGACATGTATGTATGACATATTTAATTCCGATGATTTCATGGGCTAGGCTAAATTAAAGTTTTCTTTAATTATGCATGACATATTTAATTCTTAGATTATTTCAAGGGCTTGGCTAAATTAAAGTTTTTATTTTTTATTTTGTTATTCAATCAGAATTATGAAGCCGTGGATGTTGAGAAAGCCGTTGGGACCACTGCTCTCTTCTATTTTATCACCTTTAAAGCTAAGAAGTCGCATGCCGCCTCCAATGCAAATGCTGATGACGACGAGAAGATATTCCTAGCATATAGTTGTTTCTGATATTGGTAAAATTATGACTGTGAAAATGCAGGATTAAACCAACTAACTAGTTGATTCCAGGTCTGTTCAATAGCCTGTACTAGTTTCTAGTAATTGAAATTAAGCTGAATGCATGCATTTCATCTTCATTGAACTGAAAGCATGTTTTTCTGTTTCATATCTAATTGGTTGGTTTTCGAGATTTTATCTCTTTGCTCGTGATCTTTTTCTGATAAATTTGCGAAGTCCAAAAATGACTCTTAATTGCTGCAGTCTTAGGCCAACCTTTAAGGGGTTGAAAGATGATGGTGTCGTGGTAGAACTTTGAATTCGTTGCATTGTGATGTTATTTCATGGCGATTGTCGTACATTTTCAGCCTAACTTTGTTGTTTTTCTTTATGCTTTGTTCTTCATAGTCATTAAGAATTTCCCTGCAACCTTTATGGCAGCTAAAGCTATATCTTTTGCTGCGTCCATATTCTAGTCCTAATGAGGCATCACCCCCACTGATAGTTATAGCGAAATAACATTAAGCATGTGAGTTAATTTCATGTTTGTTTGTATAATTTGTTATGCAATGCTCAAGACAGCGTCTCTCCATTATCTGCTGCATTTCTCTTGGTCGGTGGGAGGAAGTTTTTTTTATTATTTCTAATCTGGTTATTTTCTCGGTAAAGTAATTTATAAGAGACATCACGCAACTTTCCATTCTATTCTATACCTTTTTCCTTTCTTTTTTCTGATAAAGGTACCTTTATGACAGTTTAGTATGTTGAGTCTTATTTTAAAGGAAGAGATATAGCTTATTTTATTTATGAACAAAGACTAAAGCGTTATGATTGAAGCATCTATTCTATAACATGAATAAAACTTTAACGGAGATTAAATGATACATATTAAATTTGCTGAATCTATTAGGTCTGAACTTACGTAGTTAGAGTACAGGGATTGTGCCATTACTTTAATGGTCAACTAAAGAAAGTATACAGGAATTACAACCATAAAATGTATGTTCTGGACTATTCGAAGAAAATTTGTATATACATTTCTTGTGTGCTTCATCCAATGCAAAGAATTAGCTGCAAAGGTTGTGCTATTTCTTACAGCACTTCTATCATGACAGCTTATGTCTAAGAATTTAGCTAGTCCCTTCAGTTTTTTGCAGCTTATGTCTAAGACTTGGGTAGCGACAGAAGAATAATCAAGAATTCAAATAGCTGAAGAAGGCCTTTGGAGGCTCAAATTCTTCTTTTACTAATTAAATTCCTTGGTTCTTGACAAACTTCGCTTTCGATCTTTGTATGATCTTCGAAGATCCCCTTTAAACCTTACTACCTTGATCTATTAAGGTTCATGTGAAACATTTTCACTTGATTTGCCTCTAGAATGACTCTAGAAACACTCTCAGATCAGTTTGGAACTTGGGATGATTTGTAGTTGGTACTTGTTATCCAAGAAAATCGTGTGCCACAGAACATAGACTTGGTAATATATTCCCATGAACAATTTGTTGATTTCATGAATTCAGAGATGTGCACCGTTGCTTTAAAAATTTTAGTTTTCTTTATCATTTGTGTAATTGCTTATAACAGTTATCATTCTTTGTTTAAAACGGAATTTTATGTTTCTGAAGAAATCTTTTTCAAAGCATTCTCAGTATCAGGTCATATGAATTGTAATGGTGGCATAATGAGCATTGAAATTGTGGTCATGTTATGATGCTATTGTTTCTAGTCAGTGTCAGAGACTGTCAACATGTAGTGTCTCGTAGTACTACTTCCGTGCTTGTACACAACAACATAAAGGGTAGTGTAGTTCACATTTACCACCCACTACGTGATTAATATATGTAGAAAATAGGAAAATCATTTTAATAATAATTTACTTGGAAAAATTGTAGTATAATGAGAATGTTTTATAACAGGGGAACATACGGAGAAGTTATTGCCTAGACACTACTATAAGACATGGAGACTACTATAACTTGGTGAGTATGGCATATTTCATCATTCTTTCTCCGTTATTTCACGCTTCAAAGCTGCTCACAGAAGTTATATAAGTTTTACCTTTTCCAGCATCTCACAGAAATGGAGATTGCTGTCTTTTTTAGTTTTGGAATAGATTACTTGTTTTGTATACTGAACCGATACGATTTTGGGATTTCTAAGGTTGTAATAGTTTTTATATACGTTATCTTTTTTTTTTGTCCCTTCTTTTTGTTTTTATTTGGTTTTACGAGTGTAAGAAGGAAGGATCCTGTCTTTAGAAAGTGTCGTGAGACTGAAATTTTGGCTCCTATTGTTTTATGCATAGTGAAGTTATGTAGGTGGATTTTAATTGCACTTCTTTTTTGGAGTGCAGAGAACGAGGAATTGAAGTAACAATGGCTAATTGATCGTGTGGAGCTTGGGTTTCACTTCAGTTGTCTTTTTGAATTATCAAATATGTCTACGTAATGGTATACCTTAAAGTTTTAGGTGGTTGGTGTAAGGAAGTACTATATCAATGGATGTTATATTTGCTTTAGAAATTGACATTTAACCAGCTAGTTAAAATTTATTAGTTGTTGTTATATTTGATTAGAGCTTGGGTTTCCCTTATTCCATCTCTACCATATTTTATAATACAAAATCTCCAATCATCAACTACATCAACAATGTCGATTTTTTATAAAATCTCCAATCATTTTAAAACATGGTTTCGGACATCCGTCTTGAAAATCTATATGGGTTCTATTGACTGCTCACATTTCTTGGAAAAAAAAAATTAAATTACAAGAAATTAATAATTATAAAATATTAATGACAAAAATAAAAACAAAGGAAAACAATTAAAACACTTAATAATATTTAGCACGTAAAAGGGCTTTTGGTTACTACTCAAATGTTGGGTTCAAAATAAGAACAAACAAATTGCATGTACACATAAACGCACAGTAGGCTAACTGATTAAACCATGGACTGAGCTATAAATTTATCTGAGCAACAAAATTAAGTAGCCTCGAAACTTACACGGTGTGTTAACAAGAAGGAAAGAGCATGCACTCAGAAAGGGTAATCCGTCCTAGATGAGTGCTTCCAAATAGCTGAGACGTGGAGCACATTCGCTGTTTGAGAATTTAGACTACTACAATATTCGTGGACTTGGACATAGAGAAATCCAAATGAGGCCTAAGATAAACTCTGTTGCTGCAGTGACATGTTCATTAATGATACAAAATGAAGCCAGTCTTGCAGATAAGGGTCGGCTCACTCGGTTAGCGACCAAACCACATGAAAAATTCAAAATTTAATTTCCGTTTCGTTAAATCTTTTATTGGTGAACGATTTATAAGAATCACTGTAAGTCGCTGAAATATGTGTTGATAACTTCCCCTGTCTCAGAAAAAGATGAGTAACCTACCTCCTCTTGAACTTTTTATTACCAAAACAAACAAATAAACCAAGCTTTAATTTCATTAAATAAGGGAACTTTTTATTACCAAAAAAAAAAAAAACCAGTCTTAGGTCCCATGAGACATTATGCCTGGCAACCAAATTGGATTTTACGGAAATTTCTTGAGCACTCTCCAATACAAGGGGAGGGATAAGAATCCTCTCCATTTAAGGGATAAATAGAGGATTCTCCATTTTTTTCTTTAGATAAGTTACACCTTACTTATAATTAAATGAAGGGGTTATGTTTTATCAACATCATCAACGAATTACTTTTAACACTCAAAATTAATTATGCAAGTTTAATTAATCTTTTATTTATATTACAAATTTAAGTTTAAGTAGAAGAATAATTAAATGCTTAAAAAGAAATATAGCGAAATTAATAATGACAGATATTTTGATCATTTTACATCAATTTTTTGCAATAACATTTGCGTATATATACTAATGGGTTAATGTCATTTTGGCCCTCCAAACTGGGTAACAATTTTAATATGGCCCTTTGAGTACAAAAAGTTTCAATTTTACCCTTCAAACTAAAACCAATATTCTAATGTGACCTCTAAACTGAAACAAGTGTCTTAATATAGTACTTCAAACTAAGTGATACAGTCATTTAATTTGCGAACTGAAAAACTATTCTAATATAGTTGTTTTAACTCTTTTTTTTTTTTTTTAATAGTTTGGAGGAACTAAGTAAGATTTTTAGTTGGATGCCTAATTGGAACACTTCTTTCAGTTTGAAGGGCCAATTTGATACTTTTCACTTTTGAGGGCCGTTTTGACATTTTTATCCAGTTTGGAGGGCCAAAATGAGATTAACCTTGTATTAATCGAAGGTTAACAATCAAAGTAAGAAAGACCAATATCTTTGAAGCCCAACTACCCATTCCCCTTCTAAAGCCCATGGTCCAAAGCCCACCAAAACAATTTTAAAAGTGTTGAGCTGCCAAAGACTGATGAGTTCATTTGAGTTGAGTCCTCAAAACTACAACTCAGCTCCCACTGGAGAAACCTTAAACCCCGGACTCGGCCCCTCTTTCATTTAAACCCCGGTGAAAATTAGATGGCCGGAAAAGGTGGAGCCACTCCGGCAACCTACTCGCCGTCGCTGACATACACGGCCAAGGGCAAGAAAAAGCCACCCATTTTCACTGACGATGCCAATTGGGTTCGCTCTGATGGCCGTCACTTCCACCAGTGCAGGCCTGCATGTATGTATACACTAATTATGCTATAATATTATATCTATTTGTTTTTTTTTTCGTATATTATTAGGCTTAATTGATCAATACTCGTGATGGGATTTTGTTGTATATCATGTTTTTGGTCTTGATTATCTTCAACTGATTTGTTACTCCTTTTTTAAGTAAATTTTTTAGGGAGTGAATTTGACTGAATGGTTTTGTTTCAGTGGATTAAATTGTTTTGGATTAAATATCTAGTTATTATAAGACAATACACCAAATGATTTTGCTGTCAAAAATCCAGTTATAGCAAAAAGATTGAATTCTGTTGCATTATTATGCAATAATGGCTTTGGGGTAAACCATGATATTTTGAAACGTATGCCTCGATAACTATTTTCTTTTACAGCTCTTTATTGGGATTGTACCATTCTTGTGACTGCTTCTTTCATGGATTTTTTTTTTTAAAATTTGTGATGGGTTCTCAGTCTTGAGCTTAAAAGGAAGTTGGGTTTTATTCTCTGCTTAATCGAGAAAACTTGATTTTAGTGTCAATTATACACATCGTATCTGGAAGATGATGGTTCTGTGGAATGTGTTTCATCTACCAGTAGTTCACAGAGTCCAAGATTTCTGGTTGAGACTGTTTGGTCAGATTCACATCTTGCGGTATTAATTAGAGAGGTTGAGTGAAGCAACGATGTTACATCACTTACATGTGGATTGCAATAAATACTGGAAAAGACTCTTCCAAGAAAGTGAGGCAATTCTTATTATAGAAGGCTTAGAATGTAACCAAGAGTAATATGTCAAAATTGCCACATTTGGCTTGTGATGAAGTTGCCACATGTTAAGTTCGGAAGTCAAGAAAGGTAGGAGATGACTGGTATTTATTGCATGTAGATCTCAAGTATCCTATGTAAATTTTGTAACGGTCGATATTAGGTCAATTTAGTAAAATATTCTTGGTTGATGAGAAATTTCTCATCCCATCTTAGGTGACAACATACTAATTAGTTTCATAAGCAAAGGAGATGCTGATTTGTCCCATGGGACTGCTATGGGGACCATTGGAGAATTTTAATTTGGAAAGATATCTTACCTTGATGTACATTATGGTGGAGGTATAACCATTGTTCTTTCCTTGAGGCATGATCTTCTTCTTTTTGATGTGCGATCGTGTAATTCTCAAAGTTTACTACATATTGTACCTAGAAATTTCAATTAGTCAACTGATTTTGTTTCTTTAAACAGCCGTTGGGTACATTAAGTTTGAAAAACTATACACATGCCAAGCATGGAAAAGTAACTGCCTTTTAAATTTCAGCATTGTCAAATACGAACAAATGTTAACATTTAATGTATGTTCTCTTTCAGGAATTCGGCCACATTTTTGTTGTATTTCATTTTAGAATGATCCTCAATCCATACAAGAAAGACTTATTTTTCAACAGAATTACAAGTTCTCAACTGTAGCCAAACATGATAATGCTGTAATTGCTGTATTTAGAGTTTGTCTTACTTATGATACTATTGAAGCTGGTACTAGCTCATAGTCACCCTCTTTGGGAAGTATTACTGATTCTTAACTTGTAATGTTCCACGACTTGGTTGGCTGCATCCCTAAAATTTTTTCTTCCTTTTTTGGATGCAAACTATTTCTACATGATGTCAAAATTTGTCATCAAGGTCATTATTCATTTCTGTGACCTCTATGTCAGCCTGGAACTTTATTATGTACCTGACATAAGGCATGACTTTAGTATTGAAGTCAAAATACCTTTAAGGATAGGCAGTCTCAGGCAAAACTCTATTTATTGACTTTGGGATGAATATTTTGTAGCCTCAAGGCGGTTGAAAAGTATGTTACATCAAAGCCTAAACACTGGAAACTAGGCAGACTGGGGAAAACATGGCATGAGGAGCCATTTTCTGGAAAATATATTCTTTTCTTATTGAATGTGTATTATGTCTCTTGATACTTTTTCTGTGCTGCATTAATGAGCTATTATAGCATTGGTCTTCAATTGACTCACTTGGATGTTTGCGACTTGCAGTTCTCAGGATTGCTACAGTAAATTCTGCCTCCGGATCTGCTTATGCAGAGTTTGGAAATACCAAGGTCATAGTGTCAGTGTGAGTATATGTTTAATTAGAAGATGTGCTTTTATGTTATTTTATTTTGTTGCTGTGTAAGTAGCAGATGCTTTTTTACTGAGTTATGTTTTCACTTTCCTATCGTCTCTTTTGTGAATTTCTTTCTTTTACTTAAAGTATTGGTACCACCGTTTTGAGGGTTACTCCATTAAATGATCTTGGCTTTTGCATAGAGTAGTTCTTCTTGTTGTTTAGAAAGAGAAGGAAAATTTAACTAAAAAAATTAGAAGTTTAGTCAAATTTCCTCCAAAATTGTTCTTTTGTTTGTACCTCTTCTCATCCTTGATTTTCTATCTTCTTTTTCCTCCTTTCTGATTAAAGTTGAGCGAACAGAGGAAAAACAAGGCAACTATTCGGTTGTCTGATTTTAATTAAAACAACAGCATCTGCATGGTTTATTGCTTGTTGTCGTACATCTTGAAGTTGGTTTTGCTATAACAGTTTATGGCTAAATTTTTTCTGGTCATTTTTAGATTTGGACCAAGGGAGAGTAAGAAAGCAATGCTGTACAGTGATGTAGGTCGGTTGAATTGTAATGTCAGCTATACAACTTTTGCTACTCCTTCACGTGGTCCCCAACTGAGGTAAACGTCAGAGCTATCTATATCCTCATTACCTTTTCCTTCTGTTTTGTTTGTTTCCGTATCTGAAATGAGCCTTCTTATGCAATAGGGATCTGATAACAAAGATTTTTCATCAATGCTGCATAAAGCTCTTGAGGGTGCTATAATATTGGAATCATTTCCTAAGACAACTGTAGATGTTTTTGCTTTGGTCTTGGAATCTGGTGGCAGTAAGTTTGAATTCTAAGTGCTGCCTAAGCAATAAGTTTGTAATGTCATAGGCTTGGAACTAATGAGGTGTTATTGGCAGGTGATCTTCCTGTGATTATATCATGTGCCAGTCTTGCTCGCAGATGCTGGGATCATGTTGTATGACTTGGTTGCTGCTGTTTCTGTGAATGATCTATTACACATGAACTCTTACTTATAGCAGGGTGGTAGACTAAATTGTCCCAAATGTCTACCATGGTTGGCCCTCCAGCTGTGTAAAAGAGACTGATTTTGTTGATACCATAACATCCTACATGTAAGTGAGGTATGAGTACACAATTGTCAAAATTTTTTATCCTGTTTCTACATATTACATGTGTCACTTAGGAAATGGTATTAGGGTGGGAAGCAATTTGCACCACAGGAGTCTTGTTTAATTTTTTTGTATGCTATGAACTATTGTAAGTGGCTGTGAGGATGTTGCCTCTGAAAACACGTATTTTCCTCACAACTTGTGACTTTTATGCAATCTAGATTTTTTGCGGTACTATTGACCATAGTGATGGCATAACTGAATGTCAAGGATAGTTATATCTGTTCTTTAAACATATCTATTTTGTAATATAGGTGAACTTTTCCCCGTAGCTTATCTTATGGTAAAGATATTGTTATATACCACCATTTCTCATCACCACAATAAGATACCTTGGCTTAATGTAGCTTGTTAGAAGTTGCTCATCTACAACCCTGATGCCCCTTCCAATATAACACCCTCTCTATTTTCCTTTTCTCTACATGGAGTTATTTTTGGATATTATTTTTTCGTGATATCTTTGTGTGGCTATGCCTTGTAACCAAGATTTCAGACTCCTTAATCCCAATGCTTCCAAACCCTTTTCATTTCGACTTTCCATCTTGTCCTTGAAGAAGTTTTCTGGAAATGATTGATGTACAGTGTTCAGGTTATATCAGTCCAACTTTTAGGAATTTGTTTTGGTATTCTCACAGTAGATTGTTTTTACTGCATTACATGATGCAAGTCATATGCTAGAAAGTTTTAAGAGTAGGAAGTGAATAATATCCTGCTTTATGTGTGAATTTCTCCTTGTTTAAGGCTGCTATTGGGAGAAAATACTTTAAGATACTGCATCTGCTATGAAGGAGTTTTTTTTTTTTTAATAACCATTTCTATGAAGACAGATATCCAACTATATGGTGTAGTCTTCTCCCTCTGGCTACTACCACTTGAATAGTTATTATGCTTTTTTTTTTTATTGGATTCAAATTAAATGTGATTCTTCCTCGTTTAATGCATTCACTAAATTGCTTTTTCTCCCTCTTTAGGTAGTCCTGCCTTGGGAAGAACCTCGTCATTGATCCTATTTCAGAAGAAGAAGTCTACCAAGAGGGGAGCTTCATGATTAGTTGCATGCCTTCACGTAATGAGGTCACTCAACTCACCGTGACAGGAGAATGGTCAACACCAAAGATCAGTGAGGTAAGCTATCAATTTGCAATGATAATAATGTTTCTGTGTGCTAATGTGGGTTTGGCTCCTTCTGTCACTAGTATTAGATAACACGGCTTCAGACTTCATTAACAGCACTGGTTCTTGTTATATTCCACTGATTGCTTGGTGAGGAATAGGGAACTAATTTCTCAATTATGCAGGCAATGGATCTTATGCCATTAATGCTTGTTCAAAAGACAGGAATATCATGCGATCATGTTTGAAAGAACCTCTATCTGCTCCTGAGGAATAAGGAGCATTAGTACATATTTCTTTTTATTTCTCCTAAATTTCTTTTCCTTTGGGCCATATATGTGGCTTACTTCAAAGTTTTGTAAACAAGTGGTTGGCCTAAATTTTGACCATTTTTTTTTTTTTTTTTAAATTCTAATTCTGATCATTTCTCCTCTTATATCCTCTGTCTGTCTAAATCAATCTGGAATTGCTATTTCGAAGCTTTCTTTGGAATATGCTTCTCTAGAATTTGAGAGCTCACATTTCGACGGTATTTATTCTAATCAATATTTAGAATAATAGGTGTTCAAGATGGTGTATGTCTTTTAGAGCATCCTGGGTACATAGGATGATAGAGCATCCCTTTATTTATTTATTTATATTATTTATTTATTGACAGGATAGAGGATCCCTTCGAAGTTCTTAGTGGAGTAGATAACACTTCAACAAAAGAGAAGAATTGTCATTTCTATGCAATTTAAGGTCTAGTTTGAGAACATGTCTTTCTAATCTGAGATTCCCACAAAAAAAAATAAAAATGAAAAGGAGTTATTTCTAAATAGACCTGCTCTATGCAAAGTTTGGGTGCATGGTCATATAAATGAGCCATTTCTCAACCGCAATTTTATTTTTTTTACCAAATCTTTTTTCGGAGCTGTAATAATTCAAAAAATTTAATTTTACAACATACTACTCCCAGATTGGCCAACTTCCCTTCCTTTTCATAGTTATTTAACCCAGTCTAGGAAGGAATCTGTTGAACCAGTAATTTATTTACCCACCTCCCTCAACAGATTCCTTCCGTTCGAGTTTTGACAAAAGAGTTTTTTTTTTCAATTTTTGTAACCCCGGGTTCCTTACAAAACTGGTCGGGTTTTCGATCTTTTCAATTCAATTGACGGATTTCACGAGTTTAACTGGATTCCCTCCTTATCCGGTCAGAAGAGGAACCCAACTTGATCTAGTGAACGATTTATCAAATTGATTGGTTGAACCGCTGAATCGGGTCAGATTTCATAACTATACTTCCTTTGCATGTGGAGAAACTTTATAATTATAGAAATGTCCAAGTTCTAGAATATTGGACTTTGATAAAGAAGAACAATACCAGCTATTTAGATTATCTAAATATTCTTTTTATAACACATTCTAAAATTTTGTTAAAATATTATATTATTGTAATTTAAATCTTATAACTTATTAGTATTTAAATTATATTGTACAAGCATTCATTTAAAGCGATGATAAAGTTTTCCTTCTTTTTATTCATTTATATGAATAATCACTCTTTGAAAATAATAAAGACAAGCGCTATACACATATAGTTTGTATAAAAAGACAATTTTTCAAAATATAGTTGTCCTATTAACAGTCACCTGTTTTTTAATAGGACAGTAAGATTTCAAAAATTATTGTGTTCATATACTAATATGAACCTTTCTCGTGTAGTCTATTGTTGACTTGCTTCATCATAATTCATGAAAATATTTGGGGAAAATCGCTGAAATAGTCCTTAAACTTTTTTACTTTAGCCAAAATAGTCTCTCAACTTTTTTTGTAGCCAGAATGGTCCTCCAACTTTTATTTTTTAGCCAAGATAGTCATTTTATGTGAAATTTATAAATAAATAAAAAAAAAAGATTTTTATGGTGACTACACCATAAAAGGACTTTCTTGGCTAAAAAATAAAAATTAAAGGACTATTCTGGTTAAAAAAAAAGGTTGAGGGACTATTTTGATTAAAATAAAAAAATTGAGGAACTATTTTAGCCATTTTCCCAAATATTTGATTTGCTTTTTATTTGATAGGATGACGGTACTTAAGTAGGAAGAGAAGGATGACGGTTCTTAATACTACTTGGTCCTATTTGTATTCTCACGCATATTATTAGAGATTTTTTTAAATTTAAAAATTTATACAATATAAACTTTTAAAATATATAATATATTATATAATTATTTAAAACACTAGATAATAGTTTCTCAAAAGAAATCGTAAAATTTTATCTTATTATTTTACTAAGTCTCAAAAGTAATATCACATTATATATATACATAAAAAATTACTTTATTATATTATATTTCAATTTTATCCTTATTAAATACTCAAATTATTACTTTTCATTTATCTTTTTTTCTATTGATATACACAACATAAAATTAAAATTTCTAAAATAGTAAATTTATATAAAATGACAAAATTACTATTGTGTTACTAAATCTGTCAAAAAATGTATAAAATTTGACTAAATATCTAAAATTAGGGGTTGAGATTGGTGATTGAATATAATTTTATTGTAAATTGATTTTGATAAATAGTACTGAATATATATACTATATATATAATAAAATATATCAATCACCAATACAGGACTTTGGGTGACAACAAAATTGGGACGAGGAAATGTCTTTCTTCGCTTTCCTTCTCGTAGGATGTTCTCCTTAATTGGACCCTCCAATGGGCCATGCAATTATTTTTGTCTAGTAGGGCCCAAATTTTTGACTTTGGGCCTGACGAAGTCAGGCCGCCTTTGTAGAACTGAGCCAGCCAGATATAGATAGGGAATATTTAAGTAGATCTGGTTTATATTTCTATTTGTAAATTTTGTGGTGTAAATTAAATGTTATGAAATCTATAATATTAACTGATATAAATAATATTTTATAAAATTTAATTTTAAGTAAAAATACACTTTTGGAAAAAATAGATACACAGTTAATTTTAAAAATAATTTTGAATTTTTCTAAATATAAAAAATCAAAAATAATTTTGTCATTTTTTTTTTTAATTTACTTTCAATTCCGTAAAAGATATAATCAGCTTTTTTTAGTAAGATGTTGAGAACAAACTAGTAATGGGATTTAATCTTGTCATTTTGGACTATAGCACAAATTTTTTTAGAGATTTGTATTTTAATGGCGTGAAAAACATTAGATGTGTAATAGCACAGTTTTATATATTTTATTTGAAGTCATTAATCATACATTGTTGTGATATTCTTCTACTAAAATAGAAGCAGTCCTTACTAGTAGTACTGTTAGATTTGTGGAAAAAAATGAATAAAATTTGATTAAATATCTAAAATCAATTATTGAAAATCTTTATATGAGAGTCCAATACCTGTCTTTATACACATCTAATTTTGAATCTGTGAGGTTGTAAATAAAATTCTGCAATCAATTTGAACAAAGATGGAAATAACACTTCTATTTCATTGTTTTTAAATATCATAGTCATATTTTGAAATTTTACATATTTAAGGTCATAGTCATATTAAGTGTAAATAAATCTACAAGCAAAAATTAAGTGTAAATAAAGGTGTATACATACTATAGGATATATATCAAAATTAGTCAATTACTCGGATCATTCTAATCAATTATTAACAATATAACTTGTAGAAAAAGCCATAAACAAGAACTGATTCCAAGTGTGGACTATGGAGATTTGGGTGTGGCCTTTTTAAGTTTGAACTCATTCATATTTCAATAACAAAAAAATAAAAAATAAAAATTAGAGAACCCCCCCAAAAAAAAAAAAAAAAATTGAAAGGGAATTGACAAGAAAAGCCTCACTTTCTTATTATCTCCCAAACAAAGCCTTGAATAAGAAAAATATGGGCTCCGACTAGACACATCTATTTAAAGGTAAAAAAATGGGTTCCTCTTAATTTTCTAACCGGATAAAAACTGTCTCTTATACACATCTATTATTGGAATAATTATTACAATTCTTTTTAGATATGATATTGTCCAGTCCAATTTTATTTGTTGCTTTATACAACTTATTTTATTTTAAATTATTTGTAACTTTATGAATTCAATGAAATATTAAATCTTTTTTCAACTGTGTATAAGAGACAGGTGTAACCTTACTTTCCCAGTTGGTGAGTTTAATGTAAAAAACATAATTTAGCTACTTATATATATAATTTGATTTTACTTTTAATATATTTTAATAATTTTTTTTAATTCTTATGCACTAAGTTAAATAAACAATTATAATATCTAGAAGTTAAATAAAACTGTGATTAAAAAAAGTGTTATGAAATACTTACAAAATTTATTCGGAAAATAATGGAAAAAAGTTTTTGTACAAACAGAGCCATTACTACCTGTTGGCATGTTGAATAAAATGAATTTCTGGAAAACTCCACTGTCGCTTCTTTCCTTTTCAGCTGACTTCAAGTTCGAGTGGGAAACGAAGAAAATTGATTCATTAACATTTCTCTCTTACACTATTATTCCATCCTCCTCTTCTAGACAAACACAGTGCTAAGATTCGCTTAAGAAATTGGTACCAAAGATTATTTTGAAGCTGTACGAGGAACAAAAGAAAATCATGCAAACAGAGACTTTATAAGACACAGGACTCTGAAAAATTATTGCATTCCTACTTATCCCACAAAAATGCTGGTAAATCTTTCTCAACATTTTCTTGCAACAATTTTTTTTTGGAAAATATATGTGTATAAGATATTACCAATCAAATATTGGTTCTTGATATGCAAATAGTCGTGAACATGGATGTTTTTTGTGTTTTCTGTACTTGGTTTTATATTCTCTTAGCTGGGATTTTCTTGTTTCTCGATGTTTTGTTTGTTGGAACTGAATAATATAATATTTATTATGTGACTTTCAGAACCCACAATTCGTTTTGTTAGTTTTCATAGTATAATATTGGAGAATCAGTTATTACGTTCCTTTCCTGTTTTAACAGCTTCATTACTTTCAGCAGAGTAGTTTGTACATTTTTTAAAGTTTATTATGTTCCTTTCCTGTTTTAACAGCTTCATTACTTTCGGCAGAGTAGTTTGTACATTTTTTAAAGTTGGTTCCTTGAGGGATTATATATATATAGATATATATAAGAGACAGATATATGAATTGCAAATTTTAATGTGATTAGGCTAGTGGATTTGATGTTGACTGGTTCTTGCTTCAACTAGACTTTGAATCTCAAACTTTTTTCCTAAAGGGGTTCAAAATTACAAAATGTTTAAGAAACTCAGTCACATGTTTGGCCTGAACTTTTGGTCCAACAAAGAGGAGATGATGGATTACTTTATTATCTCTCCGTGTATAAGTTCATATAAAATATAAGAGACATCATTTCTTCACATGATCTTTGCTGAAGTAAATGAAACCACAGCTGGGGATTCTTTGTCTTTCTGGTGGTTTAGAACTCATGAGCAATCACTTTATCTATCTGTGCATTAATGGTTCAGAATCATTTGCTTCTTGAGAATTCAAACAGATCAATATATGTACTATATCCTGTCTCTTGTGGGAGATCTTGATCTATCCACATGGCTTATTTTAGCTCCAAAACTGTAAGGTCTGTATGTGTAGAGAACTTTTGTCATTTGTGTATGCCTTCACATCTTCAGATCATTTAGTTCCATGTTTCCTTTGATAAGATCGGTTTAAAGTTTAGCATTTTAGTCTAACTTAGCATCATGACTATCAGATTTCAAGAAGATAGTGAGTTAGCAAGATACCCAACTGTCAGTGGAGATAATGGGATTAAGGTCAAATACAAGATTGACGGAACGATGTTACCAGAGTTGGGCTCTAGGAAGGGTGAGAAGGAGATTGTGAAAAGTGGAAAATCCTTGAGAGCTAAAGTTCTGTCTCGAGTTTTCTCAGAGGACTATGAAAGAGTTGAGAAAAAGATATGGGATCTTAACTCGAGGACCTACAATTCGTAGATGGAACAAGATATTCTTAATAGCTTGTTTAGTTTCTTTGTTTGTTGACCCTCTCTTGTTTTACTTGCCTGTGGTCAAAGAAAATGTGTGCATAGAAATTGGAAGTGACCTTGAAATTGTCCTTGCAGTGATAAGATCATTAGCGGATATCTTCTACATGATTCAGATTTATGTCCGGTTTCATACAACTTATGTAGCTGTGACCTTCCAAGACTTTATCTCATATTTCCATTGTCAACACAAATTGTGAAGGCTACTGGGGTTGCCACTGAAACAGCTTGGGCAGGAGCGGCTTATAACTTGATGCTCTACATGTTAGCAAGCCATGTAAGTAAATAGAAAGTATTCTGAACATGACCATAAAAAATGTTAGTATGTCGGACCATACTGCTGAAATTAACATGCTGTCTTTCTCAGGAAGTTCAACCACATAGCCACTTTGTTAATTATTTCTTATTATTTTGCTCATTCAAATGTACTAACCTGGTTCCCAGTAAAGATTAGCAAAGCCATATAATAGTGGATCATGAGATATTGTTGGAATTGCCAAAATCTTTAACTACTAGTGAACTTTTAGTTCAGCATATCTCCCATCATTTAAGGAGCTGGACTGAAACTTAAGAGGGGAAATATTCCAGCTTAGATTTAAAATTTTGATATTTCAATGAACTCCTACTTATTAGAGCTTTACACCCAAAGAAAGGTTACTTAAAAGAGAATGAAGAGAAAGTGCAAGAACTCAAATTTTTATCTTGTCAAACTTTAAGTAATGATTATAATTTGTCACTTGAATCAATCTAGAAATTGACAAAAGACAGGAATTTATTCATCATTATCCAGGGCTGTTTGAAGGGAGTAGAAAGGAGGAGATAATAGGACTAAGCAAATAATTGTGCCTTTATTCTGAGAAAACAGCATAGGTCTAATAGCAGATTCCAGTTATAGTGGCATTTAGTGATCTGATTAGATGTATTATCTGGGTATGGTCTTGAGAAGCTATATAATCTTAGAATGTCTTTCAAGAGATGGTAAATTAGTGTTTAGCAGGCTCGTTGATTTCCTTAATATTTTGCTCTAAATTTTAATATTGGGAGCTTGATGGTACCTTCTCTCTGTTGAGATGTGTCTTTAAGCATGTTGGATTAATACCTGCAGTCATGAGAACCGTTCTTGTCAAGAAGTGTATTTTGATTGCAGGAGGCTTAATGACCCAAATAGAACTGCATGGAGGTTCCGAGTGAGCAATATCACAACCCAATGTGATCCAAACAATGAAGCTTATCCATTTGGTATTTATGGTGATGCTGTGACATTCCGTGTTACATCTGCGAAGTTCTTTAATAAGTACTTCTACTGCCTATGGTGGGGCTTGAAGAACCTAAGGTGAGAGTTTTTTAAACTCCTATATTAGTCAATTAATGTCCACGTCCATGAGACATTGCGCTCTGATAATGTGTGGTATAGCAATCATGTTAATTCGGTTCCTTGTTTCTTGTGATTATATCCAGCTCGGTAGGACAAAATCAAAAACTACTGACTTATATCTTATTTTTGCAATATACACATTGGTAGAACACTTATTAGTCCTCTTTGCCTTGTTTATTGGATAACATGCAAGTAAGTTAAACCTGTTTAAATAATATATTTCTGGTTACCTTCAACTTTTTTGGCTATGAGAGTTTATGCACGTAGTTGGGGATAAAAAAGATAGGAGTTCAGTATAAGCAATGTTACGTAGTTGCTCAACATTTTTAGCTATGGCTAGGTAAGCTCTTTTAGGTCAATCTATCTATCATGGATATTTGTGCATTTTCTTTTTGTTGTTAATTCAAGGTAGAATTAATGAATTTGTCCGAAAACCATTTTATGGATTTTCCCTTTTTGTACTTCAAAATGCTGATATACCTTCACTGACAGACATACCTCCAGTCAACAACAGTTAGATTAGAGGAATGGAGAATCAAAAGGACCGATACAGAGCAATGGATGCATCATAGGCAACTACCTCGAGAGTTGAGGCAGTCCGTGAGGAAGTATGATCAATATAAATGGATCGCTACAAGGGGAGTTGATGAGGAGGCCCTCCTTAAAGGTCTTCCTCTGGATCTTCGAAGAGATATCAAAAGCCACCTTTGTTATGATCTAGTTCGACGGGTTAGTCTTAATTTTGTGCTTATTTTGCAGTATTGGGTGTACACTGTAGAGTTTCCTATAAACATAGCTGGTGCTTCATAGTCACATGAACTTAATTATCCACCTCAGATTGACATCTGCAAGAATAAATTTGCTTATTTGAAGTACAAATATAAAACATTATATTACTTCTCAATTTGTTAATTTATAGCTCAGTTTTGCAATTGTCGTAGCCACAGAAATTGTTGAATTAAATAGGTTATTTCCTAATCTATAAGTTAGCAGACCTTCAATACAAAAGCAATTTTACAATGTACTTATCAGTTGCATTGTTGATTACCATATGAACAGGTTCCATTATTTGATCAAATGGACGAAAGAATGTTAGATGCCATTTGTGAGAGGCTTAAACCTGCTTTAAGCACTCAAGGCACTTGTCTAGTACGTGAAGGCGATCCTGTCAATGATATGCTATTCATAATGTGAATAAACCTTGATTCCTACACTACCAATGGTGGGCGTACTGGTTTCTTCAATTCATGCCATATTGGTCCAGGTGATTTCTGCGGTGAGGAGCTGCTCACATGGGCTCTTGACCCACGTCCAAGTGTCATCCTTCCATCTTCCACCCGCACCGTGAAAGCCATCTCTGAAGTAGAGGCTTTTGCTCTCATAGCAGAGGACTTAAAATTTGTAGCAGGCCAATTTCGAAGATTGCATAGTAAACAACTTAGGCACAAGTTCAGGTTCTACTCGCATCAGTGGCGAAGGTGGGCTGCGTGTTTTATACAGGCAGCTTGGCGCAGGTTCAAGAAGCATAGGACTGTAGCTGAACTTCGAGCATTTGAGAGTCTAATGACCGAAACTGAATCATCAAATGGACAATCAAAGAACAATGTACTTTCAACTGTTTCGAGTTTTTGTGTTTACTCAGCAAGATTGCCTGCTAGTAGACGAGGTCTTCACAAGCACTCGGTATCGGATTCCAGTTCAGTTGGCCCGTTGCAGAAGCCAGCTAAAGAAGAATCTACAACAAGAATGAGTTTGACTACAGTAATGCAAAGTAGCCATAAAAATATAGATACAAGAGCAAGCTGTATATGGATATTGTTCTAAATAATTTTTTAAATATGTTTAGTTAGTTAGTATTGTCTTTTAGTACTTTTTAGTTTTTAAAGAGATTTTTATAAAATCCCATTAAATTCTAAAGGATTTAAAGCAAGAAATTAAAGTTTAAATTAAGAAATCACTCAAAGTATCCCTTCAACTATGTAGGTAATCATACTTTGTCTCCTGAATTATAAAAATATACAGTTTGCTCTCATTGACATTGTTTATCTATTATCAATATTAAAATTATTAAGATAATCTAGTTAAATGACTAAAATACCCTTGTTATTATATTTTGATTTTTATGCATTTAAATTTTGATAGTGATGTTATAATTATTTAAAAATAAGTATCAAAATTTATAATATTTTGTATATAATCTATATCAAGATATTTATAAGTCAAATATTTGACCTAGAAATGTCACTTGATTTCCATAAAGAGTTAAGTTTCTTTAAAGGTATTGTATGAAAATATAATTTCTATAAAACTTTGAATCATGAAATATCCTTAGTATTTTACACTTTTAATAGTTGGATTAAATAAGAGAAACTGTTAATAATTCAGGAGGATAAAATATCTAGATTTGTATAAGAGCCACTTCTCTTATACACATCTAAATGTTAATGGAATGATATTTTATTTTTCCCTAATTTTTTATAACCATCGAAAATCAATTAAATACATAAAAATCAAAATATGATACTAAGGGTATTTCTTTAGTTCAGGAGACAAAGTAATTACCCCTAGTTCAAGGGGCTTGTCTCTCAACAGAGAGAAGGTACTAAAACTGAGGCTCTTATACACACTAGATGTGTATAACAGCCAGGTGTCAGTAAGTTAAGGGACACCGTGAGTTTAACTAAAAACGGTAGAAAGTAGTACAAAGTGCAAAAGGGCGTGTCAATGCAAATTTAACTTGCATGAGAACTCTTCTAATCAAAAGGATAAAGATTAAAGGTATCCTACAGTTACCCAACCCTTCAAAACCAATATGGTTGCCAATTGGCCATCTAATTTGTTTATGGATAAAAAACCAAATTAGGGGTGTGTTCATTTGGATTGAAAATATTTTTTGGGTAAAATTTTCTTTGGAAAATATTTTATATGAAAAAGTCCATTTTTATATAATTTTACTGTTAGGTTTAAAAAATAAAATCTGACTAAAATGTTATAAATATAAGATAAAAAAACTGCTTAACAATGCCAATAAATAAAAATTACAAGTAATTGTGGTTAATAAAAGATTGATTTTGTTCAAAATTGTATGATAGTACAATGTAGAAGTAAAATATTCATAATGATAGTTATATTAGTGTGGGACCCATGACAAGAGAAAAACGAATGGAAAAGAATTGAAAACGAAAATAAGTTTAGCAAATGAAATTGTAAAAATAAGTATTTGAGTTTTAATGTCATTCTTGAATTATTCGAAAAATAACGTACGCTCAAATACTTACACACTCTAGATGTGTATAAGAGACAGACGTTTAGGTGTGTTCATTTGTATTGAAAGTTGCTTCATTTTAATGTATCAATTACTCTCCCTGTGGATCGATGCAACGGCTGATATGGGATGTATTATATAAATGCTTACACCATCCTATAGGTTTAGGTCCCGTTTAAGGTCGTGGTGGCTTATTTCAAAGTATGTTAGAACTCTGAAGAAAATGCTTAGTAAATTCTTAAATTTTGTTGTTTGTATGCAAATTTGCATAAGTACTTTATATATTTGGTAATATATAATTTTAAATTTTAAAAAGTATTTTATCTTTATTTAATCTTAAATTTATGGTAAATTGGTCAAATTTTATATTTAATTATTTAAAAAAGGAAAAACTAACTCAAAAGTACCAATTTTTAACTTGTGTTAGAAGTACTTTTGAAACCAAAAGATCTACTACCAAATACTTGAAAAAGTACTTTTACCAATATTTTTTTTAGTAAAAACACCATAACCTCAAACGGAACCTTAATGCAACACACTAAATATACATTATGTAACACTTTAATCAGAATTTATACTCTTAGTTAGTAGTAACATTTAAGAAAAGAAAAGTAATTGTTAAAGGATGTGTTTTTTCTGCTTGCAAGATCAGGTATTTCTTTTCCTCAGTTTTGATAATTTTTTTGGCCTTCCTTCATTGTTAATTTTTTAATCTGTGCTCTTATTTGGGTTTTCGTTTCTTATTTTGTGGGTGTCACATACTTAACTAAAATTTGAAAAAATTACCTCGATAGACCATAGATGGAATGGAACAGATTCTTGGCTCTTCGCTGTTGTCTTGCATGTTAACTACTATTAGGAACAAAGGTAGGCAGGCTATTTCTGGATTGTTAATTTTCTAGTAAAAGCCACTTTTAGACCCTAAACTATTAAACTAGTGACAGTTTACACCCTAAATTCCCATTTTGGACGAAGTGCACCTTAAATTCTTTAACCGTTCCACCATTAGCCTTTTTGCTCGATTCTTGTTAAACTGTTGACGGCAAAAACGCAAATGCAATGCACATGCATTCAAGTTTATGGGCATTTTTGTCCAAAAAATTGAAGGTTGCCTCTGTTTATATAAATTCTAAAATCCGTAGACCAAGTATAAAAAACTTCTCTTGGAAGTTGAAACTTGAAACACTCCGACGCCATTAAAACTAAAAAAGATTGAAGATTAACCAAAGTGCGTATTCTGTGAAGGGCAAACCGAAAATCAAGATCAGCTCTTATTTCTACTTTGAGTAAATATTGAAAAGGTATAATTTTTTTTTCTTCTGTCAAGAGATACTGCGATTCAAAAGGTATTGGATGGACTCTCTTAGAGTACATTTTTTTTATGGGTTTATTAAGGTTGAAATTATCTGGGAGGAAGAAGAATTATTTTTTTGAAACAAAATGTCAAATGGTTTCTGATTTTTTTGAAGTACTCTTTTGAGTAACCTTTTGTTATGCAACTGCCCTTTTGTAAACTGCCTTGTGTTATTAATTGCATTTCAGGTTTCTTACTTTTATTTTTATATTTGATTTAACATATATCTTGGACAAAGTAATGCCCAAACTTGAATCCAAGTGCACGGCACTTGGATTTTGCCGTTAACAATTTAACTGAAATTGAGCAAAAGGGCTACCGATGGAACATTTGTAGAGTTTAGGGTGCACTTAATCCAAAATGGGAGTTTGGAGTGCAATGTTTCACTAGTCTAATAGTTTAGGATCTAAAAGTGGCATTTACTCGTTAATTTTTCCCCTCCTATTAACTTTTAACTCTTTATGGATTTGAAGTGACATATCATCTTCTTGGTTTTTGTTTTGGGAATTTGTTAGAATGAGCATAAATCTTTTATTGTAGGTTAAATTTTTTAAATATTTTTTTTGTTTCCCTTCTCAAAATCGACTTGAATAAACCAAAGAAATATAATAAAAAAATTCCCAACGAATTCAATCAAAACATTTGTGTCCAGCATTTGTGCACAATAATATAGAGAGAACAATACCCCGTAAGAGAAAGAAGAACTCCTACTTCTGATATGCTCAATGATTGTATTTCTCCGGATGCTTTTAATTTATTTTTATGGATCAATATATGAACTTGATTTGTCAGCATGAATATCATATCATTCCATTAACATTTACATCCTTTTTTGTTGATAATATAATTAATTTTTTAGGCTTTTGTCTGCACTGGTAGACATCTCTTTACAGTGACACAAGGACAAAAAATAAATAAATAAAATAAAATAAACCAAACAATCTAAATAACACGATGCAATTATAATAGACGCAGCTTCATCGTATTTTTCATCTTTTGATTTAGATGCTTTTGATTATTTTATTAAAATTCTCAAGTTTAATTGGAATTTATGGCATTGTGTCTACTGTCCATATGAGTATATTACTAACATTTTAGTCAGATTTTACTAAAATGTATCCGAGCATTTATACAATTTGTGAATTTAAATGAACACAAATACGTATGAGGATTTCTCAAGGATAATATTATTCATGTTATTAAAGTAATTAAGTATTTCAGTATTTGTATAAATGTACATACTAAAAAGTTTTAAAAAAAATGCAAACAATAATTTAATATTTGTCCAAAGCATATAACTTTGTTATACATTTGTTGCCATTTTTTTATAAAAATAAATTGTTATTCACCCTTCAAATAAATTTATACTAGTGCTTATGTACACTAGTTACAACCTAGTGTACTACTAATTCTTTTACATTTACATTCCCATTCCTAACCCTAGAACCCTCTAACCGAGCACTGCCTCACTAAAATTTATGTTTTTTTTTTTCACTGAAATTTATTTTATTCTCCTTTATTTCCTATTTGTAATTTTAGGATCATTTATAGGGAACGTCAAGTTTTAGTAATAATGAATATATTTAAAAGTTGTGGGAAGAGTACATATAAATTCAATTTAGTAATTGAAAGGTTTGCACAAATTTAGGAATTTTTTATTTTACAAAAATCATAGTAATTAATATTTTTTGTTATAAAGAAATTAGCAATACCAATTATAAGCAATTTAATTCTTTTCTAAATCCAAACAAGTTAAAATTTGGAACACTTAATCAGACTTTTGCCAAATGAAGGAATTCCAATGTTCTTGTCTCTTATAACATATAGATGTGTATAAGAGACAAGATTGTAGATTCTAATGGCAATTCCAATCTAAAGTGTAAAACAATCTAAGGGTAATAATGTCATACTTTTCAATTATTATTTTGGTGAAAAATTTAACTCCAGATTAAATAAAGATAGGTGATAATTTGCAACTGATTTATATTTATAAGATGAGTAAAGTATATATTAAGACTATTTATTATAATATTTTGAATAAGGGTTAAATGCAGAAAATTCTCCTGAACTTTCATGCCAGCTGCACTCTACCCTCCTCTACATATTTAATTACCTCCTTAATTACCCCTCTCTTACGTTGTGGGACGAAATTATCCCTATTATCTTAATTATTATTGTTTTCTTTCTTCTTCTTTTTTCTTTTTATTCATTTTCTCTCTCTTGATTTTTTTTTAATTTTGGAAATATGACCTTAATAGTCTTTCACATTTCATGTTTGTACTTATTTAGTCATTCACATTTAAAATGATGCATTTTAGTCCCTCACAAATTCAAAACGTACCATTTTGGTCATTTGACACAAATATATATAATAGTTTGAAATAGTCATCTGTATTACATGTAATATATTTAAGGATAAAACTAACAATACATAACCTTAAATACTAAATTATGTATAAAAGAAAAGTGTTGGGGCTACTAGAGTAGGGGTGGTTCCACAAAAGCTAATGGTAGTGGTTACTCCTGTCTCTTATACACATCTAGATGTGTATAAGAGACAGCATCACTTGATTAATGTGAGGGACTATTAAGGTTGTTTTCCCTTTTATTTTTTTCACCATTCTTTCTTGCTACTACTAAACAATTATAATACATTTATTAATTTATTAATTAAAGTTCTAAATTTTACATGTATCTAAATAATTTAATTTATAGATTTATTATATTTTAATACATGAAATATACCTTATTGTAAATAAAGTTTGTGATTAATTATTAATAATAAGATTAATTAACAAATAAACAATAAATTTAAAACTAGAAGAAATTAAAAATTTATTTTAGTATACAACTAAAATTTGAATGAAAATTTGTGTAAAATATTTTTTATTTATGGTATAACAGCGCCAAAATGTAGTAAGAAAATATTACAACTGCCTAATATAAGAGTTTTCAGAGTTATGGTAAACTCAAGTAAAATATGACGGGAATGATATGACAAAAAAATTTATTTGCATACTTAGAATATATATATTAGTGACAAATTCTTTTATATTTTGTAGTTTGTTTATCACATGAGTAAAACTCACAAAATCCATCTTATACTATTAAAATATATGTTACTTGTATTAAAATTTTTATTTAATATATAAATTATTTAGATATATGTAAAAAAAAATAGAGCTTTTCATAAATCAATTACTAATAGTATAACAGTTTAGCAATAACAAGAAATAATGGAGCAAGGAAAAACATGGGAGAAAAAATAAATTAATTAATAATAAGAGAAAAAAAGAATAATAAAATAGTAAGAGTAATTTTGTCTCTTATGTGACAAAAGATGTGATATAAGAGACAGATTTATAAGTTGAGGATCTTTTATTGTAAAACTATCTAGTTTGTTCAAGAATTTTTTTTTTTTTTTTTTTTTTTTTAATTTAACCCTTTGTATAAGAGATGTGTATAAGTTCAAAAAAATACACATTGCCATGTTAATTAAACCAATACACATTAAAAATAATAAATTAACATGGCAATTACATTCTGATATTGTGTTTGGACGCATAGATTTGAATCAAATGATATACGTTTGAAATGAATGAATTTAAAATGATATAAAATTTGGATAAATTTAAAATCTATTAAATTAAATATTAAAATATTGTTATTATTTGTGAGTAGATTTCAAATTTTTCCTAAATACATATCACTCATTTTGATCAGCTTACGTGAATTTGAATGTTAAATTTAAATTTTTCCATATCTCTTATAACAAATTTAATGTGTGCTACTTTCTTTGTTACTCTTATACACATATGGCATGCAAGAAATGCGTGAAATTTGTAGGCATATTTCCTTTGTACCGACATTATACCAGCACAAGAGAATTTGGTTTCTGGCCTACTAGTTAAATTAGTATGAAAGAAAGTAGCACCAAAAAATTAGTTACAAAATTAATACATCAACAATTAATTAAAAAACAATTAAACACGTAGCATGAAAGGCACATAAAACACAGTGTAAACATTTCAAAAATTTCACAACTTCATTAATCGAGAGATAAATTAATTTTTCTTAATTAATTAAATTCATTTGAAATTAATTGAAGTCATGACCCAATATTTAATAATTAAATTTGATCTAGATTCAAATAGACAAATAAATAATCTAGGAGCCCTTAAAGATGTGTTGAATTATATGATGGGCCAACTTAATATTTTATCTTTAATTATAAATGACTTACTTCACAAGTAACTCATAACATTAGGAAACTCTAAATTTGCCTATAAATATGATACATGTTACATAAGAGAGTCATTACATACGTCAAGTTCTCCAAATTCTTCATTTTATTGACTCTCAATTTTTCGTAATTGAGAGATGTTATTCTTAAGATCTATTCAAATGTTATCATATGGGACAAGTCCTATTATAATTACAAAATTATTACGAGAAAATCCACTGGCTATTTTGATTCTTAATATGCACTTCGAAAAGATAAACATTCAAAGTGGTATTTTTTTTTTGTAGAAAATACAAGTTTAGAGTAATGTACCTTTTGTTAATTGAGTAAATACAATTGATCTTTTTGATTATTTTCTCTTATACACATCTAGATGTGTATAAGAGACAGCTCCTTGGTTGTGAATTAATCAAATTATATGAAAATAATTATTATTAATAATAACGAAGAAAATAAAAACTAAGAAAACAATTAAAACACTTTGGCATGCAACTCACCTAACACATTAAGCACATAGAAGGGTTTTTTAGTGTTACTTCTTGAAGGGTGCCAAAAAATCAAGGGTAAGAGGGACTATAAAAAAAAAAAAAAAAAAGAAAATTCCACAACAGTATGATTAAATATAACTTAACTACTAAGAAACAAGTTTGCTTTTTTCTCTCTCAATTGAGACTCTTTCTTTAGGACAATGATATTGCCACAAATTTTTGTTAAGGTACAAAACTGCCCTCTTAAGTCAACGTGACAATATGCATCATCTCTCTTTCTTTTTTGACTACCAAGTACCAACCGTGTCTTCCCTCTCAACTCTCAGTCTCATCTACCAACCACAGTCACCTCGACCTTACTCCTCTGTTTTTATTTATTTATATTTCTGGTTAATTATAATCTCTCTTTCTTTCTTATTCTCATAGAAGCTCCGATTTCCAACCAATGGGGAAGAGGATCCAATAGGACTTCATAGTCGTCTTCCAAAATCAGTCCCAACATTCTTGATGGGAGTAGAACTTGCAAAACTGATACTCAGTGGAATAAATCCAAAAAAGTAGGATACTGCATAAATCTTGTTATGCCATTTTATTCTGTCATGGATTATATCATCATCATTATTTTAAATGCATATCTTTCTTACAAATTACTCACCAAGTTCTCTTTTGATCTCTCATCTCTCTATGTTTCCTTTGAGCTTCATTGGTGTGTCGTTTTAACACATGTGACAGCTACAGAGTGTGTTTTTCTCTCATGTACCATGTCATAGATCTTTACTCCAATTTTATCACAAATATTTTCATTCCGTATCTTGTCCATCCTAGTTATCCAAATAATCTTAACATTTACATTTATGCTACCTCATCTTAGCCCCATAATATCGCTGCAATTGTTGTTTTATAAAATTTTCTTTAAGTCGAGAAATTTTGATCATAATATTCACCCAGGAATAAGGATAGAGTATTTTTTTAATTTGTTCGATTTTAAAGAGCTCTTTTGAAGAATTTTGTCTCAGTAGATCCAAAAAATTTCCAAAACTTCCGTAGTTTTCTTGTTTTTATTTTTGAGATAGTAGTATAAAATTGAAGGAGACGGTAATGATTTCTTTAGTTGATCGGAACTGATATTACTAATTTTTTTTTTCTTTGGGTACTTTGTTCAAGTTTAAGGTGGAAATCCAATTCACACTTTTCGGGACCATCCCTAGTTGTCAATTTCCTATCTAAATTTTATTTTTTTTGGAAAAGTTCGAAGCTTTTTTCACGTAAGTTGTGGGTGAATGTATGGGGTTACTAATTTGAAATCTGCTCACAAATGGCACAATATTGTGAAAGAAAGACTTTGGTGGTGGATCAATAGGAGTGAGAAATGACAGATATATTAAGAGGATAATTTTGATCCTTAACCAAAAATTTGCTGTGGCAATAAGATTTTTGCTGTGGCAATATCATTGCCCCTTTCTTTATGTTGATGACTTCATTGAATGGTGCTAGAAGGGATCAACATATTTCAAGGCTCAAATACAAAGACGAAAGGTACCATAGTTTTTACAAATAAAAGCACAATAGGATTAAAGGTAACTAATCCCGAGTCATTGGACACTAAAAAGAATAAGATTATATTACCCTAAAAATAGTTATACAACAATTTGGATTAATCTATTTAACAATTTTTTTTTCTATTAATTTGAACTCTTTCCATGTGAGTATTTTCTTGGTGGTTAAAATGCAAAAACAAAAGAATTGTAGGATAATAAATGCAAATTCTCCAAAAAAGGTCATGATACAAATTCAAAAAAAGTTAAGGTCAAAATATAAATTTCATCAAAATTAAGGGTCCAGATACAATTATGGTTAGAATTGGACTAAAAATACAATTCTTGTGAAAATGCAATATGGTAAAAAATAAGGTCAAAATACATTTTTTATTTTATTTTTGATTTTATGAATATAAATTTTATTAAAGTTGCACAATGTCTATCGGCACAAATAATTAGACAAAATTATAGCTACCCAAAATAAAATTCCAGACTCATGATATCCAGTAAAATAAAGGCTTAATTACATTTATCTTCCATAGGATTTGTTTATTATTACCAATCATACCCTATTGTTTGAAAAAATTACAAATTCTTCCTTTCACTAACTTTATGTAACGAAACCTATGAAAAGATTAGCAAGATGTTTTTGGTTTGCATTCAAAATTGAAATCAAAATGTGAATCATTAACTGCACAATTGGTATGAATTCATATCATTCTCCTTTACATGATTAGTTTGAACAATGATTAGGTCTCATTATGTTGATAAGTTAATTGATTTGAAACTCAAGTTATATGTGGGTAATTAAAGTGGACATTTTCTAGCACTTTTATTCCAATAGATTGATTTTCATAGTGATTAATTAAACAATGGATGAACCCTGTCTCTTATACACATCTAGATGTGTATAAGAGACAGGTACTAACTAATGAAATACGTGATAACGGTAATTTAGGAGGTGTTTGGTTTACGTTACCCGTAACCCCCTTAGTTTCCAAGCCTATTTTCTATCTTCTTCTATCTTATTCTCCTAAAATAAACACATAATTTCCCAAAATCTACACCACAGCAACATAAACCAAACTCTCTTAAAATCTACATCAAAATTTTATTATCAAGATCTACATCAAAATACAAATCCAAATCTATAAAAGATTCCCCAAATGTTATGAGTTGCAAACCAAAATACACATCTAGATGTGTATACCAGGAAGAATTGGGTTGGATTTATTTGGGTCTCGTATCCAGTTTTGGATTCTAAGAGGGAGGGGAAGGGATAGAAATGGATACGGATTCAGGTTTTTGGTTCGGGTGTGGGTTAGGTCTCCGTATCCACATCTAGATGTGTATAAGAGACAGCAGGGAATCAAGAAGGCAACTTAGGGATAAAAATATTTTTGTTGATGTCATCAATTTTTGTAACGTTCGGTAGATAAATATTTAAACGTTTGGCTATTCAAGACGTTGACTAACTAACTAGTCAGACTACAGAGTTTGATTAATAATATGGCCAAAAATCAAGGGATGTAAATGTAACTAATTCTAAAATACATTCCCATCAAAATTTATTTATGACATTATTTCCACATGCATACGCGGCTATTCCCTACTAAACTACTAGTATATATACTCGATAGATATAGCCCTGTCTCTTATACACATCTAGATGTGTATCCCTAACTCGTTGAGCCAAAGGGATGTCGCTCTTTCTGGACGGCGAAGATGATTACGAGGAGGGAGTCCACGTACTGGACGTCGATGATAACGAGGAGGAATTGAAATTCTCCGAGGACTCGAAGAAGAGAGATAGATTACCGATATTGGCCAAATATATGAAACAGATCGAAGGAGTGAGGTTAAAATCGAACTTTTCCAAAAAAAATAAAATTGTAAAATTTCTTTACGACTTAAAGATAAATTTTATAAAACAACAATTAGATGTCAGCGATATTCTATGGGTCTATTAACGAACCAAAAAAAATAAACTTGTATTATGATACAGTTTAATCATTTTGCTTGGATACGTACACATAAAGTACCCTTCCAATCCTTGGAGGAACTGTTGCTGGCATCCTTTGGATCTACAAACTTATGATATTTACAATTCCTAACTCTGAAAACTCTCTTTGTTCATTTATGGATCAAAATTCTCTCAAAAAACTGAAAAGAGCATGTTTAAAAAAAAAAAGACATCTTTTTCAGTTGGAAAAAATGGGGCCTCCCATCCATTGAAGTATATGGATACTCTACATTCTCCATATAGTGTTTCACAACAAGCATTTTATGCTGCGACAAGAGGTACGGGATAAGGTGGTTTCTATGATTCGTAATACGGAGAGGTATGAGTTGGTATGTATTTGTTTGTTTGTGTGGATGTGTATTTTGTGCGTGTGTGAGACAGAAATGGTAGAGATTCAATTAATGATGTATTTGTCTGTATATAGTTTATTGTCGAAAAAGTTATTGTATTTACAAATAAGTCATTATTTAAATGTATTAGAATTTTAATTGTATTATAGTTTTAACTGTATTAGAATTTTAGGCATATTTGTTGTGTTAGCAAAAAAACACGCAACGGAAGATAAATTTATTCAACACATATAAAAATATAGGGAAGCAGATGAAGAATTACAAAATAATGCGCATTGGACAATCA